>CM039676.1:105863951-107063951 GCA_022496015.1 Hordeum marinum | reverse complement strand
ACTATCATTATCAACCTTACATCGTTTGGTATTCACACTATGAATATGTGTAACATCACGTTCGAGATTCAATAAAAATAAACCATTGACCAACAGGGCATGACCATAAAACATATCTCTCATATAAATAGAACAACCATTATTCTCGGATTTAAATGAGTAGCCATCTCGCATCAAACGAGATCCAGATACAATGTTCATGCTCAAAGCTGGTACCAAATAACAATTATTGAGGTTTAAAACTAATCCCGAAGGTAGATGTGGAGGTAGCGTGCCGACGGCGATCACATCGACCTTGGAACCATTCCCGCCGCGCATCGTAACCTCCTCCTTTGCTAGTCTCCGCTTATTCCACAACTCCTGTTTTGAGTTACAAATGTGAGCAACCGCACCGGTATCAAATACCCAGGAGCTACTACGAGCGCTGGTAAGGTACACATCAATAACATGTATATCATATATACCTTTGACGTTGTCGGCCTTCTTATCCGCTAAGTACTTGGGGCAGTTCCGCTTCCAGTGACCGGTTCCCTTGCAATAAAAGCACTCAGTCTCAGGCTTGGATCCATTCTTGGGCTTATTCCTGGCAACTGATTTACCGGGTGCGGCAACTGCTTTGTCGTCCTTCTTGAAGTTCTTCTTACCCTTGCCTTTCTTGAAACTGGTGGTCTTATTCACCATCAACACTTGATGTTCCTTTTTGATCTCCACCTTCGCTGATTTCAGCATCGAATATAACTCAGAAATGGACTTCTCCATCCCTTGCATATTGTAGTTCATCACAAAGCTCTTGTAGATAGGTGGAAGCGACTGGAGGATTCTGTCACTAACCGAGTCATCAGGAAGATTAACTCCTAGCTGAGACAAGCGGTTGTGCAACCCAGACATTTTGAGTATGTGCTCGCTGACAGAACTATTTTCCTCCATCTTACAACTGAAGAACTTGTCAGAGACTTCATATCTCTCGACCCGGGCATGAACTTAGAAAACCATTCTTAGCTCTTGGAACATCTCATATGCTCCATGTTGCTCAAAACTTTGGAGCCCCGGTTCTAAGTTGTAAAGCATGCCGCACTGAACCAGGGAGTAATCATCACTATGTGACCGCAAGGCGTTCATAACGTCTTGAGTTGCTGGGAAAAAGGGTGCCTCACCTAGCGGTGCATCAAGGACATATAATTTCTTGTAAGCTATGAGGATGATCCTCAAGTTACGGACCAAGTCCGTATAGTTGCTTCCATCGTCTTTCAGCTTGGTTTTCTCTAGGAACGCGTTGAAGTTGAGGGCAACATTAGCGTGGGCCATTGGATCTACAAGATATATTGTAAAGACAATTAAGTTCATCTAATGAAATTATTTAATGAACTCCCACTCAGATAGACATCCCTCTAGTCATCTAAGTGATACATGATCCACATCGACTTGCCGTGTCCGATCATCACGTGAGACGGACTAGTCATGAATGGTGAACATCTCCATGTTGATCACATCTACTATATGACTCATGTTCGACCTTTCGGTCTCTCGTGTTCCGAGGCCATGTCTGTACATGCTAGGCTTGTCAAGTTAACCTAAGTGTTTCGCGTGTGTAAATCTGGCTTACACCCGTTGTATGTGAATGTTAGAATCTATCACACCCGATCATCACGTGGTGCTTCAAAACAACGATCCTTCGCAATGGTGCACACTTTAGGGGAACACATTTCTTGAAATTTTAGTGAGGGGTCATCTTATTTATGCTACAGTCGTTCTAAGCAAATAAGATATATGAACATAATAAACATCACATGCAAATCATAAAGTGACATGATATGGCCAATATCATCTTGTTCCTTTGATCTCCATCTTCAGGGAGCGGCATGGTCACCATCGTCACCGGCATGACAACATGATCTCCAGCATCATGATCTCCATCATCGTGTCTTCATGAAGTTGTCTCACCAACTATTACTTCTACTACTATGGCTAACGGTTAGCAATAAAGTAAAGTAATTACATGGCGTTTTTGATTGACACACAGGTCATACAATAAATTAAGACAGCTCCTATGGCTCCTGCCGGTTGTCATACTCATCGACATGCAAGTCGTGATTCCTATTACAAGAACATGATCAAACTCATACATCACATATATTTCATCACATCCTTTTGGCCATATCACATCACATAGCATACCCTACATTGACAAGTTAGACATCCTCTAATTGTTGTTGCAAGTTTTACGTGGCTGCTATGGGTTTCTAGTAAGAACGTTTCTTACCTATGCAAAAGCCACAATGGTGATATGCCAATTGCTATTTACCCTTTATAAGGACCCTCTTCATCGAATACGATCCGACTAAAGTGGGAGAGACAAACACCTGCTAGCCACCTTATGCAACAAGTGCATGTCAAGCAGTGGAACCTGTCTCACGTAAGCGTACGTGTAAAGTCGGTCCAGGCTGCTTCATCCCACATACCGCTGAATCAAGATAAGACTAGTAACGGCAAGCAAATTGACCAAATCATCGCCCACAACTACTTGTGTTCCACTTGCTCATAGAATCTACTCATAGACCTAGCTCACGATGCCACTGTTGGGGAACGTAGTAATAATTAAAAAAAATCCTATGTGTCACCAAGATCAGTCTAGGAGATGCTAGCAATGAGAGAGAGGGAGTGCATATTCATACCCTTGAAGATCGCTAAGCGGAAGCATTACAAAGAACACGGTTGATGGAGTTGTACTCGCGGCGATTTAAATTGCGGAAGACCCGATCCAAGCGCCGAACGGACGGCGCCTCCCTGTTCAACACACGTACAACTTGGGGACGTATCCTCCGTCTTGATCCAGCAAGGGGGGAGGAGAAGTCGAGGGAGAGCTCTAGCAACACGACGGCGTGGTGGCGGTGGAGCTCGTGGTTCTCCGGCAGAGCTTCGCTAAGCGCTACGGAGGAGGAGGAGGAGGTGTGGGAAGGGGAGGGCTGCGCTAGGGGAAGGGGTGCGGCTGCCCTCACACCCCCCACTATTTATAGGGGGAAGAGGAGAGGGGCCTGCCCCCTAGATCCATCTAAAGGGGGGGCGGCGGCCCCCCCTGGGGGGACTTGCCCCCCAAGTTAGGTGGGAGGCGCCCCCACCCCCTAGGGTTTCCAACCCTAGGCGCCTTAGGCCCTTAGGAGCGTAGCAACCCACTAAGGGACTGGTTTCCACCCAACTACAACCCATTAGGTCCACCGGGTTAGGTGGACCCTCTCGACGGACCCTCGGAACCCCTTCGATGGTCCCGGTACAATACCGATAAACCCCAAAACCTTTCCGGTGACTGAAACTAGACTTCCCATATATAAATCTTCACCTCCGGACCATTCCCGAACTCCTCATGACGTCCAGGATCTCATCCGGGACTTTGAACAACTTTCGGTAACCACATACAATTCCCATTACAACTCTAGCGTCACCGAACCTTAAATGTGTAGACCCTACGGGTTTGGGAACCATGCAGTCATGACCGAGACACCTCTCCGGCCAGTAACCAATAGCGGGATCTAGATACCCATATTGGATCCCACATGTTCCACGATGATCTCATTGGATGAACCACGATGTCGGGGATTAAATTAATCTCGTATACAATTCCCTTTGTCCATTGGTATGTTACTTGCTCGAGATCCGATCGTTGGTATCCCTATACCTTGTTCAATCTCGTTACTGGCAAGTCTCTTTACTCGTTCCATAACACATGATCCCGTGACTAACTCCTTAGTCACATTGAGCTCATTATGGTGATGTATTACCGAGTGGGCCCAGAGATACCTCTTCGTTACACAGAGTGACAAATCCTAGTCTCAATTCGTGGCAACCCAACGGACACTTTTGGAGACACCTGCAGTGCACCTTTATAGTCACCCAGTTACGTTGTGACATTTGATACACCCAAAATATTCCTACGGTATCCGGGAGTTTCACAATCTCATGGTCTAAGGAAATGATACTTGGCATTAGAAAAACTCTAGCAGACGAACTACGCGATCTTGTGCTATGCTTAGGATTGGGTCTTGTCCATCACGTCATTCTCCTAATGACGTGATCCCGTTATCAACAATATCCAATGTCCATGGCCAGGAAACCATGACCATCTATTGATCAACGAGCTAGTCAACTAGAGGCTCACTAGGGACATGGTGTGGTCTATGTATTCACACATGTATTATGGTTTATGGTTAATACAATTATAGAACGAACAATAGACAATTATCATGAACAAGGAAATATAATAATAACAATTTTATTACTGCCTCTAGGTCATATTTCTAACACTTGTACATTCATGTGTTACTTTGCCTACTTTGCTGAACAATATCAATAAGTGCATTCTTGAACTTAAATGTTGTTATTGGGTCTATTTAAAGTTGATTTAATTGTTTTTATTAAACTGGATTAGGCTTTCATTTTGGTTGGGAGCTTTTATTTCGAATATAAAAATCAAACTACTAGTGTGGCGACAACATGGAATGTCACTACTGATGAATATTAGTGCTGGCGTTAGCCATGTGGCATTCCATTACCCTACAAAATATTGTTGGCGTAGGTTCAACGCCAACACTATTTTTTTACAATGGCTCTATATTGGTGGCATCAGGAGTCCACGCCAGCAAGCCCGTTTTTGGCAATGCCATAGCTAGGCTTTTCTACACTACCGAGGCTTCCAAAACCCCACCTCTCAAGATATTGTACATGAGAGGGGAGATTAGGGTTTTTGAGAGTGCCTCCTACGTGACTGCTCGCCTCCATTTCGTTTGCATCCACTACGTCATCGCCCTCGTCATCAATATGTCCACCTACTCTGAGAAGGCCGGTGTTGACCAGAAGGAGGTCGAGGATGCCATCACCATGGCTGCCGCTGCTATGGCCAACTGGCCTACCGGGGTGTATAACTCGCTTATCCTGCTCATGCTTATTTCTATCGTAGTCATACTAGCATTATATGTAGATGCATCTTCTATTAGCGTAGCATGTGCTTGTGTGATCAAATATCAGCATGTGTTTAATCTTGTTAATGTCATGTTCATGATTATTTTTTGAATTAAATTAATCGAGAAATTGCTATTTTACTCAACAAGGGATGTTTGATCTCAGTCACATGTGTTCAAATGCAGATCGATCGAGTGAGTCATTTGTCAAAGCAGCAACGCCAAAAGCATTATGGGAGAGTCTGACTATTGGATTGATAGGGCCAATCCCTCCACAACCACACCGATTTTGCATCCAAAACATCATTACAACTTAATAGGTGCCTATAAGTTGGAACTGTGACTAGAAATTCATAGAATATCTAAGATGTATCAGTGCATGCTTCTCTGGATTCTTTAACAAAGGACATGCCACTATATAAGGCCACCAAACCAGGGAGTGGAGGAGGCCATGGGGCAATGCTTCTCTGATATGGATGCACAAGCGCAGATGGAAGGTTATATGGGTGACTTGCCCTTCAGAATTGCTTAGATGCTACACTTTCCAATCTGATCTAGAGATGACATGTAACTACAAACAAAACTTATGTATGCCTCAACTGGCAACACCTCTTTCACATGAACCATGTCAGTTCTTAAATTTAATATTCTCCAAATCAATATAATGATCATCGCACGAACCTCGTCTATCACCTGATAGTAAATTCAGTGGTCATCATCATACATACACGTTTTTCTTTCAGCGAAAGGGCCAAATCGTCTGCATTTGTTTGTAAAGTTTAGAAGCATGCATGCATGTGGTAAGGTCATGATACGAGTTCTCAATCTCCAACCCTGTTTCTGCTTCGGTGCTCCCCCATGGACTGAACTTGGAGGGGAGAAACACAAGGACGACTAAGATGATCCAATAACCCTTTGGAAAGAGGGGCATGATCGTCTTTTTAGCGTGGGCGTACAACCCTGTACGAGCCCTGGATGAGCCCATACGGCCCGGTTGGTTCGTACGCTGACCGTATATGTGTATTCGTATACGCGGGTTTTTTGTTTTCGCATGCATGTACTGTTGGAAATATGCCCTAGAGGCAATAATAAATTAGTTATTATCATATTTCCTTGTTCATGATAATCGTTTATTATCCATGCTATAATTGTATTGATCGGAGACTTAAATGCATGTGTGGATACATAGACAAAACCATGTCCCTAGTATGCCTCTAATGGACTAGCTCGTTGATCAAAGGATGGTTAAGGTTTCCTAGCCATGGACATGAGATGTCATTTGATAACGGGATCACATCATTAGGAGAATGATGTGATGGATAAGACCCAAACTACAAACATAGCATATGATCGTGTCAGTTTATTGCTACTGTTTTCTGCATGTCAAGTATATGTTCCTATGACCATGAGATCATGCAACTCACGGATATCGGAGGAGTGCCTTGTGTGTATCAAACGTCGCAACGTAACTGGGTGACTATAAAGGTGCTCTACAGGTATCTCCGATGGTGTCTGTTGAGTTGGCATGGATCGAGACTGGGATTTGTTACTCCGTGTAACGGAGAGGTATCTCGGGGCCCACTCGGTAATGCAACATCACAATAAGCCTTGCAAGCAATGTGACTAATTGTTAGTTGCGGGATCTTGTATTACGGAACGATTAAAGAGACTTGCCGGTAACGAGGTTGAATTAGGTATGGAGATACTGACGATCGAATCTCGGGCAAGTAACATACCGAAGAACAAAGGGAATGTTATACGGGATTAACTGAATCCTTGACATAGAGGTTCGACCGATAAAGATCTTCGTAGAATATGTAGGAACCAATGTGGACGTCCAGGTCCCGCCATTGGTTATTGACCGTAGAGGTGTCTCGGTCATGTCTACATAGTTCTCGAACCCGCAGGGTCTGCACACTTAAGGTTCGGTGACGTTTCGGTAGTGTAGAGTTATGTATGGTGGTGACCGAAGGTTGTTCGGAGTCCCGGATGAGATCCCGGACATCACGAGGAGCTCCGGAATGGTCCGGAGGTAAAGATTCATATATAGGATGTCCCAGTTTGGTCGCCGGAAAAGTTTCGGGCTCATCGGTAGTGTACCGGGAGTATCGGTAGTGTACCGGGAGTGCCGGTAGTGTACCGGGGGACCTCCGGTAGGGGTATTTCGACCCCAAGAGGTCCATGGGCTGTGGGAGAATAATAACCAGCCCTTAGTGTGCTGGGAAAACAGCCACAAAGGCCCATGGCGCAGGAGAGAAAGTCCTAAAGCAAAAAGTGGAAAATCAGCCAATAGGAGGCAATCCTACTCCAACTAGGATTGGAGGTGAAGTAGGATTGCTCCCACCTCCTATTTCGGCCGACCCAAAGGCCTTGGCTGCCTCTCCTCTCCTCTCCTCCTATATATACTAGTGGATTGGGTGGTTTTTGGACAGAATTTCCGGCCACGTGCTACCCGTTACACCGGTGCACAGTTTCTCCTCTAGATCGGTTTTCCGCAGCGCTTAGGCGAAGCCCTGCCGGAATCACTCCACCACCATCACCGGAGCGCCGTCACGCTGCCGGTGAACTCTCTCTCCTCTCCACCTCCTCTCGCTGGATCGAGACGGTGGAGATCGTCATCAAGCTGCACGTGTGCTGAACGCGGAGGTGCCGTCCATTCGGCGCTAGATCGGAAGGACCGTGATCGAGATCGCGAGACGGTTCGTGATGAGATCGCGGAACGGATCGTGATGAGTTCGCGGGACAGATCGTGATCAAGATCGTGAGACAGATCGTGATGAGATCGCGGGATGGATCATGATGAGTTCGCGGGACGGATCGTGATGAGATTGCGGGACGCTCGGCGATTTGGATCGCGAAGATGTTCGACTACACCAACCGCGTTTCTTAACGCTTCCCGCTTAGCGATCTACAAGGGTATGTAGATCCACTCTCCCTCTCGTAGATGCTCATCACCATGGATAGGTTTGCATGTGCGTAGGAAAATTTTTGTTTCCCATGCGACGTTCCCCAACATGTACCGTGGTCGTGGGGTAGCACATGTCAACCGGAAATGCCAAAATGCCCCATCCTATAAGAGGAAGGGAACCACCTCCGGGCGCATCACCCCCACCATTCCGCCCCAATTTGTCTCCCTCGCCGCATCGTCTCCCACTCCCCCACCACGTCATCTCGCTCTCCCCCGCTATGTATTCTCGCTCTCCTGCACCGCATCATCTCCCTCACCTCCATCTCCTACCTCTTTCCAATGGAGGACGCTCGTCATGTTGCCGCCGTTGCGCCTGGGGATGTGTTGGAGAAGCATAGCGCGGTGATAGCGGTAGATGCAATTCAGGATGTTGCCGGGGTCTAGGGTGGTGCGGGAGAGGCTGCAACCACTTTTGATGATGCAGATCTGCAGAAGGAGGTGTCAGCGTCTAGCGGCGCTGTGCATCCAGGTGCGCGGGCTTGCGATGAGGAGGTAGTTCCATTCCCTTGTTAGTTATAATATTTAGAATGTAGGGTTAGTTGCATTGGTTTGATTGTGATTCCTAGGGGACTACAGATGGTTAGATTAGTTGGTTTTCTTGATTGGGTTTTCTAGATTGGGTTTTCTAGACGGGGTTTTCTAGTTGGTGTTTTCTGGATGGGTTTTTTGTATTAGGTTTTCTGTGTTAGGTTTGTTGTATTACATTCGTGCGAAAATACTACAGATATCTTAATGAGAGATAGGATCTATGTGCTTGAATGCTACGCAGATAAATGCTTATTAGATTTGTGGTTCAATGCTACAGAGATCTATGCTCATTATATTTGTGCTTCAATTGTACAGAGATATTTTTTTATGTGATATGCCCAAAAGGAATGCATTAATTTTGAAGGAGAGGAGATAGAATACAATTTTGAAGGAATGCATGAATTTTAATGTACCTATCAATTGTTGAAGATGACACTTGATTCATTTATGGTATATCAATTTGTTGTTTAGGTAACTAGTGCAAGTTAAGATTTCACTTGGAGATCTATGCATTTATGGTTTAAGGTTGTGTACCATCATATTGCATAATGCATCTTGTGTGTGCAACAAAATTTAATACGTTACTTGGAGTTCTCCTGCAATTGACTGGATTTATTTGTACTATGTTGGAGGTCTATTACATTTGTTGTTTAGGTAACTACTGAAATTTAAGATATCACTTGGAGATCTATGCATTTATAGTTTAAGGCAGTGTACTACCATATTGCATAATGTATCATATTTCTTCAACAAAGTTTAAGATGTTATCACCAACAAGTTGTTGAAGTTATCTGTACTTTGTTGGAGATATATTGCATATGTTGTATAGGTTACTACTGCAACTTAAGATGTTACTTGGAGATCTATGTAAATATTGCAATTTAAGGCAATGTACTATCATATTGCAGGAGAAGGATCCCGAGGGCAAGAAGAGGAAGCTAGACATGACTGGGTTCAAGAACTAGTATGATCCAAACTTTGTTGACGACCAAGTCTATGAGGTAAGCTCTGGTTGAATTTTTGTTTTTTCATTTAGTTCATTTGACATGTTTACTATATGAATGCATAATGTATTAATGGAATTCATTTGTGTGTGCAGTATGACTCTGGAGATGATGTGGACGAGGGGAACATAGAGTCCTTCATTGCGAAGGAAGTCCAGAAGATCAAAGCCAAGGGAACCTCTGCCTACTACAAGAATAAGAAGTACTAGTTCCCCTACTATACCAAGCCAAAGCCCAGGGATGGGCTCTTTTAACACCTTCTATCGCATGCAATGGATGCATCGAGGAGTTCGGACGACTACATGATCAGGGGCAGCATGCTGCCCTCCTGAAAGCTCTAGTTCCCATGTAGGGGCACTTGGTCATCTCAAGCTGCAAGTGCTACTCGTCATCAATAAAGGTGATGATGTTTTACTTTTATTAATATGCATAGGGTTGTGAACTATTGGAAACTTGGTCTACTTTTGTAGTATGTATATATATGACTGTAATGTAGTATGTCTGTGAACTTGATGCCTCGTTTAGATGTAGTGCATGGCATATATCTTATTAATCTAGAATGCCATCTATATTTCTGTCTGATGGATTTTTTTGTGGTGTATGCTTCCTTCTCTTTAGATTACACATCATCATTTAAAAAAAAATTGTGAACCTTGGAGTGAAATATATAAATGCAAGAAAGTAGTTGTTAAATACGGTGTTTGCAAAAAAATAACATTTGAATTAGAAGTAATGGATTTTTGTAAGAAATTAGTGAAATATAAGACAAGATATTATCATACATTTATGAATTTAAAAATGTATTAACTAATAAAAGGGAAATGTGAAAAATAAGAAAGGAATAATAAGTATTCAAGTGTAAGAAAACAATTGTTAAAAAAGGTGTTTGCAAAAAACAACATTTGAATTAGAAGTGATGGATTTTTGTATGAAATGGATGAAATAGAAGACAAGATATTATCATACTTTTATGAATTTTAAAATTGTAACAACTAATAAAAAGGACAATCTAAAAATTAAAAGGGAAAAATAAATATGCATAGAAGATGGGCCAGCCCAACCATCTACACGTACGTGCAGTCCAGCACGCGGGTGAGGCTGGCCTCGGATAGCCCACCAAAATTTGGCCCAACCACTAAGGGCCTGTTTGGGACTGCTCCACTCTAGAAAAATCAGCTCCTCTCTAGAAAACGTAAGCCAAACGGGGTAGCTCCACGATATACCGCTCTACCAAAAATCTACAATCTGGTGTACAACTTGTTTTTTGTGAAGCTCTCTAGGAGGTACTCCATAAAATTGTAGAATCTGGAGTTGGAAGAAAATTACCCACCACTGCCACCAGTAAGTGGATACCCCTTCGTTTCTCCCCTCTCATCCAATCAAATAGATCATTTTCATTAAATTGTCCATTCGTGAAGCTGGAGCTAGTTGAAAGACAAACATTCTCTTTGAAAGACTTGCAACTCTTGTATGCAAACTTCTCCAAAGTGGATTTGGTGCAGCGAAACCAATTTTGATGGAGCAGAGCGGTCCCAAACAGGCCCTAAGCCGCACCGAGCACATCAGACGGGTGGTGGGAGTTTAGTCCCACCTTGCCAAGTGAGAGGCGCCCGTACCAGTTTATATACCCGGCTGAGAGAGCAATCACATGAACCTCTCTCAACCAGACAGCACATCATTGAACCGCCTACCTGTATGCCATGTGAGGCCTACTGGCAGGAATAATACATGCCCCATGGGCGTGCATCCTGGCCCATATGGTTGGGTTTCTAGTCGTATGCAGGCCGTGGTTTGTGGAATTTTTTGTTAGTAGGCGGGATTTTTTTTAACATATGTCACTTGTTTATTTTTGGACCATCTCCAAATCATCCCAAAATTGTTGTACATGGTCACTTACATGAAATAAACATGATTACCAAGGCAATTTCAATAATAAAGAAGTTTAGACTCTCCCTCTAAGGTAAAGCATGAGGTATGTCCCTGATTTTCACTCAGACATTATAAATTATAAAAAATGAAAAAATGGAAAACTTTCATATTCTATCTATGTTCATGAAAAATATCGTGTTTATAGAATTTGAGGTCATTTGGAAGTAGTCAAAAAAATCACCTCGATAGAAAAACTGGCTTAAGAGACCAAACGATCCGTCCGTAATGAAGTGATTTTTTGCAACCATCTCCAAATCACCCCAAATTTGTTGTACATGATCACTTACATGTAATAAACATGATTATCAAATCAATTTAAAAAATAATGAAGTTTACACTGTCCCCGTAAGGTAAAGTATGAGGTATGTCCATGAGTTTCACTTAGCAACTATAAATTATAAAAAAAATTTTTGGCAAACTTTCATATTATGTCTATGTTTATGAAAGAGATCATGTGTAGAAAATTCGAGATGTTTTGGAGGCAATCAAAAAAATGGTGTTTTTGCTATTTATCCTTAATACATTCTTTTGCAAAGGATGTACCAACAATACTTTACAGTGGGTTATCTTGAATTTTCAATCCCCAAATCTTGCTCCCGCCTCCAGCGTTAGATCACCTCTCCCTATCCACCCACATCTTTGTTGTCGTGCACTACTCGTCGCCGCCCAAACGCCTACATCCTTGCCAGCGAGGATGATCCTACGTGCCGGAGGAGGGGATGCGGCTAGTGCGCTTGAAAGCACATTCGCTCCCTTGGTGGTTTTGGTAATTAATAACAACATATATATATAATTGAACTAATATTTCCACCAAGCATATTTCAGGAAAAGTTTAATGATGGGTTGGCAAAAGGTTTGTGGAGAAACCCCTAGATGCAAGGCAATGGATTGTCAACAACTTGAAGCAAAGAGGACTCTACATTTTACTTTGTGAGAAATCACTTTGAGTCCATAAGAAAAGCCAATACTATTAAAAGGGGGTAAGGTACTATTGGTGAACAAGATGCTCAAACATGCACAAGTGAGAGTCACCAAAAACACCCACAAACTCTCCCACATATTTTGTCTAAGCCATTCATGCAAATCGGTGCAACCAACACCTTCCACTCAGTCCCGCCGATTTCCAGAACCCTGCCAAACCCTAGCACATCGGTGCAACCGATCCCACTTTGGTGCCACCGAGCTCGGCTTGCCAACTTTGTGTTACCTCGATTCACAAAATCGGAAGCTCCGAGATTTTCTATCGGCGTCATCAAGATTTGGATTCTGACCATTGGACACCTGATCGGTACAACCGAGATTTCTATATCGGTCTCACCGAGAGTCAAAAGTTGCTACCTTTGGAGCAACTCTGTACCACCGAGGTTCACACATCAGTGTCACCGAGTTGGTCACTTAAGGTGTAACGGTTGGATTTTTGGAGATGCCTATATATACCCTCCACCACCACTCACTTAAGAGAAGCACTCAGAACAGATCCCCACTTATCCCATCAGATTTTTTGAGAGAGAGCCACCTACTCATGTGTTGAGATCATGCCATTCCATTCCATTCCAACCATATGAACATTGATCTCTAGCCTCCCCAAGTTGCTTTCACCCAATCAATCTCTTCCACCAAAGCCAAATCTATAGGAGAGTGATTGAGTGTTGAGGAGTCTATCATCTTGAAGCACAAGAGCGAGGAGTTCATCGACATTATCGAGCCTATTACCTTTTGGAGGGTGGTGCCTCCTAGATTGGTTAGGTGTCGCTTGGGAGCCTCCTACTTCGTGTTGTGGAGTGAACCAAGAAGTTTGTAAGGGCAAGGAGATCACCTACTTCGTGTAGATCTACCCGAGTTAGGCTAGTCCTCCGTGGACGTAGGCCATCATGGTATAGTCAAGATTGCTTCTTCGTGGAACCCTCCATGGACTCTCGCAACTATTACCCTTCGTGGATTGAAGACTCCATAAACATGGACGTACGATAGCACCACCTATCGGAACCACGACAAAAATCTTCGTGTCTCCAAATTGCATTTGATCTTCCAACCCTTCCTTTACTACTCATGCTTTCTTTACTTTCCACTGCTATACTCGTAGACATGCATGTGTAGGGTGTGGTTGACTTGCTATAAATGCTAAAATCTGCCAACACTTCAAATTGAGAAAGGTAGAATTTTTATTTGGTCAAGTAGTCTAATCACCCCCCCTCTAGAACTACTTTCAATCCTACAGGTGGTATCAGAGCTTTGGTCTCCATTGCATTGGTTTCACAACCTATGGGAGTATGGCATCTAGTGAGGGAAATTATCACCATAGAGGTTTGTACTTTGATGGCACAAATTTTGCTAGTTGGATGCACAAAATGAAAATGCATATTCTTGGTCGTAACCCCGCCATTTGGGCTGTTGTTTGTGTTGGATTGCGAGGTGAATTCTTTGTGGATGGAAGGGAACCGGATTGTGAAGCGACCGCGGAAGAATTGAAGATGTTGCAATACAATGCTCAAGCATGTGACATTCTGTTCCACTGCATGTGCCCCGAAGAATTTAACAAAATTAGCCGCCTTGAGAATGCAAAAGAGATTTGGGATACTTTGGTTGATATGCACGAAGGTACCGAATCCGTGAGAGAATTGATGCCCCACAAGTATAGGGGATCTATTGTAGTCCTTTCGCTAAGTAAGAGTGTCGAACCCAACGAGGAGCAGAAGGAAATGACAAGCAGTTTTCAGTAAGGTATTCTCTGCAAGCTCTGAAATTATCTGCAACAGGTAGTTTTGTGATAAGATAATTTGTAACGAGTAACAAGTAACAAGTGTAGCAAAGGTGCAGCAAGGTATCCCAATCCTTTTTGTCGCAAAGGACAGGCCTAGACAAACTCTTATATAAAGCAAAGCGCTCCATAGGACACATGGGAATTTCCATCAAGCTAATTTTCATCATGCTCATTTGATTCACGTTCGCTACTTTGATAGTTTGATATGTGGGTGGACTGGTGCTTGGGTGCTGCCCTTACTTGGACAAACCTCCCACTTATGATTAACCTCTCTCACAAGAATCCGCAACTACGAAAGAAGAATTAAGATAAATCTAACCATAGCATGAAACATATGGATCCAAATCAGCCCCTTACGAAGCAACACATAAACTAGGGTTTACGCTTCTGTCACTCTAGCAACCCATCATCTACTTATTACTTCCCAATGCCTTCCCCTAGGCCCAAATAATGGTGAAATGTTATGTAGTCGACATTCACATAACACCACTAGAGGAGAGACGACATACATCTCATCAAAATATCGAATGTATACCAAATTCACATGATTACTTATAACAAGACTTATCCCATGTCCTTAGGAACAAACATAACTACTCACAAAGCACATTCATGTTCATAATCAGAGGAGTATTACCTATCATAAAGGATCTGAACATATGATCTTCCACCAAGTAAAGCAACTAGCATCAACTACAAGGAGTAATCAACACTACTAGCAACCCACAGGTACCAATCTGAGGTTTGAGACAAAGATCGGATACAAGAGATGAACTAGGGTTTGGAGAGGAGATGCTGCTTATGAAGATGTTGAGGGAGATTGACCCCCTCTAGATGAGAGGATCGTTGGTGATGACGATGGCTTAGATTTCCACCTTCGGGAGGGAAGTTTCACCGACAGAACAACTCTGTCGGAGCTCTATATTGGTTCTATCCAAGTTCCGCCTCGAGACAGCGACGCTTCGTTCCAAAAGCTTCCTTATGATTTTTTCAGGTCAAAACCCATCATATAGCAGAAGATGGGTGTCAGAGACCTGCCAGGTGGGTCACAAGTCACCTAGGTGTTGGAAATATGCCCTAGAGGCAATAATAAGATGGTTATTATTATATTTCCTTGTTCATGATAATTGTTTATTATCCATGCTATAATTGTTTTGACTGGAAACACATTGCATGTGTGGATACATAGACAAACACTTTGTCCCTAGTATGCCTCTAGTAGACTAGCTCGTTGATCAAACATGGTTAAGGTTTCCTAGCCATTGACATGAGATGTCATTTGATAATGGGATCACATCATTGGGGGAATGATGTGATGGACAATACCCAAACTATAAACATAGCATATGACCGTGTCAGTTTATTGCTATAGTTTTCTACATGCCAAGTATCTGTTCCTATGACCATGAGATCATGCAACTCATTGACACTAGAGGAGTGCCTTGTGTGTATCAAACGTCACAACATAACTAGGTGACTATAAAGGTGCTCTACAGGTATCTTCGAGAGTGTATGTTGAGTGGGTATGGATCAAGACTGGGATTTGTTACTCTGTGTGACGGAGAGGTATCTCAGGGCCCACTCGGTAATACAACATCACAACAAGCCTTGCAAGCAATGTGACTAAAGTGTTAGACACAGGATCTTGTATTATGGAATGAGTAAAGAGATTTGCCGATAACGAGATTGAACTAGGTATAGAGATACCGACGATCGAATCTCGGGCAAGTAACATACCGAAGAGCAAAGGGAACAACGTACGAGATTAACTGAATCCTTGACATAGAGGTTCAATCGATAAAGATCTTCGTAGAATATGTAGGAACCCAATATGGGCATCTAGGTTCCGCTATTGGTTATTAACCGTAGAGGTGTCTCGGTCATGTCTACATAGTTCTCGAACCCGCAGGGTCTGCACACTTAAGGTTCGGTGACGTTTCGGTAGTATAGAGTTATGTATGGTGGTGACCGAAGGTTGTTCTGAGTCCCTGATGAGATCCCGGACATCACGAGGAGCTCTGGAATGGTTCAGAGGTAAAGATTGATATATAGGAAGTCCTGTTTTGGTTACCGGAAAAGTTTCGGGCTCATCGGTATTGGGAGTGCCGGGAGGGTACCGGGGACCATCGGGAGGGGTGTTTCGACCCAAGAGGCTAAATGGGCTGTGGGAGGAGGTATACCAGCCCTTAGTGGGCTGGCCAAAGCCCCACCAGAGGCCCATGCAGCTGGGAGGAGAAACCCAGGTGGAAAGGAGGTTTCCAAGTGGGAGAGAAGGAGTCCTAATCCTACTAAGATTGGAGGAGGACTCCTCCTCTCCCCACTTCGGCCGAACCAAGGGTTGGACCCTTGGGGGACAAGTCTCCTCCCCCCTCCTCCTATATATACTAGAGGTATTGTGTGTTTTTCACAATAGAAATCAGCCACATGCTACCCTCTCCTCTAGATCGTAGTTTCTACTCTAGATTGTTTCAACGGTGCTTAGGCGAAGCCGTGTTGGAATAGTTCCACCACTGTCACTGCCATGCCGTCACTCTGCTAGAGAACTCATCTACCTCTTCGCTCCCTCTTGCTAGATCAAGAAGGCGGAGATCGTCATCGAGCTGTACGTGTGCTGAACGTGGAGGTGCCGTCCGTTCAATGCTAGATCGGGACGGATCGTGATTGGATCGTGGGACGCTCGATGATTTGGATCGCGACGACGTTCGACTACATCAACCACGTTTCTTAACACTTCCTGCTTAGCGATCTACAAGGGTATGTATATCCACTCCCCCCCTCGTAGATTCTCATCACCATGGATAGATCTTGCGTGTGCGTAGGATTTTTTTTGTTTCCCATGCAACGTTCCCTAACAGTGGCATCACGAGCTAGGTCTATGTGTAGATGAGATCACGAGTAGAACACAAAGGAGTTTGTGGGGGTTGATGCTTAGATTGCTTCCTCCCTTGGCCATGTTTTGGTTTAGCGGTATTGTGGGATGAAGCGGCCCAGATCAACCATACTCATACGCTTACGAGAGACCGGTTCCATCGACTGATGTGTAACTTCGTTGCACAAAGATGGCTGGCGGGTGTTTGTCTCTCCTACTCTAGTTGGATCAGATTCGACATAGGCGGTCCTTGAGAAGGTTGAATAGCAATTTGAGTATCACCGTTTTGGTTTATGCGTAGGTGAGAATTGTTCTTGCTAGATACCCGTAGCAGCCATGTAAAATTTGCAACAACAATTAGAGGACGTCTAACTTGTTTTTGCAGGGTATGTTGTGATGTGATATGGCCAATTACACGATATATGTGATGGATGAGATGATCATGTTTTGTATAGAATATCACGACTATGCATATCGATGAGTACGACAACTGGCAAGAGCCATAGGGTTGTCTTTAATTATTTTTGCCGTTTTGCTTTACTTTATCGCTATGAGTTAGCAATAGTCATGGAAGCAACAGTCGGCGTGACAACCCCGATGGCGACACATTGATGGAGATCAATATGATGGAGATCATGGTGTCATGCCGGTGACGATGGATATCGTGCCGATGCTTTCAAGATGGAGATCAAAAGCACAAGTTCATGGCCATATCATGTCACTTATGATTTGCATGTGATGTTAATACTTTTATGCACCTTGTTTTCCTTAGGACGATGTTGGCATTATAAGGTGATCGCTCACTTAAATTTCAAGATAATTTGTGTTCTCCCTGAGTGTGCACTATTGCGAAAGTTCGTCGTGCCGAGACACCACGTGATGATCAGGTGTGATAGACTCTACGTTCACATACAATGGGTGCAAGCCAGTGTTGCACGTGCAGAACACTTGGGTTAAACTTGACGAGCCTAGCATGTATAGACATGGCCTCGGAACACAAGAGACTGAAAGGTCGAACATGAGTCATATAGTAGATATGATCAACATGATGATGTTCACCATTGAAACCACCTCAACTCACGTGATGATTAGACTTGAGTTGGTGAATTTGGATCATGTATCACTCAGATGACCCGAGGGATGTCAATTTGAGTAGGATCTTTAGTAATTTGATGAACTAAACTCATTATCTTGAACAATAGTCTTAGTAACCTTTGCATATTTATGTTGTAGATCAATGGCTCGCGCAGTAGCACCCCTGAATTTTAATGCGTTCCTAGAGAAAGCGAAGTTCAAAGATGATGGAAGTAACTTTGTGAACTAGGCCCATAATCTGAGGATTATGCTCATGGCTTCCCAGAAGGCTTATGTCCTTGATGCACCGCTTGGTGATCCACCCGCTCTAGTTGAGTCTGCAGACGTTGTGAATGCCTGGCAGGCACGTTCTGATAATTACTCAATGGTTCAATGTGCAATGTTGTATGGCTTGGAACCGGGACTTCAAAGATGTTTTGAACGTCGTGGAGCATATGATATGTTCCAGGAGTTGAAGTTTATCTTTCAGAAGAATGCCCGGATCGAGAGGTATGATACCTCTGATAGGTTCTATGCTTGCAAAATAGAGGAGAACGGGTCTGTTAGTGAACACATACTGAGAATGTCTGGGTATTCCACCCGTCTGGCTGAATTGCGAATGCCCCTTCCGGTTGAGGCAATCACTGACAGAGTTCTTCAATCATTGCCACCTAGCTACAAGAGCTTCATGTTGAACTATAACATGCACGAGATGAACAAGTCAGTCGCCGAGCTGTTTGTGATGTTAAAAGTCGCTGAGTCTGAGATTCAGAAGGAGCATCAAGTGTTGATGTTCAATAAGACCACTAGTTTCAAGAAGAATGGCAAGGGCAAGAAGGGTAACTCTAAGAAGAGTGGCAAAGCAGTTGCCCCTCCCGTGAAGAAACCCAAGGCTGGACCCAAGCCAGAAACTGAGTGATTTCATTGCAAGGGAACTGTTCATGGGAAGCGGAACTGCCCCAAGTATCTGTCCGACAAGAAGGCGGCCAACAACAAACAAGGTATATATTATATGCATGTTATTGATGTGTACCTTACTAACTCTCGTTGTAGTGCCTACGTATTTGATACCGGTTCGGTTACTCACATTTGCAACTCAAAACAGGAACTACAAAATAGACGAAGGTTGGTAAAGGACGAAGTGACAATGCACATGGGAAATGGTTCCAATGTTGATGTGATCGCCGTCGGCACGCTTTCTCTTTGATTATCATCGGGATTAGTGACGAACCTGAATAATTGTTATCTAGTGCCTGCGTTAAGCATGAACATTATATCTGGATCTTGTTTATTGCGAGACGGTTACTCATTTAAATCAGGGAATAATGGTTGTTCTATTTATATGATTAATATCTTTTATGGTCATGCACCCAATGTGAGGGGTTTATTCATATCGAATCTCGATAGTGATGATACACATGTTCATAACATTGATGCCAAAAGATGTAGAGTTGATAATGATAGTACCACTTTCTTGTGGCACTGCCGTTTAGGTCATATTGGTGAAAAAACATGAAGAAGCTCTATGATGATGGACTTTTGGAGTCACTTGATTTTGAATCACTTGACACATGTGAACCATGCCTCATGGGCAAGATGACTAAAACGTCGTTCTTTCGAACAATGGGACAGACAAGTGACCTGTTGGAAATCATACATACTGATGTGTGCGGTTCGATGAGCATTGAGGCACGCGGTGGATATCATTATTTTCTCACCTTCACTGATGACTTAAGTAGATATGGGTATATTTACTTAATGAAACACAAGTCTGAAACATTTGAAAAATTCAAGCAATTTCAGAGTGAAGTTGAGAATCATCATAACAAGAAGATTAAATTCCTGCGATCTGATCGAGGAGGTGAATATCTGAGTTATGAGTTTGGTAGTCACTTAAGACAGTGTGGAATTGTTTCACAATTGACATCGACTAGAACACCACAACGTAATGGTGTGTCCGAACGTCGTAATCGAACCTTATTAGATATGGTGCGTTCTATGATGTCTCTTGCCGATTTGCCACTATCATTTTGGGGTTATGCATTAGAGACAGCTGCATTCACTTTAAATAGGGCACCATCGAAATACGTTGAGATGACGCCATATGAACCATGGTTTGGCAAGAAGCCAAAGTTGTCGTTTCTTAAAATTTGGGGATGTGATGCTTATGTCAAAAAGCTTCAGCCTGAGAAGCTGGAACCCTAAGCAGAGAAATGCATCTTCATATGATACCCAAAAGAGATAGTTGGGTATACCTTCTATCTTAGATCCGCAGGCAAAGTGTTTGTCGCTAAAAACGGAACATTTCTTGAGAAAGAGTTTCTCTCAAAAGAATTGAGTGGGAGGAAGATAGAACTTGATGAGGTTGTTGAACCTTTGTTTCAACCAGAGAGTAGCGCAACGCAGAAAGATGTTTCTGTGGAGCCTATGGCAGTTGAAGAGGAAGTTGATGATGATGATCATGAAACTTCAGATCAAGTTACTATTGAACCTCGTAGGTCGACAAGCGCGCGTACTGCTCCTGAGTGGTATGACAACCTTGTCTTGGAGGTCATGTTGTTAGACAACAATGAACCTACGAGCTATGGAGAAGCGATGATGGGCCTGGATTCCGAGAAATGGTTACAGGCCATGAAATCCGAGATGGAATCCATGTATGAAAACAAAGTATGGACTTTGTAAGTATTACCTGAAGGGCGAAAGGCCATTCAGAACAAATGGATCTTTGAGAGGAAGACAGGCGCAGACGGTAATGTTACCATCTATAAAGCTCGACCTGTGGCAAAGGGTTTTTCACAAGTTCAAGGAGTTGACTATGATGAGACCTTCTCACCCGTAGTGATGCTTAAGTTCGTCAGAATCATGTTAGCGATAGCTGCATATTTTGACTATGAAATTTGGCAGATGGATGTCAAAACAGTGTTCCTTAACGGTTTCCGTAAGGAAGAGTTGTATATGATACAACCGGAACGTTTTGTCGATCCAGAGAATGCTGAATTTTTTTGCGAACTCCAGCGATCCATTGATGGACTGGTGCAAGCATCTCGGAGTTGGAATCTGCGCTTTGATGAGGTGATCAAAGCGTTCGGGTTTATACAAGTTTACGGAGAAGCTTGTATTTACAAGAAAGAGAGTGGGAGATATATAGCATTTCTAATATTATATGTGGATGGTATATTGCTGATTGGATAAAAATGCTGGAAAGCGTGAAGGAACATTTGAACAAGAGTTTTTCAATGAAGGACCTAGGAGAAGCTGCTTTCATATTAGGCATTAAGATCTATAGAGATAGATTGAGACGCTTAATAGGACTTTCACAGAGCACATACCTTGATAATGTTTTGAAGAAGTTCAAAATGGATCAGTCCAAGAAGGGGTTCTTGTCTGTGTTACAAGGTGTGAAGTTGAGTAAGACTCAATGCCCAGTGACTGCAGAAGATAGAGAGAAGATGAGTGTCATCCCCTATGCTTCAGCCATAGGCTCTATCATGTATGCAATGCTGTGCACAAGACCCGATGTTAGCCTTGCCATAAGTATGGTTGGAAGGTTTCAAAGTGATCCTGGGATGGAGCACTGGACGAAGGTCAAGAATATCCTTAAGTACCTAAAAAGCACTAAGGAAATGTTTCTCGTTTATGGAGGTGATCAAGAGCTTGTCGTAAAGGGTTACGTCGATCCAAGCTTTGATACTGATCCGGATGACTCTAAGATGCAAACCGGATACGTATTTATTCTATATGGGGGAGCGATAAGCTGGTGCAGTTCCAGGCAGAGCGTGGTAGCCGGTTCTACATGCGAAGCGGAGTACATCGCAGCCTCAGAGGCAGCGAAGGAAGGTGTCTGGATGAATGAGTTCATGACAGATCTTGGAGTAGTGCCTAGTGCATTGAATCCAATAGATATGTTCTGTGATAACACTGGTGCCATTGCCCTAGCCAAGGAACCAAGGTTTCACAAGAGGACCAGACACATAAAGTGACGCTTCAATTCCATCCGCGAGTACATCAAGGAGGAGGACATAAATATTTGCAAAGTGCACATGGATCTGAATGTTGTAGACCTGTTGACTAAACCTCTTCCAAGGGCTAAACATGATCAACACCAGAACTGTATGGGTGTTTGACTCATTAGAATGTAAATCACATGGTAATGTGAGCTAGATTATTGACTCTAGTGCAAGTGGGAGACTATTGGAAATATGCTCTAGAGGCAATAATAAGATGGTTATTATTATATTTCCTTGTTCATGATAATTGTTTATTATCCATGCTATAATTGTATTGATTGGAAACACATTGCATGTGTGGATACATAGACAAACACTTTGTCCCTAGTATGCCTCTAGTAGACTAGCTCGTTGATCAAAGATGGTCAAGGTTTCCTAGCCATTGACATGAGATGTCATTTGATAATGGGATCACATCATTGGGAGAATGATGTGATGGACAAGACCCAAATTATAAACATAGCATATGATCGTGTTAGTTTATTGCTATAGTTTTCTGCATGTCAAGTATCTATTCCTATGACCATGAGATCATGCAACTCACTAACACTGGAGGAGTGCCTTGTGTGTATCAAATGTCGCAACGTAACTGGGTGACTATAAAGGTGCTCTATAGGTATCTCTGAGAGTGTTTGTTGAGTGGGTATGGATCAAGACTGGGATTTGTTACTCTGTGTGACGGAGAGGTATCTCAGGGCCCACTCGGTAATACAACATCACAACAAGCCTTGCAAGCAATGTGACTAAAGTGTTAGCCACATGATCTTGTATTTCAGAACGAGTAAAGTGTCGTCGTTTTCTCATGATAGATGCCATGGGTAGGCTTATCGTAGGTGGTTGGGGCCTGAGGACGCCCTATGGGCTCCGGGAGCGGGATTAGGTACAAGCGGTGGTGACACACGATGTACCCAGATTCAGGGCCGTCCGTGGGAGGTAACACCCCTAGTCCTGCTTGGTCTAGTTTGATGGATGGGTATGTTTACAAGGTTGCTACTGGAGCTGTGTCTAGAGGAGGAACAGGGAGCAGCCGGCTCGCCTTCCTCCGCTATGAAGTGTGAGAGAGTGTGGGAAGTATCCCGTAGGTGTGTGCGTGAGACTTGTCCTCCCCGTTGCATGGGGGGCTCGGGGGGTTTTATAGGTCAACCCCCCGGCTTACAATATTCCTGAGGTACATAAGTGGGGGGACCCGGCTGGCAGCCTCTCTGGTTGACTAGGGGGTCCTGCCCCTTGAGCCGTCTTGTCGCGTGTAGGGTCCACTGGCTGCATGGTACCGTCGCCCGCTAGGGCCCGCTAACCGGCTCCGTGATTGGCCCTCGCCCACCAGCCGCGGCATGGGCCGCCTGGGTGGTGTCGTCTAGTGCCAGCCGACCGAAGTCTTCGGTATGGCCGACTGCACTGTAGCCACGCCAGGGCAGGTAATCGAGTGAGCGGGGGCGTGCCAACACTGTTTCCCCGCCCGGTCGCGGTCACCAAGGTCAGCGGCCTGCACGGCCAGACTATAGCCATGCGCACCCATGCGTCAGCGGCCACTATGGCTACAATGGCGCCTGTCGTGGCAGTCACGTCGTGTTGCCGTACCCGCGTGCAGAGGGACGGGACGTTGCTTGTCCGCCCCGGGGTCAACGGAGGAGGCGGCCCGAGGGCAACCGGTCGTGCCCAGCCGGCCAGGGGCCAAGCCGACACCTTGACCAGTCGTCCCCAAGCTAGTTGGCAATCGCACCTGCCGGCTGCGCTCCAGCCGGCCGGGGCCAGCCGGTCGCATACTTTTTCTTCAAAGCGGGGAGGAGAACCCCGTTGCCTTGGCCTACCCAGGGGTAATAACCCCGTTAGTAGTCCCCGAAGTCGGCGGGGGCCCGTGTCCAACAAACGGAGGGGAGCCGGTGGCTTCTCCCTGGTGACGCCCGCCTCTTGTGTGAAGCTGAAAGGCCAGCCGGTCGGTAGTCGAACCCGACGCCTCGGGTTCCGAGGCAAAGCCCCAGGCCCTGAGCTGGCCCGCCGCGCGCCACGCGGCGGGTAATGATGTCGCGGTCCCCGCACACGCGGGCAAACGAGATGTCACCGTGGGCCTAGTCCGCTAGGCCTCGGGGGCAGCCCAATAGGCCTCTGGGCGTATGAAAGGATCTTCTGCACCCCAAGACGGCGGTTATGGCCCGGGCCGCCCACTCATGCGCAGGAATTCCGGGGGAGTGGGCGCAGTTAATCCCCATGTCCCCCGGTCATGGCCTCCCCATTTAAAAGGGGAGGAAGGGCAGGGGCGGAGACACCCACACCCCACTTGCCCCCTTGCTGCCTCTTCTCTTTGTCTCCTTTGCTCCTTCGCACACCGCTGCTCCTCTTGCTCGCAACCGCGCCCGCATGCCGTCCCACCTCGTAATGGCCAAAGGGCACGGGGGAAGCTGGGCAGGATCCATGGTCACCAAGGGCGCCATCGCGGATCTCTGCTGCGTGCGCATGCTGCCGCCGACGGAGTGGGTGATTGCAACGCCAACCCGCAGTAGGACTACATCCGGCTGCCTCCCTTCGTCGACGCGCAGTCCACCGGAGTCAACTGGTCAGGAGCCGCTCCGCACGGAGTGGCTTTGGCGGAGCTCAGCCGGCTCGTGCAGCTGGGGACCGTTGAGGGGCTGGTCGCCTCCGATCTAGTGGCGACCTTCATCTTGCACTGGGTGTTGCCTGTCTAGATGAGGCCGCACCGGATCTGCGATATGTCCGGCCACCGGGACCCTTGCCGTCTGACGACCGTCAACCTGACGCCGACTCAGGTAGCAACACGGCTGAATGCCATCATGACGTTCAAGCCGGCGCCGGCGTCGTGGACCTTCAGCATGAAGCCGTACAACCGCATCAACTGTCCTCCCTTGGTATGTTTTGTCGAGGCGGATCTTTTCATTTGATTCTTCCTAGCCGACAGCCGGCATCGGACCTTACTTCTCCATGCTGATCGCAGTTGTTCGTGTGACAGAACAGGCCGGACGCCCCGCACCCCCAAATCTTTGAGGCAGAGCGCGACCACTCCGACTCCGAAGACTACAAGCGGGGAGGCCCTCCTGAAGAGGGGGTTGACTCCTCGGGAGGGGTCAAGGAGCCGACCGTCCCGCGAACCGGCGGGCCCAACGGAGCTGGTGAGTTCCCTATCGGTCCCATGATCAGGGACTGGACCGATGACGATGATGACAATGATGATGATATGATGATCCTGAATGCGCCTCCCCCTCAGTTCAGCAGAGC
Organism: Hordeum marinum; assembly: GCA_022496015.1. Classification (NCBI taxonomy): domain Eukaryota; kingdom Viridiplantae; phylum Streptophyta; class Magnoliopsida; order Poales; family Poaceae; genus Hordeum; species Hordeum marinum. The sequence continues at coordinate 107,038,634 of CM039676.1, read as the reverse complement.
CGGCGTGAGCGGAGCAAGGAGTGGCCGGCTCAAGCCCCAGCGGTCGGAGCCGCCAGTCGGACGAAGAGGCTGGCTCAGGAGGAGCTGGCGGCCCCGCCGCCTGCCCATAAGCGGGTGAAGGTGGCTACACGGAAGCTGTCGACGCGCGCCAATAGGGCTCTGCCCGTCGTCACCGGGTAAGTGTCCTCCTTTTCCTTGCGTGTGTTTCTTTCCGAGTCGCGGGCCAGTGGGTGTTTGACCCTTATGCATCACAGGGACCCCATCGAGCTCCATGAAGTGGAGTCGGCGGTGGACCCGACGGACGCCGCCAGCTGGCTGGCCCGCAAGCACGCGACCACGCAGCGGGAGGAGAATAGGAGGCTCGCGGAGCTGCGAGCCTCAAAGTCCGGAATGCGAGGCGGGGCCTTGCATTCCGGGACTTCGAGCGGCGGGAGGCGGAGGAGGTCCGCGGACCCCACGCGGGCGTCTAACTCAGCGGCAGAATCGACCCATCTATTGAGGCCCCTGTCGAGCGAGCCGCGAGGGACGGCTATGGAGCCACCTGATCCCCCCGTTCGCGGAGGAGGCGACCCGATCGGGGGCGGCGGCTACGGAGCCAGAATCGAGGCGACCCGGCCGGATGTAACATCCCAAATTTTGGAATGTTATAATAATTATAGAATGATTGTTAGTTTGCTTGAATGATTGAAAGTGAGTGCAATTTGAAACTTTTGAAAATTTTGAAAGTTTGATGAGAGGGAATGAAATGACTTTCCCAAAATTTTCAATCTGCATTTTGATCACCAGGAAATTCAAATTCATTTCATCACAAAACCCTAGAGTGAAGATGACATGACTTCTTCCATTTAAAGAAATGAAAAGGGAGTTGAAAATGATTTGAATTTCCATTTTGAAAATATTTCAAATTCAGAAAACTTTATGCAACTCAATGATTTTCATGAGAGAAAATAATATGACTTCTTCAAATTATATGAAATATGAGTTGGAAGTTAAAAGAAGGAATTGAAAGAGCTTTTGAAAACCTCTGGATTATTTTGAAAATCCATTTCATATTGGTCCTTATCCAAAATTTTCAAATAATTCAAAACCCTGACAAAAAAATTTTGAGAGGAGTAACATGACACTCCAAGACAGGGGGTAATTTGTGAAGTTTTTGAATCATCAAACCCAAAAAGTTATTTGAAAAATATTTGCAAAAGTAAATAAAGCCAATTAAGGCATTTTCTGAAAAAATGATTTTTTTTAAAAGTATTCAAATGCCAGAATAAAAATGTTCATTAAATTGCATTTATTATTCTGTTAATTTTGATATATAATACCCCTATATTTGCAAACGATTTGAATGCTTTAAAAACTTTTGAACGCCTCTGGAAAATTATTAAAGGAAAAACGGTAACCGTTTCCGGTATTAAACGGGCCGGCCCACGGCAGTTACTCGCGTATTTATTAGAAGCCGGCTGACCGCGCGTAACGGACACGCCCTCCTCTCACTGACGCTGGACCCCACCCGACCGACCGTTTCACCGAACGGTCATCTTCTCCCTTCCCCGCACGCGCCGGAGACTCGCCGGCCGTTTCCTCCCCTCGCCGCGGACCCCCTCCCTCCTTACTCCCCCGACCCCCTGAGACCCCTATAAGTAGCCGGCACCTCTCCTCCCTCCATTCTCGTTGTTTCCCCCTCTCCCCGAGCCTTCCCCTCGTCGGAATCTCTCGCCGGACTTCACCACGGCCGCCGCGCCATTTCTGCTCCACAGCTCCACTCCGACCTCCGCGAGCGCCACCGAACCCTCCTTCGACCTCACCGCACCCGTGCGCACCACCCCACCCCTCTGCTTCACCGGAGACCCCCTGGAATGCCCTAACCTACGACCTCGCCGGAGCCCCACCTCCACCGAGCCGCCCCGGAGCTCGTGCCGCTCGCTCCTGTCGCCTTCGAGCCTCGCCGACGCCACCATCGTCATCGCCACGCTCGCCTCCGTCGACCGGACCCTTTCCCCGACACCAAAGACCACCGGAGGCGCATCCCCGGCGACCTCGACGCCTCTGTCGTCGCCGAAACCCTCGCCGGAACCAGCAACCACCACGGTGAGCACCCTCCCCGTCCGATCCCTAATCAACGGCGTAGATTAGATACCCGTACCCCTTCGGTTCTCTTAGAAAGAACCGGCCGGTTTTCTTTTAAAATAAATTGACCGAACCGTTTTCTGTTATGTCTCGGTCGTCCGCCCGAAACTCCCTAGCACACGCACACTTAGACCAATCAGGTGATGCCACGTAGTCCACCTATCCGTTCGAAACAAAACTTTTTCTTTTGTTTTAATTTCTGTTACCAGAATAGTTTCAAATTTGTTTTGCTTATATCTTTTATGTTTTTAACTATTTTAAATTGATTCTTTTTGCATTAGATCAAAAAATTTATCTAGTTTCCGTACATATCAAATTTGACCATGTTTGAATAGATAAATTTGAATTTGAACAGATTTGATTTAAATTTTGTTTTCTGAATATCATGAGTTCTAAAATGAATTTTTGAATGATTATTTTTCCTACTTGTCACTAGTGACCATAGCTATCATTTGGTAGAGTTTGAGAATTTTATAATAATTTTAAATAGTGTTTTCAAACCAAACAGAATCTGTTTAGTTTCATATTAGTTTATTTACCTTGTTTTATTTTTTGAAAATCTGAATATGATTTATATTAAGTTTCAGATTTCATTTAGTTTTGTTGTTCCAAACCTTAGTAATTTACTTGCTGTTAACAAAAGTTAATTTGTTTAGTTATAAATTTTGTTGTAGGGATCTATACCCTCTTTCAAATAGGTATAGTTGTTTTAAAAGCAAATTTGTTAGTAACAATTCTTTTAACTAAAATTTTAAGTATTAGATTCTGTTTTCAAATAAAGTTTTTACTAATTCTTTTCTGGAAATAAATGTTTTAAACAAAAATAGTTTAGTTTTACTCTATTATTATAGGAAACCATATTTTTCTTCATTAGGTAATGTTTTATAAAACAATTTAGTTTTAATAGTAATTCTTTTACAAAAGTTTTAAATGACTTAATTCTGTTTTGTAATAAAGATTTTATTTAATTATTTTCTGTTAACTTAGTTGTTTTACAATATGTTTTATCTTAGTTTATGTTTGCTTGTTGTTAAGTTTATTAGGCAAACACTTATATTGTTTAGAAGGTTGTTTTTATAGTTCTAGTTGTCTTTCAAAAGTGATTCATTTTTTCTAGAAAAATATTTACAAAAATCTTTTATTATATTTTACTTTGTTTTGGGTTTTGTGTTACTTTTGAATTTGTTGGAGTTTTGTGTTTCAATTTTGTCTTAAGTATTTCCTTTATCAACCTTGTTGATTTTGTTCTTGTGTTACCTTGTGATTGTTAGAATTGATTGCTAGTATGATTGCTTATATGTATGTAATGTTTGTTATAGATTTTCATCGGAGAGTGACGAATAGTTCTATCAAGTTATTTCTGAGAGCGATATCTTATCTTCATCAACAGTACAGGCAAGTTCACCTTGACCATCTATTTCATACCTATGTTTTTATTGCATGTAGTGACATCATTCAACATATCCCTCCCGTAGTGTTATTGAAATTCTTGTAGTTGAGTAGAATGCATGAGGTAGGAACCCACCACTTGTTACTAAAGCCCCGGGAACGCTAGTTAGTGCCATGCTATGCTAAAGTAGACGGGGTCTGGTATGAGTGTTCGTGAGTGGTGTGAAGAAGGACTCCACGTCAAAACGACGACTTCATGAAGACATCTTCAAGTCCTGCATCTTCAAGACCTCAAGACTTCAAGACTCGAGAAGACAAGTTTTCAATACACACTACTGGGTGAAGGATGGTTGATTGGGCACCCTGGAGAAACCAGTGAGTGGCCGGGATGCATGGAGAAGCGCCATGACATCTTGCGGAAAGCTTCACCCAGACTCAAAGAGAAGGATGAATACTTCATGCCCGGAAGCTTACCTGTGTAGCCACAAGTCATTATGGGCTCTGGCTTGGTTGATCTTTGTTGTGACTCTGCTGGGCAGTGCTACGAGATGTAGTCGACGTTAGGATTGGGATGGGCACTGTCGGACAGTCAGGGAAGCACTCTGAAAGACCATGTTTCTTTCATCCTGTTCTCAAACACCAGGCAGTGCGAGGACTTACCAGGAGGGAAAGAATCTTGTGGGTAAAGTACACAACACTCTGCAGAGTTTAAACCTAATCGATTAGCCGTGTCCCCGGTTACGAACAATTTGAGCTTCTAGACTTGGATCTATCTCTGAACTCTCAACACGGGACTGATAACTTAATTGTGGGCAACTTAAGATACTTGTGGGTATTGAGACATTGGTTGGCGGAACCTTGTCATGATAGGTAATTCCATAGTGAAATTCCTGATATTCTTTTTTGTGGTAGGAAAATAAAATCAGCTTTTACGCAAAAAAACTCAGACACAGAGCCACAAAGCCTTTGCATATAGAATAGTCTTTATTTTTCTGTTCTTCTATGGTGATCTTGCCAGCATATTCAAAATGCTGACCTACACGACTGCAACGTCTTATGTTGCAGATACTCTTCTACGATGGGTAAGAGTACGATTCAGGGTTACGGTCCGCACTCAACTTGCCGTTGGTGTTATTGGGACTCCACTCCCGTTGACTGTATCCGCTGCTATTTTAAGGTATATATCAGTTTTACGCTATTTACATGTGATTGAACTTTGATATATACATTGATGTACTGTGTGTGCCAGCATACTGATCCAGGGATGGCACAGAAAACACAGAGGCTTGACTCGTTTTGAGTCGGGTCGCTACAGAAATGGTATCAGAGCACATGTTGACTGTAGGACGTGACCCTAGAAACTGGAAAGCCCTTAGGAAATGATTTCTCGAAAAACTTTGTTTTCAAAAGACCTTCTACTTCTCATCTTATTTGAGATTTATCAAATGATTTCTCCTACTTCAAAAAGTTAGAAAATACTCTTTCCCCTTGACCACACGAAGGATCAACTGAAGCCCTCCAAGAAGGACAAGATATCAGACAACCGGTGACCAACTCAGACAAAGATGTATTCCATTATGGAAGAGCTACAAAAGGATTGAAGACTATACAGACCTCAAGAAATTGAAGACCATGAAGAATTTCCAAGGTGTTATGCCCCTAGAAGACCAAACCCCTGTTGTATACTTACGTTAGATACGATGATTTGTGAGCTGTCATTTGTGTGTAATTTTCGACGGCCACAACTAAAAATCTATTTTCAAAACCATTGTTTGTATTGTGTGTATCTCCTCCTTTCTCTCTACCATCTCATCCCAAAACCTTGACCCCAATAGATGATGAATGAAGCTGGACTCATGTATTCTGGATCGATGACTCGGTTGGAGACAGAAGTATGGATTCACAACATGGAGAATCACTTCAGGAGCAACTCGATAGCACAGAAGTATGAGGTTCAATTTGCTCTCCAGCACTTTACCCAAAGTGCCGCAACTTGGTGGAAAATGCATCATGCCATACAAGGATTTAATGGAGCAAAGAATTGGGAAGAACTCAAGAAGACTCTGTTAAGATCCCGTCTCATTCAGAAGCATTGTGTTATCCCGATGAAGAAGACCCGAGCATGTAAAATCTGTGGAGAAATAGGACACACCCAGGAAGAACACAAGAAAGGATGCCCTCATTGTGAAGAAAATTACCCTGCTGAGGAATGCCCAACTGGGCAGGTGACATGTTTCTTGTGTGAAGGAACCAACCACTACCCGGCTCAATGCCAAATATACCCCAAGGTACAGGAAGTCATCAAGCAACAGAAGGAATCCATGAAGGAAGCCTTCAGAGGAGAATTTGGAGAATTTGTGATGAAGAAAGATATTGAAGACCCTGATGGAGAAGGATTAACCAGATTTTACTCAAATGTCTGCTATACATGTGGAGAAGAAGGACATTTCTCATAGGACTGTACGAAGGAAAGAAAAGAGTATCTGGGAAACTTCCCGATAGAAGAAGTGGAGTTTGATCCACAGGAAATTGAAGCTTTGATCGGAACAAAGAACCTTAGGAAGAGACGAACCCCTGAACAGAAGGACCTGAGTCATATTAGATGTTACAAGTGTAAGGATATGGGCCACTATGCCGATAAGTGCCCAAGAAAGAAATCAAGAACCCAAGGAGCAAGCACCAACATCAAGAAGCCCCGAGATTTGTCAGAAATCATCTGTTTTCGGTGCAAGAAGACATGACACTACTCCTATACCTGTCCAGAGAAGAATGCTAAGCATGAGTAGTTTGAGTTCGGAAGTAATAAATGTAATAGGTAGCACTCTTATCCTTTGAGGTTATGTAATGGATAATCCATTTGTTTTAAGGATGACAATACTCTCTAGAGATGTTGGAAAGTGAAATTGAAGTTTGATTTTGAATAACGTGGATGTTTACCCAAGTCGAGACATATGTCAATTCTGAGTACCTTTTCTGACACACGCAGATGACCACCCTTTATGAGTCTTTCCTCAAAGGCCCGGAAACAATCATGACCCTGACCAGTGATCATGACTACCCAAGGATCCTGAAGGATATGATGAAGCACATCCATCTTGAAGGAGATGCAGTCTACAAAGGCTACCCATTCATGGATAATGGAGTGAAACTTTGGTATGTGGAGGTACACCTTCACCGTGCAAAGGGAGTTTTCCCAAAGACTACTGGACGATACTTTTACATATCTCGTGTACCACAAGCTATTTTCTTTGACGCTGTTCGTGAAGCTGCCATGGAAGCCATACGCCATATTGGAGAAATACTTGAAGCAAGACTCCGTCATACTCAGGAATACCTGCAAGAGGTGCATACGGAGATGATGGAGATGAAGCTCATGTCCACCCTAATCAAGGAAAAGATGGAGGATTTCAAGGAGCACATCGCAAATTTCCAGTGGTACTAGAGTATCTCCAAGGGGAGATGAATGAATAAAGTTGGGAGTTGATGCTAGACCATACCAAACTATGTGGATGGCAGCATTTGTAATAAAGTACTTTCTAGGAGTTTTAAGAAGTGATTGAGGATGTAACCAAGGATTGAATATGAGAAGAAAACTAGAATGGGATAGTTAAGTTTTGAAGATGGAAATACCTGTATCATGAAGCACCTTTGTTTTTCATGAGTTTATCTTGTTATGGAAGTCTTAGAGTTTGTAATTAATTCATGAGTCAATGGAAATTATGGTGTCATGATTTATCTTATGTTGAAATATGTGAGTTGTTACTCTATGAACAAAGATCGCTTACCATTTTCGAGGATATGAGAAAATATGGTCTATGCATACATGAGTGCATTTCATTTTAAGTGTGGTAGTGACCACAGGCACCTCCCGGTTAAGTAATTTGGATCAGTGAATACGGATGAAGAGAATGTGGAATCACCGCAAACTATCCGGATAATAACCTTTGAGACAAGGAGTTTTCGAAGCTGGAATGCTGAGAAACGGAATGATTATGGTGAAAATCACACCCAAGGTTAACAAACCAATGGAAAGGAAAATGGATTCTGCAGAGTGGAATCTAGACAAGAATAAGTCTGAGATTTGTTACCTCAAGGGTATGGTGTAGTGAATTGAAGGTAATGCTGGTATATGGAAGGATAGTAACCCCAGGAGTGAGTTGAAGTTGTTCAAGAATTCAAGTGAATCCACAAGTCACTGACCTCAGGATTGACAAGGATCAAGCCCCACCCTTGTGAAGGAGGAAACTTGGAAGAAGCTACGACTGATCAGCAAACGTTTTCTTAGGAGCATACGATAACCTGAGAGTTGTGAAGAAACGATAGATGTTTTTGCTTAGCTTGCAGAATCAATGGATTTATCCGAACTTTGTTCGTTGACAAGAGAAATTTTCTGCAACGCTAGTGAGGAAGCCCAAGTGCTAGAATACGAGATTCACTAAACCTTATACAAGGTAATGATTTCAGTGCGACATGGTTTGGCCACCATGACGACTTACTCTTATCATTCTCTTGCTATTCGGAATGGTAAATCTGAGTGACTTACCCATAGTAAAGAGACGACGTTCTTTGAAGCTTTTGTTTAAGCCTTAGAATGGTATGATGGAAATCCCTTGTACATTGACAGTTGCTATCACACGTAGGAATTTTACGGTGAGGAATAAAGCCAAGACCCATTTCACTGCAGGATAACCACTAATGGTAGACCACCATGAGATCTTCGATAAGTTATTTAGAATGATCGTGAGACCTGTCAGTTAAGAAGACCCGGTTTCGGAGGAAGTACACCTTGTTGTGAGGACACAAGATTTTGATATAACCGAGGAGCATCACCGAAGAAGCTACCGTGAAGAATGTGAACAGACAGATGCACCCAAAGGTGTGTCATGATTTGAGGGACGAGTAATTCTCATTTCAAGTGTGGTAGACCCACATTTCTAGGTCAATGGAGTTTTGTTGGAAGACCCCACACCTTCCAGGACAGTGGATTTGTTAGAAGACCCCAAACCCTAACCTTTTCTTTCTAGCCTCTCCGAATCTCGAGGACGAGATTCATTTTAAGTGTGGTAGGTTTGTAACATCCCAAATTTTGGAATGTTATAATAATTATAGAATTATTGTTAGTTTGCTTGAATGATTGAAAGTGAGTGCAATTTGAAACTTTTGAAAATTTTGAAAGTTTGATGAGAGGGAATGAAATGACTTTCCCAAAATTTTCAATCTGCATTTTGATCACCAGGAAATTCAAATTCATTTCATCACAAAACCCTAGAGTGAAGATGACATGACTTCTTCCATTTAAAGAAATGAAAAGGGAGTTGAAAATGATTTGAATTTCCATTTTGAAAATATTTCAAATTCAGAAAACTTTATGCAACTCAATGATTTTCATGAGAGAAAATAATATGACTTCTTCAAATTATATGAAATATGAGTTGGAAGTTAAAAGAAGGAATTGAAAGAGCTTTTGAAAACCTCTGGATTATTTTGAAAATCCATTTCATATTGGTCCTTATCCAAAATTTTCAAATAATTCAAAACCCTGACAAAATTTTTTTGAGAGGAGTAACATGACACTCCAAGACAAGGGGTAATTTGTGAAGTTTTTGAATCATCAAACCCAAAAAGTTATTTGAAAAATATTTGCAAAAGTAAATAAAGCCAATTAAGGCATTTTTTGAAAAAATGATTTTTTTAAAAGTATTCAAATGCCAGAATAAAAATGTTCATTAAATTGAATTTATTATTCTGTTAATTGTGATATATAATACCCCTATATTTATAAACGATTTGAATGCTTTAAAAACTTTTGAACATCTCTGGAAAATTATTAAAGGAAAAACGGTAACCGTTTCCGGTATTAAACGGGCCGGCCCACGGCAGTTACTCGCGTATTTATTAGAAGCCGCCGGACCGCGCGTAACGGACACGCCCTCCTCTCACTGACGCTGGACCCCACCCGACCGACCGTTTCACCGAACGATCATCTTCTCCCTTCCCCGCACGCGCCGGAGACTCGCCGGCCGTTTCCTCCCCTCGCCGCGGACCCCCTCCCTCCTTACTCCCCCGACCCCCTGAGACCCCTATAAGTAGCCGGCACCTCTCCTCCCTCCATTCTCGTTGTTTCCCCCTCTCCCCGAGCCTTCCCCTCGTCGGAATCTCTCGCCGGACTTCACCACGGCCGCCGCGCCATTTCTGCTCCACAGCTCCACTCCGACCTCCCCGAGCGCCACCGAACCCTCCTTCGACCTCACCGCACCCATGCGCACCACCCCACCCCTCTGCTTCACCGGAGACCCCCTGGAATGCCCTAACCTACGACCTCGCCGGAGCCCCACCTCCACCGAGCCGCCCCGGAGCTCGTGCCGCTCGCTCCTGTCGCCTTCGAGCCTCGCCGACGCCACCATCGTCATCGCCACGCTCGCCTCCGTCGACCGGACCCTTTCCCCGACACCAAAGACCACCGGAGGCGCATCCCCGGCGACCTCGACGCCTCTGTCGTCGCCGGAACCCTCGCCGGAACCAGCAACCACCACGGTGAGCACCCTCCCCGTCCGATCCCTAATCAACGGCGTAGATTAGATCCCCGTACCCCTTCGGTTCTCTTAGAAAGAACCGGCCGGTTTTCTTTTAAAATAAATTGACCAAACCGTTTTCTGTTATGTCTCGGTCGTCCGCCCGAAACTCCCTAGCACACGCACACTTAGACCAATCAGGTGATGCCACGTAGTCCACCTATCCGTTCGAAACAAAACCTTTTCTTTTGTTTTAATTTCTGTTACCAGAATAGTTTCAAATTTGTTTTGCTTATATCTTTTATGTTTTTAACTATTTTAAATTGATTCTTTTTGCATTAGATCAAAAAATTTATCTAGTTTCCATACATATCAAATTTGACCATGTTTGAACAGATAAATTTGAATTTGAACAGATTTGATTTAAATTTTGTTTTCTGAATATCATGAGTTCTAAAATGAATTTTTGAATGATTATTTTTCCTACTTGTCACTAGTGACCATAGCTATCATTTGGTAGAGTTTGAGAATTTTATAATAATTTTAAATAGTGTTTTCAAACCAAACAGAATCTGTTTAGTTTCATATTAGTTTATTTACCTTGTTTTATTTTTTGAAAATCTGAATATGATTTATATTAAGTTTCAGATTTCATTTAGTTTTGTTGTTCCAAACCTTAGTAATTTACTTGCTGTTAACAAAAGTTAATTTGTTTAGTTATAATTTTTGTTGTAGGGATCTATACCCTCTTTCAAATAGGTATAGTTGTTTTAAAAGCAAATTTGTTAGTAACAATTCTTTTAACTAAAATTTTAAGTATTAGATTCTGTTTTCAAATAAAGTTTTTACTAATTCTTTTCTAGAAATAAATGTTTTAAACAAAAATAGTTTAGTTTTACTCTATTATTATAGGAAACCATATTTTTCTTCATTAGGTAATGTTTTATAAAACAATTTAGTTTTAATAGTAATTCTTTTACAAAAGTTTTAAATGACTTAATTCTGTTTTGTAATAAATATTTTATTTAATTATTTTCTGTTAACTTAGTTGTTTTACAATATGTTTTATCTTAGTTTATGTTTGCTTGTTGTTAAGTTTATTAGGCAAACACTTATATTGTTTAGAAGGTTGTTTTTATAGTTCTAGTTGTCTTTCAAAAGTGATTCATTTTTTCTAGAAAAATATTTACAAAAATCTTTTATTATATTTTACTTTGTTTTGGGTTTTGTGTTACTTTTGAATTTGTTGGAGTTTTGTGTTTCAATTTTGTCTTAAGTATTTCCTTTATCAACCTTGTTGATTTTGTTCTTGTGTTACCTTGTGATTGTTAGAATTGATTGCTAGTATGATTGCTTATATGTATGTAATGTTTGTTATAGATTTTCATCGGAGAGTGATGAATAGTTCTATCAAGTTATTTCTGAGAGCGATATCTTATCTTCATCAACAGTACAGGCAAGTTCACCTTGACCATCTATTTCATACCTATGTTTTTATTGCATGTAGTGACATCATTCAACATATCCCTCCCGTAGTGTTATTGAAATTCTTGTAGTTGAGTAGAATGCATGAGGTAGGAACCCACCACTTGTTACTAAAGCCCCAGGAATGCTAGTTAGTGCCATGCTATGCCAAAGTAGACGGGGTCTGGTATGAGTGTTCGTGAGTGGTGTGAAGAAGGACTCCACGTCAAAACGACGACTTCATGAAGACATCTTCAAGTCCTGCATCTTCAAGACCTCAAGACTTCAAGACTCGAGAAGACAAGTTTTCAATACACACTACTGGGTGAAGGATGGTTGATTGGGCACCCTGGAGAAACCAGTGAGTGGCCGGGATGCATGGAGAAGCGCCATGACATCTTGCGGAAAGCTTCACCCAGACTCAAAGAGAAGGATGAATACTTCATGCCCGGAAGCTTACCTGTGTAGCCACAAGTCATTATGGGCTCTGGCTTGGTTGATCTTTGTTGTGACTCTGCTGGGCAGTGCTACGAGATGTAGTCGACGTTAGGATTGGGATGGGCACTGTCGGACAGTCAGGGAAGCACTCTGAAAGACCATGTTTCTTTCATCCCGTTCTCAAACACCAGGCAGTGCGAGGACTTACCAGGAGGGAAAGAATCTTGTGGGTAAAGTACACAACACTCTGCAGAGTTTAAACCTAATCGATTAGCCGTGTCCCCGGTTACGGACAATTTGAGCTTCTAGACTTGGATCTATCTCTGAACTCTCAACACTGGACTGATAACTTAATTGTGGGCAACTTAAGATACTTGTGGGTATTGAGACATTGGTTGGCGGAACCTTGTCATGATAGGTAATTCCATAGTGAAATTCCTGATATTCTTTTTTGTGGTAGGAAAATAAAATCAGCTTTTACGCAAAAAAACTCAGACACAGAGCCACAAAGCCTTTGCATATAGAATAGTCTTTATTTTTCTGTTCTTCTATGGTGATCTTGCCAGCATATTCAAAATGCTGACCTACACGGCTGCAACGTCTTATGTTGCAGATACTCTTCTACGACGGGTAAGAGTACGATTCAGGGTTACGGTTCGCACTCAACTTGCCGTTGGTGTTATTGGGACTCCACTCCCGTTGACTGTATCCGCTGCTATTTTAAGGTATATATTAGTTTTACGCTATTTACATGTGATTGCACTTTGATATATACATTGATGTACTGTGTGTGCCAGCATACTGATCCAGGGATGGCACAGAAAACACAGAGGCTTGACTCGTTTTGAGTCGGGTCGCTACACCGGAGGTGCCGGATGTGACACCACCCGCGGCCAAGCCGGCTCGAGTCGATGTGCCGGAGGCTCCGGCGGCCTCGGAGGCGGCGCCGGTGGCGGCCGCCACGGATGGAGACAACGTCACCGCGGTCGCCGCGTCGGGCCGGCAGGGGGAGGAGGCAGCGCGAGCGACGGGAGAGGGGCCACTGGGGACCGATTCTCATGCCCTTGCCATCATCAACCCTCCCTGAGCGGCCGGCATCGTGGCGAGTGTCGGGACGGGTGGCGACGGCAGCCGGGCCCAGAGGTCCATGCAGGATGTGATCTGGGACTGGAAGGCGCTGGCACGCGTCCCAACCCTTCTGGCTCCCTCGGTAGGTGGCCCTGTCCCCGCTCTCGGGGAGTTGGAGAGTGTCCTGGATCGGTGACGCCAGGAGCTGGCCAGGTTCGCGGAGGCGGTCGACACCATCCTGCGGCACGTGGAGGTAAGCGTTGTTGTCTTTATCGAACTTTTCAATGGGGGCACGCAAGCGCACCCACTGGGTGTAGCCCCCGAGATGCGGGGCGGCTGACCGGTTGACAAGCAGCCGGGCCAGACCTCTTTGAGCATCTTTTGACTTTGGCTTTATGTGGTAGGAGGGGAACTCCCAGCAGCAGAAGTTTTTTGAGGAGGCGATCTCCATCCACGACCACGGCAAGCACGGCTTCTACCGGCTGGAGGAGGAGCAGGCGCGAGTGCAAGGTACGTTCGGTCTTGTGGGGAAGGGGGCCTAGCCCCCGGGAGCCGGCAGTCGGCTGCCTGGCAGTCGGGAAGTGGTCTTGAACGCTCGGCTGACGCCGACTTTTACTTCGCACGGGAGCTGGCCACCCTCCGGTCGGAGAAGGCCGCGGTGGTCTCCGAGCAGGACCGGTTGATGCAGAGCGTCCAGGCGGTCACTCAGGAGAGGGACCGGCTGAGCGCCCGACTGGTGGATGGGCAGGTGGCCTAAGACCGCTGACGGCCGACGTGGCGTGGGAAGTGGCGGCTAAGGAGAAAGCTGTCAAGGAGGCGGCCGAAGCTGCACAACGCACCACCGCCCTCCAGAACGAGGTGACCTGCCTCGAGAGGACGCTTGAGGAGCACAGGGAGGCTCTTGCCGAGGCGGAGGTGGCACTGGCGTCAGAGCGGGACTCCTCGCTCCATTTTTCCATCGAGACGGATGACTCCATCGAGCATGAGTGTCCAATTTTCTTTTTTCAGCCGGTTGCCTTTTTCTTGCCAATTCTTGTTTTTGGTTTACCTTCCTCTCCTTCTTCCCTTTCTTATTTAGGGCGCTTCCCAGAAACCCAGCGTTGCGCTAAGCGTGCTTATGAGGAGCACCGAGAGTATCTTTGGGCGCGTGGGCGCTCCATCGAGGAGGATGCTGAGCTTGGGATCGCCATAGAAAACCGGCTGATCCACGTCGAGCGGAGCATGGAGCGGCTGAAGACGGCCGGCAAGGAGATCATCTCCGCCTTGTGGCCGGGCCATGGAGGGGCTCCAAAGAACCGCGTGGCCTTGTGGCTGGAGCACGCCGTGGCCCGGCTCGAGGTCTGGAAGGCGTCAGAGGCTCGAGCCGGCGCGCAGATGGCGCTCCGGTTGGTCACTTCATGGTACTACAACATAGACTTGGACAAACTGTCCATTATGCGGGACGAGCCGGCCGAGGAGCGGGTGGCCCGTGAGCCGGCCCTTGTCCGCCGGGCCAACGAGCTCGCATCATACGTTGACCTGGATGAGCTCCTGCCTGTCCTTGGCGAGGACGGAGAGCCGGCGGCTGAAGACTCCTTTGGCATCCCCCAAGGTTCAGAGGACGAGGAGGTTGCCGACGAGAGTACCGACTCCAGCGGCAAGACGACTAGGACCGCGGAGGCCGCCTCGAAGGCCGCAACCACCTCCGGGATGGGAGTCGAGCCACCTAGCGATGCGCCGGCTGGCGACGCGCCGGTGGCCTAAGCCCCCGAGCATCTTATCTTTTTTCCTTTGTTAACTTTCCTGCATGTTAGACTTGAGTCCACCCACTGGGGGTGTAATGTAATGAACCGTGATGGCCGTGGGCCTCTTTTATCTTAAATTTTGTATTCTGAATGTTTGATGTGTTTGCCTATCATGCGTGCCTGCTTGTCCTTACCCCTTTTTTGCCCCTTTGGTTCCGTCTATTCGATCCCTTTTCCCCTTTGGTTTCGGCCCCGCCAGCCCGACAGCCTGGAGCCGGTCTGTAGCTGGGTCGAGGCGTCCGCCTCGAGGGAGCCGGTTCTGAACTTAGGAACCGCGAGAGCCTTTTTTGGGTAAGTTGAGTGGCAAAGGCGAGGCGGTGGTCTGGCTGGACCTAACTGGCGACCCCTTTGCGATCGCCCTTTCGTGTGTGCTAAGTTTTGCCACCCTGAGGCCCTGTCAGCCGGACAGTCGAGAGTCGGCCTGTAGCTGGGAGGGGTGGGAGGGCTTGCTCAACTCACACTACTTGGTCAATTTTGGGAGAGGCGACCTAGGACTAGCCGGAGAGCCCCGGGTCGGGGAGCCGGGTCGGGGAGCCGGTGAGTGAGGAGACCTTTGAGGGAAACAAAAAGGGCGTGCCCCAAGAGCCGACCTGGGGCACGCATTGCATTCATAAGCCCAAAAGGGGAGGGATACATACATACATACACTGGTCTTTTCAGCAGTAAAACGAACGGAGGAGCGCCGCGTTCCATGGGCGCTTGGTCTCCTCACCGGAGGCGTCTCTTTTGCACTTCTGCGGCTTCTGGGCGTCTATTAGGTAGTACGCGTTGTTGTGCAGCGCCTTGCTGACGATGAATGGTCCCTCCCATGGGGAGGACAACTTGTGTTGTCCGGCTGTCCGCTGGATCCGCCTGAGCACCAGGTCCCCTTCGTGGAAGGAGAGCGGCCGGATCCGCTTGCTGTGGTAGTGCTGGAGCTTCTACTAATAGATTGCCGTCCGGCTCAAGGCCAGCTCGCGGGCTTCTTCGAGTAGGTCGGTGCCGTCTTCTCTTGCCTCCTTTGCGTCCTTCTCCGTGTATAGGGCGACCCGAGGCAAGTCGAACTCGACATCGGTGGGGAGATCGCCTCGGACCCGTACACAAGGAAGAAGGGCGTGTAGCCGGTTGATCAGTTGGGGGTGGTCCTGAGGCTCCAAAGGAAAGCTGACAGCTCGTCGACCCAGCAACCGACTGACCTCACCAGTGGCGTTATGAGCCAGGGCTTGATGCCAGACAAGATTAGGCCATTTGCCCTCTCGACCTGGCCGTTTGACCGTGGATGAGCGACGAAGGCCAGGTCGAGCCGGATGCCCTGCTTGGAGCAGAAATGCGCGAGCGCGCCCTTGGCGAAGTTCATGCCGTTGTCGGTGACGATGCTGTGGGGGACGCCATAGCAAACCGTGATGTCATTGATGAACCGGACAGCCATGGGGCCGTCCAGCTTCTTGATTGGCCAGGCCTCGATCCACTTGATGAATTTGTCGACAGCCACCAGTAGATGTTTCATGCCGCCTCGTGCGGTCTTGAAGGGGCCCACCATGTCCAGTCCCTAGATGGCGAAGGGCCACGAGAGGGGGATGATCTGGGGGGCTGACGCCGGCAGGTGACTCTGCCTGCTGAAGCGTTGGTAGCCCTCACATTCGTCGACCAATTTCTTGGCTACCTCCAAGGCGGTGGGCCAGTAGAAACCATGGCGAAAAGCCTTGGCCACCAAGGTCCTGGAGGCGGCGTGATGCCCTCACCTGCCTTGGTGGATGTCGAGGAGGATCTCTAGACCCTTTTCTGGCTCGACGCACCACTGGAAGATGCCAGTGGTGCTGCGATGGACGAGCTCGCTGTTGATGATGCTATAGGCCAAGGCCCGACGCTGAATTTTCCTTGCCACGGCCTTGTCCGGGGGGAGCTCGCCGCGCAGAAGGAATGCCAGGATGGCCTGGGCCCATGAGGGAGCCGAGACGGGGGCCGGCTTGGGAGTCCCCGGGCCTGGATGGTCAGTCCTCGGGACCGGTTTGCCAGCCCCCGGGACCGGCTCGTCAGCCCCCGGGTCGGGGACGGCCATGGCGGTGTCGATTGCCATCATGATAGGCGCGGCGTCAGAGCCGGCTGCTCCGGATGCAGCCGGCTCAACTGGTGTCGGCAAACACAACCAAGGTCAATGGAGCCAGTGGCAAAGATGCCGAGGGGGCAGCTGGAGCCACCGATGGGCCGACAGCGTCTGCCGGCACGAAGATGGATTCCGATTCTAGGGAAGGCTTGATTGATGGCTTGAGCATCCGCTCGAGGGATACGCCGGCTAGGATGGCCTGCCGGGTGGAGCCGATCTTTGCCAGCGCGTCGGCCGCCTCGTTGTCCACCCGTGGGACGTGGTGGAACTCACAACCCTCGAAGGAGGCGGTGTTGGAAATATGCCCTAGAGGCAATAATAGAATGGTTATTATTGTATTTCCTTGTTCATGATAATTGTCTATTGTTCATGCTATAATTGTATTAACCGGAAACCAGAATGCATGTGTGAATACATAGACCACAACGTGTCCCTAGTGAGCCTCTAGTTGGCTAGCTCGTTGATCAATAGATGGTCATGGTTTCATGACCATGGCCATTGGATGTCGTTGATAACAAGATCACATCATTAGGAGAATGGTGTGATGGACAAGACCCAATCCTAAGCATAGCACAAGAGCGTGTAGTTCGTCTGCTAAAGCTTTTCCAATGTCAAGTATCATTTCCTTAGACCATGAGATTGTGCAACTCCCGGATACCGTAGGAATGCTTTGGGTGTGCCAAACGTCACAACATAACTAGGTGGCTATAAAGGTGCACTACAGGTATCTCCGAAAGTGTCTGTTGGGTTGGCACGAATCGAGATTGGGATTTGTCATTCCGTATGACGGAGAGGTATCTCTGGGCCCACTCGGTAAGACATCATCATAATGAACTCAATGTGACTAAGGAGTTAGCCACGGGATGACGTGTTGCATAATGAGTAAAGAGACTTGCCGGTAACGAGATTGAACAAGGTATAGGGATACCGACGATCGAATCTCGGGCAAGTATCATGCAATAGACAAAGGGAATTGTATACGGGATTGATTGAATCCCCGACTGTTGGAAATATGCCCTAGAGGCAATAATAAATTAGTTATTATCATATTTCCTTGTTCATGATAATCGTTTATTATCATATTTCCTTGTTCATGATAATCATTTATTATCATATTTCCTTGTTCATGATAATCGTTTATTATCCATGCTATAATTGTATTGATCGGCGACTCAGATACATGTGTGGATACATAGACAACACCATGTCCCTAGTATGCCTCTAGTAGACTAGCTCATTGATCAAAATATGGTTAAGGTTTCCTAGCCATGGACATGAGATGTCATTTGAGAACGGGACCACATCATTGGGAGAATGATGTGATGGACAAGACCCAAACTACAAACGTAGCATATGATCGTGTCAGTTTATTGCTACAGTTTTCTGCATGTCAAGTATACGTTCCTATGACCATGAGATCATGCAACTCACAGACATCAGAGGAGTGCCTTGTGTGTATCAAACGTTGCAACGTAACTAGGTGACTATAAAGGTGCTCTACAAGTATCTCCGAGGGTGTTTGTTGGGTTGGCATGGATCAAGACTGGAATTTGTTACTCCGTTTGACGGAGAGGTATCTCAGGGCCCACTCGGTAATACAACATCACAACAAGCCTTGCAAGCAATGTGACTAAGTGTTAGCCACGTGATCTTGTATTGCGGAACGAGTAAAGAGACTTGCCGGTAATGAGGTTGAACTGGGTATGGAGATACCGACGATCGAATCTCGGGCAAGTAACATACCGAAGAACAAAGGGAACATTATACGGGATTGACTGAATCCTTGACATAGAGGTTCGACCGATAAAGATCTTCGTAGAATATGTAGGAACCAATATGGTCATCCAGGGCCCGCTATTGGTTATTGACCGTAGAGGTGTCTCGGTCATGTCTACATAGTTCTCGAACCCGCAGGGTCTGCACACTTAAGGTTTGGTGACGTTTCAGTAGTATAGTGTTATGTATGGTGGTGAGAGAAGGTTGTTCGGAGTCCCGTATGAGATCCCGGATGTCACGAGGAGCTCCAAAATGGTCCGGAGGTAAAGATTGATATATAGGAAGTCCCATTTTGGTCGCCGGAAAAGTTTCGTGCTAATCGGTAATGTACCGGGAGTGCCGGTAGTGTACCGGGAGACCACCGGGAGGGGTATTTCGACCCAAGAGGCTTCATGGGCTGTGGGAGAGTAAATACTAGCCTTTTGTGGTCTGGTGGAAGTCCCACACAAGGCCCATGCAGCTGGGAGAAAAAGCCCAAAGGGAAAATGGTGGAAAAAGGCCAAAAAAGGAGGAATCCTAGTCCTACTAGGATTGGAGGAGGAGTCCTCCTCTCCTCCCCCCTTTGGCCGACCCAAGGGCTGGCTTTATGGTAGCCAAGCCTCCTCCTCCTCTCCTCCTATATATACTAGAGGATTTTAGGGTTTTGGCACAGAATTTTCAGCCACGTGCTACCTGTCGTGGTTTTATCACGACAGATGTCCGGGTGAACGGACTTAGATCCGAGGCCATCGCTAACGGGGTGGACTCAAAGGGGTTAGTTGGGACGAAAGACACGTATTTACCCAGGTTCGCCCCCCCAAGTCGAGGTAATAGCCTACGTCCTGCTTGTGTTTGTATTGCTTGTGTATCGATTACAAGGAGCTAGAAGCTTTACTTAGTTCTCGATCACCTGTCCTCTAAGTCGCCCCGGGTCTGCCTTTATATAAGAGGTCAGGACCACCGGGTCGTTACAATTCCTAACCGAGTCTCTCTCTATCTTCTTGCCCAAGCTCTCTGTGAGTCGGCTTGCACGCCCGGGTCTTCTCCGTCCGGGCCGTTTATACGGCCCACACCTTGAGCCGCCTATCTTCCTGGGCCACCAGTTTTACGGCTCACCTTTGGGCCGGCTCAGGAGCCAGCAACATGACCCGGAGCCTCCGGGGCGGGTCATATTGTGGGGTCATATCCCCAACATTAGGCCCCAGGTTGAACTGAGCTTGCTCACTTCATCCTTCTCTTCTGTTTTTGGCGAGCCGCCCGGAAATGACCCGGCGTGACGTCATGAGATCTGTTGACGTACCACCGAATCTTTCATTAACTGTCATCCCGAGAATCGAGGCGTCCACCTCGGTCAAACGGTGTCGTCGCCTGGATTTTCGCGCCTTCCTTAACCCCTTTTTAAATATGACCCGTGCGGGTCGGAGTTTTCCATCCTCCCGCTCGTGCCTCTTCTTCTTCTTCCTGTTGCTGCCGCTGCAGCGTCCTCGTCGTCCAGCGCCGTCTTCGCATCTGCACCAACCGGGCCGCTGCATCACCCTGATATGGACCAGATTTCTTCCGCCGCCACTGCAACATCTCTGATGAGTTCTCCTTTTCCTTTGGATTGCTCACCGCCGTAGTACGGTTCCGCCGTAGCAGGGTTCCGCCGCCGCTCAGGCTCCGGCACCAGCACCACGAGTATATCTCGGTGTCGTTGTTACTTTTAGATCGCGCTCTCGCCCTGCTGCCGCGCGTGGGCCGGCCGTGCGTAATGCGTGGACCACGATAACTCCGCTCCAGTTTCTTTCTTTCTGTTGTTCATCACTAGGTCTGGATTTAAATCCTTTGTCGCTGCTTTTGTAGATCCGTAGCCATAGTAATAGTTTGTGGAATCTGTTTTTTAGGACTTAGACGATTTTCAATCTTCCTTTCCTTTGTTGAGTTGCTAGGCTTCTCCGGCTCTCATCAACCGGATCTTTCCACTTTACCCGTAGAACCCTTAAACCTTTAAGCCGTCAAAAACATTTGCTTACGCTTTGACTCATCACACCTTTTACCTTGCACAACACTTAAGCCGCCAATATGTCTCGTGCGTCCAACTCAAGCAACTGGGTTGGTTCTTGCGTTACGGAGGAGTACTTAGCAACTTATGTTGAAGCAGGTACTCTCCCTCCCAAAGGGTTCTCAATTGGCGGATTTCGGGTGACGAGACCCGGCCTTCTCCCCAAAAAGGAGAGATAGTAGTCTTCACTGATCACATCGAGCGAGGATTTGTGCCGCCCGGCTCTAAGTTTTTCCGGGATGTCCTTCATTTCTACAAGCTGCATCCTCAAGATTTGGCACCCAACTCTGTCTCAAACATCTGCAACTTCCAAGTTCTCTACGAATCTTATCTGTTAACTAAGCCGTTTGTGGCGTTCTCTCGAGAGTTCTTCTATGCCAACCGCCAAACTGAAATGAAGGGCGGTCTGAGTCTGGAGCTGGGTGGCATTTCTATTCAGCGCCGCTGAGACATCATTTTTCCTGCTACTCCAATGCCGAGTCACCCCAAAGATTGGAATAAGACGTGGTTCTACTGCCCAGAGACCTCTCCTAAAAAAGAGCACTCATTGGCGGGTTACCGCCCCTCCCGGCTTAGGACAAACACAGAGCTTCCTGGCCGGCTCTCAGCCTCGGAGCGTGCCAGATACGAGCCGTTCCACGCCAGGATCAAAGCACTCCTGCCCAACGGTTTAATAGGACTGGACTTGATCCGTTGCTGGATTTCCTGGCGGATCATGCCCTTAAGCCATAGAGGTTGGCTTATGTGTGTGTATGAAGGCAAATATGACAGCTCGTTGTGCTTCAGTGAATCAACACTGTCAGAAGATGATATTACCACTACCATCCGGAGTCTTGTCCACGAGGCCTCTGGCTCATGCAGTGCCATCGGCCTGGCGCCTTTCTGCGTCAATAATCCGGCTCCCGATGTAAGTTAATCTCTTCCCATCCACCTCTTAGATGTTATGTGTACTTTGTTGATTTGTTATTCATTCTCCGGGTCATTCCTATAGGCCGACTCAGACTTCTGGAAGAAGGAATACGTTGCCCCTCCCAAGAAATCCAGGAAGAAGGTCGTGACCAAGAGGGCTAAAAAAGATGTCCCGCAAGAGAATTTGCTTGACCCGCCACCATCATCCAGCTCAGAGGTAATATTTTTACTGCTTTGTTTGATCTTTTACCTGCCTGCTTTTATTAATGCTTGTTTTATTCGCAGGATGAAGTGGAGACCAGCCACGCCAATGCTCCTGAGGTAAATTATGTTTCTTCCGGCTCAGAATGTTTCGTCCCCCAAAAGCCGCGGCGAGTTATTAGAAAAGTTCCTCTTTCTCACCCTCTTGCTTATCTGGCTCCCGATTTTCTCTTGAAAAAGTAACAGCAGGCTGAGCATCGACAGACCCGAAGCACCGGCTCTACTGAACTCATGTCCGGGTTACCAAATTCTCCGGCTCCAAAAAAACGCCCCGCCGAGGTTTAAGTCTCTCCTTTTCCTTTGACTTTCCTTTGTAAACTTGATACTTTCTTCACCTTTCTGTTTTATTCCTTTTAGAAATCTCCTTCCTCCGGCGACTCTTCAGCGTCAATTCTACCACCACCCAAGATCAATCTGCTGTAAGCATTCCTTACTATGATATCTGGATATCCGGCTGTTAATATGATAGCAACATCTTCAACTGCTGATCCTTCTATTTTCCAATGCTCAAGCTAAACGTCGCAAGACCAACAAGCCCTCCTCTGGCCCAGCTATCCAAGAGCCGGAGCCCGAACAACCGGAGGAGGCTCAAGCAGAAGAAAATCCACCAGCTGCCTTCACAGAGCCGACTGCGACTGATATCATCATGGAGAGCCCTCCAAGGGCTCCTTCAAAACCAGCGACTCCTGCCAAGACCCCTGAAACTCCGGATGTTGTTATCACCGGGTCTGGTCATCAAACGCCTCCGGCTCATGTGTTGACCAAGCATACAGAGTCGGCTGGAGCCTCGAAGAAGCTGAACTTTGACTCTTTGTGCGAGAAGATGACAGTCGAAGAGCTCCACGCCGGGTATATAAACCGGGTTACCACCAGCCGTGATTTGGGACTTCGGTTGGTATCTTTAATGAAGACAAAATATGAGGTACCTTTCCTTCTTATCATATCCTTACTTAGCCCCCAAGAGCTGGTTTAACGTACTCAATCATTGAACCGGGTCTTCGCTTAACTTTCCGTTTAGAACAAATTCATAGTCATTGTCCCCTATAATCGGTCTTAATTTTGCCAAAGTTGAGTCGGGTCTTCCTTTAGATAACTTAAACTGCCATTCGTAGCCCCCAAGGGCCAGCTCAAGCTTGATGAAGTTGAGTCGGATCTTCTATCAAAGAGCTATAGTGTAGCCCCCAAGTTCCGGTTTAACTTCAAAGAAGATGAGCCGGAATTGCACTGCATACTGAAAGATCAAACATGCATTAGCCCCCAAGTGTCAAATATATTGCTTGCATCTGTTTGAGACTTGCATAAATTTGCTTTTAATATTCGTCCTATATTTTGGCGACTTATCCTGTATTTTGATGTCTTATAGGAAGCTTTAAATGAAGCCGGCTCGCAATTGTCTGATCCGAAGGCGAATTTAGCGGCTCAACAAGAGGCCCGCAGCGTCTCTGACGAAAAGTGCCGGCTGCTGTCTGAAGAGCTGGTTCATATTAAGGCGGAGCTTGCTTCTTTAAAAGAATCTACTGAGTTGGAGAAAGCCGCATTGACCAAACGAGCAGATGATGCCGACCAGCGGCTGACAGCCGTGGCGGATGAGCTTTAAGGCCTAAAGGGTCACATAACCAAGATGGCCGCCGCTCTCTTTGGTAAGTTCTTACTCACTTCATGTTTCCAGCATGTCTCATTCATCTGTTGTGATGGCGACTCATCTTGCTTTGTTTTGACCTTTACAGGCTCCAGAAGCCGGCAATTGGCTGCAGATAGCCTTTTACCCCTGAAGGCTATTTACACCTTTGCAGAACAACTTTACTGCGGGATTTTCACGATTAAGACGGTGCAATACAAGGAGAAGGTCCCCACCGCTCTGAAAGGTGTCTTGGAACTCTTCTCCACAGTGCCCAAGCAGATAGAAGAGCTGAAGAAGTCCGCCTTCTGCCAAGGAGCTGTCGCTAGACTGAGCCGGGCTCTGGCCTTTGCCCCCGAGCTAACGCCGGCTGAAATGATGGATGGTTACCCGTCCGAAAAAGATGACAGCTCAGAATTCACCGAAGAATATTACATCTGGTGTGTCAAAGAGTCGCGTTATCTGGCTTCTATACTGGCGGATGAAGCTGACTTGAGCACTTATCAAGCGGCTTATGACGCAGAAGAGAAGAGGATCCGCGGGCCTCTCTACGAGTGGAAGGATTTGACACCCGCCCGCAGTAAGGATCTCTTCCCTTGTGAGCTTGACACGTCCCCTTTCCTTGAAGGGTCTTTCGCTGCTCTGTCTGACTGTAATTTGGAATTGGGAAATCTCCAGATAAAGCCAGCAGAAGACCGGGAGCAGGATGAGCCGGCCAATAACTAAACTTTGTTCTTTTAACCTTTCCAAGCACATAATCATGTAATGACCCGTCGTGAGCGGCTGTATATATTTTCACCTCTCTCTGTGCACTTTCCTTCTCTCTGTGTTTCAATTTAATGCGTTGCCAGCTCTCCATGGATATACCTTGAGCTTTTCTAATGAGGGGTGTCTGTCTTTGAAGACGCCATTCCTTCTCCAGAATACTAGAGCCGGATAATCTCCTTGAAAACTCAAATTTTGTCAACCGGAGCAACATGGCTCCGATTCTTGTTGGATGAATCCATTAAGGAGCCGGTTGTCATAGGATAATGTAAGCTATACCTGATGGTAAGAAGCCTCTACCGACAAGTGCGGCTATTGATGAACCGGAAGCGGCTTAAAGCCGGCTGCATGAAGGGTAATGTAAGCTATACCTGACGGTAAGAAGCCTCCTTTTAACAGCAAATGTTGTATGTGCGAACGCCGGCTGTTGATGGGAGATGTAAGCTATACCTTACGGTAAGAAGCCTCCATCGACAGCCGTGGCTAATAATCAGCCTGAGACGGCATAAAGCCGGCTATTTGAAAGGAGATGTAAGCTATACCCGAAGGCAAGAAGCCTCTTTCAACAACTACAGTTGATAAGCAACTGAGATTTGGCGTAAACGCCGGTTGTTAGGGTGAGATAAGCGAACCCGTCGGTAAGAAGCCCCCTTCGACAACCGTGGTTAATAAGTATCCGGAAGTGGCATAAAGCGGGCCATTAGAGTGTGATAAGCGATACCCATCAGTAAGAAGCCCCCTTCGATGGTCGCACTTGATAAGCAACTGGAATTTGGTGTACACGCTGTTGCCTTAGGGTCATGTAAGCTATACCAAAGGTAAGAAGCCTCCATCAACAACAACGCTTAATGTAACCAAACTAGGCATAAAGCCAACTGTGCAAGGGAGATGTAAGCTATACCCGGAGGCAAGAAGCCTCCTTGCAATAGTTTAATAACAGCCGGCTGTGCAAAGGAGATGTAAGCTATACCCGAAGGCAGAAGCCTCTTTGCAACAGTGCTTAATTGGGCATAACGCCGGCTGTGCAAGGGAGATGTGAGCTATACCCGAAGGCAAGAAGCCTCCTTGCAACAGCGTAAAAGCAGACTGTGCAGGGGAGATGTGAGCTACACCCGAAGGCAAGAAGCCTCCCTGCAACAGCGCTTGATAAGGCATAAAGCCGGATCATCCGTTTTGACGGCGAACAAACCACTTTAACTTAAATTTTTGAGCCGGACAAATTTCATCTTGATTGCCCAAAGGTATACATAAGAGCAGAGGCCCCAGTCTTTGCGGGGATGCTAGCTTTTACTCATGTAAGCATGATATATACAATGATAGCGGCTTTTAATGCCTGCTAAGTAAAGTATGGTCGCAAATGTGCGATGTTCCATGGCCGCAACGTCTCTTGACCCGCGGTTTCTGACTCATCTCGGATATCAATGAGGTAATATGACCCATTGTTAAGGTTTCTGCTGATCGCAAAAGGCCCCTCCCATGGTGGAGATAACTTATGCATTCCAGATTGGTCTTGAATCAGCCGGAGCACCAGGTCATCTTCCTGGAACGTTCGGGTCTTCACCCTGCGGCTATGATAGCGTCGCATGTCTTGTTGATAAATTGCCGACCTAGCTGCTGCTAACTCTCGTGCTTCATCCAAGGCGTCCAGCGCATCTTGGCGTGCTACCTCATTGTCCGTCTCAACATAAGCCGCTACCCTTGGTGAGTCGTGCCGGATATCACTGGGTAGAACCGCCTTAGCACCATACACCATGAAGAAAGGCGTGAAACCTGCAAATCTGTTAGGGGCAGCTCTGATGCTCCATAAGACGGAAGGTAACTCCTCAACCCAACATCCGGGTGTCCGCTTCAAAGGAACCGTGAGCCGTGGTTTGACACCTCTTAAAATTTCCTGATTGGCTCGCTCCGCCTGACCATTAGACTATGGATGTGCCACGGCTGAAACATCAAGCCGGATATGCTCCTTTTCACAGAACGTTTTCATAGCTCCTTTGGATAGATTTGTTCCCTTGTCCGTAATGATACTGTGCGGGTAACCAAAGCGATAGATCAACTTCTTAATAAATTGAACTGTTGTAGCCGCGTCACATTTACTGACCGGCTCTGCCTCTACCCACTTAGTAAATTTATCAATTGCCACCAGAAGGTGTGTTTTCTTATCCTTTGATCTCTTGAATGGTCCTACCATATCAAGCCCCCAGACCGCAAACGGCCAAGTGATTGGTATCATCCTCCACTCTTGAGCCGGAACGTGAGCACGCCAGCCAAACTTCTGACAGCCGTCACACTTACGGACTAAGTCTTCTGCATCTTTGTGAGCCGTCAACCAGAAAAATCCGTGTCGAAAAGCCTTGGCCACTAAAGATTTTGACCCGGCATGATGTCCATAGTCTCCAGCATCAATTTCACTCAAGATCTGCCGGCCCTCCTCTGGTGAGACGCAACGCTGAAAGACATCCATCACACTACACTTATGTAACTCACCATTGATAATTGTCATAGACTTAGAATGCCGGGTAATCTTCCTGGCTAGACCCTCCTCCTGAGGTAACTTGCCGCGTGTTAGATACGCCAAATAAGGCATAGTCCAATCTGGGATGGCATGTAGAGCCGCCACCAATTCCGCTTCCGGGTCAGGAATAGCCAGATCCTCCTCAGAGGGTATCTTGATAGTCGGATGATGCAATACATCCAGAAAAACATTAGGTGGTACCGGCTTTCGTTGAGAACCTAACCGTGACAAAGCATCCGCTGCCTCATTCCTGCGACGATCAATATGATCCACCTGGTCCTCCTTGAAGTGACCGGCAATGATATCAACCGCCTGTCGATAAGCCGCCATCCGCGGATCCTTGGAATCCCAAGTACCTGAAACTTGCTGAGCCACAAGATCTGAGTCGCCTAAACATCTGACCCGCCTTAAATTCATCTCTTTAGCGACTCTGAGACCATGGAGCAGTGCCTCATACTTGGCTGCATTATTAGTACAAGGGAACATTAACCGTAGCACATAACAAAACTTGTCCCCCTTGGGGGAGGTGAGAACAACTCCTGCACCGGACCCCTCTAGCTGCTCGGACCCACCAAAGTCTATAGTCCAATACGTGTTATCCGGCTTCTCTTCGGGGGCTTGACATTCAGTCCAATCATTTATGAAATCCACCAAAGCTTGAGACTTAATTGCTGTACGAGGAACATACTTGATGTTAAGAGGACCCAGCTCTAAGGCCCACTTGGCAATCCTCCCTGTAGCTTCTCTATTTTGAATGATATCTCCCAACGGGGCGGAACTGACCATTGTTATCTGGTGCCCTAAAAAGTAGTGTTTTAACTTGCGGTTGGCCATGAAAACTCCATATACTAACTTCTACCAATGCGGATACCTCTGCTTGGACTCTACCAAAACTTCACTAATGCGGATGCTCCTTCCCTGCCTCCTTGCGCTCAACCACAATTGCTACACTAACCGCTCTGTTGTTAGCCGCCAAATAAAGGAGTAATGGCTCTTTCTCAGTCGGAGCAGCTAACACTGGCGGCTCAGTCAACTTTTTTTTAAGAGCTTCAAGTGCTTCGGCCGCTGCTTTGCTCCACTTAAACTTGTCTGTCTTTTTCATCATCTGGTATAAGGGAATGGCTTTCTCCCCAAGCCGGCTTATGAAGCGGCTCAACACGACGATCTGTCCTGCAAGGCGCTGAACGTCATTAATGCACGTCGGCTCTCCTAAAGAAGTGATAGCCTTAATCTTATTTGGGTTAGCCTCGATGCCCCGCTCAGAGACCAAGAAACCCAAAAGCTTTCCTGCTGGAACACCAAAGACACACTCCGTCGGGTTAAGCATCATCTTGTAGACCCGGAGATTGTCAAAGGTTTCTTTCAAATCCTCTAGGAGAGTTTCCTTCTTTCTGGATTTAACCACTATGTCGTCTACGTAAGCATGAACATTTCGGCCAATCTGACTGTGAAGGCAGTTTTGCACACATCGTTGGTAAGTCGCCTGGGCACTCTTGAGCCTGAAAGGCATGGAGACGTAGCAGAACGCCCCAAAAGGTGTAATAAACGCCGTCTTCTCCTGATCTTTCGTTGCCATCTTAATCTGATGATATCCTGAATATGCATCCAGGAAGCATAAAATTTCACATCCGGCTGTAGCATCAATAATCTGATCGATACGAGGGAGTGCAAAAGGGTCAGCCGGGCAAGCCTTGTTAAGGTCCGTGTAATCTATACACATACGCCAAGTGCCGTTCTTTTTTAGCACTAGCACCGGGTTAGCCAACCACTCCGGGTGAAAAACTTCCACTATAAAGCCTGCGGCCAAGAGCCGAGCAACTTCCTCCCCAATAGCTTTACGTCTCTCTTCGTTGAACCGTCATAGAAACTGTTTGATCGGCTTAAACTTTCGATCCACATTAAGATTGTGCTCAGCGAACTCTCTCGGTACACCCGGCATGTCAGAAGGCTTCCATCCAAAGATGTCCCGATTCTCACGGATGAATTTGAAGAGCGCACTTTCCTATTTGGGATCCATGTGAGCCCCAATGATGAACTGCTTGGATGAGTCGCCCGGATTGAAATCTACTGCCTTGGTATCATCCGCCGAAAACTTGAGTGGCGGCTCAACTTCTGTCGTAGGCTTCTTCAGCTGGGTCATATCCTTCGGGTCAACGTTCTCCTTGTAGAATTTCAGCTCCTCCTGAGCACAACTAGACTCTGCATACGCCGCATCTCCTTCCTCACACTCGAGAGCCGTTTTCGTATTACCGTGAACGGTAATTGTACCATTTAAGTCGGGCATTTTGAGCTGCAAATAAACATAGCAGGGCCTAGCCATAAATTTGGCATAAGCCGGCCTCCCAACTAGTGCATTATAGGGACTTCTGATTTTGACCACCTCAAACCACAAGGACTCCACCCTGTAATTATACTCATCGCCAAAAGCTACTTCCAATGAAATCCAGCCCACTGGGTACGCCGATTTACCCAGGACCACACCATGAAAGACGGTGGAGGAAGGTTTAAGGTCTTTGTCAAGCAACTTCATCCGCCGGAAAGTGTCATAGTAAAGGATGTTGATGCTGCTTCCTCCGTCCATAAGCACTTTATTCACCATATAGCCATTCACCTGAGGCGCCACAACTAGAGCCAGCCAGCCCGGGTCATCTACCCATGGCGGGTGATCCTCCCGGCTCCACATTATGTCATACTCAGACCACGGTAAATATCGCGGGAGAGCCGGAGCAACCGCATTAACTGCTTGCCTCCGCAACTTCTCGTCTCGTTTACTGTGACCGGTCGTGAATAAGTGATACTGTCCAGAACTGAGCTGCTTCGGGTTACTCTGAAACCTGGACTATTTGCTTTGCTGCTGATTGTTGTTATTGCTGTTGTTGCCAGGATGCTGTTGGTGCTCCCCTTGGTTATTCTGACCCGGATGCCCGTTTCCTGAACCGCCGACGCCGAATCCAGCCCCTGATCCGCCGTGCCCTGAGCCGCCAGGCGGGCCACCGCCCTAATTATTACGTGGTTGGAATGCTGGTTTTTGAATCTCTGCATGATAAAACAATCACCCCACGCATGCACCGCCGGCTTGTCAGGCGTGCTGTGCTCCGGACAAGGCTTCCTAAGCGCTTCTTCCAAATTAAAAGGGCCTCTGTTCCTTTGATGAAACAACCTGAATTTTCCATTCCCCTTGGGATGGTTCTGTCCTGTGTTGGTATTTGCCACTATCTCTGACCCGCTATCAGCGCTCTTCCGCTTATTTTGATTCCCATTGCTCACAAAACCTTTACCTTGATTGTTTTTCTTCCCTTGATTGGCTTTCTCATCACCCGAGCCTGGATCCTTGGTGTTATCTGAGTCGGCATACTTTGTCAAGGCCGTCATGAGCTCTCCCATATCTTGACACGTGCGCTTGAGCTGACCGAGCTTCTGTTTCAATGGAACAAAATGACAGTTCTTTTCTAAAATAAGCACCGCTTGAGCCGCCGTGATGTGCTCTGAAGATTGAATAATGATGGGCCGACTCATTCTCCTATTGAACACACTGGTCCAAGTCGGCAATGGTCATAGGCTGCTTACAGGTCCCCTGGAAATTCTTAATAAACTTCGCTCTCAGCTCCGCCCATGAACTTATCGTGTTAGGCGACAGACCTTTCAGCCATGTACGAGCCGGACCCTCAAGCATCATGATGAAATATTTTGCGCATACCGCCTCATTAACATCTAGCATCTCCATGGCCAGCTCATAACTTTCAACCCACGCCTCAGGGGGCAGATCAGCTGTGTAATTCGGAACATTTCGAGGCCCCTTGAAATCTTTCGGTAGTCGTTCACTTCTCAGAGCCGAAGTTAAACACGGCACCCCTACGGCTCTGGTACTAACTACTCCCATTGAGACGGAAAGCGCCGGCTCTGGACGGGTTGCCGCTATCTCCGCTTCTTACCTGTCTCTTGCCTGGTCTGCGAGGGCTTCTGCATCTAGAGACACTCGCTCGTCCTCCGGTGGTCACGACGTGGATGACTGCTGGAACACGCCGGCGACTCGTAGTGCCGGCTGAAACTTCGACTGGGGAGGGGGGTGGAGTGAACCCGGCTCCGACTGTGAGCATACCTCTCTTGCTGGGCCATGGCCGTCTGTAAATATCCAATGGCGTTTCGCACATCCTCCACAAAGGGTGCTTCATCTGGAATGGGAATCGTCTCAAGCCGGGCGGTCGTTGCCACCATGTTCTCGGCCGGGTTAGAGTAATGACCCGCCGGTGTTGGAAAAGCCCTAGGTGAGATTTGGTTAGGCTGGGGTGGATGAGTCACCGGGCGTTCCATCGGGCGGCTTTCCGACGCGCCCGTAACCCGCCCCGCACCAGGGGTGTTAAGAAGGTTCCTCGCTTCGTATCGTTTTGGAAGACGGGATTGATGCCTCCTCCGGTGCACCGCGGCCGCCGACCTTTGCTCCAGCTCAAGATGGAAAGCATCGGCCTTGATACGCTCCGCCTCCTCCTCCATCCAGGTCTTCAGCTCGGCCATCCTTTGCCGTTCCTCTGCCATCCGGCCCTTGATCCGTACCACCTCTAGATTCCTGGCTGCTTGATTATCCGGTGTTACTTCTGTGGCCATGAGAGCTGTAAGTTCGTCCATCAATTCCACTAGAACCTGAGCCGGCGGCGGTTGGCTATCACCCGCTGCGGCGGCTCCCGCAGCTGTGTCACCGGTGGCTGAAACCGATCCTGCCATGAACACTACCGCATGAACCGGGGGTCTCGGAGCATCCAACTCAAAGCCCTCTACCTCAGAATAGGTGTCATAGCAGCCCCCAAGGCCACCGTTACTGAGCCGATACACCGATTCTTCTTCCGAGCAAACGAGAGTTCCCTGTGACCCGCACTCTTCCAGGTCCATGCCTTGAGTGAAGCCCACGAGAACATGCTTTTGACCTGGATGGGCACGGGCAGGCCGCACAACACTCGTAGATTGGAGACGCCGAGCCGGCTCGACGATGTTGGTGCAGATGTCCGACCCGGGTGTAGATCCATCAACCTTTCCGATGAAAACCTGGATCCCGCTGAACGGAACCCGGAATCCATACTCCACAGAACCAGCATCAAGCCCCCAGCCGGCGTCGTTGATGTAGAGCCAGCCGCAGTGACTCTTGCTCATCCTTCCAACCACGTATCCTTCGAGCCCTGGGAGAGAGCCCTTTGAGAACTCAACACCACCAAGCGCTAGCCCCACGGTGGGTGCCAACTGTCGTGGTTTTATCACGGCAGATGTCCGGGTGAACGGACTTAGATCCGAGGCCATCGCTAACGGGGTGGACTCAAAGGGGTTAGTTGGGACGAAAGACACAGATTTACCCAGGTTTGCCCCCCAAGTCGAGGTAATAGCCTACGTCCTGCTTGTGTTTGTATTGCTTGTGTATCGATTACAAGGAGCTAGAAGCTTTACTTAGTTCTCGATCACCTGTCCTCTAAGTCGCCCCGGGTCTGCCTTTATATAAGAGGTCAGGACCACCGGGTCGTTACAATTGCTAACCGAGTCTCTCTCTATCTTCTTGCCCAAGCTGTCTATGAGTCGGCTTGCACGCCCGGGTCTTCTCCGTCCGGGCCGTTTGTACGACCCACACCTTGAGCCGCCTATCTTCCTGGGCCACCAGTTTTACAGCTCACCTTTGGGCTGGCTCACGAGCCAACAACATGACTCGGAGCCTCCGGGGCGGGTCATATCGTGGGGTCATATCCCCAACACTACCCGTTCCTCTAGTGCATAGTTTCTCCTCTAGATCGGTTTTCTACAGTGCTTAGGCGAAGCCCTGCCGGAATAGCTCCACCACCATCTCTGGAGCGCCGTCACGCTGCCGGAGAACTTTTCTACCTCTCCTCTCCCTCTTACTGGATCAAGAAGGCGGAGATCGTCATCGAGCTGTACGTGTGCTGAACGCGGAGGTGCCGTCCGTTCGGCGCTAGATCGGAAGGACCGTGATTGGATCGCGGGATGGATCGTGATGAGATCGCGGGACGCTCGGCAATTTGGAT
The DNA here is from genome assembly GCA_022496015.1 of Hordeum marinum. Classification (NCBI taxonomy): domain Eukaryota; kingdom Viridiplantae; phylum Streptophyta; class Magnoliopsida; order Poales; family Poaceae; genus Hordeum; species Hordeum marinum. The sequence continues at coordinate 107,005,894 of CM039676.1, read as the reverse complement.
CGCGAAGACGTTCGACTACACCAACCGCGTTTCTTAACGCTTCCCGCTTAGCGATCTACAAGGGTATGTAGATCCACTCTCCCTCTCGTAGATGCTCATCACCATGGATAGATCTTGCGTGTGCGTAGGATTTTTTTTGTTTCCCATGCAACATTCCCCATCAGTGGCATCATGAGCTAGGTCTATGTGTAGATGAGATCTCGAGTAGAACACAAAAGGTTTGTGGGCATTGATGCTTAGATTGCTTCCTCCCTTGGTCGGATTTTGGTTCAGCGGTATTGTGAGATGAAGCGGCCCGGACCAACATTACTCGTACGCTTACGAGAGACCGGTTCCCTCGACCACAACTTGTTGCATAGATGGCTTGCGGGTGCCAGTTTCTCTCACTTTAGTTGGATCGGATTCGACAAAGGCGGTCCTTGAGAAGGTTGAAAAGCAACTAGTGTATCACCATTGTGGTTTTTGCGTAGATGAGAATTGTTCTTTCTAGATACCCATAGCATCCACGTAAAACATGCAACAACAATTAGAGGACGTCTAACTTGTTTTTGCAGGGTATGTTGTGATATGATATGGCCAATTACATGATATGATATATGTGATGTATGAGATGATCATGTGATGTAAAGATTATCATGACTTGCATGTCGATGAGTAAGGCAACTGACAGGAGCCATAGGGTTGTCTTTAATTATTGTATGACCTGCGTGTCAATCATTAAGCGCTATGTAATGCTTTACTTTATCGCTAAACAGTAGCAATAGTAGTAGAAGCATGTTGGGCGCGACAACCTCGATGGCGACACGTTGATGGAGATCAAGATGATGGAGATCATGGTGTCTTGCCGGTGACGATGGAGATCATGCCGGTGCTTTCAAGATGGAGATCAAAAGCACAAGTTCATGGCCATATCATGTCACTTATGATTTGCATGTGATGTTAATCCTTTTATGCACCTTGTTATGCTTAGGACGACGGTAGCATTATAAGGTGATCCCTCACTTAATTTCAAGATAAATTGTGTTCTCCCCGAGTGTGCACCGTTGCGAAAGTTCTTCGTGTCGAGACACCACGTGATGATCGGGTGTGATAGACTCTACGTTCACATACAACAGGTGCAAGCCAGTGTTGCACATGCAGAACACTCGGGTTAAACTTGACGAGCCTAGCATGTACAGACATGGCCTCGGAACACAAGAGACCGAAAGGTCGAACATGAGTCATATAGTAGATATGATCAACATGATGATGTTCACCATTGTAACCACCTCAACTCACGTGATGATCGGACTTGAGTTGGTGAATTTGGATCATGTATCATTCGAATGACCGGAGGGATGTCAATTTGAGTGGGAGTTCTTAATTAATATGATTAATTGAACTCATTATCATGAACATAGTCAGTAGTGTCTTTGCAAATTATGTTGTAGATTACTTGCTCGCGCTGTAGCTCCCTTGAATTTTTATATGTTCCTAGAGAAATAAAGTTGAAAGATGATGGTAGCATTATTGCGGATTGGCTCCGTGCACAGAAGGCTTATGTCCTTAATGCACCGCTCGGTGCGCCAACCCCTCTAGCGTTGTTTGTAGATGTTGTGAACATCTGACAGGCACGTTCTGATGACAACTTGATAGTTTAGTGCGTCATGCATTACGGCTTAGAATTGAGGCTCCGAAACGTTTTGAACGTCACGAAACACATGAGATGTTCTAAGAGCTGAAATTGGGATCTCAGGCTCATGCCCGTGTTGCGAGATATGAGATCTCCAACAAGATTCTTTGCCTGCAAGATGAAGGAGAATAGCTCAATCGTTGAGCATGTGCTCAGATTGTCTGGGTGCTACAATCGCTTGAATCGAGTGGGAGTTGATCTTCCAAATAAGATAGTGATTGATATTGTTCTCCAAGTCACTGTCACTAAGCTACTAGGACTTGGTGATGAACTATAAACGCCAGGGATAGAAATAATGATCCCTAAGCTATTCGCGATGTTTGACACCGCGAAGGTAGAAATCAAGAATGAGCATCAAGTGTTGATGGTTAGTAAAACCACTAGTTTCGAGAAGGGCAAGGGGAAGGAGGGAAACTTTATGGATAGCAAGTCAGTTGCTGCTCCGGTGAAGCAACCCAAAGTTGAACCGAAACCTGAGACTAAGTGCTTCGATTATGAGGAGAGCGGTCGCTGAAGCGGAACAACCCTAGATACTTGGTAGATAAGAAGGCTGGCAACGTCGACAGAAGTATATTTGATATATGTGTTATTCATGTGTACCTTGCTAGTACTCCTAGTAGCACCTGGGTATAGGATACCGGTTCGGTTGCTAAATGTTAGTAACTCGAAATAAAAGCTACGGAATAAACGGAGAACTAGCTAAGGGTGAGGTGATGATGTGTGTTGGAAATGTCCAAGGTTGATGTGATCAACATCGCACGCTCTCTCTACCTTCGGGATTAGTGACAAACCTAAATAAATGTTATTTTGTGTTTTGCGTTGAGCATGAACGTGATTGGATCGTGTTTATTGCAACACGGTTATTCAATTAAGTTAGAGAATAATGGTTATTCTGTTTACATGAATAATACCTTCAATGGTCAAGCACCCAGTGAGAATGGTTTGTTGAATCTTGATCGTAGTAATACACATGTTCATAACATTGATGCCAAAAGATACAAAGTTAATAATAATAGTACCACATACTTGTGGCAGTGCCGCTAAATGTCATATTGGTATAAAACGCATGAAGAAACTCCATGCCGATGGATCTTTGGACTCATTCGATTTCGAATCGGTTGAGACATGCGAACCATGCCTCTTGGGCAAGATGACTAAGGACCCCGTTTCCAGATGGATGGAGCGGGCAAGTGATTTATTGGAAATGATACATGTTGATGTATGCAATCCAATGAGTCTTGTAGCGTGTGGTGGATATCATTATTTTCTTACCTTCACCAAAGATTTGAGTAGATATAGTGTATATTTACTTAATGAAACACAAGTCTGAATCGTTTGAAAGGTTCAAGCAAATTCAGAGTGAAGTTTAAGATCATCGTGACAAGTAGATAAAAATGTCCGTGGTATGATCATGGAGGTGAATATCTGAGTTACGAGTTTGGCATACAACTTTAGACAATGTGAAAGTTGTTTCACAACTCACGCCACCTGGAACACCATAGTGTGATGGTATGTCCGAATGTCATAGTCATGCTCTATTGGATATGGTGCATGTTATGATGTCTCTTATCATTTTGCTACTATAATTTTGGGGTTGTGCATTAGAGACAACTACATTCACTTTAAATAGGGCACCATCTAATTCGTTGAGATGACACCGTGTGAATTATGGTTTGATAGAAACCTAGGCTGTCATTTCTTGATGTTTGGGGCTGTGACGCTTGTGTGGAAAATGTTTTCACCTAATGAGCTCGAACCCAAAGCGGACAAATGCATCTTCGTAGAATACCCTAAGAACAGTTGGGTGAACCTTCTATCTCAGATCCAAGCATAAAGTGTTTGTTGCTAAAACGGGTCCTTTCCCGAGAAAAAGTTTCTCTTGAAAGAATTGAGTGGGAGGAAGATAGAACTTGATGAGGTTGTTGAACCTTTGTTTCAACCAGAGAGTAGTGCAGCGCAGAAAGATGTTTGTGTGGAACCTACGTCAGTTGAAGAGGAAGTACATGATGATGATCATGAAGCTTCGGATCAAGTTACTATCAAACCTCGTAGATCGACAAGGATGTGTACTACTCCTGAGCGGTATGACAACCCTGTCTTGGAGGTCATGTTGTTGGACAACAATGAACCTACGAGCTATGGAGAAGCGATGATGGGCCCGAATTTCAAAAAATGGTTAGAGGCCATGAAATCCGAGAAAGGATCCATATATGAAAACCAAGTATAGACTTTGGTAGACTTGCTCATTGGACGGCAGGTCGTTGAGTACAAATGGATCTTTAAAATGAAGACAGACGCAGATGGTGAATGTCACCATTTATAAAGCTCGACTTGATGCAAAGAAGTTTCCGCCAAGTTCAAGGAGTTGACTGCGATGATACTTTCTCACTCGTAGCGATGCTAAAGTCTGTTGGAATTATGTTAGCAGTTGCTGCATTTTTCAATTATGAAATCTGGCAGATGGATACCAAAACATCATTTCCTTCCTTAAGGAAAGGTTGTATGAGATACAACTAGAAGGTTTTGTCAGTCCTAAGGATGCTAAAAGGTGTGCAAGCTTCAGTGAACCTTCTATGAACTGAAGCAAGCATCTCAGAGTTGGAATATACACTTTGATAAGGTGATCAAAGTTTTTGAGTCTATACAAAGTTTATGAGAAACTTGTATTTACAATAGAGTGAGTGGGAGCACTATTGAGTTTCTGGTAAGCATGTGTGGTTGACATATTGTTGATCGGAAATGATGTAGAATTTCTAGAAAGCATAAAGGGTTGTTTGAAAAAGAATTTTTCAAAGGAAGACCTGGATAAAGCTACCTCATTGTTGAGCATCAAGATCTATAGAGATAGATCAAGAAGCTTGATGAGACTTTTCAATAAGTACACACCTTGACAAAGTTTTTGAAAGAATTCAAAATGGATCAGTCAGAGTAAGAGTTCTCGCCTGATTTGTAAGGTGTGAAGTTGAGTAAGACTCAATGCCCAGTGACCGCAGAAGATAGAGAAAAGATGAAGTGTCATCCCCTATGCTTTAGCCATAGGCTCTATCATGTATGCAATGCTATGCACAAGACCCGATGTTAGCCTTGCCATAAGTATGGCCAGAAGGTTTCAAAGTGATCCAGGAATGGAGCACTGGACAACGGTCAAGATTATCCTTAGTAACTAAAAGACTAAGGAGATGTTTCTCGATTATGAAGGTGATAAAGAGTTCGCCGTAAAGAGTTACGTCGATGCAAGCTTTAACACCAATCCGGATGACCCGTAGTAGCAATCTGGATACATATAGTGGAGCAGCCATTTGGAATAGTACCAAGTGGAGTGTGGTAGCAGTGTTTACGGTTTGACATAGAGATTTGCAAAGTACACACGGATCTGAATGTCGCAGACCCGTTGACTATAAGACCTCTCTCACATACAAAGCATGATTGAGCCCCAGAACTCATTGGGTGTTAGATTCATAACAATGCGAATCACATAGTGATGTGAACTAGATTATTGACTCTAGTGCAAGTGGGAGACTGTTGGAAATATGCCCTAGAGGCAATAATAAATTAGTTATTATCATATTTCCTTGTTCATGATAATTGTTTATTATCATATTTCCTTGTTCATGATAATTGTTTATTATCCATGCTATAATTGTATTGATCGGAGACTCAGATACATGTGTGGATACATAGACAACACCATGTCCCTAGTATGCCTCTAGTAGACTAGCTCGTTGATCAAAATATGGTTAAGGTTTCCTAGCCATGGACATGAGATGTCATTTGAGAATGGGATCACATCATTAGGAGAATGATGTGATGGACAAGACCCAAACTACAAACGTAGCATATGATCGTGTCAGTTTATTGCTACTGTTTTCTGCATGTCAAGTATATGTTCCTGTGATCATGAGATCATGCAACTCACAAACATCGGAGGAGTGCCTTGTGTGTATCAAACGTCGCAACGTAACTGGGTGACTATAAACGTGCTCTATAGGTATCTCCGAGGGTGTCTGTTGGGTTGGCATGGATCAAGACTGGAATTTGTTACTCCGTTTGACGGAGAGGTATCTCAGGGCCCACTCGGTAATATAACATCACAACAAGCCTTGAAAGCAATGTGAATAAGTGTTAGCCATGGGATCTTGTATTGCGGAACGTGTAAAGAGACTTGCCGGTAATGAGGTTGAACTAGGTATGGAGATACCGATGATCGAATCTCGGGCAAGTAACGTACCAAAGAACAAAGGGAACGTTATACGAGATTGACTGAATCCTTGACATAGAGGTTCGACCGATAAAGATCTTCGTAGAATATGTAGGAACCAATATGGTCATACAGGGCCTGCTATTGGTTATTAACCGTAGAGGTGTCTTGGTCATGTATACATAGTTCTCGAACCCGCAGGGTCTGCACACTTAAGGTTTGGTGACGTTTCGGTAGTATAGAGTTATGTATGGTGGTGACCGAAGGTTGTTCGGAGTCCCGGATGAGATCCCGGACGTCACGAGGAGCTCCGTAATGGTCTGGAGGTAAAGATTGATATATAGGACGTCCCATTGTGGTCGCCGGAAAAGTTTCGTGCTAATCGGTAATGTACCGGGAGTGTCGGTAGTGTACCGGGAGACCACCGGGAGGGCTATTTCGACCGAAGAGGCTTCATGGGATGTGGGAGAGTAAATACCAGACTTTTGTGGGCTGGTGGAAGTCCCACACAAGGCCCATGCAGCTGGGAGAAAAAGCCCAAAGGGAAAAAGGTGGAAAAAGGCCAAAAAAGGAGGAATCCTAGTCCTACTAGGATTGGAGGAGGAGTCCTCCTCTCCTCCCCACTTTGGCTGACCCAAGGGCTGGCTTTCTGGCAGCCAAGCCTCCTCCTCCTCTCCTCCTATATATACTAGAGGATTTTAGGGTTTTGGCACAGAATTTTCAGCCACGTGCTACCCGTTCCTCTAGTGCATAGTTTCTCCTCTAGATCGGTTTTCTACAGTGCTTAGGCGAAGCCCTCTCGGAATAGCTCCACCACCATCTCCGGAGTGCCGTCATGCTGCCAGAGAACTCTTCTACCTCTCCGCTCCCTCTTATTGGATCAAGAAGGCGGAGATCGTCATCGAGCTGTACGTGTGCTGAACGCGGAGGTGCCGTCCATTCGGCGCTAGATTGGAAGGACCGTGATTGGATCGCGGGACGGATCGTGATGAGATCGCGGGATGCTCGGCAATTTGGATCGCGAAGAGGTTCGACTACACCAACCGCGTTTCTTAACGCTTCCCGCTTAGCGATCTACAAGGGTATGTAGATCCACTCTCCCTCTCGTAGATGCTCATCACCATGGATAGATCTTGTGTGTGCGTAGGAATTTTTTTGTTTCCCATGCAACATTCCCCATCACCGACATTGTGGTTCATTAGATGAGATCATCATGGAGCATGTGGGAGCCAACATGGGTATCCAGATCCCGCTGTTGGTTATTGACCGGAGAGGTGTCTCGGTCATGTCTACGTGTCTCCCGAACCCGTAGGGTTTACACACTTAAGGTTCGATGACGCTAGGGTTATAGGGAAATGGTATACGTGATTACCGAAGGTTGTTCGGAGTACCGTATGAGATCTCGGACGTCATTAGGAGCTCCGGAATGGTCCGGAGGTAAAGATTGATATATAAGAAGTCCTGTTTTGGTCACCGGAAAGTTTTCGGGCTCATCTGTAGTGTACCGGGAGTGCCGGGAGGGTGCCGGTGGACCCCGGGAGGGGTGTGACGACCAAAGGACTTCGTGGGCTGTTAGAGGAGGTGTACCAGCCCTTATTGGGCTGGAAAAGTCCTTCCGGAAAGGCCCATGCGGCTAGGGATAAAGAGATAAGGCTAAACGAGATTCAAAAGGAAGAGATCCATCTCCCTTGTGGGAGGTGGACTCCTCCCTAGCTCGGCCGAACCTCTCCTCCTTGGAGGAGGGGCCAAGGCAGTCCTCCCTCTCCCTCCTCCTATATATACTTGAGGTTTTGGCTGTTTTGAGACAAGATTTGATCTCTCTCCCACGACGCAGCCCTACCTCTCTTCTTCCTCCTCCACAGTGCTTAGGCGAAGCCCTGCCGGAATACCTTGCTGCTCCACCACCCCACGCCATCGTGCTGCTGTTGGAGCTCTTCCCCAACCTCTCCCTCCTCCTTGCTGGATCAAGGCGTGGGAGACTTCACTGGGCTGTACGTGTGTTGAGCGCGGAGGCGCCGTTGTTCGGCGCTAAGATCGGAGTCCACCGCGATCTGAATCGCTACGAGTACGATTCCACCAACCGTGTTCTTGTAATGCTTCCGCTTAGCGATCTTCAAAGGTATGAAGATGCAATCTCTCCCCACTCGTTGTTGCTTTCTCCATAGATAAATCTTGGTGATCGTAGGAAAATTCTTGATTTACTACTACGTCTCCCAATAGCCGGCGAGTTGTTGTACGAGGAAGCGGTAGCTGGCCATGTTGGCGTCCCTGGCATCCCATTCGCCAAAGACCTGTTGTACCATGAGGTCGGAGTTGCCAAAGCATAGGATGCGCCTGATGTCGATCTCCTTGGCGAGACGAAGGCCGGGAACGATGACCTCTTTCTCGGCCACGTTGTTGGAGGTGGCAAAGTGGATCTGGAGGGCATACTTGAGCTGGTCACTTTTCAGGGAGGAGAGGACTATGCCGGCACCCAGGCCGGTCCTCATTTTTGAGCCATCGAAATGCATGCGCCAATGCGTGGAGTCTGGGGGAGGTGGCACGAACTCGGTCTCCGCCTAGTCGACGAGGAAGTCGGCCAACGCGTGCGACTTGATGGCGGTACGAGGTTCATACCGGATCTCGTGGTCGGCAAGGGCGATGACCCATTTGGTGATCCGGCCAGTGGATTCCCGGCCACTCATGATCTCACCAAGCGGGGCCGTGCTTACCACGGTGATGGTGTGCTCCTAGAAGTACTGCTTGGCCTTCTTGGTGGCAAAGTATATGCCGTAGCACATCTTCTGGTAGTGCGGTTAGTTCTGCTTGGACGTGGAGAGGACCTCGCTGAGGTAGTAGATGGGACGTTGGACCGGTAGGGATTTTCCCTCCTCCGGCCGCTCGACCACCAAGACGGTGCTGATGACGCGAGTGGTCGCTGCGATGTAGGCGAGCAAGGGTTCCTTCTCAGCCGACGCGGCCAAGATGGGCACACGGGTATGAGCCTTCTTGAGGCCGCGGAAGGCCTCATCCGCCTCGTCAGCCCAATCGAACATGCCCGGCTTCTTGGTGTGACCCGGCTCGACCAGAGCCATCTTGCGAAGGAGCCCGTAGAGGGGCAAGGCTTTCTCCCCCAGCCAGCTGATGAACCGGCTGAGCGAGGCAAGGCAGCCAGTGAACTTCTGGACGTCGCGTTGCGGGGTCGGCTTGGGCATGCGCTCGATGCGCTGATCTTCTCTGGGTTAGCTTCGATGCCATGTGCGGACACGAAGAAACCCAGGAGCTGGCCAGCGGGGACGCCGAAGACGCATTTCTCTGGGTTGAGCTTGATCTTGTACTCGCGCAGGTTCACGAAGGTCTCTCGGAGATCATCGAGGAGGTTGAAGTGCTTCTTGGTTTTGACGACGATGTCATCAATGTAGACATGGACGTTCCTGCCTATCTGAGGCAGGAGGCACTTTTGCATGCACCACTGGAAGGTGGCGTCCGCGTTCTTCGGGCCGAAGGACATGATGATATAGCAGTAGGCTTCGAAGGGCATGATGAAGGAGGTCTTGAGCCGGTCCTCCGGATCCAGCTTGATCTGGTGGTAGCCGGAGTAGGCGTCCAGGAAGGACAGCAGGTCGCAGCCGGCTATGGAGTCGATGACTTGATCGATCCATGGCAGGGCAAACGGGTCCTTGGGGCATGCCTTGTTCAGGCTAGTGTAGTCGATGCACATGCGCCAGGTCTTGTTCTTCTTCAGCACCAGAACCGGGTTGGCCAGCCAGTCCGGGTGGAGAACTTCCATGATGAAGCCAGCTGCGAGCAGCCAGGCGATCGGTTCTCCTATGGTATGTCGCTTCTCCTCAGAGAAGCGGCATAGGGGTTGCTTGACCGGCTTGACATCCGGCCGGACGTGTAGTTTGTGCTCGGCGAACTTCCTCGGAACACCCGACATGTCCATGGGGGACCATGCAAAGATGTCTCGATTCTCATGGAGCAAGTCGACGAGCTTGCCTTCCTATTTGCTATCGAGGCGGGAGCCGATGGTGACGCACTAAGCGGGGTTGGCCGTGTCGAGCAGGATTTGCTTGGTGTCCTTGGACGGCTGGAAGGAGGCCTCGCCGACGGACTGCGAGGGAGGAGCTGACATGGCCGGCTGGCTGGCAGTGAGGGCCACGAGCCGGTCGAGCTGCCGCTTCTCCTCGGCTATTTCCAGGGCCTCGGCCAGCCGGCTGCCGTCTCGAGCGCACTCGAGTGACATCTTGTAGTCACCCATGATGGTGATGATTCCCTTGGGGCCCGACATCTTGAGTTTGAGGTAGGCATAATGGGGGACCGCCATGAACTTGACGAGGGTTGGTCGGCCCAGCAGCGCACGGTAGGGACTTGCGAGGTCCACTACCTCGAACAGCACCGGCTCACGGCGGAAGTGGCCGGGGCTGCCGAAGAGGACGTCAAGCGTGATATTGCCGACAGGGGAGCAGGACTTTCCATACATGATGCCATGGAAAACCGTTCGGCTCACCTGCAGGTCTTCTATCTTCAGCCCCAACTTGCACATCGTGTCGAGGTAAAGGATGTTGATGCTGCTGCCACCGTCTATCAACACCCGCGAGAAGTGGCAGGTGCGTTTCTCGATGGCGATGGTGGGGTCAAGGACCAGGGCATAGCTACCGGGACTCGGCATCACGGTGGGGTGATCTGCCTGGCTCTAGGTGACCGGCTTCTTCGACCAGTGCATGAACTGGGGAGTTGCTGGCATGGTGGCGTTCACCTCATGATGGAGCCAGTATTGATCATGTTTGCTCGTCTCTTCACTGGTGAAGACGACGTAGCAACCGTCTTGGTTGGGGAACTGGTCGTGCAGGCGATCATCATTTTGGGCCAGAGCCGGAGCCGACGCTGGGGCGGCAGCTGGGGCCAGGGCCGGCACGCTGGGGCGGCAGCTAGGGCCAGGACCGTGATTGGATCACGGGACGGATCATGATTGGATCGCGGGACGCTCGACGATTTGGATCGCGAAGACGTTCGACTACGTCAACCGCATTTCTTAATGCTTCCCACTTAGCGATCTACAAGGGTATGTAGATCCACTCTCCCCCTCGTAGATGCTCATCACCATGGATAGATCTTGCGTGTGCATAGGAATTTTTTTGTTTCCCATGCAATGTTCCCCAACACTAGGCGCAACCAGGAGGGGTGGCCGCGCCTGGCAGGCTTGTGGCCTCCTAGTGGGACCCCTCTGGTAATTGTTTTGCCCAATATTTTTTATATATTCAAAAACAATTCTCCATAAATTTTCAGGACTTTTGGAGTTGTGCAGAATAGGTCTCTTAGATTTGCTCCTTTTCTAGTCTAGAATTCCAGCTGCTAGCATTCTCCCTCTTCATGTAAACCTTGTAAAATAAGAGAGAAAAGGCATAAGTATTACACCATAACACGTAATAACAACCAATAATTCAATAAATATCAATATAAAAGAATGATGCAAAATGGACGTATCAACTCCCCAAGCTTAGACCTCGCTTGTCCTCAAGCGAAAGCCGAGATCGATAAAGATGTCCACAAGTTTAGAGATAGAGGTGTCGATAAAATAAAATACGGACATGAGGGCATCACGATCATCTTTAAAACAAAAATACTGTATGAACCAAGAATTCTTGTTGACAACCAACAAACTATGCTCTCAGTCATTGAAGCAATTAGCAATTTATCATAACATCGGAAAGAGTCAATATAATAGCTTGTAAAGCAAACCCACACAATCAATCATCTTTTAGTCTTCCATATTTGCTAACACTCATGCGGTACCCATGAGATAAAAGCTTCAGTCAGACACGGAGAAAGATAGGGGCTTATAGTTTTGCCTCCCAACTATTCACCTCAAGGGTGATGTCAACAATAATAACTCATGATCACCCACATCCCGAGTGGATATATGCGTCTAGATCATTACCCAACACATAATGCTTGTTAAGAGAGAAATGCAAAATGTAGGAAGTGGTGAAGACCACCACGACTCTTGCATAAAGGTGATTACTGAAAAGGTAAAAGTAGCAGATAGGCCCTTCGCAGAGGGAAGCAGAGGTTCTCATGCGCTTTTTGTTTTTGGATGCGCAAACCCTTAATGCAAAGGAATGTGGCGTTGTATTTCCCTTTGTGATAACAACCTTTATTATGCAGTCTGTCGCTTTTATTTCTTTGCCATCACAAATTCGTACAACACTTATTTCCCTTACAATAAATATCAAACATATTTAGGAGCAATTCTTATTGCTTTGTGCATCGATGACAAATTACTTGAAGGATCTTATTCAATCCATAGGTAGGTATGGTGGACTCTCATGGAAAAACTGGGTTGAGGGTATTTGGATGCACAACTAGTATCTCTACTTGGTGTGGATATTTTGGCTAGTTTTGGGTGAAAGCAAGCACTACATGTTGAAGGATCTATAACCATATAACTTCTATTCGGAAGTGAGCAAACATAACCCATGATGTTGTCTTCCTTGTCCAACATCTACTTCTTAGCCTATAATATATTAATGAGTGCTCACAATCATAAAAGATGTCAAAGATAATATATTTATATGTGAATCTCTCTTTCTTTGTCACTTCCTTTTTAGTTGCATCAATGACCAATTGCTATGTTTGTCAACTCGCAACAAATTTCAACCGACATACTTCTTATATGTAAAGTCATCACTCCCCATAAGATCATTATATATACTCTTTGCTTTTATTGTATTTTACCTTTATTTCTTAATTATTTCTCAAGATCATAGCAAATAAGCAAAGCCCTCACATCAAAACTAATTTTTATTGTATAACTCTCGGACTTGCTTACATAAGGGCAACAAAAAGTAAAAACTCAAAGAGATCAAGACAAAATCAAAAAGGGTCGAACTAAGAAAAACAGGGAAAGGCAAAAGGTGTGATGGTGATATGATACCGGGGCGCCTCCCCCAAGCTTTGCACGAGCCAAGGGGAGTGCCCATACCCATGTGCTTAGATGTCCTTCTTCGGAGGTGATGGTGCTATACTCTTGGCGATGATACCCCTGAGAATGCGATTCTCCTCCTCAAGCTTGTTATTTTGCTGCCTGAGAACGACATAATCACTAGCATCGCACAAATCATCACAAGCCCGTAGAGGATGACCGCCTCCCACCCACCCACCCCACCTCCCTCGCCGGCGATCTCCGCCCCAACAATGGTGATCTCTAGCCATACTAGGTCAACATGGCTGCCCTCCTACATTGGGATCTCAACCCAGGCATCAAGGTGGCCAAACAGGTTCATTCGAAATTCCAATCTATGGTGCACTTCTCCCCCTCCAATGGATCCAAGGAATTTTTCTTGGTTGTCTCATTTTCTTCGGCATCTTTCACTCTCACGGAGAAATCAGTTGGTTTGGCACTACAATGTTGTATTGGAGGTTTGGCGGCGGGGTTTAACGTTAGATCTCTAGGACAAAGAACATCCTGATTTTCTGTCTCTTCTAATCGAGTAGGCCATTTCATCTATGGATTGCAAGATCGTATTTGGCTGGATTTCATTTGCCACTTCCATTTGTTTAAGGACCATATTGATTATTCTAGTTAGGATATTATTTGCCCTTCAAATGGTGAATTATGTGAGATCTCTGCCCACACTCCTATTACTGTCAAGTCAGATCTTGGTTTTCTAAGGGCTAGTGCAACATCAGATCGTTTTGCGGATAAAGAATTGGGGAAATTTGGATTCAAGTCTAATGATGATCAAAGAGTTGGCTCTTTGTTGTCTAAATTTGATGATTGCGCAAACAAAGTCATTTTTGATACTTTGAGTCAAAAGATAGTAGATTCATATCCTGCTGATCTAGTGTTAATGCGTCTTGGCTCCCTCTCCATATCCACAATTCCATGTGATGCATGTGATAAAACAACGCATGCACGTACATTCATGGGTTCTCGATTTGAACAATTGTACTGGTCTCGCCTTTCAGAATTTTTATTGGATAGCATTTTGGATTTACGTCAAGGAGAGAATTCGGATAATGAAATCATGATGAGCCTGCAACTTCATTTAGTCCCACCGTCTGAGGTGATCTATGAGCTCCTAAATCGTTGCAGCAAGTGTTATCGAAGAGGCCATCATGTTTCCACCTGCCCAGGTATTGTTTGTCATACTTGTTTATCATTGGGCCATGTCTGTTGCAACTATTCCAGCCAGAATAATCACATTTATGTTAAGATTGCTAGCTATCCCACCAATGAGAGGTATAGGAACAACTCTATATGGATTCCTAAGAACTATAAAGCCTTCTGTTCTCTCTGCTTGAGACCTGGACATCTTAGGCACTCATGTTCTGATGGCCCACGATGCAAAATATGTGATCAACTTGGCCATATCAGTAGTTCTTGTCATGCTAGGTTCTCCAATAAGGGTACTTGGGTTTACAAACCAAAGAAAAAACCTTCTCCAAATATTCTTAATATTCAAAGGAAAGTTGGGATTCCAAAAAATAACCACCCTCAGGATAACACGAGTATCTCAGTTTGTAGGGAACAAAGGAAACAATATATCCCTATCCCTCCTCAAACAGTACATCATACCAGTCATCATGAAAATTGAGGCGTCGCGCACTTGGAATCTGAAAACTTGATGCAATCTCCACCTACCACCAAAGAACCAGTATCCGCAACAACCAGCCCTCTAGCAAACTCATCCTCGCCATATTTGTCGCCTATGGCGAAGTTCCCTATTGTTCCCCACTCCTTCCTCCCTGGTCCTATCCATCTTGAGGATGCACCACCGGATCGTCTGCAGCGCAACATTATGGTGGTTGGGGATCCATCGTTGTCCCATGAGCACTTCGCCATCATCTCACTGAACACGAATATCATGTAGGATGTGAGAGTTGCAGTGGCAGCTGAGTTGCAGCGCATCCTTGAGCAAGACTTCCTCCTCACAGTAACTTATCACGGAACCTATCCGATTGGAGCTGGTCTATTTGGATTTTCTTCTTCCACTGTCCGTGATGATTTGATTGCAATGGGGTCGTATCCGTATGATGAAGAATTCAATTTCTCTGTTGTTCATCATGATGAAGGTCTCAACATGAGAATCCCTATGTTTGAAGCAGAAACTTGGATTATGTCTTTAGCTTTCCCTCTGGATTATCAGACGGAATACTATGTCAGTAAGGCAGTATCGTGTTTTGGTAAGCTTTTGCTCTGGCAGAGTCCCTGTGTCAACAAATCAAGGGTGATTGTGCGAGCTCTTATTAGTAGTTTCAGTAATATACCCTGTAGTTGGATCATCAAAAGGGAAAATCCATATGGGGGCCTGGACAGATCATGGACTGTTCCTATCTATATACTGCATTGTCACCCAACAAATCCACCCAATGCTGGCACTAAGGAGCCCCCACCACCAATGAACGCTTCACCACGCCCTCGACAACTACCATACCTCACTACAACACAAGAGCACATGCTGCAACAGCATATATGGCAGCATCAAAATGCGGAGGCTGGATGGGCACCGGATGTGGAACATGGACCCCCATAGCAAGTGCAAGAGAATGGATGGGGTGTATGGCCGCAAGAGAATCCACCAACACCAGTATACAGAGGTACTAGTTGGAGAGTGATAACTGAATATGAAGGCCCATCAATGATGGATGGAATCACTCTAGGACACAATATTTCAGATGATGCCATGGATCTCTGGCACTCGCATGTACATGATGTTCAAAGGGTTGCAGATGCAATCACTGAGGGAGGAGATAGTGGCAGTTTTGTCTTCATACGAGCTGGAGGAACTGCCTATGCTTTGGAGGTATCCCCCTTGATGGAATATCTCCAACTCATGAAAGAACACATATATAAGAAACACCCTCCAATTCTCAAGGCCACATCCACAGATAGTGATCAGAGGGATATCCCCTTCATCATTAGCACCCAGATGAATAGCTTCTTCAAATCATGTGTGTTGTACTCATCATATCCTTCTTCCTGGCCCCTCAACTTTGATTGCTCTATCCCCAAGAGGACCTGGGCTGATGCCTTTGAAATAACAGCACCACTGGTCTTTTCTCTGCTAGAAAGTAACAAACCGCCTGCTGGTAAAAGATCACGATTTGACAAAGAGTCTCAAGCTCCAGGGGAAATCCACAGCAAAACAAAGCATACATGCAATATTAAGAGGAGAAAGAAAACTGTCAAGCTGGTGCCAGAATCAGTGACTAATCTACGCAGTAGTGCAAGAACGACTAAATATGATGTGTTTAAGGCAACAAATTTCTCTGAAAAATGTACCACTAAAGCCAAAGTAATACCCAGGGTTACACCATCTATCATTTTCTGCTAAACAGAGTGACCCTGAGATAGAGATGAAGAAGGTGCCTACGCACACAACCATCACCACCATCGAGCACATTGGAGTGCACCTATGCGGAGTAGATGCAGCAGAGCTATCTGAAGAAAACCTTCAATCGGAAGAGCTGGAGGATGCTACTGCAAGTGTTGAATCAGCTGCAGAATGACAACCAAGAATTGGAATGTACTATCCTGGAATGTACGTGGCATGAACTCTAGCAAAAAACTATTAGCTATCCGCAATTTCATTGAGTCTAGTGGTTGCGATATTATTTGTTTACAAGAGACCAAACGAATGTCATTTGATCTTGCTTTTATTAAGACCTTCTACCCGCTGAAATTTGATAAGTATGATTTTGTACCTTCCAGAGGTGCCTCTGGTGGCATCATTACATTGTGGAATAGTTCAGTCTTCACTGACACTGTTAAATCTTCTGATTTTTTCACACACATTATAAACTTCGTGTCCAAGCAATCTGGAGATAGCTAGAACCTGGTCAATATCTATGGACCGTGCGATGGATAGGATTGGGTTACCTATACAAACTAGTTGTTTGACCTACATATACCACATAACGAGGATTGGTTGCTACTGGGAGACTTCAATTACATTCGTTCACCAGAGGATCATAATAAACCAGGTGGAGATCATGATGATATGCTCAAGTTTAATGAATTGATTAGGGAACAATGCCTCGTTGAAATCCCAATCAAGGGGAGAAAGTACACGTGGAGTAACATGCAATCTGATCCTCTCCTGGAGAAACTAGACTGGTTTTCACATCTAACCACTGGACGACCACTTTCCCAAACACCCAAGCCCAAGCCATTGCCAAAGTGACATCCGATCATATGCCATGCATGATCAACATCCAGACCAAGATCCCACAAAGCAAGGTGTTTAGATTTGAATCATTCTGGATTAAGCATCCTGGATTCCAAGAAGTGGTTAAACAATGTTGGGACAAACCTTGTTATTTAACCAACAGTGCTGCACAAATTTGTCACAAGATGAAAAGGCTCAAATATACACCTAAAAATGGAGTAAGGGATTGTCGAGGCTGAAAATCCTGCTCCAAAATACTGAGAAGGCGATCAGCGAACTAGACACTATAGAAAACTTCAAACAGTTGACTGTGCCAGAGAGAAATTTCAGGACTATCCTCAAGAAACATGGTTTGAAACTTCTTGCATACCAGAACTAGTATTGGAAAGACAGATGCATAATTAGAATCATAAAATATGGTGATGAAAACACTAATTTTTTTCACAGGATGGCTACTGAAAGATACCGTAGCAACTCGATTACAACTCTGAAAATCGTGATGGGGAGGAAATACATGATCATGCTGGTAAAGAAGCAATCCTGTATACTGCCTTCAAAGATAGGTTGGGATGTCTCCAGCCTCCAAATCAGAAATTTTACCTGTCGTCAATCATAAAGTCTTTTGACCTCGAATGTCTCACTACACCATTCATGCACTTAGAAATTGATGAAGTGGTGGGGAAGATGCCTGCAGACAGAGCACTAGGTCCAGATGGATTCTTGGGGTATTTTATTAAGTCTTGCCGGAATACTATTCAAAATGACGTATATAAACTCTGTGATGATTTCACGGTGGTAGTCTGGACATCGAGAGTCTCAACTATGGGTATATAACCCTCATCCCCAAGATCAATTCACCAAGTAGCCCTAATGATTTCAGACCTATCACTTTGCTTAATTGCTGCCTCAAGATCATTACAAAAGTATTAGCTAACCGGCTGCAACTGGTCATCCTGAACATAATACATCAAAACCAACATGGTTTCCTCAAAGGGAGAACCATACAGGATTGCCTAGCCTAGGCATTCAAATACATCCACCAATGCCAATCCTCAGGGAAATTTTTTTATTCTGAAGTTGGATTTCTCAAAGGCTTTTGACACAGTCCAACATTCCTCAATGATTGAGATTATGGACGCTATGGGTTTCAATGAGAAGTGGCTTTCTTGGATGAGATGTATTTTCAAATCCGGGAAATCATCGGTGCTTCTGAATGGAGTGCCCGGCCAGCAATTCTAGTGTTTGACGGGGGTGAGACTGGGAGATCCCTTGTCCCCGCTCATCTTCGTTCTTGCGGTTGACCTGCTTCAGGCAGTGATCAACGATGCGATGCATAGACAGTTGATAACTAGCCCCATCCCTGCAAGAGACGACTCTGAATTCCCGGTAATCCAATATGCGGATGACACTATCATTGTCATGAAAGCCCGCGAAAGACAAGCCGGAGTGATGAAAGGAATTCTGTTGGATTATGCTGAGTCAGTTGGGCTGAAAATTAACTTCCATAAATCAACCATAGTGCCGATCAACCTATCACAAGCGGAAACAGATGGACTGTCGGCCATCTTTCAATGCACAGTTGGTTCGATGCCGTTCAATTATCTCGGCCTGCTAATGGGTACCACCAAACCTAAAGTGACGGACCTAATGCCGATGGTATACAGAGTGGAATGGAAACTATCCTCTACTCTCTGCATGGCCTCCTACGGTGCCAGACTCACCCTGGTCGACACAACACTCACGTTGATCTCCATATACGCCATGTGCACAATCAGAATACCACCGAAAATACTTGCACATCTGGACAAGCTCAGGCGCCTATGTTTATGGAGAAAGAAAACTAAATGAGGGACTACTTCGAACTCATTAGCGGCATGGGACATGGTGTGTAAACCAAAATTGAAAGGAGGACTGGGGATCATTGATACAAAAGCTCTGAACATAGGGCTGCTGCTGAAGTTGTTTGACAAGTTTTATAACAGGCGTAATGTGCCCTGGGTCAACCTCGTATGGGACATATACTATACAAATTCTATTCCTCATGCGACTAGACCCTGTGGATCTTTTTGGTGGAAGGATCTGATCCAGTTGATGCCAATATACAGGGGTGTAACGCGGGTTGATGTGGGCAATGGCCTAACAACTCTGTTTTGGAAGGACAGCTTGCGAGATCAAATACTAAACGAGCTGTATCCGAGAGCATTCTCATTCTTTGTTGATGAAGATGTGTCTGTTCATGATCTCCTGCTGACAAGTTCGCTCGGTGACAACTTCCATCTGCCACTATCACCGCAGGTGCTCGTGGAGGTTCGCCAACTGCAGATTGAAATGGAATAATTGTAGATTATAACCGATCGAAATGATGCCTGGGTGTATGATTGGGGAGACAAATACACATCATCCAAGTTCTACCAATACTGCTTCAAAGAGATCTCAGTGCATGCCTCCTTTAAATGGACATGGAAGTCCAAATGCATGATGAAACTGAAGGTGTTCACTTGGTTACTGCTCGTAGATAGACTCAATACAAAAAATATGTTGCGTCGCAGACACTTTCTGGTTGCTGGGAGGGGCCCGCGTGCGCATGACTGCATACTATGCCAAGACCGACAAGAAGAGACACTGGAACATCTATTTTTTACGTGTTCATTCGCGAGGGACAGATGGTCGTACCTGCAGCTAGACTGAGGGCGGTAAATGACCGGTTTGAATGGCTGACGAGTGCAAAGAGTATCTAGGCTAGGCCCATGTTCATGGAAATTTTTATAGTGTCGGCCTGGTCCATATGGAAAGAACGAAACAGGCTGGTTTTTGAACACATCTCGCCTTCCTGCGCATCCTGGATGAGGAGGTTTAAAAAAGACTTCAGGGCTTTGAAGCATAGAACCAGGGAAGGCTTACATGACTTCATTGCATCCTTTACTGCTGGTGTCTGCTGAACACATAAAATAAGGACTCCTAGCTGAGCTCAGGCTTTAGTTCCCCACCTACACACATGGACATATTTTTTGACCCCTCGTAGATATTTTGTCTTCTTGCTGACTCATAGTTACACAGTATTTCTTTGTGCTTTCTAACCCACCCCCATTTGTAACCTGGATGTACGGTTATTGACCCCCCTATTACTTAATATAAAAAGGCTATAGGAAAACTCTCATACAGTCATCCAAGGTTCAATTTTTGTTGTTGCCTGAGATCCATTATTTCCTTGGGAAGTTTTCCAGTGATGGTTAGAGATCCCTTCACCCATGGATGTTTCATTGTTGCGGGTGAAAAGACAACAGTCCTTTTCATGTTTTCATAAGTAAGAAATTTAGCATTGGGAGGAATGACCGAATTCGGGATTGCTGAGCTCCGAAGTTCCTCCAACATGGCTCCAAGTTGTGGATGAGAGTTAACTTCTTGGTCTTCCTCCATGGCATCCACCCTTTTCAAGTCGGCCTCCATATCCTCCTCCATGGTTCGCCCAAAGTGGTTAGCTTCAATATATGCTCCGGGCTCCTGTGTGGGGTGAGAAACATGACTCTCCCCGGTCGACTCTTGCAAAGACATCTTGCTCTAAATCCGCAGCAGAAACAGCTCAAAACGAAAACAGGAGGTATTGTCGTGATATGGAAGTCCAAACCTCTGGGAGGTTATATAATGAACTTTTGCCGACCCAAAGGATACCATAAGAAAACGGAGTCCGGAGGATGCACGGGGTGGTGACAAGCCACCTAGGCGCGACCAGGGGGTGGCTGCGCCTGGTAGGCTTGTGACACCTTCGTGCATCTTTCAGACTGCTTTTAATTTTCCTAATTTATTAAAAAATACAAAATGGCGAAAAATTGCTATCGGGAAAGTTTTGGAGTTGGTTTATGTACTATACCACATACCTATTCCTTTTCAGAGTATGAAACGTTCTGGTAGGTCTCCCTAATATACTCCTCTGGAGTTATGGTGTTGATAATATTGGTTTCGACATTTATGGGAGTACCTGAGATATAATGTTTGATTCTTTGCCCGTTTACCACCTTCGAATTTGTGCCTTCTGCGTTGTTCATCTTGATGGCACCGGAACGATATACTTCCTCGACAATGTAAGGCCCTTCCCATTTGGAGAGAAGTTTTCCTGCAAAAAATCTTAAGCGAGAATTGTATAGCAAGACATGGTCACCTACATTGAATTCACGCTTTTGTATCCTTTTATCGAGCCATCTCTTAACTTTATCTTTAAACAATTTGGCATTCTCATAGGCCTGGGTTCTCCATTCATCAAGTGAGCTAATGTCAAATAACCTCTTCTCACCAGCAAGTTTGAAATCATAGTTGATCTATTTGATTGCCCAATAAGCTTTATGCTCTAGTTCTAGAGGTAAGTGACATGCTTTACCATAAACCATTTTATACGGAGACATACCCATAGGGCTTTTATAAGCAATTCTATAAGCCCATAATGCATTGTCAAGTTTCTTAGACCAATTCTTTCTAGATCTATTAATAGTCTTTTGCAAGATCAATTTAATTTCTCTATTGCTTAATTGTACTTGACCACTGGACTAAGGATGACAAGGAGATGCAATTCTATGATTAACATCATACTTAGCATGCAATTTATGGAAAGCACCATGAATAAAATGTGAACTACCATTAGTCATTAAATATCTAGGGACTCCAAATCTAGGGAAAATAACTTCTTTTAGCATCTTAATAGAGGTGTTATGATCAACACTACTAGTTGTAATAGCCTCTACCACTTAGTAACATAAACAACTAGAATATGAATATAGCGGTTGGACGTTGGAAAATTTCCCATATAATCAAAACTCTAAACATCAAATAGTTCAATAACAAGAGAGTAATTCATAGACATTTCCTGACGTCTACTAATATTCTCAATTCTTTGACATTCATCACATGACAAGGCAAACTTCTGAGCATCCTTGAAGAGAGTAGGCCAATAAAACCCAGATTGTAATACCTTATGTGTAGTTCTTTCTCCAGCGTGGTGTCCTTCGTAGGCTTCAGAATGACACTTGTGTAGGATCTGTTACTATTCATGCTCTGGTACACAACGTCTAATAACACCATCTACTCCTTCTTTATAAAGGTGTGGGTCATCCCAAAAGCAATGTCTTAAATCATAGAAGAACCTTTTATTTTGTTGGTATATGAAACTAGACAGTATAAATTTAGTGACAATGTAATTAGCATAATCAGCATACAAGGGTGCATTACACGAAGCATTATGACAACTAATTGTTCATCAGGAAAGCTATCATCAATAGGTAGTGGGTCATCAAGAACATTCTCTAACCTAGACGAGTTATCTGCTACAGGGTTATCAACACCCTTTCTATCAACAATATGCAAATAAAATTCTTGTAGCAGAAGAACCCACCTGATAAGTCTAGGTTTAACATCTTTCTTTTCCATGAGATATTTAATAGCAACATAATCAATGTGAACAGTGACTTTAGAATCAACAATATAAGGTCTGAACTTATCATAAGCAAACACAACTGCTAAAAATTCCTTTTCAGTGGTAGCATAGTTTCTTTGAGAACTGTCTAGAGTTTTGCTAGCATAATGGATAACATTTAATTTCTTATGAATTCTTTGTCCTAGAACATCCCCAATGGCATAATCACTAGCATCACACATAATTTCAAAGGGTAGGTTCCAATCGGGTAGTTGAACGACAGGTGTAGAAATCAAGGCATTCTTAAGAATTTCAAATGCTTCTACACAATCATCATAAAAATGAATGGAACATCTTTTTGCAAAATATTAGTGAGAGGCCTAGAAATCTTAGAGAAGTCTTTAATAAACCTCCTATAGAAACCAGCATGACCAAGGAAACTTCTTATACCTCTGATATTCGTAGGACACGACATTTTCTCAATAACATCAACTTTGGCTTTGTCAACTTCAATACTTATTTTGGAGATTTTGTAACCTAAGACAATGCCCTCATTCACCATAAAGTGGAACTTCTCCCAATTCAAGACAAGATTAGTTTCTTTGCACCTCTGCAAAACTCGGTCAAGGTTTCTCAAACAATCGTCAAAAGAAGTTCTGTAAACGGGAAAATCATCCATGAAAACCTCAACAATCCTTTCACAAAAATCAGAGAATATAGCAGTCACACATCTTTGAAAGGTAGCAGGTGCATTGCATAAACCAAAAGGCATACGTCTATAAGCAAAGGTACCAAAAGGGCAGGTAAAACTAGTCTTCTCTTGGTCCTCTTTTGACACAGGTATTTGAGAGAAACCAGAATAACCGTCGAGAAAGCAAAAATGTGTATGTTTGGATAGTCTTTCTAGAATTTGATCAATAAAAGGTAGAGGGTAATGATCTTTCCTAGTAGCTTTATTTAATTTTCTAAAATCAATTACCATTCTATATCATGTAACAATTCTTTGCGGGATCAATTCATTTTTATCATTAGGAACTACGGTAATACCTCCTTTCTTAGGAACACAATGAACGGGACTAACCCATCTACTATCAGCAATAGGGTAAATGATACCTGCCTCTAGAAGCTTTAATATTTCATTTCTTACCACTTCTTTCATTTTAGGATTTAACCGTCGTTGGTGATCAACAACTGGTTTAGCATCAGGCTCCATATTGATTTTACGCTGGCATAGAGTGGGACTAAGGCCCTTAAGATCATCAAGAGTATATCCAATAGCAGCATGATGCTTCCTTAGAGTTTTCAATAATCTCTGTTCTTCATGCTCTGAAAGGTTAGCACTAATAGTAACAACATATATCTTCTTTTCATCAAGATAAGCATATTTCACAGTATCCGGTAATTGTTTAAGCTCAAACACGGGATCACCCTTGGGTGGATGAGGATCCCCAAGTATTTCAACAGGCAGGTTGTGTTTCAAAATAGGATGTTGATCAAAGAAAATCTTATCTATTTCACTCCTTTCATTCATATACATCTCATTTTCATGGTCTAGGAAGCAAGACCAATAATTTCATCCTTACTAGACAATTCTTTATCATGGGGTTATCTACGAAATTTAGAGAAATTAAACTCATGAGACGTGTCCCCAAAACTTACAGTAACGGGTTCCTTCTCACAATCTATCCTGACATTAACGGTATTCAAGAAGGGTCTAGCAAATATAATGGGACAAAAATCATCTTGTGGGGAGCCAAGGACAAGAAAATCAGTAGGATATTTTATTTCCCACACAAGACTTTAACATCTCTAATAATCCTAGGTGGTGCTGTAGTATCTCTATTAGCAAGCTTAATTGTAACATCAATTTCCTACCCAGTTGGTGCAATATCATTCATAATTTATTTATATAAGGTAAAGGGAATTGCACTCACACTAGCAACCATATCACATAAGCCATGATAACAATGATCTCCTATTTTAACAGAAACAATAGGCATGCCAACAATGGGTCTATGTTTATCTTTAGCATGAGGTTTAGCAATTCTAGCAGCTTCATCACAAAATTGAATAACATGCCCATCAATATTATCAACCAAGAGATCTTTAACCATATCAATACTAGGCTCAACTTTAATTTGTTCATGGGGTGTAGGTGTTCTAACACAGCTCTTACGAACCACAGTTGAAGCTTTAGCATGTTCCTTTATTCTAAGAGGGAAATGTGGTTTCTCAATATAAGCAACAGGAATAACAGGATCAACATTATAAGTAATAGTTTCCTCTTCAACTTTAATAGGTTCAACTACTTTCACTTCAATGGGAGGATGATATTTAAACCACTTCTCCTTAGGGAGATCAACATGAGTAGCAAAAGATTCACAGAAAGAAGCTACTATCTCAGAGTCAAGTCCATATTTAGTGCTAAATTCACAAAAAGCATCAGTGTCTACGAAGGATTTAACACAGTCAAACTTAAGGTTCATACCTGACTCCTTACCTTCGTCGAGTTCCCAATCTTCAGAGTTGCATTTAATTCTTTCCAATAAATCCCATTTGAAGTCAATATCCTTCTTCATATAGGAACCAACACAAGAAGTATCGAGCATGGATTGATCATTACGAGAAAGCCGAGCATAAAAATTCTGAATGATAATTTCTCTTGAGAGCTCATGATTAGGGCATGAATATAACATTGACTTAAGCCTCCCCCAATCTTGAGCGATTATTTCTCCTTCATGAGGCCAAAAATTATAGATATAATTCTGATCACGATGAACTAGATGCATAGGATAGAACTTCTGATGAAATTCCATTTTCAATCGATTGTAGCTCCATGATCCAGTATCATCACATAGCCTGTACCATGACAATGCCTTCTCCTTCAAAGATAAAGGAAAGACCTTCGTGTTGACGTGATCCTTAGGCAGATCTGCATGCTTGAATAATCCACAAACTTCATCCACATAGATTAGATGCAAATCAGGATGTAGTGTTCCATCTCCTGCATAAGGATTAGTGAGCAGTTTATCTATCATACCCGAAGGAATTTCATAATAAATATTTTCAGTAGGTTGAGGGACAACTCTTTGTGTTTCTGGTCAAGGTGAAGATACCCCGAAAAAGCCTCTCAAAGGATTACTTTCCATAGTAACAAGTGACAGTAAATTTTAGCACACTATATAAATTTTTTCCTTACCAAATTCCACTTACCAAAGGCGTTCACTCCCCGGCAACGATGCCAGAAAAGAGTCTTGATGACCCACAAGTATAGGGGATCTATCGTAGTCCTTTCGATAAGTAAGAGTGTCGAACCCAACGAGGAGCAGAAGGAAATGACAAGCGGTTTTCTGTAAGGTATTCTCTGCAATCACTGAAATTATCGGTAACAGGTTGTTTTGTGATAAGATAATTTGTAACGAGTAACAAGTAAAAAGTGTATCAAAGGTCCAGCAAGGTAGCCCAATCCTTTTTGTAGCAAAGGACATGCCTGTACAAACTCTTATATAAAGCAAAGCGCTCCCGAGGACACATGGGAATTTCTGTCAAGCTAGTTTTCATCATGCTCATTTGATAGGCGTTCATTACTTTGATAATTTGATATGTAGGTGGACTAGTGCTTGGATGCTGCCCTTATTTGGATAAACCTCCCACTTATGATTAACCTCTCTCACAAGCATCCGCAACTACGAAAGAAGAATTAAGATAAATCTAACCATAGCATGAAACATATGGATCCAAATCAGCCCCTTACGAAGCAACGCATAAACTAGGGTTTATGCTTTTGTCACTCTAGCAACCCATCATCTACTTATTACTTCCCAATGCCTTCCCCTAGTCCCAAATAATGGTGAAATGTTATGTAGTCAACGTTCACTTAACACCACTAGTGGAGAGACAACATACATCTCATCAAAATATTGAACGAATACAAAATTCACATGATTAATTATAATAAGACTTATCCCATGTCCTCATGAACAAACGTAAATACTCACAAAGCATGTTCATATTGATAATCAGAGGAGTATTAATTATCATAAAGGATCTGAACATATGATCTTCCACCAAGTAAACCAACTAGCATCAACTACAAGGAGTAATCAACACTACTAGCAACCCACAGGTACCAATTTGAGGGTTGAGACAAAGATCGGATACAAGAGATGAACTAGGGTTTGGAGAGGAGATGGTGCCGAGGAATATGTTGATGGAGATTGACCCCTCTCTCAATGAGAGGATCGTTGGTGATGACGATTGTTGGGGATATAACCCCATGGTGAGACCCGCCCCTGAGGCCCTGGGTCACACTAGGCGGCTCGTACACCAGCTCAAGAGTGGGCTGTGAAGACTTAAGCCCAAGATGTTTGGCGGCTTGACAAGATGGGCCGGAACATTGCCCGGACAGAGAAGACCCGGGCGAGTGAGCCGCCCAGAGACAACTTGGTCAGGAAGGCAAGATAAGGTAGAGATAGACTCGGACACGTGGTGAGAGTCGGTTACAACTTGTATGACCCGTGGTCTTGACCTCCTATATAAAGGCGAGACTCAGGGCGACTTAGAGATCAGACTATCGAGATCTAGGTCAAGCAATAGCTCCCTTGTAATCGATACACCAAGCAATATAAACACAAGCAGGACGTAGGCTGTTACCTTGACTTGAGGGACCGAACCTAGGTAAACTCGATCCTTCATCCCAACCAACCCCTTTGAGTCCATCACCTTAGCGATGGCCTCGAATCCAAGTCCGTTCACCCGGACATTTGCCGTGATAAAACCACGACAGTTGGCACCCACCGTGGGGCTCACGCTCGATGGTGGTTAGTTCTCAAAGGGCTCTCTCCTAGGGCTCGAGGGATACGTGGTCGGAAGGATGAACAAAAGTCGTTACGGCCGGCTCTACATCGACGACGCCGGCTGGGGTCTTGATGCCGGCTCTATCGAATATGGATTCTGGATTCCCTTCGACGGGATCCATGTCTTCATCGGCAGGATCGAGGGATCTACACCTGGGCCAGACGTCTGCACCAGCATCGTCTAGCCAGCTCGGCGTGCGCAACCCGCCCATGTTAACCCGGGCCGGAAGCATGTCTTCGTGGGCTTCACTCAAGGTATGGATCTTGAAGCTTCTGCGTCGCAGGAGACCCTTGTCTGTTCAGAGGACGAATCTTCTAGTGGGGATGTAGAGTTGATCTACCAGCTTCACAACGGTGGGCTCGGGGCTACGACGAGCTTTACCCTGAGTCGGAGCATTCTGAGCCGGATGATTTCGGGCGCCGGTTCATGCGGCCGTGTTCATGGCGGGATCGGCCCCAGGTGCAAGCAACACAGCCGCTGGAGCAGCAACCTCGGGGGCTGTGCCGCCGCCGACAGCTCAAGTTCTTCTGGATCTGATGAATGAGCTCGCGACCCTGATGGCCACTAAAGTCACACCAGATAATCAAGCCGCTTGGAACTTGGAGATTGTGAGACTCAAGGACCGGATGGTGGAGGAGAAATAGAGGATAGCTAAGCTAAAAGTTCAGATGGAGGCAGAGGCAAAACACATTAAGATAGATGCCTTCCGCCTCGGGCTAGAACACCAATCAGTGGCTGCGGTGCATCGGATGAGGCATCAATCCCGCTTACCAGAACATTATGAGCCTAGGAATCTCTTCAATATGCCAGGAACGGGACGGGCAATGGATGCACCTGGAAGTCGGCTGATGGCTCGACCGCAGCTTAACCCGCCCTGATGAAACCAAGCCTCACTTCCTATGCCGGCGGGTCCTTATTCCAACCCGGCAGAGAACATGGTGGCCGCGGCCACCCGTCTTGAACAATCCCTATCCTAGATGAGGCGCCCTTTGTAGAAGAGGTATGAAACACCATTGGATACCTTCAGACGGTGATGGCCCAGCAGGAGAAATATGCTTACAGCCGGAGCCGCGTTCATTCAACTCCCCTCCCCAGCCGCAGCTTTAGTCAACGCTATGAATCGCCAGCGGTCTCCAGCAGCGATCGGCATAGAGGGCCTCCGGGGGATGATCAGGCGGCTTTGGATGCGCAAGCACTCATAAACTATGCGAGGAACCAACAAGAGGCGGCGGCTTTGGCCATGGTAGCTCACCAAGAGCCTGCACCCTCCATATCATTAGGAGCGAGAGTGATCACCAGGGCCATGGGAGTGCCATTCTTAGCACCGGCTCTGTGGAGTGAGCGGTTGCCAAAGGATTTCAAAGGACCTCGCAAGGTCCCGAATTACACTGCTGACTTACCTCCGGAGGCGTGGATTGAGAGTTATGAGCTGACTATGGAGATGTTGGATGTCAGTGAGGTGGTGTGTGCTAAGTACTTCATCGTGATGCTTGAAGGTCCGGCTCGCATGTGGTTAAAGGGTTTGCCGCCCAATACCATCAATTCATGGGCTGAGTTGAGGGCAAGGTTCATCAAAAACTTTCAAGGGACTTGCAAACAGCCTATGACTATTGTGGATCTCGATCATTGTGTCTAGCAAGAGACTGAGTTGGCTCATCTTTGGGTCCGATGGGTGTCGACCATCATCCACTCATCTGAATAGATCACAGTGGCTCAAGCGGTGCTGATACTAGAAAAGAACCATCACTTCGTCCCTTTGAAGCAGAAGCTCGGCCGGCTCAAGCGTACGTGTCAGGACATGGGAGTACTCATGGTGGCTCTCACAAAGTATGCTAACTCTGATAACACGAAGGATCCAGGCTGTGATGAGGAGAAGGCTGTCCAAGTTAAGAGGAACAACCAGGGCAAGGGTGCGGCAAACAATGGTAACCAGAGCAAGCGGAAAAACCCGAATGGCAGGTCAGAACTGGTGGCCAATGCGAGCACCGGCCAGAATCATTCTAAGGGTAATGGGAAGTTCATGCCACCTTTTAACAAGAATAGGACTCCTTTCAATTTGGAGGAAGTGCTCAAAAAACCCTGTCCGAAGCACAGCCGGCCCGATAAACCTTCAGCGCACACATGGAGGGATTGTCATATCATGCAGAAGTTCAAAAATTACAGCATGCAACAGCACAACAACCATGGCGGTGGCCAGCCCGGCGGCTCAGAACCAGGCGGGTCAGGAGACGGATTTGGATCCGGTGGCTCAGGGTCCGGTCATCATGGTAAGGGTAATCAAGGAGGACATCCTCAACACTCTGGTAACAACAGTGAGCAGCATCATAATCAGTCTGGGTATCAGAGTAATCCAAAGCAGCTCAGTTCGGGCCAGTATCATGTTTTCATGACCAGCCTTAACAAACGGGATCAGAAATTGCGCAAGCAAGCGGTTAAGGCAGTCGCGCCGGCTCTGCCGCAATACTTGAAGTGGTCTGAGTATGACATAACATGGAGCCGGGAGGAGCACCCGCCGCGTGTTGATGAACCGGGGCGGCTAGCCTTGGTAGTTGCCCCCAAGTGGGAGGATATATGGTGAATAAGGTACTTATGGATGGTGGCAGTAGCATCAACATCCTGTATTATGATACCTTCCAGCGGATGAAGCTGCTTGATAAAGACCTTAAGCCCTCATCAACTGTATTTCATGGTGTGGTACCGGGCAAGTCAGCTTATCCGGTGGGCAGGATTTCTTTGGAAGCCGCGTTTGGTGACGAGTACAACTACAGAGTGGAATCCTTGTGGTTTGAAGTGGTCAAGATCAAGAGCCCTTATCATGCATTGTTTGGGCGGCCGGCTTATGCTAAGTTCATGGCTAGACCCTGTTATGTCTACTTACAGCTCAAGATGCCCGGATTAAAAGGCATGATTACTGTTTAGGATGATCGGAATATGACTATTGGGTGCGAGGAAGGAGACGCGGCTTACGCGGAATCCAGTTGTGCTGAGGCGGAACTCAAGTTCTATAAGGAGAATGTTGACCCGGAGGATATGACCCCGCTGAAGAAGCCTACGATGGAGGTTGAGCCACCCCTCAAATTTTCGGTGGATGATACCAAGGCGGTTGATTTCACTCCGGGCGACTCATCCAAACAGTTCATCATTGGGGCCAACATGGATCCCAAATAGGAAAGCGCTCTCATCAAATTCATCCGTGAGAATCGAGACATCTTTGCATGGAAACCTTCTGACATGCTGGGTGCACCGAGAGAGTTCACTGAGCATAACCTTAATGTGGATCCTAAGTTTAAACCTGTCGAGGAGTTTCTACGGCGGTTCAATGAGGAGAGATGCAAGGCCATTGGGGAAGAGGTCACCCGGCTCTTAGCGCCAGGTTTCATCCTCGAGGTCTTTAATCCGGAGTGGCTTGCTAACCCAGTGCTTGTGCTAAAAAAGAACGGCACGTGGCGTATGTGTGTGGACTATACAGATCTGAACAAGGCTTGTCCGGCTGATCCTTTTGCTCTCCCTCGTATTGATCAAATCATTGATTCTACGGCGGGTTGTGAAAGCCTATGCTTCCTGGATGCTTATTCGGGATATCATCAGATCAAGATGGCAGTTAAGGACCAGGAGAAGACGGCTTTCATCACGCCTTTTGGAGCCTTTTGCTATGTGTCTATGCCTTTTGGGCTCAAGAGTGCCCAGGCGACTTATCAGCGCTATGTGCAAAACTATCTTCACA
The DNA here is from genome assembly GCA_022496015.1 of Hordeum marinum. Classification (NCBI taxonomy): domain Eukaryota; kingdom Viridiplantae; phylum Streptophyta; class Magnoliopsida; order Poales; family Poaceae; genus Hordeum; species Hordeum marinum. Next base: position 106,974,889 of record CM039676.1, on the reverse strand, counting down.
ATCAGATTGGACGCAACGTTCATGCTTATGTGGATGATATTGTGATCAAATCAAGGAAGAAGGAGACCCTTCTTGATGACTTAAGGTAAACCTTTGACAATTTGCGGATCTATAAGATGATGCTTAACCCGGCAAAGTGTGTCTTTGGTGTTCCGGCTGGCAAGCTCTTGGGATTTCTGGTTTCTGAGCGTGGCATTAAAGCTAACCCGAATAAGATCAAAGCTATCACCTCCCTGGCTGAGCCGACTTGTATCAATGATGTCCAACGCCTGGCAGGGCGGATCGCTGCGTTGAGCCGGTTCATAAGCCGCCTTGGTGATAAAGCTATCCCTTTATATTAGATGATGAAAAAGACAGATAATTTTGTCTGGAGTACGGAGGCGGGTGAAGCGTTTGAGGCGCTCAAGAAGCAGCTCACTGAGCTGCCGGTATTAGTTGCTCTGACTGAGAAAGAGCCTTTGCTCCTATACGTGGCGGCTAACAACCGGGCTGTCAGTGCTGCAATTGTGGTCGAGCGCAAGGAAGCGGGGAAGGAATATCCAGTTCAGAAGCCGGTTTATTATATCAGTGAGGTCCTGACAGAATCCAAGCAGAGATATCCACATTGGCAGAAGATAGTGTATGAGGTGTTCATGGCCAACCGCAAGTTAAAACATTACTTCTTAGGGCACCAGATCACCATGGTCAGCTTTGCTCCATTGGGGGACATAATTCAAAACAGAGAAGCCACTCGTAGGATTGCTAAGTGGGCATTGGAGCTGGGACCTCTCAATTTGAAATACGTACCTCGTACGGCTGTCAAGTCTCAAGCCCTTGTGGATTTCATAAACGACTGGACAGAGTGTCAAGCGCCCGAAGAAAAGCCAGATAACACGTACTGGATTATACACTTTGATGGGCCAAGCAGCTGGAAGGATCAGGGGCAAGAGTTGTTTTAACATCTCCCAAAGGTGATAAGTTCTGTTATGTGCTCCGAGTGATGTTCCCTTGCACCAATAATGCGGCTGAATACGAAGCCCTGCTTCATGGCCTCAGAGTAGCTAAGGAGATGAATTTAAGCCGGGTAAGGTGCTTTGGCGACTCAGATCTTGTGGCCTAGCAAGTTTCAGGCACTTGGGATTCCAGGGACCCGTGGATGGCGGCTTATCGTTAGGCGGTGGATGTCATTGCTGGTCACTTCAAGGGTTATTAGGTGGATCACATTGATCGTCGTAGGAACGATGCGGACGATGCCATGTCAAGGTTAGGCTCTCAATGAAGGCCGATGCCTCCCAATATCTTTCTGGACGTCTTACATCAGGCGACTGTCAAGTTACCCTCACAAGAAGATTTGGCTGTTCCTGACCCGAAGGGGCAATTGGTGGCGTCTCTACATGCTATTCCAGATTGGACTGTGCCTTAGTTGGCGTATTTGACTCGGGGCGAGTTACCTGATGATGAAAATCTGGCCAGACAGATCACCCGGCGGTCTAAGTCCATGACAATAGTTAATGGTGAGGTGCACAAGTGCAGCGTCACCAGAATGTTTCAACATTGTGTCTCACCAGAGGAGGGTAAGGAAATCTTGAATGAAATTCACGCTAGAGATTGCGGACATCACGCCGGCTCAAAATCTCTAGTGGACAAGGCTTTTCGGCACGGTTTCTTCTGGTTGACGGCTCACAAGGATGCAGAGGATCTGGTCAGCAAGTGTGATGACTGTCAAAAGTTCGGCCGGCGTGCTCATGTTCCGGATCAAGAATTGTGCATGATACCAATTACTTGGCCGTTTGTAGTCTAGGGGCTTGATATGGTCGGACCTTTCAAGAGATCCAAGGATAAGAAAACGCACCTCTTGGTGGCGGTTGATAAGTTCACCAAGTGGGTGGAGGCTAAACCAGTCAGCAAGTGTGACGCTGCTACGGCGGTTCAGTTTATTAAAAAGCTAATCTACTGTTTTGGTTACCCTCACAACATCATCACGGACAATGGCACAAACTTGTCCAAGGGGGCTATGAAAAAATTCTACGACCTAGAGCACATCCGGCTTGATGTTTCGGCAGTTGCTCATCCACAGTCCAATGGTCAGGCGGAGCGTGCTAATCAACAAATCTTGAGAGGTATCAAGCCACGGCTTATGGTTCCTTTACAACGGACGCCGGGTTATTGGTTGGAAGAGTTGCTGTCCGTCTTATGGAGCATCAGAACTACCCCCAACAGATCCATAGGTTATACACCTTTCTTCATGGTTTACAGTGCAGAGGCCGTGTTACCAAGTGACATCCGACATGACTTTCCACGAGTGGTGGCTTACGTTGAGACGGACAATGAGACGGCGCGTCAAGACGCGTTGGATGCTTTGGAGGAGGAACGAGAACTGGCGGCTGCTCGTTCGGCGATCTACCAGTAAGACCTGCGCCGCTATCATAGCCGCGGGGCCAAGACCCGGACGTTTCAAGAAGGTGACTTAGTGTTGCGGCTGAGTCAAGACCAGACAAATATGCATAAGTTATCTCCTCCATGGGAAGGACCTTTCGTGGTCAGCAGAAATCTCAACAAAGGTCATATTATCTCATTGACATCCGGGACAACTCAGATACCTCGGGGTAGGAGACCCGCCGGCCGTGGAACATAGCGCATCTGCGGCCTTATTATACCTGAGTTGTTGAGACTCGACATTATACACTATCATTGTACATATCATATTTATATATGAATAAAGTAGCATCCCTGCAAGCCGGGGCCTCTGCCATTTCGCATATCTTCATCCATGCAAGAAAAATCCAAAACTTAGCTGTCGAAGGGGTCTTCCCACCTCCGGGTGTAGCTTATCTAACCCTAACAGCCGGCTCTTATGCCAAAAAAGTTGACAAGTCAACTTGGTTGTCGAAGGGGGCTTCCCACCTTCGAGTATAGCTTATCTAACCCTAACAACCGTCTCTCAAGCCAAAAAATGTTGACAAGTCAACATAGCTGTCGAAGGGGGCTTCCCACCTCCGGGTGTAGCTTATCTAATCCTAACAGCCGACTCTTATGCCAAAAAAGTTGACAAGTCAACTTGGTTGTCGAAGGGGGCTTCCTACCTCCGGGTGTAGCTTATCTAACCCTAACAACCGGCTCTCAAGCCAAAAATGTTGACAAGTCAACATAGCTATCGAAGGGGGCTTCCCACCTTAGGGTGTAGCTTATCTAACCCTAACAGCCGACTCTTATGCCAAAAAAGTTGACAAGTTAACTTGGTTGTCGAAGGGGGCTTCCCACCTCCGGGTGTAGCTTATCTAACCCTAACAACTGGCCCTCAAGCCAAAAATGTTGACAAGTCAACATAGCTGTCGAAGGGGGCTTCCCACCTCCGGGTGTAGCTTATCTAACCCTAACAGCTGTCTCTTATGCCAAAAAAGTTGACAAGTCAACTTGGTTGTCGAAGGGGGCTTCCCACCTCCGGGTGTAGCTTATCTAACCCTAACAACCAGCTCTCAAGCCAAAAATGTTGACAAGTCAACATAGCTGTCGAAGGGGGCTTCCCACCTCAGGGTGTAGCTAATATAATCCTTATAGCCGGCTCTTATGCAAAAAAAGTTGACAAGTCAACTTGGTTGTCAAAGGGGGCTTCCCACCTCCGTGTGTAGCTTATGTAACCCTAACAACCGGCTCTCAAGCCAAAATGTTGACAAGTAAACATAGCTGTCAAAGGGGGCTTCCCACCTCAGGGTGTAGCTTATCTAACCCTAACAACCGGCTCTTATGCCAAAAAAGTTGACAAGTCAACTTGGTTGTCGAAGGGGGCTTCTCACTCTGGGTGTAGCTTATCTAACCCTAACAGCCGTCTCTTAAGCCAAAAAATGTTGACAAGTTAACATAGCCGTCTAGGGGGCTTCCTACCCTATCTAACCCTAACAACTAGCTCTCAAGCCAAAAATGTTAACAAGTCAACATAGCTGTCGAAGGGGGCTTCCCACCTCAAGGTGTAACTTATCTAACCCTAACAATCGGCTCTTATGCCAAAAAAGTTGACAAGTCAACTTGGTTGTCGAAGGGGGCTTCTCACCTCCTGGTGTAGCTTATCTAACCCTAACAGCCGGCTCTTAAGCCAAAAAATGTTGACAAGTCAACATAGCCGTCGAAGGGGCTTCCTGCCCTACGGTTGTAGCTTATCAAACCCTATCGGCCGGCTCTTAAGCCAAGCAGTTGACCCCGTCAACACGTTAGGGGGATGCAACATCTTTGGGTTATGCTTTTAAGCCGCCCTCCTAACGATATAAAGATACATCTATTCTTGTAGGAAATTAAGCTGCCAAGAGCCGGTAAAGCATCCAATGAGAAGCACAAGAAATATGGCATATATATGTTAAGCCGGACTGTTTCTTAAGTGCACGATGGCACAATTCAAGCAAAGGCAAAGTTACTACCAGTCTATTACATAAGCTCTCTGTAGAGCCCAAAAATATCTTAAGTTTTTTTACACCGCACATGGAGGGTCACAAAGAGCTGGCTATCAACAGGCATTCACAACACGATCAGCTGGCTGGCGGGTCACCCTACTCCGGGTCTTCGACTGCCTTGACTTGAAGATTTTCCAAGTCCTAGTTGTAGTTGGTAAAAGCCGCAAAGGTTCCTTATTCAAAGAAGGGGGACGGTTCAAGTTAAGAGGTGAAAAGATTCTTACTGCGGGTAGGCGTCAGATCCTTGTACTCAAAGAGAGGGCCGCGGATTCTTTTCTGGTCAGCGCTGTAAGCTGTCTGGTATGTCTCTAGGTTGACTTCTTTTGCTAACACGGAGGCAAGGACTTTGGAAGCCTTTACACACCATGCATAGTCAGCCTCTGTAAACTTAGAGCCATCATCCTTTTTGGAAGGAAATCCATCCATCATATCAGCCGGAGTTAGCTCTGGAGCAAAAGCCAATGCCCGGCTTATGGCTGCGATCGCCCCCTGACGGGCGGCTGATCTCTTCAATTCTACAATATGCTTTGGCAGCATCAAGAGAAGCTCTAAGACCCCTTTGATAGTTGAAGGGGTATTATCCTTGTACAATACAACCTTGATTGTACACACATCGCCGTAATAAAGTTGCTCTGTCAGAGTATACATGGCCTTCAGGGGCAGCAATCTGTCGGAGGCAAGTTGGCGGCTCCTAGGACCTACATAAGATGGACGCCTCGTCATGAGTCGCCAGCACAAGTACAATACACAAATTGATTTAAGTTATCAAATACTTACCAAAGATGGCGTCTGTCATCTTCGTGATGTGGCGCTTCAAGGATTGCAGTTCATCAGACACGATCATAAGTCGCTGATCAGCATCATCCACCCATTTAGTCAGGGCGGCTTGTTCAGTCTTAGCAGATTCCTTGAAGGTTGCAAAGTCAGCCTTAATCTTGGTTAGTTCTTCAGAAAGGAGCCGACATTTTTCATCAGCTTCACTTCGGGCGGCCTGCTGCGTGGCTAGATTATTTTTTAAGCCGACCACCTCTGACCCGGCTTCGTTTAAAGCTTCCTGTGACATATCAAAGTATGGAATGAGCCGGCAAGAAGAGAAGTTAAAAAAACTCAGCAAGTCTCAAACAGATTGCAAGCAATATGTATGACACTTGGGGGCTAATGTCTATTTGATCTCCTAGATTAAAGGCAGTTCCAGACCATCTTTATCAAGTTAACCCGGAACTTGGGGGCTACATACTGGCTTTTCAGGCTGTTCAGAATGAAAGTCCTGACTCAACTTCGACAAGATTGAGCCGGCCCTTGGGGGATACAATTGGCTCTGTTACCTATTCTCAATAAAGTCCAAACTCAACTTTGTAAAAGATTGAGCCGGCCCTTGGGGGTTAACAACGACGATTGGAGATTACCTCTAAGTAAGTTGAGGCCTACACACTAAATATTTCTACTTCTACCAAGATTGAAGACCCAGATTATCATCAACCAATATTAACCCGACTCTTGGGGGCTACATAAGGGTATAAGAAGAATAAATAATACCTCATATTTCTTCTTCATTAAGTTAACAAGCTTGAGCTCCAGGTCCCGGCTTGTGGATAGTCAGTTCATATAGCCAACATGAAGTTCGTCAGCTGTCATCTTCTCAAGGGCGGGGAGCTCAAACTCCAACTTCTTGGAGGCCTCAGTCGTCTCACTATGCTTTGTCAGCACATGAGGTGGAGGAGAGTGGAAGCCGGCACCAGTAATCAGGACGTCCAAAATAGTGGTGTCATCAGCAGCCTTGGCAGGGCTTGGCGGCTTGAAAGGGGAACTTTTCGAACGACCCGCCGTATCTTCTGGGTACACAGTTTTCTGAGTCGGACGAAACATAAGTCACCTCAGGGGCGTTGGCGCGGTTGGTCTTTGCTCGTCCTATGAATGGTTGTCAGTAAGGTGAATAAAGAGGTAGCAAAAAATAGTCAAGTTATACCTCTGAGCCGTCCGATTCCGGCGGTTCAAACCATTCTTCCTGAGAGGTGGTCTTCTTCGTCTTCTTGGCCGCGGCCTTCTTCTTGGTTTTCTTCATAGGAGGAATATATTTCTTCTTCTAGAAGTCAGAGTCAGCCTGAAAAGATAAGCCGACAAGTAGTGAGGGGATTGCCAAGACATAGCTAATAAAGAGAAGAGACTATGAAGAGTCTCCTTACATTTGGGGCCGGGTTAGTGACACAGAAAGGTGCCAGCCCAATGGCACTACAAGCTCCTGAAGTTTCATGGACAAGACTCCAGATGACAGTTGTAATGTCATCTTCTATTAATGTTGTCCGGCTGAAGTAGAGGGAATCATCATATTGGCTCGAGTATTCGCACATAAGGCGATTTCGCCGGCTCATGGGCATAATCCTCCAAGAGATCCAACAGCGGATCAAATCCAATCCCGTTAGACCGTTGGCCATAAGGGCTTTAATCTTGACGTGAGCCGGCTTGTGCTTTGCCCGTTCAGCAGTTGACAGCCGTCCAGGAAGCTGAGAGGTCATCTTGAGACGGGATGGGCGGTAACCCGGCAGGGGATGCTCACCATCTGGGGGGGTATCTTTACAGTAAAACCAAGTCTTGTTCCAATCTTTCGGATGACTCGGCATCTGAACCGCCGGAAAAGTTATGTCCCGACGCCTCTGAATTGAAATCCCGCCAAGTTCTAAGCTGGGGCTGGCCTTCACTTCAGTCTGGTGGTTTGCGTAAAAGAACTGACGGAAGAGACCAACAGACAGTTCAGTTTGCAAATAGACTTCGCTGAGCACTTGTAAGTTGCATATGTTGGAGACAGAATTGGGGGCAAGGTCTTGAGGGTGCAGCTTGTAAAAGTGAAGGACATCCAGGAAGAATTTTGAGCCGGGGGGTACAAACCCACGTTCGACGTGGTCTAAAAATACAACTACTTCGACCTCCTGAGGAATGGGCTTCAGTTCATTACCCGGAACCCGCCAATGGATAACATCCTTGGCAGGAAGGGTGTCCGCGTGTACAAAGTCCATTAGGAACTCTTCAGTGATGCAAGAGCCGACCCAATTGCATGAGTTGGATGCACGAGACATGGCGGCGGTTCAAAACTACGCAAGGTAACAATGTGCGACGAGTCAGGGAACGACAGATGTCTACGGGAGGTTAAAGGCCTAAGATTTTAAGATTAAAGTGCCAGGATCCAGTTGGTGAGAGCTGGAATTACATGGCGGGTCAAGTTTATGAGAAGGCAAAGCTAAATTTGTCTAAGTGCGGAAAACAGGTTTCACAAAGTATCTCTGAAATTGTGGATCTATAAAACAGAGAAAAATGGTTTATTTCAAACCTAGAGATGAACAGTCAAAACGGCGAAAGTTTGAAAATGGCAGGCGGAGCGGTTACAGATCTGTGCTGTGCTACTATCAATTTCCTACAGAACACTGCATTGGGGACATTATATTATCGGGTTCATATGGACTAAGCATGGACGACATTTGAGAGAGGCTCGTGTTCTAAGCGGCGGGAGAGCTCCACGAAACCCTACCGAAATGGCTATGGATCTATTGGAGGAAGGACTCACCGGAGACGACGCGACGGATGCAGGTGGAACTTTGGAGCAAACAGGTTGATGCAGCGGCCTCGACAACGACGGTGTGGAGACGGCACCGGAGCGAAGTGTGTTAGAGTGGAGGCATTGGAAGGAGGAAGATGAAGAGCGAGCAGGAAGGAAGGCAAATACCACCCCTCGCGGTCCTATTTAATAGGCAAAGGTGGAAACAGGCACGGAAATCCAAACAATGGATATCATTTGACCGAGGCGGACGCCTCGATTATCAGACCGTCCATTTAATAAGGGAAGATTCGCTGTAGAAATTAGAGGATCTTTCTGACAGATTTGACATGATGTCACGGCGAGTTATCGTTCAATTTCAGGTGACATGAGAGAGACTCGCCGATGGTTAAGAATAAGGCTGAAGTGAACGGGTTCAAATCAACCTGGAGCCTAATGTTGGGGATATAACCCCACGGTGAGACCCGCCCCTGAGGCTCCGGGTCACACTCGGCGGCTCGTACACCAGCCCAAGAGTGGGCTGTGAAGACTTAAGCCCAAGACGTTTGGCGGCTTGACAAGATGGGCCGGAACGTGGCCGGACAAAGAAGACCCGGGCGAGTGAGCCGCCCGGAGACAACTTGGTCAGGAAGGCAAGATAAGGTAGAGATAGACTCGGACACGTGGTGAGAGTCGGTTACAACTTGTATGACCCATGGTCTTGACCTCCTATATAAAGGCGAGACCCGGGGCGACTTAGAGATCAGACTATTGAGATCTAGGTCAAGGAATAGCTCCCTTGTAATCGATACACCAAGCAATATAAACACAAGAAGGACGTAGGCTGTTACCACGACTTGAGGGGCCAAACCTGGGTAAACTCGTGTCCTTCGTCCCAACCAACCCCTTTGAGTCTATCACTTAGCGATGGCCTCCAATCCAAGTCCGTTCACCCGGACATCTGCCGTGATAAAACCACGACAACGATGGCTTCGATTTCCCCTCCGGGAGGGAAGTTTCCCTGACACAATAGCTCTGCCCAAGCTCTAGATTGGTTCTGTCCAAGTTCCGCCTCGAGATGGTGGCGCTTCATCCCGAAAGCTTCCTTATGATTTTTTCCAGGTCAAAACCCTTCATATAGTAGAAGATGGGCATCGAAGACCTGCCAGGTGGGTCACAAGCCACCTAGGCACGGCAGGAGGGGTGGCCGCACTTGGCATGCTTGTGACCTCTTGGTGGGACCCCCTCTGGTAATTTTTTCACCCATTTTTTTATATATTCCAAAACAATTCTCCATAAATTTTCAGGACTTTGGAGTTGTGCAGAATAGGTCTCTGAGATTTGCTCCTTTTCTAGTCCAGAATTCCAGCTGCCGGCATTCTCCCTCTTCATGTAAACCTTGTAAAATAAGAGAGAAAAGGCATAAGTATTGCACCACAACATGTAATAACAACCCATAATGAAATAAATATCAATATAAAAGAATGATGCAAAATGGACGTATCAAGAATCCAAGTTGGATGTTCTTCAGAGTCAGCTTGACAAGTTCAAGATGAAGGATGGTGAAGGAGTCACAGAGATGTACTCTAGGCTAGCTCTCATCACCAATGAGATTTCCAGCTTAGTGAGAGAAGAAATGACCAAAAAATTCATCATCAAGAAGATACTTCGAGCTTTGGATGATAGATATGACACCGTGTGCACATTGATCCAAATGATGCCCAACTACAAAGATCTCAAGCCTATAGAAGTGATTGGAAGGATTGTTGCTCATGAGATGACACTCAAGGACAAGGAAGAGCTTCACAACAAGTCTAGCGGTTCTTACAAAGCCACAAGTGATACTCCCGCAACTTCAAGCGACAACCTTGTCACCAATGAAGAGATAAGCCTTATGGTCAAGAAATTCAACAAGTTCTACAAGAATAGAGGTAAAGATCGAAGCTCCAACTCAAGATATGAAGAGAAGCGTTTGCCAAGTCGTGACCAAAACTACTAAAATTGTGGAAAGACCGCACACTACTCCAATGAGTGCACGGTTCCCTACAAAAGGAAAGAATAGTCACCAAGAAGACGAAGCTCAAGAGATGTGTCACCTCGAAGATAGAGAAGGAGTAGAGATGATCGTTATGAATGAAGATACTCAAGGAGAAGCAGGGACTCAGAGAAGAAGGATAAGTGCACCAAGAGCTACTCGAGAAGAAGACATCAAGCTCACGTTGGTGAATGGGTTTCCGGCTCCGAATCCGACAACCACTCTGAGAGAAGCTATCACTCCAACTCTAACTATAGTCAAGATGAAGGTGTTGCCGGACTTACACTAGTGATGACCGACTCCTACAACATATTTGATTCACCAAATGAAAGGAGTGGAAGTTGCTTCATGGCTAAAAGCCCCAAGGTATCACACCCCGAGTATCTTGATTTCAATAGTGATGAGGAGGGCTTGTTAGGAGATGATGACTTGCTATTTGACAAATCTAGCATTGTTAGTGAAGATGAACTTGTTAGTAATCACTCTAGTCAAGATAAGTCGTATGATGATGATAAGTTGGGAATAGAATGACTAACTCAAGAACTAAACACTCTTAAGTTAGCTCATGAGTCTACTCTACAAGATCATAGAGAGCTTGAAAGGACACATGAGAAGCTCCGCTTCGAGAAGCTCAATTTGGAGCAAGAGCATGGATTCCTTAAAGATATCAATGACGATCTTCGAAAGAAGACTTCCTCTTATCTAGCCAAACGACTTATCTTGTCTACTTTCATTACACAAGTTAAATCTAAGCAAACTAGTAACAAAGGCAAGAAAGGGTCTTCAACTAGTAGCAATAAAATGATAAATCCATTGATATTGATTCTAGTAGTTCTATTGATCCCAATAACACTTCTCTTAGCCAAGTTACACTTGAGCAAGAAAATTAAGGGATTATAGAGAAAGGTATCTACAAGAGTCTTGCCGGGTGTAAGCAAATTGAGGAAATTGTTCACAAGCATGAAGGATACCGGAAGAACCATGGCATTGGCTACTTCAACGCTAATGGGGTTGAATGGGAAGAAGGTCAATACCCCAAGCCCAAGTTTTTTCCTCAAAGGAATAAGTATGAAAAAATACTCTTCCCAAGGGAAGAAAAGCTCAAGATGACCTTCCACCACAACATCACAAGCTCAAGGGAAAGAACAAGCTTCGGGAGGACATTGACTCATATGAAGATGAGTCCCAAGCTTCGGTGAAGTGGGTTCCCAAGGCTACTTAAAGCTCAACTTCTACAAGTGCCACTTCAACACCAAGGGTCCCCATCAACTTGATGTGGCTCCCCAAGAAAAATAACTAGAGAAGTTTTTGAGGGGTGACTCCGCCGATGAAATTCACTCACATTTATTATTGGCAAGAACTAGTTGCAATCAACACCAACATAATGCAATAGTTCAAGGAGTCACACATTCCCTCAAAGGTAAACAAGGTACAAGGTAATCAACAAATCCATGAACATCATTATGTATGCTTTGCACTCCATGTCCATAGATATCCTTGTATTTGTCTCTTGTATGTTGGGACTAAGCCATGTAGGTGAGAAGATTAAGAAACAACAAGGATGCTCCCAACTCATGGTGATCTTCATCAACCTTGAGCATCTACCACTACTTCACCTACATGAAGTCTTCATCGACAAAACCCAACTTTAGTTTATCCCTCTCAAGGGGGGTGTCACATCAAGGGGGAGCTTTACTCTAAGACTTGAGTCAAAGCATATCAAACAATGTGACAACATTAACAAACTTTATGTAAAAGTGGTAACGCCACTCGCGCTTAAATGATGAGTATGACCTATGATCAAGTATTCTTACTTGGCTCCTAAGTCATATATGTGCATGTTTGCCATGATGCACATATATAGATGACTATGTCATCGCCAAAGTGCTTGATAGATTCTAGTATGTATGTGCATGTTTGCCATGATTTCATTTGACATCTTATCGTGTGAGCATGTTGGTCTGCATTTCTTTATCCATTTGAGGCATCAAATTGTTGCTATTTGGACTTTGATTTTGTTTTTGCCAATTGGATGGACAAGAATGCCTAGGACCCTTCTCTAGATATCTATGCTTTCTGTCTCATATTTTATTCATGCTGCATCAAAAAATTGGAACACGTAATTTTTTATCCCTCTGTGTGAGGAGCACTCGGAGTTCCATATCGACAAAGGACTGACCGTTAAAACCTCCCAAGTGCATCTCGGTGGAACCAATCCAAAATTCTCAGTCTCACTGAATGCCTAGGGTTGATCTGGCTTTCACCTCGGTATCACCGATTCCATTTTCTCAGTTACACCAAGTTTCTCAACTGTCAGCTGACAGTTGAGAAACTCGGTGACACCGAAAAATTAGAACCAGTGTCACTGACAGCAAGGGGTATATGACCTGACAGACCCGACTTTTGAAATTCAACCACAAAAGTTGTTTCCTCCAAATCCTAAGCTACCTCTCCGGACCCCTGGTCATCGCCTTCGTCTCCCCGTGTGCCTCCACCGTTGGGAATCGCCGCTGCCGACGAAATCTTCTCCACTATCACCGCCTTAGCGGTTCCTTCACCGAATCAGGGTATGGATCCGACCCTCTTTGCTCTCCCCATCCAATTCATGCGCATTAGAGTAAAATTTATCGATAAACCACAGATTTCCATCCTCTCAATCCTCTAGAAATTTCATTAGACCAGCGAACGAATGATTTTTTAGGGTTTGCCATCCGCAACTTGGATCTCGGTGACACCAAAGCAAAAGAATCGACATCACTGATTCCCTTTTTAGGTCAACTGAGAACAACCTCGGTGAAACCGAGTGCCCATGTTCGGTCTCAATGAAAGTGGTGCCATGTTTCTGTTTAGCAGGTTGTCTGTATCGCTGGGTCCGAAAAGTTTCCATCGATAGTATCAAAATTCAGTTGGCAGAATGCAAATCTTGAGAAATTTTTGTTCAATCTTTGAAAAATCTCTGCATTTTGTGATGACTCAACCCTTCTACTCCTCTATATTCTATTCACAGGGTCAGAGATGTCTGTTTCAAAGGACAGTCAGAACAACCTCAAGGAGATCAGTGTTCACACCGATTTAGGCTCTAGTCCACACAAGAGCTCATCTTCTTTTGATGATGTTCCAAGCTCACCAATTGTGCCCAAGGCAGCAACCAGAGCAAGGAGGAAGCTCAACTCAGATGAGGAGGATGGAGATTTTGTACCTGATATAGTGCCTCCCAAGTCTAAGAAGGACAAGACTATCAGGAAGCCCGCAGCTGAGGCTACCTCATCCAAGAAGGTGGTCAGGAATTAGTATGCCCCCTTAGACACTATGAGAGCACCTAAGAGCTCCAGGGGCACCATGACCATTGAGCCTCCTAGGAAATCCCCGCCCAAGAAGGCTGGAGAGAAGAAGAGCAAAAAGAGGATCATCCATGTTGTTGGCAGGCCTACCTCTATGTTTGAGGACCCATAAGAGGCTGCTGCTAAGGAGGAGGAGGAAGAGCCAGCTGCAAAAGCTCCTCCCAAGAAGAAGAAGAAATTGTTGTATGATGCTATGCCTAGCCAAGCAGCACCCAAGGGAAAGCCAGCTGGATCCAAGAAGCCCTTAGATCCCAAACCCAAGAGGTTCTCTAGAGAGATTCCAGCTTCTGAGAAGAACAAGGCATCTTCATCCAGAGATCCAGAGGAGGATGCTATGTCTGCCTTGATGAAGCCGAGACCACACCTTCTAGTGCATAATGCCAGCCACCTGCAAGCTGATGACATGAAGAAGAGGAAGGACCAAGGGCTGAGAGATTGGAGAGCTATTGATCCACATCCACAGACGAGGAAGACTGTTGTGGACTACAAGTTCTACACCAAAGAACAACAAGACTTCTATGAGACTATATTGCTTGACAAGAGCCCTGCTATGAGTGATATGAGATATGTCGACTGGAAGTACATCAAGGAAAATCAAGATTATTTCCCGAGTGTGCAAGATAACTTTCACTTCATTGGTCTTGATAAGTTTGTTGGCAAGGAGTTCACAGCCTGGAATGATGAGATGATCATGCAATTCTAATCCACTGCTCATTTCTATGGAGATAGTAGAATTGTGTGGATGACTGAAGGTGCCAGATATGAGTCTACAGTTGATGAATGGGCTGCCATCTTAGGACTCCCAAAGGTGGAAGATGGAGATATTGATGTGTACTCTGAGCCCAAGGCAAGCCACAATGAGATGAAGAACATGTACAAGGAGATTCCTGCTGCACATCTGAAGTCTCACAAGCTAGGATCAATCTAGTTCCTCCAGGCTGGTCTACACACAATGAACACCATCTTGAGGTACACCTTATTGCCTAAGTCTGGAGATGAGAAGATGATCAGAGGCTACTCCATCAACATGCTGCTCCATATAGATCAACATACAAGATTCAGAGTGATGGACTTGATTGTGGAGACTGTGAAGAGGATTGCTGCTGATCAGAAGCGCTCATTTTGCTATGCACCCTACATCCAGATGCTCATCAACTCTAAGGTATAGAAGCACATCTTTGCGCTTGATCGACCACATTTGCCACTCTTGTCGGAGCTCGAAGACAACGTTGTGGTGATGAACTCAGATCATCCCACATCATCTGCAGCACAGGCGCATGCTAAGGCAGCGAGAGACACTAGTGCTCAGCCGCCCATGACTAGGAGTGAGCAGATGGATCTACTTGTCAGCTCAATGCTTAGCATGCAGAAGGACATCACCAACGTCCTGAAGAACCAAGAGAGCCTTGCGAGGATTGTTGAAGACAAGTTTCATAGTCTCAATAACAAGGTGGATGGGCTCACAGTGACTGTGAATGAGCTCAAGAAGGAAGTTGATGCTGTGCCTATCCCTCACGCTTCTGATGATGATGAGGAGGTAGTGCACCTCTCACGACGACCGCTCAGTTCAGGACTAAGGCTAGGACTCCCACAGTGACAACTCCAGAGATGAGACCGTCTTCATCAGCACCAGCTACAACCACTTCTGCTCCATCAGCTCCACTAGTTCCTCCCGTTACTACACCAACTCCATCCATGACATCAACAGAAGTCTTCGCTGATGCCATTCTCTCGACCCAAACTTCAGCAACCGGAGGTGATCAGCCCCAGAAGAGCGTTTAGCTCTATACCTTTGATCTTTTTGGTAACTTGTTGCCAAAGGGGGAGAAGTTTTATAGATCATTAGGGCTTCGAGAGAGAGAGAGAGAGCTTAGGTTTTTATCGCCTTTTTTTAGATCATTGATATCTTTTGATTTGGATGTGTTAAACTTTGTCGGTGTTTGATCATACACTTGATGTGTGTTGCTACTATTTCCTATCTTTATGATTCTTATGAGATGATCATTCATTTGCTTGATTGTGTTATGCTATGATATTCATTCTTATTAATCTCGCACAACACCAAGATGTATGTGACATGAAAGAAGTGCCCCAAGTACCTAATGGATTGTGCATTTGCATTCAAACGCAAATTCAAAATAATGCACAAATTTAGGGAGAGCTCTTGCTTATCACATACTTCTCAAAGCAATGATTATTCATTGATTATTTCATATGTCAAAGCTTTGATCTATATGTTGTCATCAATTACCAAAAAAGGGGAGATTGAAAGCACAATTGCTCCCTTGGTGGTTTTGCTAATTAATAACAGCACACATATCATTGAAATAATATTTACACTAAGCATATTTCAGGAAAATTTCAATGATGGGTTGGCAAAAGGATTGTGGAGAAACCCCTAGATGCAAGGAAATGGATTGGCAAAAGATTCAAGCAAAGAGGACTCTATATTTTACTTTGTGAGAAATCACTTTGAATCCTTAGGAAAAGCCAATACTATTAAAAGGGGGTAAGGTACTATTGGTGAACAAGATGCTCAAACATGCACAAGTGATAGTCACCAAAAACGCCCACAAACTCTCCGAGATATTCTGTCTAAGACATTCATGCAAATCGGTGCAACCAACACTTTCCACTCGGTCCCACCAATTCCCAAAACCCTGCCAAACCCTAACACATCGGTGCAACCGATCCCACTTTGGTGCCATCGAGTTCATCTTGCGAACTTTCTATTACCTCGATTCACAAAATCGGAAGGTCCGAGATTTGGATTCTAACCGTTGGATAGCTGATCGGTATAGCCGGGATATCTATATTGGTCTCACCGAGATTCAAAAGTTGCTACCTTTGGAGCAACTCGATACCATCGAGATTCACACATCAGTGTCACCGAGTTGGTCACTTAAGGTGTAATGGTTGGATTTTTGGAGATGCCTATATATACCCCTCCACCACCACTCACTCGCAAGAGAAGCACTCTGAATAGATCCCCACTTATCCCATCAATTTTTCTGGGAGAGAGCCACCTACTCATGTATTGAGATCATGCCATTCCATTCCAACCATATGAATCTTGATCTCTAGCCTCCCCAAGTTGCTTTCCACCCAATCAATCTCTTCCATGAAAGCTAAATCTGTGAGAGAGTGATTGAGTATTGAGGAGTCTACCATCTTGAAGCACAAGAGCAAGGAGTTCATCGACATTATCGAGCCTATTACCTTTTGGAGGGTGGTGCCTCCTAGATTGGTTAGGTGTCGCTTGGGAGTCTCCCTTCGTGTTGTGGAGTGAACCAAGAAGGAGTGAACCAAGAAGTTTGTAAGGTCAAGGAGATCGCCTACTTCGTGAAGATCTACCTGAGTTAGGCTAGTCCTCCATGGACGTAGGCCATCATGGTATAGTCAAGGTTGCTTCTTCATGGAACCCTCCATGGAGTCTCGCGACCGTTACCCTCCGTGGGTGAAGACTCCATAAACGTGGACATACGATAGCACCACCTATCGAAACCACGGGAAAATCTTCGTGTTCGTGTTTGATCTTCCTACCCTTCCTTTACTACTCATGCTTGTCTTTACTTTCCGCTGCTATACTCGTAGACATGCATGTGTAGGGTGTGCTTGACTTGCTAAGTTGCTATAAATGCGAAAATATGCAAACACTTATAATTGGGAAAAGGTAGAATTTTTATTTGGTCAAGTAGTCTAATCAGCCCCCTCTAGACCTATTTTTGATCCTACAACGCTTAGTGCGGCGGATGTGGAACCCCTTGTTGCTTCCCAGCCGCACCTAGTCCAAGACATCACCAAAGATGGTGAATTGATTAGTTTAACCCTAGAAATTGCTGTCTTGTTATTCCTTGCTATTCATACATACTATCATATTGTTCGCTTTTTTGATTTATCATATGGTTATCAGTCCTAGGGTTTGCAAAATTAGATGAATGGATCATTTGTATTCCATTTTATGTCTGTCTTTCATATAACGAAAGTTTTACAAAACCAACGCAAAGGAAAAACAACCCATTTTATGTCTGGCTTTGATATAATGTTCAGTTTGCTAACATAAGATTTTTTCTTCTAATAGGTGAATGCAGATACGGAACAATGGAAACACTACCTACAGTTGAGGGAATCTTTTAGAAAGAAAATCTTCAAGTGGCTCATGGCTGCAAAGATTGTGTACCGATGTAACGGGTGCTGTAAATGCCCGTTGTGCAGGAAAGAGAACCATCATTCCAAAACTACAACAATTGTGGCTTAGAGAAAGAGGTGGCATCTTAAGGCAAAACCTGCGGAGTTGGCCAAAATACTGAGGAGAGTGAAGACCTAAAAGCATGGATCATGCTGCATTCGCCACCACTTTGTAACTAGACTATTTTCCTTGAACCCTGACATCACTTTGATGTCCGTTTGGTATACGATGTTGCATATGATTGTTTTGGTGCCTTTTTTAATCTGAAAAGAAGACATGTTTAACTTGGTGTCGTATCGTGTGTCCGCCTAGGAGTACTATGGTAGTGGAGAAGTAATAGTGAGGTGGAGTGGAGTGTATCAGTTCATGATTTCATGAGATTTGTTGTAGATGGTGGCATACATGTAAGAAATAGTATGCATATTGCCTAGTGTGTGTGTGTTTCGCTAGTGCATCTTTAAGTAATTTGGTAATTAGTATGCATATTAGTTAACTTTGTTTAACTTATGGTACCGACACTATATTATATTTTGCTAGCCCAAAAAGGTGTCATGGAACCATGTTGGGCTACAAAAGGAGATGGAGCAGTCAACAAAGATGTTGCATAACAACTGAACGACCTCAACTATCTACTATGTGGTTTCTAATATGAATTGTGTGTTTGTGTTATTGTTTGCGTTGTTAGTTGGCATGGACTAACTCTATGTTAATCGATGTGCTTATTTACTGTTTGTCATGTTGTTTCTATGTTTAGTTGGTCATTCAGTTCATCTATCTACTATCTTAATGTGGCCATTTCTATGAATATCTCTGAACTTGGATGCTATTTTGGTCCGGGAATTAATCTAAAATGTCAACAATCTAAGTTTGGTTACCACAAGTTTCAAGCCACTCTTAAATATATAACAAGTTCTAATCAAATACATAAGTTAAATCCATAATAAGTTCCAATAATCAAATACATAACTTAATATCCTCACATAACTAATAATGCATAAAACCGAAGAATCTTCTTATCTTTAGGTCCATCAGCTTCACCATCACATCCATGCTCCCACCTTTAGCATATGAAGATTAGAAAATTTCAGACGTAATACACATAAAAAATGGTATTTGGATAGTCAATTTCATAAAATATGATAAATGCAAGCATCATCTAGCCCACAGAAAACTAATCAAACTTCATATAATGCACCTTCTAATATAATGTACATGTTAAATGATGTATTCATTTGATAGTGTGCATATGACTGTGTTAACATGGCAGAAACAGCATAACAAGTACTTTTACCTGTCAAAACAATGTTATATTCACATCTATATGGCATATAAAGAATGGAAAATTCATAATTAAATACATATAAAGATAATTGCATTTGGTGTTTGAAAACTCACAATATGGTAATTTCAAATTCCCGAGGAAATCTCCCACAAGCACACACACATACCAATTTCAATACTAAGTTCACATAACTAAATGTTGAATTAATATGAATTTTGCAACATGTGAAATTATTGCTGCAATTTAGGAAGTAGTTAAAAGTAGGGGTTCATATGACCAGTGCCATTATAATGCTCAATTGAAAGCA
The DNA here is from genome assembly GCA_022496015.1 of Hordeum marinum. Lineage (NCBI taxonomy): Eukaryota > Viridiplantae > Streptophyta > Magnoliopsida > Poales > Poaceae > Hordeum > Hordeum marinum. Next base: position 106,955,788 of record CM039676.1, on the reverse strand, counting down.
ATAGAAGAACATGCAAGATGAAGTTAACATGGAGCAGAGGGCTAAACTACCCCGGACTTATCAAACACCACTCTATTTCTAAGTTTCCATAAAGTCCACAAAAATAGCAAAGATGCCTATTTTAATAAGACTCATATCAATTTTATCAAATTTACCAATCCACATAAGAAATATATTTTTGATGTTTTCAGAGATGTAAATGACATGTACATGCAGTGCACAGGGATTACCAAAACACCTGCAAGACATGTAACCAAAAGAGCCATGGATAAATTACTTGCACTGGAACAAAAGGCTAAACGACACTACAACCTGACTAAGCCAACACCCTGATTGTAAGTATGAGTAGATCTAAAATTAGGTCGAATGCGAAGCTTACCGTAAACCCCATTCGTTGCCGTTCAGACAAGGAGAACGGCAAGGGAACCATGGAGAACAGCGGGGAAGTGATGTTGCACCAACCGAGTGCCTCCTATTGTGGCTGGAGGATGAAGACTCTGGTGGCTCCGGCTGGCACAACACCCTCACGAATGGCGCTCCGTATTTGATCAACATGTCATGCTCTGGATGCTCAGCCTTCGATCTCTACGCCCACCACCTCCGCCTGACTTTCTCCTCCCGTTAATCCGTCTGCTCCATCGCTTAGAGGAGATACTCGATGGAATCGAGGGACTCCCGCATGAGTCCATCCCGGGAGTAGATTGCTTCCCTCTTGCTCTTCCTGAGATACTTGGACATGTTCGTCACCGTCTTCACCACCTCCCAGTCGTTGTTAACCAAGGAAAGGATCTTTGTCAACCTGGCTAACTTTCCCTGGTCGCCGCCGACGATTATGTCACACAACCTCATCGATCTGCTTCTAGCGTGCTGAGGAGGGGAGCGGTGCTGGCTTTGGATCACGCTAGAAGAGATGGTGGTTCTGCAATGGATAAGAGGGATAGGAGCTAGGGTGTTTTGGAATGGAGAAATGGAGAGGAGGGTCTGGTTTTCCAATGGGAGGTGGTAGAGGAACGTGCGACGGCGGTTTATGATTGGACGATGAGACCGGTTTTGATCGGTAATGTGCTATGACTATTTTTTTGTTTATTTTTTCTGCTTGACTACTATCTACAACTATGCAAGTGGACTACATGTTGTACGTGAAATCATTCTATGGATTTTTTTCTAAACTCAAAGAGAGATCAGTCACTGTAAATTCAAAAAAGGAAAAATTGTAAAAACCCGGCACACTTCCTTTTTTTCACACCTAGTAGCCATGAAAATGATGTAACTTGGGATACAATAAATGATTCAAATATCTCTTCAAAATTTAAGCTATTAGGTGGAAGGTTCATGGCTTCTAAGGCAAATGAGGTGGCTCATGACTATGCCATGGCATACAATGCTCAAATGGCCTCAATTTTGGCACATGTGTGATTCATGGCATGTCAATGAATCTTCACACTCGTTCTTCCTATAGTTGTGGAGGAAAACATGGTGATTTTTACTATTTCTCCTTAATACAAGGTCTTTTTTGCAAAGGATGCACCAACAATACCTAACATTATTGTACAAGCCTTTGTTGTGACAAAGTACACCACATGAGCATCCCAAGTAAGTTCCTGGCTAAGTGCAAAAGCTTTGTACATAGCACACATGTTAGGCACACATCTGCGGTTACCAAAGTTTGAGCAACGCACTATAAATTCAAAAAAAGGAAAAATTGTAAAAACCTGACACACTTCCTTTGTTTCACACCTAGTACCCATGAAAATTATGAAACTTGGGATACAGTGAATGATTCAAATAACTCTTCACAATTTTAATCTACTAGGTGGAAGGTTCATGGCTTCTAAGGCAAATGACGTGGCTTATGACCATAGCCATGGCATACATTGCTCAAATGGCCTCAAATTTGGCACATGGGTGATTCATGGAATGCCAATGAATCTTCACATTGGTTCTTCCTATAGACGTGGAGGAAGACATGGTGATTTTTTTCTATTTCTCCTTAATACATGGTATTTTTTGCAAAAGGATGTACCAACAATACACTACCATTGTTGGGCAAGCATCTATCATGAAAAAGTACACAACATGAGCATCCCAAATAAGTTGACGGTTGAGTGCAAAAGCGTTGTACATAGCACAGACGTTAGACAGACATCTGTGTTGACCAATGTTTGACCAAGGCACTGTAAATTCAAAAAATAAGAAAAAATTGCAAAAACCAACACACTTCCTTTTTTTCACACCTAGTACCCATGAAAATTATGAAACTTGGGATACAGTAAAATATTCAAATAGCTCTTCACAAATTTAAGCTACTAGATGGAAGGTTCATGGATTCTAGGGCAAATGAGGTGGCTCATGATAGTAACCATGTCATACATTGCTCAAATGGCCTCAAATTTAACAGATGGGTGATTCATGGCATGATAATGAATCTTCACATTGGTTCTTCCTATAGATGTGGAGGAAAACATGGTGATTTTTACTATTTCTCTTTAATACAGGGTCTTTTTTGCAAAGGATGTATCAACAATACACTACCATTGTTGCACAAGCATTTGTGGTGACAAAGTACACCACATGAGCATCCCAAATAAGCCGTTGGTTGAGTGCAAAAACTTTGTACATATCACACTGTTAGGCAGACATCTACATTGACCAAAGTTTGACCAAGGCACTACAACTCAAAAAAAGAAAAAAACGTAAAAACCTGCCACACTTCCTTTGTTCCACACCTAGTACCCATGAAAATAATGAAACTTGGGATATAGTAAATGATTCAAATAGCTCTTCACAAATTTCAGCTACTATGTGGAAGGTTAATGGCTTCTAAGGCAAATGAGGTGGCTCATGACCATAGCCATGGCATACATTGCTCAAATGGCTTCAAATTTGGCACATGGGTGATTCATGGCATGCTAATGAATCTTCACATTGGTTCTTCCTATAGATGTTAGGAAAACATGGTGATTTTACTATATATGGCACTTGGGATACAACAAATGATTGAAATAGCTCTTCACAAATTTGAGGTACTAGGTGGAAGGTCCATGGCTTGTAAGTCAATGACCAAGGCATTCTAAATTCCAAAAAAATAGGAATAAGAAGGAGAAAAATAAAAAAGAAAGTAGAAAAAGAAATAGGAAATATAGATTTCATTTAAAATATTTCAAATATAAAACAAAAAAGAAAAATTTGAAACAAGAAGGACAGACAATTAAAAAAAGATGAAAAAGGAAAGAGGGAAAATGATGCAAGATTGAAGTTTGAATGTTCCGGTTTTAGTCCGGAAGCATGTTTTGGGGCCATGAATAATTTGATTTTCTACCTTTTATGTAATAAACTAGTCACGTCAAAATTTTGTGGATTTTAGGTTGCTTACGCGTACATGTGTATGTGCGATGCTGTGAGACACTACGTTCGTGAAAATATTTATTTTGCTTCACTTAACATTTGTTATTGCTTAATATTTTACTCAAGCATAACTTATGCTCTGATGTTGTGACCAGTTCATTTCAAAATATATGTTATATTCACATTTTCAAGTCATTAAATTTAATTGTTATTTTCCTTGTTAAAAAAAGGTGCTTGCAAAAAAAGAACATTTGAATTAGATGTGATGGATTTTTGTATGAAATGAATGGAATATAAGACAAGATATTATAACACATTTATGAATTTTCAAATTGTAATAAATAATAGAAAGGAAAATCTAAAAAATAAAAAAGGAAAAAATACGCATAGAAGATGGGCCAGCCCAACCATCGACATGGACGTGTGGGCAAGCACGCGGGTGAGGCTGGCCTGGGACAACCCACCAAAATTTGACCCAACCACTCAGCTGCAACGGGCATAGCTGACGGGTGGTGGGAGTTTAGTCCCACCTCGCCGAGCGAGAGATGCCTGCACCGGCTTATATATTTGGTCGAGAGAGTCTTAGCATGAGCCTTTCTCAACCAGACAACACATCGTCGAACCGCCTACCTCTATGCCCTGTGGGGCCTACTGGCAGGATTAATACATGCCCCACGGGCCTACATCCTGGCCCATATGGTTTGGGCTTCTACTGGTATGCAGGCCATGGGTTGTGAAATTTCTTATTAGTAGGCAGGCTTTTTTGCATATGTCACTTGTTTATTTTTTGGATTATCTCCAAATCACCCTATTTTTTTACATGGTAACTTACATGTAATAAACATGATTATCAAAGCAATTTCAACAATAATGAAATTTACACTGCCCCTAAGGTAAAGTATGAGGTATGTCCCTGAGTTCCACCGAGCCACTAGAAATTATAAAAAGTTCAAAAAATTGGAAAACTTTCATATTCTATCTATGTTTATGAAAGAGATCATGTGTAGAAAATTTGAGGTGATTTGTAGGAGGCCGAAGAAATTACGTTGTTAGAAAAAATGGCTTAAGTGAGAACAAATGGTCTGCCCATAATGAAGTGATTTTTTGACCATCTCCATTCATCTAATAACCAGGAATATAAAAAACAAATAAAAATAAGTTTACACTGAGATGGTCTCACATTTGGCACATGGACGTGTGATGTTGTGAGACAGTATGTTCATGACAATATTTATTTTGCTTCACTTAACATTTGTTCTTGGTTAATATTTTACTTAAGCACAACTTATGCTCTGATGTTGTAACCAGTTTGTTTCAAAACATATGTTGTATTCGCATTTTCCAGTCTTTAACTTTAATTGGTATTTTCCTTGTAACATATTTTAAAACAGATTTGAGTTTAAAATATTGCAGAAATGAAACAAAGAGTATATATTTTTTGAAACAAAACCAAATATGTAACAACAAGTATGAAACATAAATCAAAAAACAAATATGAAACAAAGAATACACGTAGGTAGGTGGCCGACCCATATCGCAAATAACAATTCTGATTCTCTAATCAATCTCCACGATCTGAATTTTCATCATCTGACGAGCCATCTATACAGTCTTTTAGTAGTTCTCCAAACTCCATATCTACCATGATATCGTTAACTCATTGTCGACCATTTCCTACAAAAAATAATAAGTATCATCACATGTTCAAACAACATCAATAATGAAATATACAACACATAGTACTGGATTATGGACGTTAAGTAAACTACCCCAACCGAGGGCATTCAGATCATGCACACAACCAACCCCAACTACCTATGACCACCAATGGATCCTCCTTCGTCTCTAGAGTGGTCGTCGGCGATAAGGTACATGAACCCTAGTAAGGAAGATGCCCATGACACCGTCGTGATCACTTTGCATCGCGATGAGCAGCACTACCGAAACTAGATCAGTGATAACCTGTGCCGCCAGATACCTAGGTTAGCCGCCACATCAAAAACCGATAGCCATCATGCACATAGCCGACGACAACTAACACTACGTTAACCCTAGACATATCAACCCATATTGTTCGGCATGATCACTTTGTATGACGAGGAGCAGCAGTATCGGAACAAGATCAACGATCGCTGCGCCGCTAGGTAGCTAGGTTACCCGCCCCACTAGGTTAACCACTACCACAAAAACGAAGGCAATTTGTTCGATACTGCCACGAGCTAGAGAAATAGGAGTAAGCGAGATGCGGTACCCGAGAGCGTTGGAGATTCACCGGGGTGACGATCGTGCTATCGGACGAGATCGTCGCCCAGATATTTGCTACTTCTTGAGCTTGCGTTGGTTTTCCCTGGAAGAGGAAAGGGTGATGCAGCAAAGTAGATAGTATTTCCCTCAGTTGTTGATAACCAAGGTATCAATCCAGTAGGAGGAATAAAAAAGTCACCAATAGATGCACCTACACAAACAATCAAACTCTTGCACCCAACGCTATAAAGGGATTGTCAATCCCTTCACGGTTACTTGCAAGATTAGATCTGATAGAGATAGATATGGAATATTGCGGAAATTAAAAGGTAAATAAATTGCAGCAAGGTATTTTTGGTATTTTTTCTATATAGATCTAAAAATATAATATGGAAAATAGACCTCGGGGCCATAGGTTTCACTAGAGGCTTCTTTCTTGAAGGAAAATAATACGATGGGTGAACAAATTACTGTCGAGCAATTAATAGAAAAGCGCATAGTTATGACGATATCCAAGGCAATGATTATGAATATAGGCATCACGTCCATGTCAAGTAGACCGAAACGATTCTGCATCTACTACTATTACTCCACACATCGACCGACTCTTGCCCGCATCTAGCGTATTAAGTTCATGAAGAACAGAGTAATGCATTAAGTAAGATGACATGATGTAGAGGGATAAACTCAAGCAATATGATGAAAACCCCATCTTTCTACCCTTGATGACAACAATACAATACGTGCCTCGGTACCCCTACTTTGTCACTGGGTGAGGACACCGCAAGATTAAACCCAAAACTAAGCACTTCTCCCATTGCACGAATTACCAATCTAGTTGGCCAAACCAAACCAATAACTCGAAGAGACTTGCAAAGATATGAAATCATGCATATAAGAATTCAGAGCAGAACCAAATAATATTCATAGATAAGCTGATCATAAACCCACAATTCATCAGACTTGACAAACACACCGCAAAAGAGTATTACATCGGATATATCCCCATGAAGATCATGGAGAACATGGTATTGAAGCACAAAGAGAGAGAAGAAGCCATCTAGCTACTATATATGGACCCGTAGGTCTGTGGTGGACTACTCACGAATCGTCGGAGGGGAAATGGAGTTGATGTAGATGCCCTTCGTGATCGAATCCCCCTCCGGCAGATTACCGGAAAAGCTCCAAGATTGGATCTCTCAGGAATGGAGGCTTCCGGCGGAAAAGTATTTTCGTGGCTCTTTTTGGTATGGGGGAATATTTGGGAATTTATAGGCCAAAGATTAAGGTTAGGAGATCTACGGGGGGTCCACAAGCTAGGGGCACCCCCTGGCCACGCCAGGGTGGCTTGTAACCTTCTGGCAAGTCTCCTGCCCTCCTCTCCAAGTCTGGTAGATGTCTTCTGGTCCAAGAAAAATCATCACAAAGATTTTATTCTGTTTGGACTCCGATTGATATTCCTTATCTACAATACTGAAAAACAAGGAAAAAACAGAAACTGGCACTAGGCTCTAGGTTAATAGGTTAGTCCCAAAATAATATAAAACAACGTATTAATGCATATAAAACATCCAAAATAGATAATATAATAGCATGGAACAATAAAAAATTATAGATACATTGGAGACATATCAGCATCCCAAGCTTAATTCCTACTTGTCCCCGAGTAGGTAAATGATAAAAACAATTTTTTTGATGTGCAATTCTACCTAACATATTTATCCATGTAATATCCTTTATTGTGGCATGAATGTTCAGATCCATAAGACTCAAAACAAAATTTTAGTGTTGATATCAAAGCAATAATATTTCAAGCGTACTAACAAAGCAATTGTGTCTCTTCAAAATATAGTGGCAAAAGAAAGTTATCCCTACAAAATCATATAGTTTGGCTATGCTCCACCTTCCCCACACAACGCATTTATATCATGCACAACCCCGATGACAAGTCAAGCAATTGTTTCACACCTTTTATGTTCTCAAACTTTTTCAACTCTCACCCAATACATGAGCGTGAGCCATGGACATAGCACTATAGGTGGAATAGAATATGGTGGAGGTTGTGAGTAAAAAGGAGAGGATAGTCTCACATCAACTAGGCGTATCAATGAGGGATGGAGATGCCCATTAATATATATCAATGTGAGTGAGTAGGGATTGCCATGCATCGGATGCACTAGAGCTATAAGTGTATGAAAGCTCAAAAACAAACTAAGTGGGTGTGCATCCAACTTGCTTGCTCATGAAGACCTAGGGCAATTTGAGGAAGCCCATCATTGGAATATACAAGCCAAGTTATATAATGAAAAATTCCCACTAGTAAATGAAAGTGACAAAATAGGAGACTCTCTATCTTGAAGATCATGGTGCTACTTTGAAGCACAAGTGTGAAAAAAGATAGTAGCATTGTCCCTTCTCTTTTTTTTTATTTTTTGGTGGGCATCTTTGGCCTCTTTTTTTATTTGGGCTTCGCTAGCCTCTTTTATTTTTCATGAAGTACGGAGTCTCATCCCAACTTGTGAGGGAATCATAGCTTCCATCATCCTTTGCCCACATGGGACAATGCTCTAATAATGATGGTCATCACACTTTTATTTAATTACAACTCAAAAATTACCACTTGATATCTAGAACAAAATATGACTCTATATGAATGCCTCCGGCAGTGTATCGGGATGTGCAATGATCTAGCATAGCAAATGACATCAAAAAACAGACAAGCCATGAAAATATCATGCTAGCTATCTTACGGTCAAGCAAAGCAATATGAAAATGATGGTGCGTGTCATAATAAACGGAATGGTGGAAGTTGCATGGCAATATATCTCAGAGTGGCTATGGAAATGCCATAATAGGTATGTATGGTGACTGTTTTGAGGAAGTATCGTCGGTGCACTAGAGTTTTGGGTTCTCCAGTGCCCCTTGCTCGTGCGCGAGCAGTAGTAGCCACCCTGGCGGCAAGGCCCTGCAGGGAGCTGACTGTTACAAATAGGAAACACATCCAAATAATCAAGACCCAAGGCAAGAACTTGCCGGGATGGCCATCAAAGCCCCAGTCAAGGCGAAGCCCCGGCAAGGCCCCGCCAGTGCACAAGCCAGGTGTCACCCCGCCTGGGCACGTGTCGCGGCACCGGTGATGGAGGGGCTAAGTGGTGCTGATGGGCACGTGTCCCGTATCGTAGACAGCCAGAGATGCCTGACGGTGCATTAAATGCGCCTGTCTTACACTGTTAGTGTTAGGTATGATAGCATTGTAGCACCGTGCAGCCCATGTGCGCACTATACGCCACTGTTGGGATCCCCTTGGTCATATAAAAGGAGGCCTAGGGCGTTATAGTGGAGGACTTTTCGACCTTTGACTCCCACCTCCTAGCTCACGCGCATAGCAACTGTTCATAGCGCTCCTGTAGCTGGAACCATAAAACACCCATAACACAACCATGTAGGAGTAGGGTTTTACGCATCCTTGCAGCTCGAACCTGGGTAAAATCCTGCACGTTGTTCATCAGATCTGCTCTTTGTTCTATCCTTCCTCCCTGCTGAACCGTAAAGGGATCCTCTAGATCCCATAGGTGTCGTCTCCCCCAACATCTTTGGCGCGCTAGGTAGGGGAGCTGGGTTGCATAGACCTGATCTGGCGACTAGCACGCCAACTTCTTCATAATCATCATCTCCATGGCTATCACGCCCAAGATGCGGTCCTATCCTTATTTCGGCATGAGGGCCTCAACAAGGATAGAAGCGCATCTCGTCGTGTTGCAACAATGGATATCATTACAAGTACATGTACAGAAGAGATGAGTATATGGAATTGGCTTACACTCGCCACAAGCTACATCAATGCCACATCAATACAACAACATACTCAAACATCATACAGAAGAGCAGGGTCCGACTACGGACAAAAACAAATGACAAAATGTCATCCATCCTTGCTATCCCAGGTTGCCGCCTGGAACCCATCCTAGATCGATGAAGAAGAAGAATTTCAAATCAGACAAGCATCGCTCTCATGTGAAAGCACCTCATTACATGTACCTGCAACTATTGTTGTAGTAATCAGTGAGCCACAGGGACTCAACAATCTCATTTCCAAGGGTATCAAGACTATTAAAGCTTAATGGGTGAGGTATGGTTGAGTGTTGAGGCTGCAGCAAGCGACTAAGAATTTATTTGAGTGGCTAACTTACGAATACAGAAAGTAAAGTATGGTGGTCTACGCATAACGGACATGAACTAGTAATGATCACTAACTGATCCTGAACCCCTACTTGCGTCAAACATAACCCCACCGTGTTCTCTCTCGGATAAGGACTCACGAGAAGAGACAGTCATGGTTACGCACACAGTTGGTGTATTTTATTAGAGTTTACTTCAAGTTTTCTATGACTAGGTGTTAAACAAAGTATCCAAGATTGCCACATAACCGCTGGCATGGCTTTCTGAAAGATTTAACCCTGCAGGGGTGCTCCTACTCATCCATCAAAAATTAACCACATGCAGCGGGAATAACCTCGACCACGGATCTCATGATCTTCCTAGGTAATTCCATAGGAAATCCGTCACCTCGAGATAGCTCAAAGAAAAATAGGAATTCCTCACTCAGGACGTTCGAGAAAGGTAAAACAAATCCAGCAAGGCCTCCCGGCGTGTCGACGGTCCCGATAGGAGCTGCGTATCTCATTCTCAGGACACGCCGGATAAGCTAGTGTACGGTGGCCTGATAGAAATCTCCCGAGTTGCCCCGGGTTGGCCCCGCATAGTGCTCTAGTTTGGACCAACACTCATGAGGAGCACTGGCCCAGGTTGTTGATTAATTATCCACGGGGTCCGGAAAATCCCTATGCAAATTTTTATAGGTTGGAGAATGGTAAAACCAAAGTTGGGCCTTGCCAGAAGAGTTTTATCCCAAAACTAAAATCAAGGGGGTCCCCATAACAACCCCAAGCATGTTAGGAGCACTCAATTATGGAACATAACACCGGTTCACAAGTAAGTAGGGGCGGCAATAGTGGAACAAAACACCGAGCAAAAGGCCAAGCCTTCCACCTTTTACCAAGTATATATGTGCATTAAATTAAATAGCAATAATATTGTGATGACAAAAGAATGTCCATGTTGTTACATGGAAGCAATTGCACCTGCAGCTAGAAATGCTATAAGAAGGGCTGAGCAAGCGGTAACATAGCCAAACAAAGGTTTGCTGGGATGTGGAGGGGTTAGAGGCTTTTTATGGCAATGTTGGGAGTCTTGTCACACAAATGGTAGGTAGCGAGACATAACTATAAAAGCAGGACAACTAGCATGGCAATGATAGTAATGGTATCCATGGAAATGTGTCATCTTTCCTGAGATCCCGCTCGGAAGAAGAACGAGTCCATGAAGAAGACGAGCCAACATAGTCGAACGAATCCTCACACTCCGATCGCTTTCGGAACTCTATCGAGAAGGAAGTATCCAAAACAATAATCAACACAAGATACACCACAACATATGCATGGCATGATGTGCAAACAAATATGATGCATGTCCGGTTTAATATGCAAGGCATGAAAATTCACATCAAACAACTACTACACATTAAAGTGAAGCTCAATATGCAACGAGTTGCATATTGATGAAACTCCACGTTCGAATTATTTAGTTCACTCTCGTTTAGGTACTCATCAATCTTAAATGTTGTTAGGCATGGCAAGATGTGAAGCATAAGTAAACTACACTACCTAGGCATCTTAAATGAGGTCGGAAACAACTTATAGTATTTCCGAAACGACCTCATATGTTAATTTCGAAATTGGTCCAGATCTAAACTAATCATATTTTATATTTATTAAACAACAGAATAAAGTATATCATGCCATTCTACATGTCATTCTAGTCGATTTACATATATGGAACATCTCAAACGGAGCTACGGCCTAAAAGATATGAGCAACACAAGATGCATATGTCATGAATGCAATTGCATGGAAAAATACAATCATAAACATTTCAAATCGTGAATGCAGCAAGTTATTATGAAACTACATGAGATTCTAAGCAAGTCTCATATGCAACATGTTCAAAACGGAGCCACGGTTCAACAAATACAACCAATACAAGTTTTAGTTGAAATCTGCCCCAAACAGCAAGATAGCATTTTGCACACATGAAAACAACAAGTTACTCTATTCTAAAATGCACAAACTAAGCATGGGGCAGTAGAATACAACACACACTTCATTTCATCTTCACATATCATACTCAAAAGAGGCATGTATCACATGGTAGGGAGCTCACAACATGGCATATTGAACTAAGCAGTTTTTCAGACTTAGTGAAAATAACCCAGTTTTTGACATTGTAGTTTTTATCACGAAGGCATATTGACAGCAGTAAACCTATACGTTAGAGGTCATATTATGGCATGAAAATTAACCGCACACTAAAGGGCATTACCCACTACAAATAACTCCATTACACCTACCCCAAAGGGGTTCTAGATCACTAGCAAAACACATGGAAAGACAACAACAAAACGTTACAGATTCCAGACTTAGAAATATTTTAGCATCTCAAAACATCACAATTTTTATAGCATGATGATAACAATAAAACAACACCTAAACATGGATTTCTATAGCACCCAAAATGACCAGGGCCTAGCACACATGTCAAGGAGCATATCTCATGTTCGACAACAATTCATATCATGCATGGATTAAATCACACAAAAATAGCAAAAGAGCATCATAGCAAAAATGACATGCACACAACTTGCTCAAATGACAAAACAAAGGGCATAGATGAATTCTATGGATATTTCTACCCCGAAAAGATATATAATATGTGGGTTTTCATATTAACAAAATGACACAATAATTATGCGGGATTAGGAACTAGACCATTTAGCAAGTTATTTATGCAAATAAAATACAAACATCACATTACATATTTTTTATCATGCATGAAAATGCGATTATATCAATATGCACATTTACATATAGAATTTGAATAATTCGGATGAATGATATATATGCGCAATACAAAATATGACAAATATGCAAAATAACAGAAAACGACATGTTAAACATTTTTTTATCATTTTGCGAAAACGGGCTATAAAAATTCTACACGAAATTCTACACATTTCACATATTAAAAAAATATTTTGACACGGTGCACGGTTAATTAGTTATGAGCATTTTAAAAAAATGTATTTATCTGCAATACAAAACATCAATGGGCCAACTCTGATGGCGCGGGATGACTATATGACGCCTATGGGCGGGGGTTAGTGGGCGACGGGGGTGCTCACCCATGGGCTTCGGCCTAGGCAGAGAAGGCAGGCGAGCTGGGGCGGCTGGGCCGACGTGGACGAGGCCCACGCGAGGCGCGCGCAGGTCAACGTGGCAGGGCACTCGCCTCCGACCTCCTGCTCGCTCCCGAGCAGGGGCCGAGTGTCGACGGCGGTGGTCACGGCGACAGGGTCGACGAGGAGGCCAGGAACGGGGCGGGGACGATTGGATCCGGCGGCTCCTTCGCCGATCTGGCCGGAGCTGCGACCGGCGGCAAGCTGTGGGGCCATGGCGGTGGGGACCTGCGGAAAGAGAGAGGCCGAGGTAAGAGAGGGAGAGCAAGAGGGCAAGGCGGAGGAGAAGGAAGAGGGGCACGGGTCGAGGTTCGGTTAGGCGTGGTCCGGCGACCGGCTAGCGGAGGTCCGGCGAGGCTGCGACGTGGGGCTCCGGGGAGGGGCTGGAGACGAGGGCTGCGGGAGGAGCTCGAGCGCCTCGCCTGGTTTGGGCCCGGGCGGGCCTGGATCTAGGCCTAGTGGGCCCACTGTGGGAGGAGGGAGACAGGGGCAGCTGGCGCGGATTTCGAGGAGGTTAGGCTAGGGTTTGCTCCAGATTAGGCAGGTGGTCTATTTATAGGTTTATGGGCTAGGGTTGACGGTTTACGGAGCCGATTTCGGCCATACGATCACAATCGGACAGCCGGATCGGGGCTAGGATGGTGGGTTGTGAGTGGAGTGGGCTAGGGGAGATGGGAGGGAGGTTTTCGGCCCGTGACACGAGGGTTTTAAAATACCGAAAAACGTCCGACGAATAACTAATGACCGCAGTACTATGGTTGACCGATGGGGTATGAAACGAACTCGCAACGTGACGAAATTTGGCACGCGGCCTATCTATACTATAATAATACCGCACGCCAGGTTTTGATGCCATCCAAGAATATTTTAAAGGCACTATTGAAAACAATATTTTATCGATGCCGCGGGCGCGTGCAGGTGTGGCTGGTCTCGAAATAGGCAACGGCAAGAACGGAGAGAACCGGCAACTACCAACAGATGCAATTTTCGAAAATTGGTGATGATGCTATGCAGATGATGCGAATGATGCGATGATGAATGCAACAACCAAACAAAACACAGACGAGAATGGAAATAAAAGGGGAATCTTCTGGAGCGTTGGTCCCGAGCTGTTACAACTCTCCTCCACTACACGAGGATCTCGTCCTGAGATCTAGAATGAGAAGGGGAAGAGAAAGAGCAAGAGGTAGACTTGGTTGCTTCTTTGAGAAACGAGTGAAACCAATGAAACATGAAGGTTACAAGGAGATGCAGAACGACATGAAGAACAAGCAAGAATTGAAAAGAAATTTTTGGCAGCACTTCGGTAGCAAAGAGGGACGAAATTTGATATGATGGAAAGAAATTGAAGAGAGACACCAAACTTCGGCTGGATTAGAATCAAAACTTCATAAGACAGAAGGGTCATGAAAAGATTTCACAGCACTCTGGTAAATGGGCAAGCAAGGGACGAACATGATCTTAATCAAATTAGATGTGAGTTGAAAGGAGCAACGCCACAATGCCTCCGAACAAAAGAATAGAAGCTAGATCTTTGGAGAGAAGAGAACGGAGAAGAAAATACAACTTCTACCATCATTGAACTTGACAAACATGGTTGAATGGAGTTGATGGAGAATCAACAACGAAAAGATTTAGCTTGTTATGGGCTTATGAAAAAACATCTCAAAATTATGAGGTGACAACCTACCACAACAAAAACAATTGATTGCTTGAGGGCAACAAGATATGCAAAACTTCTTTCAGCAAGAGGAGAAGGAGAAAACTTGGATCTTTTATGACACCATGATAGCAACAATCTTTAGGAAATGCTTTAGGTGAAATCCAACCCAAGATAACTCCGAGAAAACGAGATGGGTTTACTTATCTTATACTTGACAACTTTCCTTCGAGACTCCGCATAATCAAAAATTTAATAACGCCATCTCAAAAGACAATGGAGAAGGAATTTAACTTAGACATCTAAGATAAAGAACACTTGAGCACCTCCAACGAGAATCTTTATGAATACTTTGAGAAAGACTTAACTCCTTGACGAACCACCAAGAGGAACCTCTGGAAATGAGAAGATGATAGAAAAGAATTGAAGGTTGAAAAACAACAAGATTGGGGCCTTGCTATGAATTAGATGAACCTTCGGGATAGGATACTTGATCAAAACTAGGAACTCCAGAAAAGAAAGTTGACCACTTGGGATAAGGAATTTGATATCATGAACAACTCTGGAAGAAGGATTGAAATCACTTTGATGAAACAAGAATAAGAATTATGATATGCCTATCCTTCGTGAAGTTAAATTGATGACAAGCAACGGATTTTGCACACCACTTATTCTTCTTGAAAAAAAGATTGAAGAGAGATGACACAAACTTGAAGAAGTCTTGCACGAGAACACCGGTAAGAATTAGAAACTAAATAGGATAATACAAAGGAATGATATAACATGAGAATGAGGAGAGCATGATCCACCTAAATGAAAACTTGAACGAAGCACCGGAATAATTGAGATACGAACGAAGGGACAACTATTGAGAAGAATTTGAGAACGAAAGCTGAAAGCTGAGAACAAAGAAATCTTCTACAATGATGGCCTTCGTAGGATCGAGAAATGAGAACAACTCTGGAATGCACCGGATAGATAAGCATGGAAATACTCATGATCAAAAACAATTTGAGATGATAGCAACAACCTGAAACCATGAAACTTTGGAAGAACGAACAACGATTTAAGAGAAACTCTCCTTCAGTCTTCAATGCTGAGAATGATGACGAGAAGCAACACCATGAATTACTAATACACTCCTACATAATGAAGAAAGAAAGGTTGAGCCAATGATGAAAATGATTTAGAAGCGACCTTGGAGAAGAATATGACTGACGAAAATCATTCTTACATCATATTTAAAAAGAACTTGTGGACATCTCCGGAAAGATTAGAAGAGCGAGGTAGGATCCTGGAAAAAAAACCTATGGGTTATGGGCCCACTCAAAAGAAACCACCGTTGAAACAATTGCTTAAAAAAGAGAGATTGCGTCGGTACAATTAAGAACTTGATGATATGAGACCCTTGAAATAATTTAAGAGGATATGAATGGAAACAAAAGTCTTCTAAGATATCTTCAGCACTCGAGACAGAATAGAGAGAGAGACGAAAACAAGAGATACTTGAACATAATTTCTGACATGGGGAGGCATTTAGCAATTGAAAAGTATATGAAGTACACCTAGATCTTGAATTGAATCCACCGAAGAAGAATAACAATGAGAACAAGGGATATGAGGATAGATCTTGAAATTGAAACTCCTGAGAATATTCACAAGGAATCACCGGAAACAAAATAGAAGAAAGATAGCGGAAGCATCGATGAAGAGAAAGGCACCTGGAAGAGAATTTAATCATTGATGAAAAAGGGCGGGAGGGTGGGGAAAAACAAAGACAACTTGGGACAGATGAGACAAACTCTGGAGAAGAATATGAGGATAGATCTTGCAAAAATTGAAGAGGGTAGATTTGCCTTGAAGAGAAGCACACCGGATGAAAAGAATTGATATGACAACTTGATTGATGAAAAGAATTAGCATTCCCACAGAAATATGAGAAGACTACTTAGCAAGACATGAAATCACCACTTGACATCGAAGCAACTCGGATTACCATATTCAAAACAAAATGAAGGATGAGGCTTATGAAACAAGCCAGAACAAATACATACCCACTATGCACTTGTTGGAATGATAATCCTAGGTACCTACTTGAATTCCCACCTAAGAACTTCCGAAAACTTTCTGGTTATGCAATCCGGTGTTGGGGATACAAGGAGGAAATATCTCACACAACTAACAAACCTACACCTCAACTTTATCCATCCTTCAACACATAACCAGAGGCTTCCGCAAATTCATCTAACTCGGATCCTCGAAAGCACAATGATACTAACCATGGTGGTACCCCGGATGCCTCCCCAGTACTGGGTGACTCCGACCTTATCTCACCACGACAAGTATTGAAGCGATTCCGAGCACCCTCCGTCCTGAGATACTAAGGAAGCTGAATGATAATGATGTGCCAAGAATTCCCTAGAGCTCAACTCCCCGGAAGAAATCAAGTCAGACAGGAGGCACCAAGACAGAACTCCATCACATCGACATCATATAGTTTCCAAAATACCCGTGTGATCCTAAATTTTTTTTTGAGCAAGAAGAGGAGTAGAATCAAAATTCCTAAGTTGTAATTCCTCACCAGAGCATACAAGAGGAGAAAAAATAAACCTACTCTCCAATATAACTGGACTCAAAATAGTTTTTCACTAGACTCGACTAGGCCAAGTTCGATCAATCAAGGGAGCTCCTAGGTCGGTACAAGCTCTGATACCAACTTATCACGCCCAAGATATGGTCCTATCCTTATTTAGGCATGAGGGCCTCGACAAGGATAGAAGCGCATCTCATCGTGTTGCAAGAATGGACATCATTACTAGTACATGTATAGAAGAGATGAGTATATTGAATTGGCTTACACTCGCCACAAGCTACATCAATGCCACGTCAATACAACAACATACTCAAACATCATACAGAAGAGCAGGGTCCGACTACGGACGAAAACAAATGACAAAATGACATCCATCCTTGCTATCCCAGACCGCCTCCTGGAACCCATCCTAGATCAAAGAAGAAGAAGAAGAACTTCAAATCAGACAAGCATCGCTCTCACGTGAAAGCACTGCATTACCCGTACCTGCAACTATTGTTGTAGTAATCCGTGAGCCACAGGGACTCAACAATCTCAATGCCAAGGGTATCAAGACTATTAAAGCTTAATGGGTGAGGTATGGTTGAGTGGTGAGGCTGCAGCAAGCGACTAAGCATTTATTTGAGTGGCTAACTTACGAATACAAAAAGTAAAGTATGGTGGTCTACGCATAACGTACGTGAACTAGTAATGATCACTAACTGATCCTGAACCCCTACTTGCGTCAAACATAACCCCACCGTGTTCTCTCTCGGATAAGGACTCACGAGAAGAGACAGTCATGGTTACGCACACAGTTGGTGTATTTTATTAGAGTTTACTTCAAGTTTTCTATGACTAGGTGTTAAACAAAGTATCCAAGATTGCCACATAACCGCGGGCACGACTTCCCGAAAGATTTAACCCTGCAGGGGTGCTCCAACTCATGCATCAAAAATTAACCACACGTAGCAGGAATAACCTCGACCACAGATCTCGTGATCTTCCTAGGTAATTCCATAGGAAATCTGTCACCTCGAGATAGCCCGAAGAAAAATCGGAATTCCTCACTCAAGATGTTCGAGAAAGGTAAAACAAATCCAGCAAGGCCTCCCGACGTGTTGACGATCCCAATAGGAGCCGCGTATCTCGTTCTTAGGACACGACGGATAAGCTAGTGTATGGTGGCCTGATAGAAATCTCCCGAGTTGCCCCGGGTTGGCCCCGCACAATGCTCTAGTTTGGACCAACACTCATGAGGAGCACTGGCCCAGGTTGTTGATTAATTACCCACGGGGTCCGGAAAATCCCTATGCAAGTTTTATTAGGTTGGAGAATGGTAAAACCAAAGTTGGGCCTTGCCAGAAGAGTTTTATCCCGAAACGAAAATCAAGGGGTCCCCATAACAACCCTGAGCATGTTAGGAGTGCTCAATTATGGAACATTACACCGGTTCACAAGTAACTAGGGGTGGCAATAGTGGAACAAAACACCGAGCAAAAGGCCAAGCGTTCCACCTTTTACCAAGTATATATGTGCATTAAATTAAATAGCAATAATATTGTGATAACAAAAGAATGTCTATGTTGTCATATGGAAGCAATTGCACCTGCAGCTAGAAACGCTATAAGAAGGGCTGAGCAAGCGGTCACATAGCCAAACAAAGGTTTGCTAGGATGTGGAGGGGTTATAGGCTTTTCATGGCAATGTTCGGAGGCTTGTCAAACAAATGGTAGGTAGTGCGACATAACGATAAAAGTGGGACAACTAGCATGGCAATGATAGTAATGGTATCCAGGGAAATGTGTCAGCTTGCCTGAGATCCCACCCGGAAGAAGAACGAGTCCATGAAGAAGACGAGCCAACGTAGTCGAACAAATCCTCACACTCCGATCACTTTCGGAACTCTATCGAGAAGGAACAATCTGAAACAACAATCAACACAAGATACACCACAACATATGCATGACATGATGTGCAAACAAATATGATGCATGTCCGGTTTAATATGCAAGGCATGACAATTCACATCAAACAACTACTACACATTAAAGTGAAGCTCAATATGCAACGAGTTGCATATTGACGAAACTCCACGTTCGAATTATTTAGTTCACTCCATTTTAGGTACTCATCAATGTTAAATGTTGTTAGGCATGGCAAGAGGTGAAGCATAAGCAAACTACACTACCTAGGCACCTAGGCATCTTAAATGAGGTTGGAAACAAATTATAGTATTTCCGAAACGACCTCATATGTTAATTTCGAAATTGGTCCAGATCCAAACTAATCATATTTTATATTTGCTAAACAACAGAATAAAATATACCATGCCATTCTACACGTCATTCTAGTTGATTTAAATATGTGGAACATCTCGAACGGAGCTACGGCCTAAAAGATATGAGCAACACAAGATGCATATGTCATGAATGCAATTGCATGGAAAAATACAATCATAAACATTTCAAATCATGAATGCAGCAAGTTATTATGAAACTACATGAGATTCTAAGCAAGTCTCATATGCAACATGTTCAAAACGGAGCTATGGTTCAACAAATACAACCAACACAAGTTTTAGTTGAAATCTGCCCCAAACAGCAAGATAGCATTTTGCACACATGAAAACAACAAGTTACACTATTCTAATGCACGAACTAAGCATGGGGCAGTAGCATAAAACACACACTTCATTTTATCTTCACATATCATACTCAAAAGAGGCATGTATCACATGGTAGGGAGCTCACAACATGGCATATTGAACTAAGCAGTTTTTCAGACTTAGTGAAAATAACCTAGTTTTTGACAGTGCAATTTTATCATGAAGGCATATTGACAGCAGTAAAACTATACGTTACAGGTCATATTATGGCATGAAAATTAACCGCACACTAAAGGGCATTATCCACTACAAATAACTCCAGTACACCAACCCAAAGGGGTTCTAGATCACTAGCAAAACACATGGCAAGACAGCAACAAAACATTACAAATTCCACACATAGAAATATTTTAGCATCTCAAAACAGCACAATTTTTATAGCATGATGGTAACAATAAAACAACACCTAAACATGGATTTCTATAGCACCCAAAATGACCAGGGCCTAGCACACATGTCAAGGAGCATATCTCATGTTCGACAACAATTCATATCATGCATGGATGAAATCACACGAAAATAGCAAAAAAGCATCCTAGCAAAAATGACCTGCACACAATTGCTCAAATGACAAAACAAAGTGCACAGATGAATTCTATGGATATTTCTACCCTGAAAACATATATAATATGTGGGTTTTCATATTAACAAAATGACACAACAGTTATGTGGGATTAGAACCTAAACCGTTTTAGCAAGTTATTAATGCAAATAAAATACAAACATCACATTACATATTTTTTATCATGCATGAAAATGCGATTCTATCAATATGCACATTTACATATAGAATTTGAATAATTCGGATGCATGATATATATGCGCAATACAAAATATGACAAATATGCAAAATAACAGAAAACGACATGTTAAACATTTTTTATCATTTTGCGAAAATGGGCTACCAATAATCTACACGAAATTCTACACATTTCACATATTAAAAAAAATATTTTGACACGGTGCACGGTTAATTAGTTATGAGCATTTTAAAAACATGTATTTATCTACAATACAAAACATCAATGGGCCAACTCTGATGGCGCGTGATGACTGTGACGCCTATGGGCGGCGGTTAGCGGGCGATGAGGGCGCTCACCCATGGGCTTTGGCCTAGGCAGAGGAGGCAGGCCAGCTGGGGCGGCTCGGCCGGCGCGAACGAGGCCCACGCGGGGCACGCGCGGGTCAATGCGGCAAGGCATTCGCCCCCGACCTTCTGCTCGCTCCCGAGCAGGGGTAGAGTGCCGGCGGCGGCGGTCATGGTGGCGGGGTCAACGAGGAGGCTAGGAATGGGGCAGGGACGCCTGGATCCGGCGGCTCCTTCGCCGGATCTGGCCGGAGACGCGGCCAGCGGCGAGCTACGGGGTCATGATGGCGGGGACCTATGGAAAGATAGAGGCCGGGGTAAGAGAGGGAGAGCTAGAGGGCAAGGCGTAGGAGAGGGAAGAGGGGCATGGGTCGAGGTCTGGTCGGGCGCGGTCCGGCGACCGGCTGGCGGAGGTCCGACGAGGCTGCGACGCGGGGCTCCGGCGAGGGGCTGGAGACGAGGGCTGCGGGAGGAGTTCGGGCGCTCGGGCGCCTCACCTGGTTTGGGCCCAGGTGGGCCTGGATCTGGGCCTGGCGGGTCCATTGCGGGAGGAGGGAGACAGGGGCAGCTGCCATGGATTTCGAGGAGGTTAGGCTAGGGTTTCCTCCAGATTAGGCAGGTGGTCTATTTATAGGTTTATGGGCTAGGGTTGACGGTTTATGGAGTCGATTTCGGCCGTACGATCGCAATCGGACAGCCGGATCGGGGCTAGGGCGGTGGGTTGTGAGTGGAGTGGGCTAGGGGGAGATGAGAGGGAGATTTGCGGCCCGTGACACGAGGGTTTTAAAATACCGAAAAACATCCCACGAATAACTGATGACCGCACTGCTACGGTTGACCGATGGGGTATGAAACGAACTCAGAACGCGACGAAATTTGGTAGGCGGCCTACCTATACTATAATAAGACTGCACGCCCTGTTTTGACCCCATCCAAGAATATTTTAAAGGCACTTTTGAAAACAATATTTTATCGATGCCACTAGCGCGTGCAGGTGTGGCTGGTCTCGAAACAGGCAACGGCATGAACGGAGAGAACCGAGAACTACCAATGGATGCAAGTTTCAAAAACGGGTGATGATGCTATGCAGATGATGCGAATGATATGATGATGAATGCAACAACCAAACGAAACACAGACGAGAATGGAAATAAAAGGCGAATCTTCTGGAGCGTTGGTCCCGGGCTGTTACAATGGCCCCCAAGAGGAAGGGGTTGATGGTGGTTGGTCCATCCGTGTCCGCTGTACTTGTAGCTACACAGACATGCGATTGTGTAAACGCGGGTGGAGGAGGCGGAGGTTCAGAGCTTCCACAACGTTCCGGTGATCAAGGCCAAGCAAGCGGCAATGCCCATCGCAGAGACGCTCATGGCAACGGCGGAACCCCCACGCCGTTGGGTCTCAGGATGAAGCTGTACCGCGTACAGGCGGTACGGTGAACTCTGGGGATGGAAGGGTACCTTCCAAGATGCCCATGCCGGCGCATACTCCTCGACCTTCCCAGGGCGTGCGTGAAGAGCAGCGCCGCAATGTCACTGGTTCCCAACGTCCCCACAAGAAAGCTCCAGCGCATCGCTCCCAAGATGCACGGGCCAGCATGCTAGTGGGAGTGGCGTGCGATCGTAAGACGGCAACGGAGCTCCTTCTAACACGGTTAGGAGTCAGAGCACCTCTGGTTCGTCACGCCGTTCGCTGCCGACCACGTCAGAGGAAGCTATGGCATGGGTGCAGCTACTCCTGAACTTCCCTCCTGCCGCAGAGAAGCTTGATGAGTGGAGAGCTGCCATTCAGAGCCTCCTTAGCCTCACCGACAAGTTTCGATCCACCGAGCCGGCTCGCGCCAGTGGCGAGAAGGCCGGAGGTGGTGCGACCATGCTGCACTCTCCTCCGCAACAACAATGCCGGTCACCGACTCGATGGACTGACGCTTGCGATGGTTACTCGATGGCGTCGTCTAATCCACGGACGCGCCGCGATCAGTGTCATGTTCTTTGGGAACGAAGCAAAGAAGACGCTCGAACCACAATCGAGCATCGGTGGTAGGCGCGCCATCAATCTTATAAGCGTGCAGGACCCACTATAGACAAATCCGTGCTAGGGTATCCTGTTAGCCTACCTTACGAGGTGGGTTGGCCAGCATTTACCCGCGAGCTGCGACAAGTCCAGTGGCCCAATTCCCGCACATTCAAGCCAGAGGTCCTGGAGAAATATGACAGCAAGACTCTCCCGTTGGAGTTCCTAAGCATCTACACCATTGCGGTGCAAGCTACTGGGGCTTGTGACGACAAGATACTCGCTAGCTACTTCCCGTTGGTGCTCATGCCCAATATCAGGTCGTGGTTGATGCACCTGCCGGAGAATTCCATCACCTCCTGGGCAGACCTGTGCCATGAGTTTGTTAACGCCTTTATCGGAGGCCACCAAGCTCCTGGTCAAGAAAGTGATTTGCACATCATTCCCCAGAAGGAGGGCGAGACTTTGCGCAATTACTTCCAAATGTTCAGCCGCATGCACCACAACATACCAGACGTTCATCCTACCGTTGTTATCAGCACATTCCATCAGAGGATGTGCAACCACATGATGCGGGAAGAGCTGGCAATGAACAAGGTCAGGGATGTTGCCGAGCTCTATGCTTTGGCAGATAAATGTGCTCGGGATGAAGAAGGGAGGAGGCTCCCCGGCGAGGATGCTGGCGCAGGGGTCGACTCTGATGATGAGGACACTGCCGCACTGGCAAAGAAGGACCGGCGGCGTAACAAGAAAACAAGGACAAGGACGTGGTTGCCGTCGAGGGATCCGGCAACCCTGGCACCACCAAGAAGGCCAAGAGTGATGACCCCGGCAAGGATGTTCCCGGGTGCACCTCCTGTCAAGCTTTGGCGGCTGCCGACAAGCCGGAAGGCTCCGCCAAGTAGTATTGCAAGATCCATCGCACCAAGGGCCACGATATCTAGGACTGCCGACAAGTTGAGCAGCTTGCCGAGAAGAAAAAAGCTGAGTACGAGAGGAGAGACAAGGAGAAGGGCCAGGATGGTGTGGAGGGGTCTGGCAAGAAGCACGGTGGTCGAGGAGGTCACCATGGCAAGGCCAAGCAGCAGAAGGACCGGCCCGCTCGAGGCCACGACAAGCAAGAGGGGGATGACGATTGCAATGAAGAGGATGATGAGTCCAGCGATCATGAGTTACAGTAGGCTACAAAGATGACGTGCATCGAGGGAGGTGCATCATAGCATTCCTCTCACCGCCAACTTAAATAGTAGGCGCATGAGGTTAACGCGACAGAGTCGTCTATCGGTGCCCAGAGACCTCTAAAGTGGTCCAACACTCCTATCATTTTCGACGCTGAGGATCACCCTGATCGCACAACTGTGGTCGGGTGCCTGCCATTGTTGGTTTTGCCAACAATTCGCATCCTCAAGGTGATGAAGATGCTAGTCGACTATGAGGCCAGCCTGAACCTAATCTCGCCTGATGTCATCCAGAGGCTGCAAATTCCTGATGAAGATCTCGAGCCAACAGGCAATTTCCAAGGGGTCAATTTAGGGAGGACTCAGCCGAAGGGCAAGATCACACTGCCGGTGACGTTTGGCAGTGATATAAATTGTAGGACAGAGAAGATCGTTTTTGACGTCGCCAAGATCTCATTGCCATACAACTGTATCCTTGGTCGTCCAGCGCTGTCCAAGTTCATGACGGCCACCCACTTCGCTTACAATGTGCTGAAGATGCCCGGGCCAATGAGCGTCATCATGATCAACTCTGACAAGAAAGGCACACTTATTTGCGCCGACCAACTCTACCAGGAGGCAGTTGCAGCACCTGCCGCCAAGGCACTTGCTCTTGCCGCTGAAGCTCCCAGGGGGAAGAAGACCGACAAGCGTGCCTCCTCGGGGTGCTGCGCTCCCGTTGACGATGTGCCAGAGAGCTCCGCCGGCAAGAGCAAGAAGTCCAAGGCAGCTCCACCAAATACTAAGAAGGTGCCCTCCAAGGAGGATGGTACGGGAGGAACTTTCACCATAAGTTCCACCCTTGATGACAAATAGGAAAGTGCGCTCGTCGCCTGCCTGCGGACGAATGTCAATGTATTTGCATGGCAACCATCTGATATCCCCGGTGTTCCCAGGAAGGTGATTGAGCACCACCTTGTCCTCTGTCCACACGCGCAGCCCGTCAAGCAGAAGGTCCGGAAGCAGGCTTTGGAGCGACAACAGTTCATTGCCGAAGAGATCAAGAAATTAGAAGCGTCTGGCTTGATCAAAGGAGTACTTCATCCAACATGGTTGGCCAATCCAGTTGTAGTGCACAAGGCGAATGAGAAATGGAGGCTGTATATTGACTTCAGAGACATCAATAAGGTCTACCCCAAAGATCCTTTTCCCGTGCCGCGCATCGACCAGATTGTGGACTCCACCAACAACTGTGACTTGTTGTCTTTCATTAATGCCTATTCAGGCTATCATCAGATTTTCATGGCCAAGGAAGACGAGGAGAAGACCACATTTATCACCCCATGTGGTACATATTTCTTTTTGCGTATGCCTTTCAGGTTGAAAAGTGCTGGTTCTACACTTGCAAGAGCAATCCAGATTGGCTTTGAGCCCCATCTACATAGAAATATGGAGGCTTATATGGATGACATAGTGGTCAAAACCAAGGACAAGGCTACGCTCATATCAGATTTAGAAGAAACATTTGCAAATCTGCGCAAGATCAACATGAAGCTCAACCCCGAGAAGTGTGTGTTTGGTGTCCCATCCGGCAAGCTCCTCGGGTTCTTTGTATGTCAATGTGGAATTGAAGCAAATCCCGACAAGATCAAAGCAATTAAGCAAATTGAAGCACCAAGACATGTCAAGGATGTGTGTCATCTTGCCAGCTGTGTTGCTGCTCTGAGTAGGTTCATCTCAAAATCTACCGAGTGCGCCCTGCCCTTTTTCAAAATCTTGAGGAAGGCAGGTCCGATGAAATGGACTCTGGAAGAGGAGGTAGCGCTGCAAGATTTGAAGAAGTACATCTCCTCTCTGCTAGTCCTAGTCGCACCAAAACCACAAGAGCCGTTGCTGCTATATCTAGCGGCAACAAATCAAGTGGTGAGTGTTGCATTAGTGGTTGAAAGAGAAGTTGATGAAGAAGCAGCGGTAGCGGCAGGACTTCCAAGCGATAAGCCAGGATATTTCTCGAAAGGGTCTGGTGCCGACAAGCAAGGATCTGCATAGTTGAATGAGACAATTCAGAAGAAGAAGGTGGTGCAGCGCCCAGTCTATTTTGTCAGCTCCCTTTGGCAGGGTTCTAGGTCAAGATATTTTGGCTTGCAAATGTTGCTCTTCGGCCTCCTTATGGCCTTGAGGAAGCTGCACCATTACTTCCAGGCACATGAGATCACCGTTATCACTCGCTTTCTGTTACAACGGATTCTGCGGAATCCAGACGCTACCGGCAGGATTGTGGAGTGGGCTTTGGAACTGTCAAGCTGTGGTCTCAAGTTTGAAAGTACTTCGACTATCCAGAGTAGAGCCTTGGCGGAGTTCATTGTGGAATGGACCCCGACGCCAGATGAAGAAGTTCTAGAGTCAACCCTCCCCGGCAAGGAAACAAATCAAGAGTGGATCATGTATTTTGATGGGGCTTTCTTGCTACAATGCGCCGGTGCTAGAGTGTTGCTTGTTGCACCCACCGGAGAGCACCTTAAATATGTGATTTAGATGCACTTTCCCTGGGAGATATCAACGAACAATACTGCTGAATATGAAGGGCTGCTTGCCGGTCTTAGGATCGCTGCAGACCTTGGGATCAAGAAACTTATTGTCAGGGGTGATTCTTAGCTTGTCGTCAGGCAGGTGAATAAGGATTATCAGAGTCCATTTATGGAAGCTTATGTAGATGAAGTGAGAAAGTTGGAAGAGCATTTTGACGGCCTGCAAATGGAGCACGTTCCCCGTGCAGAGAACAACGTTGCCGATAGCCTGTCAAAGTGTGCCGCCCTTAAGTTGCCTATGGAACCAGGAACTTTTGTGCTCCAACTGACTCAACCATCCGTGACACAATCAAATGGACAAGAGAAAACAAGAAAGTTTAGTTCCGAAAAGTATTTGCCGGCAGAGATCCCAGAAGCCGCCGACGAGGAAGTTGCCGGGGATGACACTAGGCTTGCCGGTGAGCGTCATGCTCCGGCAAGGCCTTAGGCTCTTGTCGTGGAAACACACATTCACGCCAACCTTGCCGGGGGCAACAGGCTTCGGCAGGGCCTTGAGCCCTTGCTGTTGAGACGAATGCTTCCTCGGCAAAGGATATCCCTTTCGTCCTTGTTGTCGAGCCCCAGGCTCTAGCGTGGGCACAACACATCGTCCATTTCCTTCAAATAGGAGAATTCCCCAAGGAACAAGAGGAAGCAGGGAAAGTAGCTCGCCGGTCTAATATGTGCCAGTTCGTGGACAACGTCCTGTACAGAAAGAGGCTGAATGGTGTGAAACTCAAGTGCATTTCTTAGGAGGATGGACTGGAGCTGTTGGCACAGATACATGGAGGCATATGTGGCTCCCACATAGGATCAAGAGCACTTGACGGTAAGGCATTCCAGCAATGTTTCTTTTGGCCCACTGCCCTTAGGGATGCAACCGCGCTAGTAACCAAGTGTGAAGCATGCTAGTTTCATTCAAAGAAATTACATCAACCAGCTCAAGACCTTCAGACAATCCCTTTCTCCTGGCCATTTTCAGTCTGGGGGCTCGACATCTTGGGCCCCTTCCCTCGTGCTACCGGGGGCTTTGAGTACTTATATGTTGCAATCGACAAGTTCACAAAGTGGCCAGAAGTGGAAGAAGTGAGCAAGGTGACAACACAGTCAGCCGTCAAGTTCTTCAAAGGACTAGTTTGTTGCTTTGGTGTTCCCAATAGGGTTATCACTGACAACGGCACACGGTTCACGAGCCGCACCTTCATGCAGTATGTCCAAGACCTTGGCGGCAAGAACTATTTTCTTCTATTGCCCACCCGAGGAGCAATGGCCAGGTGGAAAGGGCTAATGCCGAAGTGCTATGAGGCCTTAGGACAAGAACTTTCGACAAGCTACGCAAGTGTGAAAGGCGCTGGATTGATGAGGTGTCGGTGGTTCTTTGGTCAATCAGGACAACACCAAATCGATCTACCGGCCAGACACCTTTGTCCCTAGTATATGGGGCGGAAGCAGTTCTCCCCCTCATATACGGGTCACCTCGAGTGCTTTCTTATGATGAGCTTGAGCAAGAGCAGTTGCGGCAAGATGACGCTACGCTCCTTGAGGAAGATTGTCTTCAAGATGCTGTGCGAGTTGCACGCTACCAGCAAGCCTTGCGCCGCTGCCATACACACAAGGTTCATGCCCGAAGTCTTGAGGAAGGCGACCTTGTTCTTCGGCGCGTTTAGTCCGCCAAGAATTCCAACAAGTTGACGCCGAAGAGGGAAGGCCCTTATCGGGTAGTCAGAGTCACCAGGCCTGGCGCAGTCCGCCTGGAGACCGAAGATGGCATCTGAGTGAGCAATTCCTGGAACATCAAACATCTTCATAAGTTCTACCCATGAGGCGCGATTGCCGAGCCTCCCGGAAACCACCTTTTGTACAAGTCTTGCCGCTAAAGCATGTAATCCTTGGTACAAAGCCAGACGCAGACCCTGTGCATAGTTGAATAAAGCTAAGTGTCATGCAAATCTTGTTGATTCTCATGTTTACTTATGTACATGTTTGTCTGAGATATTGTATTGCGCTTACTCCCGGCAAGAGCTAACGGACCGCCAAGGTTCCATATCCCTATTTTCTCTTCTTTCTTTTTCTCAAAAGGACAGAAGGTTACCTCGTGCATAGTTTTGCCGGGGGGTGGTATGGATACAGATAGGCGACGTTCAAAGAAAACTTTTTGCCGAAGGGGTACCGCAACGGAAAGATAAGTTGCAATACCCTAAGTGAACTTTACTGTTTTGTTATTCTGCTTGAATGATTTCGACTCTTTTGTATGGAAAACCTGCACGCGAAGGAACCTTGTTACGATTGGGTGTGCCCTTACTCTGTTTTGAGTATGCTCAACAATCTAGGTGGCTCCACTGAAAACACCAGGTTCTCTTGCCGGTAGCGGCCCTGCCAACAGGTTGCTAAAGTCCCGCACCTAGCGCTCGCGGCAAGGGTATGCACGCCGATAAGTTTTCCAATCAAGCGTAGGGTGAATGCATACAGAAAGAAATTAAGCAAGGGGAATAGCATGGCATTTGTTCAAAGCATAGCAAGTTATATTGCATCAATCTTGCCGCGATTTTAACATAAGATAAACTGTTTTTGGCATGCTGAGCGGCGAGGAGTAAGGTGGCTAATACCGGTGATCGCCCTCAACCCGCTTGACTTGGCTTACCCTGTCGATGATAGGCGCGACAAGTTCCTCAAGCGCCTTGACGTCTACATCCTTCGGCAAGCGGTCGAGGATGTTGGAGAGGTTGAGGCCGGGGTTCTTGTGCACCACCTTGATGAGCACCTTGCGGATAATGGCCTGGCTGAGCTTGCGCGTTTCGCTGGCCAGATAGGATGCTCGGGCGGAGTGAAGCTGCTCCAGAGCTTCAAGCATGCGGTCGAATAATGTGGTCACCTTGGCGCTCGTGGAAACTCTATCGTCAGAAGAATACTTGAAACCGTCCAGGCCCATGGTGGACAGTTATGTGGCAAGCTTCCCCGTGACATCGACGAGCTTCTCAGTCCAGACGTGTACTCCCCGCACCTAGTCATTGTGGGCGGCAGCGGCACTCTTGGCCAGGTCCTTTTCGTGTTGGAGATCAATGACCAGGGCCTTCTCACGGGTCCCGGTGGTCTCGAGAGTCTCGGTCAGCGTGGCCAGCTTCAGTTTCGGATCACCAATGGATTCATTGGCTGAAGAAAGCTGTTTGGTCTTGTCGGATACAGTGACTTGCATCTCCATCAGGCTATGGAGGGCTTTGTCCCTTTCAGACTTGAGTGATGAGATCTCCTCATCGTGATCCTCAAGGTCTGCCTCCAGCTTCTCCACCCTCTCCTCCAACAAGTTCTTGGCGGCCTCTATAGCTTCGGTAGCGTCGACGACCTCCTTCAACTTACTGGCGTGATCTGCAATTAGGGCTTTGAGCGTCTCCTTGCACTTCTACTCCAGCTCCTGGGTCCTCCACGTGACAAGCCCTTTGATATCCACTTCCTTGCTTCGAAGCTTGTCGTCAAGTGCCTTCTCACGAGCAATAAGGTCTTCCTCATGGGCATCAAGCCCGATATGATGCTCCGTCAAGCGAGCATCCTC
This sequence comes from Hordeum marinum, assembly GCA_022496015.1. Taxonomy (NCBI): domain Eukaryota; kingdom Viridiplantae; phylum Streptophyta; class Magnoliopsida; order Poales; family Poaceae; genus Hordeum; species Hordeum marinum. The sequence goes on along the minus strand of CM039676.1, from coordinate 106,925,577 downwards.
TGCAGTAGCCCGTTGCTTAGACTCCTCTTGCGCTTCCTCGGCGTCGGACTGCTTCAAGAATAGTTGGCTCTAGCCTTGGTTCAATTGCTCTTGACCAGACTTCAACTCCTCGAGAGCTTGGGTAAACCAGGCCTGAGTTTACTCGACGCGCCCCTAAAAGTCTGCCTCAGTCGCTTCCATGACACCTGCCCTGGAGTCCAGTTTCTCCTCTTGGGCACAGTAGAGCGCTTGAAGCTTTCGGAAATTGTCGCCCACGGTTTGAAGGAGTTGCTCTTCTTGGGATTTGCTACTGCTGACACTTGGTTCATCAACTACCTCGAGCCCGGCAGTAGTAACGATCTCCTCGACAAAAACCTCCGCTTCAGATGGCACCCTAGTGCTTGCCGTGCCGGGGATGCTGACGAACAAGTTGTCGCCGACCTTGAGGTACTTTCTTAACGAAGGGGCTTCGGATGTAGACGGCTGGACCCGGACGGACGCCTCCCCAACAGCTTGGGGCTTTATGGCCGCAGTAGCGCCTCGCGCTCCTACGACGGGAATGTCGTTAGTATGGTCACCGGCCTCCTCGCCGGCCTTCTCGGCAGTCTTCTTGGCGGCCTCCTCCTGCATAGCCTTGGCAGCCTCAATGCTGGCGGCCTTGGCGGCGACATTCTTGGCAGCTTCAGCAACTTTGGTGGTGGCACTCTTGGCGGCTTCCTCACCAGCGATCGTATCGGCCTTGGCGGCAGCATCCCTGGCGGTCTCCTCGATGACGATGTCAACATCCATGCGCTCCATCGAGGGAATGTCTGAAGCCCAAGAAAACAAATGAAACGAGGTTGAGGTAGAAGTTCAAGAAGACAAAAAGAACAAGAACATAATAATAAGTACCTGCGCCAACATCGGTTATCGACGTAGACCTGTCGGTGCCCGTACTTGCTGGATCTTCCTCGTCGCGATAAAGCACACTAGAGGAAGTCCTTGCCGGAGACTCATCCCTGGGCGGCATAGATGATGGAGGCGATGTATCAGGGATGACCTCTGATTTTTCTCCTTGTCGCTGCTCTCCTCCTGCATGTCTGGTCATGTCAGCACCAAACATGCACACCCCAGCACTTGCCAGCGGGAAGTGAGTAATGGACTCACGATGGGGGCTGTGTTGGGGGCTGAGTCGAGGGCTGCATCGCGGGCTAGCCTCTGGGTTGACGAGGCCTGTCTCTGGCACACCCGAGGTGCTAGCCGGCGGCTCCACACCTGTTGAGGTCTTCGCCCTCTTCGCTACCCTTTGCGCCAGTGTTTTCGCATCCGTGTGGAGACAAGCCAAAGCAAAGCAAATGGGTTAAGTAAAACCAAAACTTCAAAAGGCAAAAGATGTGGCAAGATCCTTACTCCTCATATTCTTCTCCCGAGCTAAGGGTAGAGAGGTCGAAGGCGACTTCTGCCATGGTGCCCATGAGGGGAGGTGGAGGGGTGCTCCTATGTCGCTTGGCCGCAGCAGGCATAGGTTGCTGATGAGCTTCTTGCCATCGTGTGGCCTTGCCGGGGGCTGCACTATTTGAAGGAGCTTGGTGGATCGGAAGCCCAGAGGAGACGCTTTGAAGGACGCGCCTCTTCCTTGGCACAAGAGACGGGGCCTCCTCGAGCAGTTCCTCCTCGGCTGAGTATTCGGCAAGACGGCGCCCGACAGATGTGCCGCCTTGCTCCTCAGCGGTCCCACCCTGCCCGGCAAGATTTTCATCCGGCAGCGTTTCCCCTCCACTAGTTTCCTCTTCCAACAATTCGGCGCTGCCAGCCTCTGTGACAAGTTTTGCTTCCTCCACCCTGCTGGCAATGTATGTCGTTTCTAGCTCAGTGATGGCATGGATGATGCCCTCTTCTTTGCTGATGGCCTTCTCTGCCAGGTTATCAAAGAATTGTTGTGTCTGCTTTGCGGGTGGTTCAATCCAATTCGCTTCAAGGCTGTGAGCGTCAAATGGCGGCATCATGGCGATGATTCGACCTAAAGTAGAGTTGTTGCATAGAGGGATTATGGCTGTCGGCATCTTACATACCACGTCACCCCTGAACAGTTTCTGACATAGAGCTGCATGTTACATAAATGTCAGATTGTTGTTTAGCCCGGGGTGCAGCCTCATGATATCTGCCGCGTTTCGGAATTCGCAAGCTGGCCTCCTCTTGTTCTGCAGAGGGGCGATGCGCTGACGAAGGAAATCGGCGCCTATCATCTCTATGGTGAGGCCGGCGTTTCTAAGGGGCTGAATCCTGGTGGTCGCGACTGTGAGCTTCCCATCCTCAGGATCGAGGGCACTCCAGTTGTAGCTGCGCACCATCTTGGTTTGCCAAGGAAAGAAGAAAGGTTGGAAGTCCTCCTCCTGAATCCAGCACCATTTGCCTCGCCACTCATCCCACCTCTTGCAGTAGGCCCCGTCTGGGTAGACCTCCTTGGTTCCTGGACGTGGAATCCAAGTGATGACACCAGAAAGGGCTCCGCCTTGTTGGATATGGGGAGTAAAGTAATGGTGGAAAAGGGCGGTGCTAGGAACTACTCCGGCAAAGTTTTCACAAAGGTGAGCGAAAACTGACATGCATGTCACGGCATTCGGCGTAAAATCCAAGAGTTGGAAGCCGTAGGTGAACATGATGTCATTGAAGAAATCCGAGAAAGGGGGCAAAGCCCGCAATAAAAATAGTCGGCAAAGAAATGATATTTATCTGAGCCACCCCTGGAAGAACCTGGACTCACGCGGGTGGCAGGATGTGTTGTCGTCTCTGTCACCCACATACACCGGTATCGCTCCCTGAGAGGGCCCGCATCAAGCCCTAACGGAAAGACAACGTGCTACTGCCGCATCCTCACCAGCTTGTTTGTCGAGACGGTTTCCGCATCCTTGCCCTTGCTGGCCTTGGGCGGCATGGTGGCTACGGAGGCGGAGGCTGAGGGAGGGGAAGGCGTGGAGGCATGGATGAATGGGAGGAGCTCTGTTTTGGGCTTGAGGAGGAAGACGGTGGCGGTTCATAGATTGGGGAAGACAAGAGGTAAATGAGCAGCGCCTTTGCGTTTTACATTTTATGGGGAAGGCGCAGGGCAGCTTCTTTACCGAATTAATATGGAAACGCTTCGCGGGTGCGCTGCTGCAACGGCCGCGCCGCGCATGTATCACATGTCCCACATTCAATGGGCGTAATGGGGAGGCACAATAAGCGCAATGATCACAATCGTAAGCTCCTGCCACGCGTGCCCGTGCACTGTTTAGGCCTAGCCCAACAACTCCTCGCACCGTGTGTGGCCCAGGCCCGAGGGACTGTCATGCCCAAGATGCGCGCCTATCCATATTAAGGCACGGGGGCCTCGACAGGGATAGAGGCGCATCTCCTTGTTCGCAAGTACAGTATCATTACATCATACATTTAGGAAGAAATGAGTATATGAGTTGGCTTACAGTCGCCACATACTAAATTACAATTCCACATCAAAGAGTTCAAGAATCAATCCAAGACAGGGTCCGGCTACGGACTAAAACAAGCGATAAAATGAAGATGCAATGACACTGGCTTGCTAGCCCCGAAGATCACGACCACGGTCCTCTACTCGTCTGGATAAGTCACATACATCCTGCCACGCTCCTCGTCATACTCCCACATCATCTGGCACGATCTCATCTGTACCTGCACCTGGATTGTTGTAGTAATCTGTGAGCCATGAGGACTCAGCAATTTCGCGCCCGGGTGCGGAGACTATTTAAGCTCATAGGTTGGGAAGGGGTATGTTTTTAGTTTGCAGCAGCACTAAGCATTTATGGTGGCTAATCTTACGAAATACATGAAAGTAAATATGTGGTCTACGATAAGCAATCGAATCTAGAATGACCTCTAAGAGATCCTAAACACCTACTTACGTTAATCATAACCCCATCTTGTTCTCTCTCGGATCCTGTTCACGAGTAGAGACGATCACGGTTACTCATACTGTTGGTGCATTTTATTAGAGTTTACTTCAAGTAAACTATAACCGGGTGTTAAACAAATATCCAAATTGCCACATAACTGCGGGCATGGCTTTCCGAAACTTTTAACCCTGCAGGGGTGCTCCAACTAGTCCATTATAAATTAACCACACTCCATGGGAATAGCCTCGACCACGGATCTCGTGATCATCCTAGGCAACTCCAAAGGAATTCCAACACCTCGAGATAGCCCAAAGAAAGTCAGAGCCCCTCACGCAAGACACTCGATAAGGTAAGACAAGTCCAGCAAGACCACCCGACGTGTCGACGAACCCAATAAGACATTATCTGAACTATTTTAAATATTTGAACAGTCTTGCTATTCCAGCACGCTCACGTGATCATCCTAGTGCTATTTTAAATATTTGAACAGTTATAGCAATTTAAAAATAAATAATAAAGCCTCTGAAAATGCCAAATAAAGCATTATCAATACTTTATATTTCAAAATATCCTGAAACTTTTTATTGGAGTTTGGATATTCAAACTTGATATTAAAAAAATATTTGGGATATTTTATCAAAGCATTTGTACCTGAAAAAGAAATAAAACAAATGTCAGCAATAGAAAAACAGAAAGAAAAAAAAAGAGGAAGAAGCCCAGGGGGAACCGGCCCATCTCGCCCGTGCCAGTCATCCCTGTCCTCTTGCCAGGAGGACAGGGGCGTGCGCTCGCCGCGCGCGGGCACATGTCGGCCACCTCCTCCGTGCGTAGCTGCTGGCCTGCAGGGCTCGGAGAGCGCCAGCACGAGGCCTCCTCGCCGTGGCCTCTTCTCCTCCCCTCTCTCCCCTGAGCGCTCTCTCTCGCGCGCTCTCTCCTCCCCCTCCTCTCCTCTGTTCTTCCCTCGCCGGACTGAAGACGCCGCCGATTCGCCATCTCCCGTGCGTCCCCGACCATGCCAAGGCGCCAGAAGACCCTCCGGTGAGGCCCTTGATCATTTCGCCTAGCCCCGACGCCGTTCCCCTCCGCTAGCCCCGCCTGTCGCTGAAGCCGAGAGCAGCTCGCTGCCGGTCATGGCATAGCCATGGCCACATCGGCCACAACTCGCACCTGACCACGGGCTCGTGCTCGTAGCGTCCCTAGGAGCCCATAGCCGCCTCTAGCTCCTCCTGTCGTGCCCTTTAGCGCCATAGCCGGTCCTGCCCGAGCCGCCACCGCCGCTGAGCTCGTCGCCGGCGTCGATCCCGACCACCCCAGCCTCTGGGTTGGGGCTAGATCGACGCGTGCTCGAGCGCAGGCCCTCCCAGTGCCCTCCGCCGTCCTTTTGGTCGCCGAAGGAGGAGATCCAACCTCCTCCGCCGTCCCTGACGTCACCGGCGGCTCAACGCCGGCAAGTCAACCGACGCTGACCACGGGGTTTGACCCCAGGTCAACTGGCAAGTGGGGCCCGCCCCCTTTCTAATTAGAATTAGTTTAAAATAATAATTAAACTAACTTAATAAGTTAATGGCCCACTGACCAGTGGGCCCTAACCTAATCTAATTAGTAATTAGCTAATTAGTTAACCCTGATAGTGACTGGGTCACTGACCAGTGGGTCCCACTGGTCAGGTTTGACCTAGCCTGGTCAGCCGACCAGCTGACGTCGTAGTGACGTTAGGCTGACGTCATATTTCATTTTCTAGTTTTAAAATAATTCTAGAAATTGTTTAAAACTTTAAAAATTCATATAAATTAATCTGTAAATCAGATGAAAATAATTTATATATGAAAATTTATCAGAAAAATCCAATGAATCCAATGGTGCTATTATCATGCATGCTAGAGCAACCTATGTAGATGAACCTTGCCATTTATTAATAGGGTAGCATATGGAATTTGAAATGAAGAATGATTTTGAACCTATATTCAAACTCACTTCAAATTAACTTGGACACTAGTTGCATTAGCTCATCCATGCATGCTACCATGTCATGATCATGCATCATATTGTTTCACTTGCGTGTATTAAATGCTATTTATATGCATTGCTATAGGCCCTGCTTCTGAGGATACCCCCGAGTATTCCATCGAAGGAGAGAACCTTCCCGCTACCCAGCAAGGCAAGCAATCCCCTTGATCATTCCGATAACATCCCACTCTCTCACTCCTGCTCTTGTTTATTGCATTAGGACAAACGCTCATATGTATGTCATACACGATAGAAGAACCTATTCTTTTGCATGACCTATCATTGTCACAATAAATAGCTAAACCTTGCAACCTAGCATACCTGGTAGATTCTTGTGCCATGATGTGCTTAGCTTACTTTTGCCTGCTATGCTTGCTATGCTTAGAGTTGTGTCAGATCTGATTCATCTAGGTGATGAACTGGAGTGAAACATTGTTGTTCCGATGTGATAAGCTTATGATGAACCCGATTTGGTAAAGGTAGCGATGAGAGGCTATGTAGGGGTACATAGCGGGTTGTCTCATTGGGACCATTCTTAGGAACTGAGTTCCATGTTTGTGATCCAAGACTAGTTACTACCACACATTGGGTCCCGGTAACTCGACCCCTCCCGACTTATCAGTCGCTTAGTCCTTAGTCCAGGAGTTATAAGTAGTTTATGGTGTTTATAGCATGCTGGAGGCCTGTGTGTAGCGCTGACCCTAGGGGTGGGTTATGACCCGGTAGGTAGTGGCACGGTGTACCAAGGGTCACCCGAATGGTGGGCTTGGGAACCCTGCGCACATCGTATGGGGTCGTAGCGGAAACTTCGGCCAGACTTCCATGCGGGTTCAGTGTCAAATAGGCGATAGCCTGGACTAGGGGTCTTATGTGATTGACGGTCGTGGCCGACTCCCTCGTTGGGCTTCCGCTTCAAGGTTGTCGAGGTGCATGGTTTTAAGAGCACACGATGATAAGTGGCGAGAGCGTGTGTGAAGAAGTACACCCCTGCAGGGTATGAAACTATTTGAATAGCCGCGTCCTCGGATATGGACCACTTGGATAACTTATGCTATTCATATATAATCAAATGGATACTCATAAAAATATCAAGACAAGTGTGAGTACCGTGGATGGCACTCTCCCAGGAGAGGGAAGTGAATCCATGGTGGTGTATTGTCATGGAGTTAGTGGACTCGTGTGCAATATCTAAAATTTAAACAAAGAGTTAAAATGTGTAGTGTAGGTTAGCCATGAGTCAAAGCTAGCATTACTGCATAAACTCCACCACTCCCCTTGTTGATACATGAGCATGAATAGACTAGGTCTATTTTAAAGACTTGATGAGTCCGTTTGTACTCACGTTTGCCTAATAAATGTTGCAGATGAGACCCATGACCCATTAGGTGGGTTCTTTCTAGATGTTGACGATGCCGAATAGCTGGTGTCCCAGCTACGACCTATGCCCTGTGGCGGGCTGTAGATAGTCAGCCCATGTGCCTTTGTTACCCTTTCATCTGTCTGTACTCAGACAGCTTTATGCTTCCGCTTGGTTTGTATGAACTTGTTTGAATGACTTGAGTGTCGGGTCATGTGACCCCTACCTGTAAGAACATATTATCCAAGGCTCGTCTGAGTCTCTTAAATAAAAGTTGTGTTGTTGTATGGTTATGTTGTGATGCCATAGTTGTATCTATGCATATCGGGCATGTCGTTCATACGTGTGACGTGCAATGGTATGTATGGGATCCGACACCTAGTTGTGTGCCTTTAGTAGTACTATTTACGGGAAACTACCTATTTGTGCTTCCATCGAGCCATGGTAGCTTGCTACTGCTCTGGACACATTGATTGACCGGCATGTATCCTTCTTTGCTGTTGTGTCTATCCCTTCGGGGAAATGTCTCGCAGTGTAATGGAGTCCTTGTAGCCTGCTATGACTCGTCTACGTGCAGTGATGGCATTTATGTGTCATGGCGTAATGGAGTCCTTGTAGCTTGCTATGACTCGTCTACACACGCTTGAGGCCGATACCTGCATTGTTGGGTTACGTATGTCTGTTTTCCGCACGGATGTGCCACTTGGGTTTTATGATTAGTCATGTCAGCGCAGGTTCTCTGTCGTTTGATTGCCAGCGACATGTTCACATACGTGAGCCAAAAGACGCAAACGGTCCCAGCTAAGGTAAGGCTGGAGCCGTGGAGCTTACCGTGTGTGTGGCCGCAAAGTGATGTGATATGTTACAGTCTGGATTCATATGACTTAGGCTCGGGGTCCTGACAAGAAATCTCCCGAGTTGCCCCGGGTTGGCCCCGCACATGACTCTAGTTTGAACCAACACTCATGAGGAGCACTGGCCCGAGGGTTGATTAATTATCCATGGGGTTGCAAAGCCCTATGCAAATTTTATTAAGTTGTTTAGCAAATTTAGTACCAATGTTGGGTCTTGCCAGACAAGTTTTAATCTCAACTGAATAAACAAGCGGGTCCCATAACAACCCCGAGCATGTTAGGAGCAAAAAGTATGGAAAACATAACACTGGTAACAAGAAACTATGGCGGTAAAAGCGGAACAAAACACCTAGCAAAAGGCCAAGCCTTCCACCATACCAAGATATATATGTGCATTAAATTAAATAACACATAATAATATTGTGATATGCCAGAAATCCATGTTATCACATGGAAAACAACCTGCACTTGAATCTAGAACGCTATAAGAGGGGCTGAGTAGTGGTAACTTAGCCAAACAACGGTTGCTAGGATGTGGAGGGGTTAGAGGCTATCATGGCAATGTACGAGGCTTGACATTAAAGTGGTAGGTAGCGCAATAGTAATGGTAAGAGCGAGACAACTAACAAGCAAAAATAGTATCGGGATCCTGTTACGATCATCTTGCTTGTTGGTTCTTCAGAGGGACAAGTAGCGGGATCCTCGTAGTGGTACTCTCCTGGCTCTCCATACTCAGGCTCAACGTTCGCGTCTACCCAAAATAAATATCAAGAATAAACAAGCAACCAAGGTGCAATGCACAATCAAGAATGATGCATGGTTTATGTGAAGAATTTAGCATGGCAATCCTAACTAGTCATGTTTCACGTGCAATAGATTAGTTATTTATGAATCTAGATAGAACCTTATGTTAAGCTATTTAAACATGCATTATCATGGAAAATATTTATGCATCATGCAAAAACGTTACAAATGCATATGTAGAACGTAGGAAACAAAGTTATGGTTCTCATGCTACGCTCACGGCAAGATACGAAGGCAAAACACAAGACAAGAAGACCATGGGCTATTCCTTGGCATTCCAAGGTAGCCACTGGTTAGTCAATGAAAAACCAACCACAATAGAGCCAAAGATCAAGCAATTCCATGGAGTATAGCTCCCACCAGTCATAAAACACTAAAACAAACAATCTGCCACAAAACAGCAACGTTGCAACTTTCACAGACAATAACTTGGGCTACAGGAAGCCTCTAACCACAAATAAGGCATTGACAGAAACTACATAACATGCTTATTAACTTATCCAGCTACACAATCTGGAATGGATGCACGCATCAATAAGCATGAAGCCCAGAAGTTGGCATGATGAAACAGATTTCTGGGCCTTAGTGAAAATAAAAGTTTTCTGGAATTTGAGTTAAGCTGATGGCAAGTTGACAGCAGAAACTAATGCTGATAGAGACCACCTCATGACATGAAAATTAACAGGATGGTAGAGGGAAACCTCTACATCAAATCACTAGCACTGATCTTGAGCTGATTCACAACATATCACAAGATAGCATCCACTCTTCATGGCATAAAAATATTAACAGATTCTCACACTTCGAAATATTTAGCATGTTTGGAAACAGCAACATTTTAGTGGCTACTTTAGAGCATGGTTCCTAGTTGTATGCAAGTTTAACATGACAAAGATAAATACCATGATATTCTACTCATCAAAGACTACCATGTTCATGTTGGCACAAACATCATAACATGCAAGGATTAAATACAACAAAAATAAACAAATGGCACTTTGGAAAAAATGACATTTTGCCAAACTTGCTCAAAATAGCAAACCAATTACACCAATGGATTCCTAAGATTTTTCTACCCCAAGTTCATGTATCATACCCCTATACTTGGATGGAATAACATGACAAAATACTAGTTAGAAAATCACCCCACATTCCTATAAGTAAAAACATACTACAATTGTCCATGTGCACAAATGATCATGTATAGATTTGGAAACATTTCTAGACATGGAAATGATCTAATTATAACAATTAAAACAATAATAATAATAATAATAAGATAGTGTATGACAAGTGGGGCCTGGCCCACTTGTGACACACATACCACACACACACACACACTGCCACACACACTCACACACATGGATCTGGCACCACACCAGATCCACACCACACACAGACACGAGCACACACACACAAACACTACACAGCCACACAGGATCAGGCCACAGCCGCACTAGATCCTTACATACACACAACACCTGTCGGGATATACCCCGCGGTATGACCCGGCCTGGCGACTCATAGGAGACCTGGTAAAGACATGACGTTTTATTGGTGATCTGGCTGGCAGGTCGTAGGATGAGTAGGCCCAAGACCTGGCGTGTGGGCCGGCGCCAGGTGGCTCACAAGAGAAGGCGTAAACGAGAAATGATTTCCTTACAAGAGAAACAAGACCCGGAATAGGATTCTAGAGAGACTAGTCCTAATACTACTCCTAGTAGGACTCTATTTGTAAACCTACCCTCTCCACTTATATAAGGAGGGGTAGAGCACCCCTAGAAGGACAGGTTCACAAGTCCACAAGTTTAGACCGACACAAGAGATTAGAGATAGACAGATTAGAGGCTCTCGTGATTAGAGGTAGCAAACAACTCCCTTGTAACCGAGAGATCTCCTTCATCATCAATACCAGACAAGCAGGATGTAGGCTTTTACCTCCATCAGAGGGGCCGAACCTGGGTAAACTCCACGTCTCTCGATTCCAACCAACCCCTTCAAGCCGCCACATAGTTGCGCTTCTGCCCCTAACCTAAGTCTGTTCACCCGGACATTTGTCGTGACAAATCCACGACAGTTGGCACCCACCATGGGGCCAGCGCACGGTGATGTTGTGTTCTTGAAGGATCTTTCCAAAGGATCGAGAAGCTCATGATTAGCCGGAAGAAGATAAGTTCGAGAGAAGAAAGATTAGGCATCGATCTAGTTGTTGCCGTCATTGCAGTTCCAAATCAAGAAGAGATCAATTTCCGCAACAAAGGAAGCACATCGCCGAGATCAATAAGAGTTTCCACCATTTCGCCGAGTTGCTATCATTACACCGGAAGGATAAGACGGAAGTTACAACTATTACTATTCAGGAGTTTAATTACTAGTAGACAACCAGAAGCAAAGATGCAAGATCGAATAAGTTACGGCCGCCTACAGCCAAGACTCGCACAGGATCATGCTGCAGTATTATGGTTCGCCAAAAGATCAGCTCATGTCCGGAGCGAGAGTTACTCCATTAAAAAACAAAAAGAAACTACAGATCGGGTTGGATATGGAGTCAATGTTGCGCTGCGATTTTCCAACTCCGCTTCCACAGTGGCTCGCCCGCGCCAACCCAGCGACCCTCGCCCTCGCCCTGGCCGGCTACACCTGGCCTCCGCTGCAATACCGTGGCCTCCAAGTCGCCGCCGCCCCATGCCACCGCACTGCTGCTCCTCTAAGCCACCCTGGCTTTGCTTCCGCCGCGTCGCCGCACGGCTGTGCCGCCCTGGCTCCGCCGCGTCGATCCAACCCTGGCTCTCAATCTACTGCATTGCCGCATGGACGAGCCGCCCTGGCTCCATCTCCACTGCATCAAGCCGCCCTGGCTCTCGCCTCTGCTATGCCTCACTGGCTCCCACACGTCCAACCGGCTCTCTGCCCCGAGCGGGCCTGCAAGTTTTGCTGCGCCTCACGTCTCCGCGATCTCGCCTTGCTACGAGCCGACCTGGCCCGGCCTCGCCTACCACTGTAACCATGGTTCATCTCACCAATACCGCGGTCCGGTCTCACGACGCCTAGCCTTGTTCCTAGCCAGCTCACTCCCTTGTCGCGGCTAGCCTCACGGTCTCCCATGTCTCAGTGCCTCTGACTAACAGTATAAAGCCTCCCGCACTGCAGTTTTCGCTGAACGACATGGATCCATGGGTGGCGAAGAGCCGTCGGCCTGCCATTGGCAGTTCCAATCATTTGGATGTGCACGTGGTCTTGTTGACCAGGGACTATGCTTTGTGGGTTGATATCGAGCAAGGCATCCTGTATTACATCATAAGTGATATGTTCAACGGCGAAGAGCCCATGGATTTCAGTTGAGAAATTTAGTATGGGCTACGTCCAAGCGTGACGTGTGCTTAAAGTCACATTACTTGGTACTTCGTTGGTCAGCAGTGAGTGGCGTGGATACTGAACTTATGAATGTCCAAGGTCATGTGGCATCAAGGGAGAAGCACCTTGAAAGGCTGTTAGAGGGGTTTTCTCAGACTCAAGTTAGCACCTTGGCAGTCAAGGACAATTTTCTGGTAGCCGGCGGATTTCATGGGGAGCTAATATGCAAGCACCTTGACCAAGAAGGAACAAGCAATATTCTAGTACCACTGTTTGCATGTCAAAAGAAGTACTACAGACCTGAGCCAATGCAAAGTACTAACAAGGTTATTATCAATTGAGGAGCGGTGCAAATATGCATATAATGTCGCATGTCAAGGCATTTGCACGGGGAGCAGAGACAAAGAAAAAGCTTTGCTGACTCGCCAAAAAAGGTGGTCAGCTCAAAATTTATCGGAGTGCACACATTTATTACGAGTATCTTGGGCTTGCCCGCGTTTGGTTTCACTTCCGTCGTCATCAACCCGTGGCGGATGAATTCCAACAAAAATCAGGTGCTATCTACTCTATTTATATTATCAGTATATATTAAATTTCTTTTAGGACAATCAATATGCCTGCAATATTTTTTATGCACGAGAATTATTTATTACTAAGGTGGCGTGATACTACGGGAATGAAGGTGCCCTAACGTCATTATGGAGCGATGTTCGTCCGTGTCGCACTGCACCAGCTAACAATGCCGCGGCCATCTCTCGCGACAGCACCAGCTTACAATGCCGCTGCCGTTTCTCACGAGTGCACCGGCTTACAACGCCGCGGCCGTCTCTCGGGACCGCACCGGCTTACAATGTCGCGGCCGTTTTTCACGACCACACCGGGTTACAACGCCGCGGCCATCTCTTGCGACTTCACCGGCTTACAACGGCATGGCCATCTCTCGCCATCCGTGCCTGTTTACAAAGTCATGGTCGTCTCTCGCCATCCGCACTGGATTACAACGCCGTGGCGTCTTCCACAACAGCACCGGCTTACAATTCCATGGCTGGATTCTACGTCTACATCAACATGCCAGTGGCTGCATACACCGGTACAAGTCGCCCAGCTGACGCGTGCAAGATGCCGCCTACAGTTTGATCTACGTCAACATATTGGTGCAGTGCTCGTCTATATGAGCCGCCCAACGGACAGGCACACAAGTCGCCATCACTGCAATTTAGTTAACTTCAAACAACCAGCTGGGACGAACCATCAACCGGATTATTGAAACAAATCATACGGGATCATCGATAACCCGCCACGGCCAACCTCAACCATCAGTGGAGATTCTCGAGCTGCCTCTTCGAGTCAACTTAAGACTTAGGGGCTATAGACATGGCGAGACACATTTGGTCATTTTTCAAGAGAACTCCGGGTCTTTGCAAGAGAAAACCCAATCCTTGGGGCTATTACATTATTGGTGGAAGAATTAAAAAGTTGCCCAAGAGGACGAACCACCAAGATATACCGTTCAAACACGGGTGCCCAGATTCATTGGATCATCATAAAGTCACTTGGAGGCTTCTGCCGTTTTCTTCATTACAAGGTGGTAACTTACAAGATGATGCAAAAATGTTGACAAGTCAACATGGTTGTCAAAGGGGGCTTCCCACCCTCTCGGTGTAGCTTATCTAATCCTAACATCCGGCTCTTAAGCCAAAAATGTTGACAAGTCAACATGGTTGTCGAAGGGGGCTTCCCACCCTCCAGGTGTAGCTTATCTAACGCTGATAGCCGACTCTTAAGCCAAAAAAGTTGAAAAGTCAACTTGGTTGTCGAAGGGGGCTTCCCACCCTCCGGGTGTAGGTTATCTAACCCTAACAGTCGGCACTTAAAGCCAAAAAAGTTGACAAGTCAACTTGGTTGTCGAAGGGGGCTTCCCACCCTACGGGTGTAGCTTATCTAACCCTAACAGCTGGCTCTTAAGCCAAAAATGTTGACAAGTCAACATGGTTGTCGAAGGGGGCTTCCCACCCTCCCGGTGTAGCTTATCTAACCCTAACAGCCGGCTCTTAAGCCAAAAAAGTTGACAAGTCAACTTGGTTGTCCAAGGGGGCTTCCCACCCTCCGGGTGTAGCTTATCAAACCCTAACAGCCGGCTCTTAAGCCAAAAATGTTGACAAGTCAACATGGTTGTCGAAGGGGGCTTCCCACCCTCCAGGTGTAGCTTATCTAACCCTAACAGCCAGCTCTTAAGCCAAAAAAGTTGACAAGTCAACATGGTTGTTGAAGGGGGCTTCCCACCCTCTGGGTGTAGCTTATCTAACCCTAACACCCGGCTCTTAAGCCAAAAAAGTTGACAAGTTAACTTCGTTGTCTAAGGGGGCTTCCCACGCTCCGGGTGTAGCTTATCAAACCCTAGCAGCCGGCTCTTAAGCCAAAAATGTTGACAAGTTAACATTGCATCATACATACATAGCATCATACATTGCATCATATATTGCATCATCTTCACATGTCATGCCAGCTTATCTAGCCAGGTCAGAGCAAGATTATGAAAGAAGGAGCAATGTTATGAAAGATTTTAACATCTCCGGGTTATGCTTTTCAAGCCGCCCTTACGACAATGCAGAATATATTCTGTCTTGTTTGTTTTTGAAGGTCTTATCTCTTAAGATGAGCCGCCATTAAGTATTATAAAAAACTTCTGCAAGAGCAAATGGATCTTTAATAGCCAACCTGGCTGGATCTTCATCATGGTTTGTCATAACTAGTATTAAATGATTGAGGTTTTCAAGCTAGCTCGGAGAATTCATTATTTTTCAAGAGCCGTCTCATCGGGTATAATGCCGTGTCATCTAATTGACCGGTTCTCGGATTTCTTCAAACGTGCTCTGTAGTAATCTACAACACTCATGGATTTCTCCAACATATATTTGCCGGGTTGCATCGCAACCACGAGCAGGGATTTCATGTCAAAGACAAAGGAATTATTCCAGCATATTCATTCCGGGTTATATTAGAACCACGGTCAAGGATTTATTCAAATTGTGGTGAGTCATATTATTCTCACATAGTCCCGAGTCACCGTAGGCAGACGACCCGACACTTGGGGGCTACACTATTCAAGTTCAGTTTATATCAAATATGCAAGTCCCATGTCACTACAAGCACACACCACGGCACTTGGGGGATAATGCAAGCCAGTTTTCGAATCATTACATTGTCAGCAAGACCCTATTATCTCAAGGATATGAGCCGGCCTTTCTATATTTTTCTAAGTCCCAGCCCAGTAATTCTTACTGACTCGGCACTTGGGGGCTACACCACTTGGGGGCTACAAGCTGAAGTTTCATAATGTATAAGACAGTTATAAGTCCCAGGCTGCTGCAGGCAAGACAACCCGACACTTGGGGGCTACACATTCAAACATATTATTACAAAGCACCAAGTTATCATGGATAATCTCGGAGATTGGGAGCTACATGTAATATGGACATATCAAAAACTTTGAGGAGAATTTTTAAGATGTTAATTATGGAGTTCAGTTGTTAGACCTAGCATCATTAACATTCATGACCCAATGTTATCAAAAGGTCATAACCCGTCAGATTTTATATAAGCCGCCCCGCTTCACAACAATGGAAGTCCGGTTTTACATCAGATGGATTCTAGTTATTTAACCCGGCATCACCAACGATAATGACCCGGCATCATCAATGATTATGACCTGACGGAGATGACCCGCCAAGAGTATTGGAAGCCGACTCAATGGCATATGGATGTTCTCTTCTCAATATTTTTCGAAGGACATTGACAAGCAAGATGATTATTAAGACGACTCATTCATATGCAGAAAAGACTCGGATTTCTGAGAGCCATTTTATAAGCTGGCCAAAGGAGCAAGCCGACCACTTAACATATTTGTTACTCTTATTATAGAAGCTTAGCATGAATAAATTCAAGCTAACCTAGGGGCTAATGTCAGGGATATACCCCGCGGTATGACCCGGCCTGGCGACTCATAGGAGACCTGATAAAGACATGATGTTTTATTAGTGATCCGGCTGGCGGGTCGTAGGACAACCAGGACCAAGACCCGGCGTGTGAGCCGGCGCCATGCGGCTTACAAGAGAAGGCCTAAAGGAGAAAGGATTTCCTTACAAGAGAAACAAGACCCGGAATAGCATTCTAGAGACTAGTCCTAATCCTACTCCTAGTAGGACTATATTTGTAAACCTACCCTCTCCACTTATATAAGGAGGGGTAGAGCACCCCTAGAAGGACAGGTTCACATGTCCACAAGTTTAGACCGACACAAGAGATTAGAGATAGACATATTAGAGGCTCTCATGATTAGAGGTAGCAAACAACACCCTTGTAACCGAGAGATCTCCTTCATCATCAATACCAGAAAAGTAGGATGTAGGCTTTTACCTCCATCGGAGGGGCCGAACCTGGGTAAACTCCACGTCTCTCGATTCCGACCAACCCCTTCAAGCCGCCACATAGTTGCGCTTCTGCCCCGAACCTAAGTCCATTCACCCGGACATCTGCCATGAAAAATCCACGACAACACCCGCACGGGATCCGGTCATCACACCAGATCCAAACACACAACAACACACGCAGCCACTCAGAAAAAAAACCCACGAGGGCTGGGATTCGAACCCGAGACCTTGCGGTCTCACCCCCACTCCCTACCACTGTGCTACGCCAAGGCACTCGACAGAAAGAGGGAGGAGCGCAACTAGTTCTAACTAACCGTGCTTAACTGACGAAACAAACGAAACATGCACTCCGGCGACAACAACAACGACAGCGATTACGGTGGTTACGGGGCATCTCCGGTGAGGGGAAAGCCCGACGGGGATGCGGGATGCTACTGGGATCCATTCCCTGCTCGCCTCACGACGAGGGGGGCGGCGGCAACGCCCTCAAGGCGCTGCCTTGGACAGACGGCTTCGGCAAACTATGGCAATGATGAGCAAGCATGACAGAGGAGGGGAAATCGCAGCAGCTCACCGAGGGGGAGACAACGACAAAGAGGAGGAAGAGCCAAAGACGCGGCGGCGACAAAGAGGAATACGACCATCGGTGAGCTTTGGGAGCGCGGCGACAGCAAGGAAGAAGCCAAGCCTTGGAGCTTCCCACGGCTCTCTAACGGCGGGAACGGAACGAGGGGACGATCCACGGCCGCCACGACATGTCGGGCACAGAGGAGATCCACCAGAGACGCGAGGACGACAGCGACGTCGACCGGCGACCTCACACACCCTCACAGAAACTCTCTTTGAAACTTACCTTGTAGAGAAAGGAAGAGGATGGGAAGGAAGAGGAAGGAGGAGAAGGGAGATGGCGATGGCGAAGAGGAACCCTAGAGGGGAGCCACGCACGCCGAGGCCTTAAAAAGGGAGAGCCAGACAGCGCTCCTCGACGTCCGTGAGCCTTGACGGCGACATGACGCGTGCTTTGTCTCTGACGAACACGCTGCTCTGACAGAGAACGATGGGGGCGGGTTGTCGTTCCGCGTGCGGGCTGGGCCGCGCAGGGAGACTTCTTGGGCCGCGAGGGGGAGGGAGGCGGCTCACTCTCTCTCTCTCTCTGAGAAACAAAACAAGCAGGGTTTTCATTAAATAAAAACAGCAAGACAAGGAAAACCCCTAGAGGAAAATAAAAAAGGATTTTTGATAAAACCAAAATACTTTTCTCTAAAAGAAAATGAGACCTATTTAGTAAAATTAACAAGGGGATTTTTGAAGAAAGTATATTTAATAGTATAATGAAAGCAACACTACTGATATTTAAAACCCTAATAACACAAGGCTCAAAACACCACAAGAACAACACACATGAGCTCAAAATAATATTGGCAACCTCATGAACATTTTTAAGAATTTTTATCAGCAAGTTAATTCTGTTGATTAATGGAAATGGGAAAAAAAGAGTATAGGATGGTTTGTTTTGAAATAATAAGAGAGGGGGAAGAAGATAATGCCCATTCAAGCACACACACAGCAAACCACACAAGAGCTACTCACCACTCAACAAGTTCACAAGGGAGCACACAACAAGAACCATATGCGTGACATGATGATGATATGCATGATGCATGATGCATGAAACAATGGTATGGCAAAGAAGCAAACTCATTTCATATAACTCATGACACAAGGTCCCACATAGGTTACATGCCATAAAAGGTAGGGGCAGCACTTGGGTTGTCACAGGGACCCTATCGGTGCACTAGAGTTTTGGGTTCTCCAGTGCTCCTTAGTCGTGCACGGGCAGTAGTAGCCACCCTCGCGGCAAGGCCCGGTAGGGAGCTGCTAGTTACGAATACGTAAGACATCCAAATAATCAAGACCCCCAGCAAGACCTTGCCGGGATGGCCATCAAACCCCCAAGCAAGGCGAAGCCTTGGCAAGGCCCTGCCAGCGCACAGGCTAGGTGTCGCCCCGCCTAGGCACCTGTCATGGCGCCGGCAATGGAGGGGCTAAGCGGTGCTGATGGGACAGGCTGCTGTCCCATCCCGTAGACAGTCAGATATGCGTGACGGTGCATTAAATGTGCATGTCTTACACCATCAGTGTTAGGTAGGATAGCACTATAGCACTGTGCACCCCGTGTGCGCACTGTACGCCACTGTTGGGATCTCCTTGGTCATATAAAAGGAGGCCGAGGGCATTACAGTGGAGGACTTTTCGACCTTTGACTCCCACCTCCTAGCTCATGCGCGTAGCAGCTATTCATAGTGCTCCTGTAGCTGGAACCCTAAAAACACCCATAATACAACCATGCAGGAGTAGGGTTTTATGCATCCTTGCGGCCCGAACCTGGGTAAAATCCCGCACGTTGTTCATCAGATCTGCTCTCCGTGCTATCCTTCCTCCACGCCGAACCGTAAAGGGATCTTCTGGATCCCATAGGTGTCGTCTCCCCCGACAAGGATATGTGGTGTGTGTAGTGCACGAACGAAAGTTGCGAGGTACTTAGCGAGGCTAGCAAAAGTTGAAGGGTGAGAGTGTGTATAATCCGTGGACTCACATTAGTAATAAAGAACTCACATACTTATTGCGAAAGTCTATTAGCATCGAAGCAAAGTATTAGACGCATGCTCCTAGGGGAGAGGATGGTAGGAGTAAACCATCGCACGCTCCCGACCCTCACACAAAGGTTGACAATCAATAAACAAATCATGCTCAAACTTTCGTACATAATAGTTCACCATATGTGCATGCTACGGGAATCACAAAACTTTACACAAGTATTTTTACAAATTAACAATTACTTCCTAACATGACTCTAATATTACCATCTTTATAGCTCAAAACTTTATGCAAGGAATCAAACTTCTCATAATATTCAATGCATTTTATATGAAAGTTTTTATTATATCCCTCTTGGATGCCTATGATATAGGACTAAATTCATAACCTAAACCAATTACCATGCTATTTAAAGACTCTCGAAATAATATAAGTGAGGTATGAGAGTTCAATTATTTCTATAAAATAAAACACCACCGTGCTCTAAAAACATATAAGTGAAGCACTAGAGCAAAATTGCCTAGCTCAAAAGATATAAGTGAAGCACATAGAGTATTCTAATAAATTCACGATTCAGGCCTATCTATCTTAAAAGATGTTTTCATCATGTATGATTGTGGCAAACTAAAAATAAAATACTCATATCATACATGACGCTCCAGGCAAAACACATATCATGTGGTGAATAAAAATATAGCCTCAAGTAAATTTACCGATGGATTGAAGACAAAAGAGGGGATGCCTTCTGGGGCATCCCCAAGTTTAGGATTTTTGGCATCCTTGATTCCTTCGGGTGCCTTGGGCATCCCCAATCTTAGGCTCTTGTCATTCCTTATTCCATAGTCCATCAAATATTTACCCAAAACTTGAAAACTTCACAACACAAAAGTCAACAAAAAAGTTGTGAGATCCGTTAGTATAAGAAACTAAATCACCACTTTAGGTATTGTTGTGAACTCATCCTTAATTTCTATTAGTGTAATATATACTGTATTCCAACTTCTCCATGGTTCATACCCCTCTATACGACCCATAGATACATCAAAATAGGTAAACAACACAAAGAAAACAGAATCTGTCAAAAACAGAGCAGTCTGTAACAATATGGAAACTTTGTATACTTCTGTAACTCCAACAATTCTGAAAAATTATTAAATCAAGGGAAATTTGTATATCAATCTTTTTTAAAAATTTCAGACTCATTATACGCTCTGATAAATTTATTAAATTCCTGGACTGGGCACAAAAGTTTCTGTTTTTCAGCAAGATCAAATCAACAATCACCATAGACCATCCCAAAGGTCTTACTTGGCTCAAACACTAATTAAAACACCAAAAAACAATTACTACAGATTTAATAATGTGTGAAACACTCAAAAACAGAAGCAAAAAATAGAACATAAAAATAAAATTGGGTTGCCTCCCAACAAGCGCTATTGTTTAACGCCCCTAGCTAGGCATAACGCAATACATCTAGGTATTGTCATCTTTGGTATGCAATCCAAAAGTAGCTCTAATAATAGATTTATAAGGAAATCTTATTTTCTTTCTAGTAAAGTGTTCCATGCATTTCCTTAACAAAAATTGGAATCTAATGTTTCCTTCTTTCATGTCAATAATTGCACCAATTGTTCTAAGGAAAGGTCTACCAAGAATAATAGGACATGTAGGATTGCAATCTATATCAAGAACAATGAAATATATGGTATTATAATTCCTATTTGCAATAATAAGAACATCATTAATCCTTACATAGGTTTCTTAATAGTGGAATCCGCTAGATGCAAATTCAAAGAGCAATCATCAAGTTCATGGAAACCTAGCACATCAAGTAAAGTTTTTGGAATCATGGAAACACTAGCACCCAAATCACACAAAGAATGGCACTCATAATCTTTAATTTTAATCTTAATATTAGGTTCCCACTCATCATGGATCTTTCTAGGGGTAGAAACTTCCAACTCAAGTTTTTGTTTAAAAGATTTCATCATAGCATCAACGATATGTTTAGTAAAAGCCTTATTTTGATTATAAGCATGCGGAGAACTCAACATGGATTTCAACAAGGAAACACAATCAATCAAAGAAAATCTATCATAATTGAAGTCCTTGAAATCCAAAAGATGTTGGGGAACGTCGCATGGGAAACAAAAAATTTCCTACGCACACGCAAACCTATCCATGGTGATGAGCATCTACGGGAGGGAGAGTGGATCTACGTACCCTTGTAGATCGCTAAGCGGGAAGCGTTAAGAAACGCGGTTGGTGTAGTCGAACATCTTCGCGATCCAAATTGCCGAGCGTCCCGCGATCTCATCACGATCCGTCCCGCGATCTAATCACGATCCGTCCCGTGAACTCATCACGATCCGTCCCGCGATCTCATCACGATCCGTCTCACGATCTTGCTCACGATCTGTCCCGCGAACTCATCACGATCCATTCCGCGATCTCGATCACGATCTGTCCCGTGAACTCATCACGATCCGTTCCGCAATCTCATCACGAACCGTCTCGCGATCTCGATCACGGTCCTTCCGATCTAGCGCCGAACGGACGGCACCTCCGCGTTCAGCACACGTGCAGCTTGATGACGATCTCCACCGTATTGATCCAGCAAGAGGAGGTGGAGAGGAGAGAGAGTTCACCAGCAGCATGACGGCACTCCGGTGATGGTGGTGGAGTGATTCCGGCAGGGCTTCGCCTAAGCGCTGCGGAAAACCGATCTAGAGGAGAAACTATGCACCGGTGAAACGGGTAGCACGTGGCCGGAAATTCTGTCCAAAAACCACCCAATCCACTAGTATATATAGGAGGAGAGGAGAGGAGAGGCAGCCAAGGCCTTTGGGTCGGCCGAAATAGGAGGTGGGAGCAATCCTACTTCACCTCCAATCCTAGTTGGAGTAGGATTGCCTCCTATTGGCTGATTTTCCACTTTTTGCTTTAGGACTTTCTCTCCTGCGCCATGGGCCTTTGTGGCTGTTTTCCCAGAACACTAAGGGCTGGTTATTATTATCCCACAGACCATGGACCTCTTGGGGTCGAAATACCCCTCCCGGAGGTCCTCCGGTACACTACCGGCACTCCCGGTACAATACCGATACTCCCGGTACACTACCGATGAGCCCGAAACTTTTCCGGAAACCAAACTGGGACTTCCTATATATGAATCTTTACCTCCGGACCATTCCGGAGCTCCTCGTGACATCCGGGATCTCATCCGGGACTCCGAACAACCTTCGGTCACCACCATACATAACTCTACACTACCGAAACGTCACCGAACCTTAAGTGTGCAGACCCTGCGGGTTCGAGAACTATGTAGACATGACCGAGACACCTCTACGGTCAATAACCAATGGCGGGACCTGGACGTCCACATTGGTTCCTACATATTCTACGAAGATCTTTATCGGTCGAACCTCTATGTCAAGGATTCAGTTAATCCCGTATATCGTTCCCTTTGTTCTTCGGTATGTTACTTGCCCGAGATTCGATCGTCGGTATCTCCATACCTAGTTCAACCTCGTTACCGGAAAGTCTCTTTACTCGTTCCGTAATACAAGATCCCGCAACTAACAATTAGTCACATTGCTTGCAAGGCTTATTGTGATGTTGCATTACCGAGTGGGCCCCGAGATACCTCTCCGTTACACGGAGTAACAAATCCCAGTCTCGATCCATGCCAACTCAACAGACACCATCGGAGATACCTGTAGAGCACCTTTATAGTCACCCAGTTACGTTGCGACGTTTGATACACACAAGGCACTCCTCCGATATCCGTGAGTTGCATGATCTCATGGTCATAGGAACATATACTTGACATGCAGAAAACAGTAGCAATAAACTGACACGATCATATGCTATGTTTGTAGTTTGGGTCTTATCCATCACATCATTCTCCTAATGATGTGATCCCGTTATCAAATGACATCTCATGTCCATGGCTAGGAAACCTTAACCATCCTTTGATCAACGAGCTAGTCCATTAGAGGCATACTAGGGACATGGTTTTGTCTATGTATCCACACATGCATTTAAGTCTCCGATCAATACAATTATAGCATGGATAATAAACGATTATCATGAACAAGGAAATATGATAATAACTAATTTATTATTGCCTCTAGGGCATATTTCCAACAGTATCCCACTTGCACTAGAGTCAATAATCTAGTTCACATCACCATGTGATTCGCATTGTTATGAATCTAACACCCAATGAGTTTTGGGGCTCGATCATGCTTTGCATGTGAGAGAGGTCTTATAGTCAACGGGTCTGCGATATTCAGATCCGTGTGTACTTTGCAAATCTCTATGTCAAACCGTAAACACTGCTAACACACTCCACTTGGTACTATTTCCAAATGGCTGCTCCACTATACGTATCCAGATTGCTACTACTAGTCATCCGGATAGGTGTTAAAGCTTGCATCGATGTAACTCTTTACGACGAACTCTTTATCACCTCCACAATCAAGAAACATTTCCTTAGTCCTCTGGTCACTAAGGATAATTCTGACCGCTGTCCAGTGATCCACTCCTGGACCACTCTTGTACCCCTTGACAGACTCATGGCAAGGCACACATAGGTGTGTACACAGCATGGCATAATATAGAGCCTATGGCTAAGGCATAGGGGACGACGTTCGCCCTTTCTCTTTCTTCTGCCGTTGTCGAGCTTTGAGTCTCACTCAACTTCACACCTTACAAATCAGACGAGAACTATTTCTCTGGCTGATCCATTTTGAACTCTTTCAAAAACTTGTGAAGGTATGCACTCATTGAAAGTCTCATAAAGCATCTTGATCTATCTCTATAGATTTTGATGCTCAACAATTAGGTAGCTTTATTCCGGTCTTCCTTTGAAAATCACTTTCCAAATAACCGTTTTATGCTTTCCAGAAACTCTACATTATTTCTGAACAACAATATGTCATCCACATATACTTATCAGAAATTCTATAGTGCTCCCACTCACTTTATTGCAAATACAAGTTTCTCATAAACTTTGTATAAACATCAAAACTTTGATCACCTCATCAAAGCGTATATTCCAACTCTGAGATGCTTGCTTCAGTCCATGGAAGGATCACCGAAGCTTGCACACCTTTTAGCATCCTTAGGCCTGACAAAACCTTCTGGTTGTATCACATACAACCTTTCCTCAAGTAAACCATTAAGGAAACGATGTTTTGACATCCATCTGCCAGATTTCATAATTGAAAACACAGCAACTGCTAACATAATTCCAACAGACTTTTAGCATCGCTACGAGTGAGAAAGTCTCATCGTAGTCAACTCCTTGAACTTGTCACAAACATCTTTGCAACAAGTCGAGCTTTACAAATAGTGACATTCACCATCAGTGTCTGTCTTCATTTTAAAGATCCATTTGTACTCAACGACCTGCCTTCCAACGAGCAAGTCTACCAAAGTCTACACTTGGTTTTAATACATGGATCCTATCTCGGATTTCATGGCCTCCACCCATTTGTCGGAATCCGGGCCCATCATCGCTTCTCCATAGCTCGTAGGTTCATCATTGTCCAACAACATGACCTCCAAGACAGAGTTGTCGTACCGCTCAGGAGCAGTACACATCCTTGTCGACCTACGAAGTTCGATAGTAACTTGATCCTGAAGCTTCATGATCATCATCATTAACTTCCTCTTCAACTAACGTAGGATTCACAGAAACATCTTTCTGCGCTGCGCTACTCTCTGGTTGAACAAAGGTTTAACAACCTCATCAAGTTCTATCTTCCTCCCACTCAATTCTTTTGAGAGAAACTTTTTCTCGAGAAAGGACCCAGTTCTAGCAACAAACACTTTGCACTCGGATCTGAGATAGAAGGCATACCCATCTGTTCTTAGGGTATTCTATGAAGATACATTTGTCCGCTTTGGGTTCTAGCTTATTATGTGAAAACATTTTCCACACAAGCATCGCAGCCCCAAACATTAAGAAATGACAGCTTAGGTTTCTATCAAACCATAATTCACACGGTGTTATCTCAACGGATTTAGATGGTGCCCTATTTAAAGTGAATGTAGTTGTCTCTAATGCATAACCCCAAAATTATAGTAGTAAAACGACAAGAGACATCATATTACGCACCATGTCCAATAGAGCATAACTATGATGTTCGGACACACCATCACACTATGGTGTTCCAGGTGGCGTTTAGTTGTGAAACAACTTTCACATTGTCTTAAGTTGTATGCCAAACTCGTGACTCAGATATTCACCTCCACGATCATATCGCAGTCATTTTTATCTTCTTGTCACGATGATCTTTAAACTTCACTCTGAATTTGCTTGAACCTTTCAAACGATTCAGACTTGTGTTTCATTAAGTAAATATACACTATATCTACTCAAATCATCAGTGAAGGTAAGAAAATAACGATATCCACTGCACGCTACAAGACTCACTAGATTGCATACATCAACATGTATCATTTCCAATGAATCACTTGCCCGCTCCATCCAACGGGGTCCTTTAGTCATCTTGCCCAAGAGGCATGGTTCGCATGTCTCAACCGATTCGAAATCGAACGAGTCCAAATATCCATCAGCATGGAGTTTCTACATGCGCTTTATACCAATATGACATTTAGCGGCAGTGCCACAAGTATGTGGTACTATCATTATTAACTTTGTGTCTTTTGACATCAATGTTATGAACATGTGTAATACTACAATCAAGATTTCAACAAACCATTCTCACCGGGTGCATGACCATTGAAGGTATTATTCATGTAAACATAATAACCATTATTCTCTAACTTAAATGAATAACAATATTGAAATAAACATGATCTAATCATGTTCATGCTCAACGCAAAACACCAAATAACATTTATTTAGGTTCGTCACTAATCCTGAAGGTAGAGAGAGCGTGCGATGTTGATCACATCAACCTTGGAAACACTTCCAACACATATCGTCACCTCACCCTTAGCTAGTTCTCCGTTTATTCCGTAGCTTTTATTTCGAGTTACTAACATTTAGCAACCGAACCGGTATCCAATACCCAGGTGCTACTAGGAGTACTAGCAAGGTACACATCAATAACTCGTATATCAAATATACTTCTGTCGATGTTGCCAGCCTTCTTATCTACCAAGTATCTAGGGTTGTTCCGCTTCAGCGACCTCTCACCTCATAATAGAAGCACTTAGTCTCGGGTTTGAGTTCAATTTTTGGTTGCTTCACTAGAGCAGTAACTAACTTGCTATCCATGAAGTTTCCCTCCTTGCTCTTGCCCTTTTCGAAACTAGTGGTTTGATTAACCATCAACACTTGACGCTCCTTCTTGATTTCTACCTTCGCGGTGTCAAACATCGCGAACAGCTTAGGGATCAATACTTCTATCCCTGGTGTATTATAGTTCATCACTAAGTTCTAGTAGCTTTAGTGACAGTGACTTGGAGAACTATATCAATCACTATCTTATCTGGAAGATCAACTCCCACTTGATTCAAGCGATTGTAGTACCCAAACAATCTGAGTACATGCTCAACGATTGAGCCATTCTCCTTCATCTTACACGCAAAGAATCTTGTTGGAGATCTCATATCTCGCAACAAAGGCACGAGCCTGAGATCACAATCTCTGCTCCTAGAACATCTCATATGTTCCGTGACGTTTCAAAACGTTTCTGACCCTCAATTCTAAGCCGTAATGCATGACACACTAAACTATCAAGTAGTCATCGAAACGTGCCTGTCAGATGTTCACAACATCTATAGACGACGCTAGAGGGGGTGGCGCACCGAGCGGTGCATTAAGGACATAAGCCTTCTGTGCAGCAATGAGGACAATCCTCAGATCACGGACCCAGTCCGCAATATTGCTACCAACATCTTTCAACTCTATTTCTCTACGAACATATAAAAATACAAGGGAGCTACAGCGCGAGCTAGTAATCTACAACATAATTTGCAAAGACACTTTGACTATGTTCATGATAATGAGTTCAATTAATCATATTACTTAAGAACTCCCACTCAAATTGACATCCCTCGGGTCATTCGAGTGATACATGATCCAAATTCACCAACTCAAGTCCGATCATCACGTGAGTTAAGGTGGCTTCAATGGTGAACATCATTATGTTGATCATATCCACTATATGACTCATGCTCGACCTTTCGGTCTCTTGTGTTCCGAGGCCATGTCTGTACATGCTAGGCTCGTCAAGTTTAACCCGAGTGTTCTGCGCGGGCAAATCTGGCTTGCACCCGTTGTATGTGAACGTAGAGTCTATCACACCCGATCATCACGTGGTGTCTCAACACGACGAACTTTCGCAACGGTGCACACTCGGGGAGAACACAATTTATCTTGAAATTAAGTGAGGGATCACCTTATAATGCTACCGTCGTCCTAAGCAAAACAAGGTGCATAAAAAGGATTAACATCACATGCAAATCATAAGTGACATGATATGGCCATGAACTTGTGCTTTTGATCTCCATCTAGAAAGCACCGGCATGATCTCCATCGTCACCGGCATGACACCATGATCTCCATCAACGTGTCGCCATCGGGGTTGTCACGCCCTGCATGCTTCTACTACTATTGCTACCGTAGCGATAAAGTAAAGCATTACATAGCGCTTTAATGATTGACACGCAGGTCATACAATAATTAAAGACAACCCTATGGCTCCTGCCGGTTGCCGTACTCATCGACATGCAAGTCGTGATAATCTATACATCACATGATCATCTCATACATCACATATATTACATCATGTAATTGGCCATATCATATCACAACATACCCTGCAAAAACAAGTTAGACGTCCTCTAATTGTTGTTGCAAGTTTTACGTGGCTGCTACGGGTATCTAGCAAGAACGTTTCTCACCTACGCATAAACCACAACGGTGATACATAGATTGCTTTTCAACCTTCTCAAGGACCGCCTTTGTCGGATCCGATCCAACTAAAGTGAGAGAAACTGTCACCCACAAGCCATCTAAGCAACAAGTTGCCTCGAGGGAACCGGTCTCTCGTAAGCGTACGAGTAATGTTGGTCCGGGCCGCTTCATCTCACAATCCCGCTGAACCAAAATCCGACCAAGGGAGGAAGCAATCTAAGCATCAACGCCCACAAACCTTTTGTGTTCTACTCGAGATCTCATCGAACCATCAACCTAGCTCATGATGCCACTGTTGGGGAACGTCGCATGGGAAACAAAATTTTTCCTACGCACACGCAAACCTATCCATGGTGATGAGCATCTACGAGAGGGAGAGTGGATCTACGTACCCTTGTAGATCGCTAAGCGGGAAGCGTTAAGAAATGCGGTTGGTGTAGTCGAACATCTTCGCGATCCTAATTGCCGAGCGTCCCGCGATCTCATCACGATCCGTCCCGTGATCCAATAACGATCCGTCCCGTGAACTCATCACGATCCGTCCCGTGACCTCATCACGATCCGTCTCACGATCTTGATCACGATCTGTCCCGCGAACTCATCACGATCCGTTCCGTGATCTCGATCACGATCTGTCCCGCGAACTCATCACGATCCGTTCCGCGATCTCATCACGAACCGTCTCGCGATCTCGATCACGGTCCTTCCGATCTAGCGCCGAACGGACGGCACCTCCGCGTTCAGCACACGTGCAGCTTGATGACGATCTCCACCGTCTTGATCTAGCAAGAGGAGGTGGAGAGGAGAGAGAGTTCACCGGCAGCGTGACGGCGCTCCGGTGATGGTGGTGGAGTGATTCCGGCAGGGCTTCTCCTAAGCGCTGCGGAAAACCGATCTAGAGGAGAAACTGTGCACCGGTGAAACGGGTAGCACGTGGCCGGAAATTCTGTCCAAAAACCACCCAATCCACTAGTATATATAGGAGGAGAGGAGAGGAGAGGCAGCCAAGGCCTTTGGGTCGGCCGAAATAGGAGGTGGGAGCAATCCTACTTCACCTCCAATCCTAGTTGGAGTAGGATTGCCTCCTATTGGCTGATTTTCCACTTTTTGCTTTAGGACTTTCTCTCCTGCGCCATGGGCCTTTGTGGCTGTTTTCCCAGACCACTAAGGGCTGGTTATTATTCTCCCACAGCCCATGGACCTCTTGGGGTCGAAATACCCCTCCCGGAGGTCCTCCGGTACACTACCGGCACTCCCGGTACAATACTGATACTCCCGGTACACTACCGATGAGCCCGAAACTTTTCCGGAAACCAAACTGGGACTTCCTATATATGAATCTTTACCTCCGGACCATTCCGGAGCTCCTCGTGACATCCGGGATCTCATCCGGGACTCCGAACAACCTTCGGTCACCACCATACATAACTCTACACTACCGAAACGTCACCGAACCTTAAGTGTGCAGACCCTGCGGGTTCGAGAACTATGTAGACATGACCGAGACACCTCTACGGTCAATAACCAATGGCGGGACCTGGACATCCACATTGGTTCCTACATATTCTACGAAGATCTTTATCGGTCGAACCTCTATGTCAAGGATTCAGTTAATCCCGTATATCGTTCCCTTTGTTCTTCGGTATGTTACTTGCCCGAGATTCGATCACCGGTATCTCCATACCTAGTTCAACCTCGTTACCGGAAAGTCTCTTTACTCGTTCCGTAATACAAGATCCCGCAACTAACAATTAGTCACATTGCTTGCAAGGCTTATTGTGATGTTGCATTACCGAGTGGGCCCCGAGATACCTCTCCGTTACACGGAGTAACAAATCCCAGTCTCGATCCATGCCAACTCAACAGACACCATCGGAGATACCTGTAGAGCACCTTTATAGTCACCCAGTTACGTTGCGATGTTTGATACACACAAGGCACTCCTCCGATATCCGTGAGTTGCATGATCTCATGGTCATAGGAACATATACTTGACATGCAGAAAACAGTAGCAATAAACTGACACGATCATATGCTATGTTTGTAGTTTGGGTCTTATCCATCACATCATTCTCCTAATGATGTGATCCCGTTATCAAATGACATCTCATGTCCATGGCTAGGAAACCTTAACCATCCTTTGATCAACGAGCTAGTCCATTAGAGGCATACTAGGGACATGGTTTTGTCTATGTATCCACACATGCATTTAAGTCTCCGATCAATACAATTATAGCATGGATAATAAACGATTATCATGAACAAGGAAATATGATAATAACTAATTTATTATTGCCTCTAGGGCATATTTCCAACAAAAGAGTGGGTTCATTGCTATTTAAATTTTGACCTCTTCAATCCCACTTTTATCAGTTTTAGCATTAAGATCTATAAACTCCGAATCATTGGGATGAATTTTAACTAAATTTGACTTATCTCTAGTCCCATATTTATCAAGATTTATATTGGAAAATATATATTCAATAGGAGTCACATCAATCGCTTTGAGATCTTCATCATTATTATCACGAGAACACACTTTTTCAAGCCATTCATTCTTAGCACGTATTCAATCGGTTCTTTCCGTACACTCATCAATAGAAATTCTCATAGATTTTAAAGACTCATTAATATCATGCTTGGTTGGAGTAGATCTAATTTTCAAAGAATCAATCTCAAGCGAAATTCTATCAACGTTCCTAGCCAAATCATTAAGCTTGACCAATTTTTCTTCAATCGAAGCATTGAAAACCTTTTGCGAACTAATAAATTCTTTAATATTGTTCTCAAGATCACATGGCATCTTATTATAATTTCAATAAGAATTGTTGTAGGAATTACCATAACTATTAGAGGAATTACTAGGAAACAACCTAGGGTTGAAATTACCTTTATACGCGTTATTACCAAAATTGTTCCTACCAACAAATTCACATCCATAGATTCACTATTATTCCCAATCAAGGAAGACAAAGGCATATCACTAGGATCAATAATAATAATCTTACTAACAAACAATTTCATTAATTCATCCATCTTTTCACTCAAGGAAGACAAAGTTTTTATTTCTTCAATAGCATGCACTTTTTTACTAGTAGGAGATCTTTCGGTATGCCATTGAGTGTAATTTGCCATTATATTATCTAGGAGTTTAGTAGTGATGGGGTTTATACCCCTAGGTAGGGCAAAGCAACGGGGTCTTCCCCCTTTCCGCTTCGAAGAAAAACTACGCGGCCGGCTGGCCGTGGCCGGCTAGAGGACGTTCAGCGCAAGCCAGTGCCGGCTGGCACCCCGGCCGTCTGATCAAGGAGGCGGTTGGGCCCTCGGTCGGTTGGGCGCGACCGGCTTCCCATAGGCCGGATCTTCCATTGACATCAGGACGGACATGCCCCGTCTCGTCCCCCTACACGTAGGTACGACGACGCGACGTGACCGGCACGACGGGCGGCCCTATGGCTACAGTGGCCTCTTACGCACTGCAGCGCATGGCTACATTCCAACCGTCCTGGCCGCTGATCTCGGTGAGCGTGACCGGGCGGGGGAACAGTGCCGGCGTGCCCTCGCCACTTGATTACCCACCTCAGCATGGCTATAGTGCCGCCGGCCGTACCGGAGACTTCGGCCGGCTGGCGCTAGACGACGCCCCCTAGCCGGCCCGTGCCGCGGCAGGTGGGCGAGGACCAATCACAGAGCTGGCTGGCGGGCCCCAACCGGAGATGGGTACGCTCGGATGGTGGGCCCTGCCCGCGATAAGACGGCGCGAGCAGCAGGACCCTTTGGCCAGCCGGAGAGACTGCCAGCCGGGTCCCCCCACCATTATACTTATGACATATTGTAAGGGCCGGAGGGTTGGCTTATAAAATCCCCCGAGCCCCCCATGCAACGGGGACGGACGAATGGTCACACACACGCATCCACAAAACTCTCATTCCCTCTAGTAGCAGAGGAAGACGAGCCGGCTGCTCCTTCTTCCTCCTCTAGACACAGCTCCAGGAGCATCCTTGTACAAATACCCATCCATCCAACTAGACCAAGCAGGACTAGGGGTGTTACCTCCCATGGAGGGCCCTGAACCTAGCTACATCGTGTGTCACCACCCCTTGAGCCCAATCTCGCACCCGGAGCCCGTCGACGTCCTCCGGCCCCAACCACTCATGATAAGCCACCCCATGGCATTTGTCGTGAGTAAATGACGACAGTTAGCACCCACCGTGGGGACGTACGCGGCGCCGGCCGGATTCATGTTCCGGCCAAGACCCCTCGCCATTCCCCATCATCGCCGCTTGTCCCGGCGAAGCTGTGGGGAGCTCGTGGGGCTTGCGTCAGCATGCCCTACGGGCAACCCCCTTGGCCTCGCGGCCGACATCGACGCGCTCACCGAGCGCTTCGGCAGGCTTAGCCTCGCCGAGGCTCTGGCCGCTAACGAGTATCCCGGGGGGGTGCTCGTGTGCGCTGGCCCGCCCACAACAGTGGGCGCACTCGCTGCAGCTCAGCCCAATGGATCCCATGATCGCATGGGGTGATGTCCATCACCTCGTCCACCACATTCGGACGGGCACGGGTCGTGGCTACCGCTGTCGCCGCCCGCGTCGGCACGTCCGACCCGCTCGGTGTGGTCCTCTAGGGCTTGAGCACTCCGATCGCCCTGACGGCGAACCCCGACACTGCCGCGGCTGATCTCGAGGCGGCTCGCCGCATCCTGTTCGAGGATGCCACCGACCTCGCAGCCACGCAGCGCCGCATGGAGGCGGCATAGTGGGAGTACGCTTCCGCCTACAGACTCACCCTGGCTGGCACCGAGCCCCGCCGGTGTGGGGCTGTGTGTGACCGCGGCCGCGTGGTCGCCAAAATCCTTGGTGGCAAAATGCCCGTATACGACACCCCCGCGGCTAACCTGCGGGCTCTCAAGGTGGCCTACGAGGAATTGGCTACCTTGGAGGGCGAAGAGCGTGCCGCCCACGAGCGCCACATCAAGGAGCTCATCGATGCTGCTGACGCACAACAGCAGCTGCTCGCAACGGGCGGCACCGCCAGCGAAGGCCCTCGGCCCGAACGCGAGGGCACGGGAACTGCTGGCCGCCAGGCGGCCCAGTACTCCTGCTCCCCTCGTGTTTCCATCTGCCGGGTCGAAACGAACAACCCCCAGCCCTCTTAGACACTGGGGAGTGAGCAGCCGGCTGTTAGCAGCCGACGCACCAACGAGACGCCCCGGAGCGGCCACCACCACGAAGCGCCGGCATCCGACAGCCGGTGCAGCCAGGGGCACATGCCGCCATCGCGGCGCGAGTCGCGGCAGTCGGCGCCACCCACCAGACGCCCTAAGCTCTCGGCTCAGCTCGGACCGTGCGTCCCCCGCAGCAAGAACGACGCCTGCAACCGCATCGACAAACTCGCGCAATCCGCCCTTTTTGAGGAGGAGGGCTCGATTGGTCCGGCCTGCTTTGGCCTCCGGATTCGCACCAAGCCGTTCCCAACCGGCTTCACGCTCCCTAGGGACACCCCGAAATACAACGGGGCCGCCAAACCTGAAGACTGGTTGATCGACTACACCACCACGGTGGGTACCGCCAGGGGGAATAAGCGCGTAGCCATTCGCAACACCCCCCTTATGCTGATCGGCTCGGCTCGCACCTGACTCAACAGCCTAGCGGATGGCAGCATCAACACTTGGACGGACATCGAAGAGGGTTTCGTCCGCAACTTCACCAGCACCTACAAGCGGCCTGGCCGTCCCTGTGAGCTCCCCATGTGTGTTCAGGGGCCGGACGAGTCCCACCGCGACTACCTCACCCGGTGGACCGAGCTCCGCAACTCCTACGAAGGGGTGCACGAGGTCCAAGCCATGCAGTACTTTATCGAGGGCTACCGGGATGGCACCCCTCTCAAACACAAGCTCCTGTGCTCCGAGCCGGCCACGCTCGCCGAGCTCATGACCAAGGAGGACAAATATGCCATGGCCGATTTGGCCATCCGGGTCAAGGCGACCCTGCCCGCCAAGGCAACGGCGATGGCCACGACCCGGCCGGCTACGGACAACCAGCAGCCGTAGAACAACAAGCGCAAGAACGACCAGCCGAATCCCCGCTACGGGAGCCGGAAGGTCAATACCGTCGAGGATCAAGAGCCGACTGCCGACCCTTCCGGCCAGCGCCAGCGCACCGGCAAGGCTGCCTGGCAGCCGAAGCTCACCTTCGAGCAAATGCTTGATCTCCCTGCAGGAACCACTCAGGGGCCAAGCCCTCTACGCACATGCTTTAGCAGTGCAGCTTCTCACAGTTATTGGCCCAGGGGGACGGCCTTCCGGCTCCTCCTGCACTGCCAGCTCGCACGCCGGCCCTGGCCCAAGCAGCCACCCCGGCACCGGCAATGGCTCCGAACGACGGTCGCCTGATCGACCAGTTCCACAACTAGGTGGTTGCTACATTGTCTTCACCAGTGAAGACATGGGCAAACACGTTCAGCGCCAGCTCCGCCGTGAGGTGAACGCCACCATGTCGGCAACTCCCCAGTTCATGCACTTGTCGGAAAAGCCAGTCACTTGGATCCAGGCCAATCACCCTGTCATGATGCCAAATCCCGGCAGTTACGCCTTGGTCCTCGACCCCACCATCGCCACCAACGAACGAGCCTGCCGCTTCTTGCGGGTGCTGATAGATGGTGGCAGTAGCATCAATATTCTCTACCTCGACACGATGCGTAAGCTGGGGCTGAAGATAGAAGATCTGCAGGCGAGCCGGACGGTTTTCCATGGCATCGTGCCTGGAAAGTCTTGCTCCCCTATCGGCAAGATCACGCTCGACGTCCTCTTCGGTGGACCCGGTCATTTCCGCCGCGAGCCAGTGTTGTTCGAGGTCGTGGACCCCACGAGCCCCTACCACGTGTTGTTGGGCCGGCCGGCTCTTGTCAGCTTCATGGCGGTCCCCCATTATGCTTACCTCAAGCTCAAGATGCCGGGCCAAAAGGGGATCATCACCATTCAGGGCGACTACAAGATGTCGCTCCAATGCGCTCGAGATGGCAGCCGGTTGTCCAAGGCCCTAGTGATCGCCGAGGAAAAACGGCAGCTCGACCGGCTCATGGCCCTTGCTGCCAACCAGCCGGCCGTGCCGGCTCCACCCTCGCAATCCATCGGCAAGGCCTCCTTCCATCCGTCCAAGGACACCAATCATATCCCGCTCGACCCGGCCAACCCGGCTCAATGCATCACCATAGGCCCCCGCCTCAATAGCAAATAGGAAGGCGAGCTCGTCGACTTCCTCCATGAGAATCAGGACATCTTTGCATGGTCCCCCATGGACATGCCGGGTGTTCCGAGGAAGTTCACTGAGCACAAACTCCACGTCCGGCCGGACGTCAAGCCGGTCAAGCAACCCCTGCGCCGCTTCTCCAAGGAGAAGCGGCGTACTATGGGCGAAGAGATCGCCTAGCTGCTCGCAGCCGGGTTCATCATGGAAGTATTCCACCTGGACTGGCTGGCCAACCCAGTCCTGGTATTGAAGAAGAACAAGACCTGGCACATGTGCATCGACTACACTAGCCTGAACAAGGCATGTCCCAAGGACCCGTTCGCCCTGCCACAGATCGATCAAGTCATCGACTCCACGGCCGGTTGCGACTTGTTGTCCTTCTTGGACGCCTACTCAGGCTACCACCAGATCAAGCTAGATCCTGAAGACTGGCTCAAGACCTCCTTCATTACGCCCTTCGGGGCCTACTGCTACATCACCATGTCCTTCGGCCTGAAGAATGCTAGCGCCACCTTCCAACGATGCATGCAGAAGTGCCGCCTGCCTCAGATAGGCAGGAACGTCCATGTCTACGTCGACGACATCGTTGTCAAAACCAAGAAGCACTTCAACCTCCTCGATGACCTTCGGGAGACCTTAGCGAACCTATGCGAGTACAAGATCGAGCTCAACCCGGAGAAGTATGTCTTCGGCGTCCCCGCCGGACAACTCTTGGGTTTCTTCATGTCCGCCCGTGACATCAAAGCTAACCCCAAGAAGATCAGCACGATCGAGCGCATGCCGAAACTGACCCGGCTCCACAACGTCTAGAAGTTCACCGGCTGCCTCGCCTTGCTCTGCCGGTTCATCAGCCGGCTGGGAGAGAAGGCCCTGCCCCTCTACGGTCTCCTTCGCAAGACGGCTCTGATCGAGCCGGGTCAAACCAAGAGGTCGGGCGCCTTCGACTGGCCTAACGAGGCGGACGAGGCCTTCCGTGGCCTCAAGAAGGCTCTCACCCGCACGCCTATCCTGGCCATGCTGGCTGAGAAGGAACCCTTGCTCGCCTACATCGCGGCGACAACCCACATCATCAGCGTCATTCTGGTGGTCGAGCGGGCGGAGGAGGGCAAGTCCCTGCCGGTCCAGCAACCTGTCTACTACCTTAGCGAGGTCCTCTTCGCGTCCTAGCAGAACTACCCCCACTATCAAAAGATGTACTATGGCATATACTTCGCCACCAAGAAGGTCAAGCAATACTTCCAAGAGCACACCATTACCGTGGTAAGCACGACCCTGCTTGGTGAGATCATGAGAGGCCGGGACTCCACCGTCTGGATCACCAAGTGGGTCATCGCCCTTGCCAACCACGAGATCCGGTATGAGCCAAGAACCGCCATCAAGTCATAGGCGTTGGCAGATTTCCTCGTCCACTAGGCAGAGATGGAGTTCGTCCCGTCTCCCCCAGACTCCACGCATTGGCGCATGCACTTCGACGGCTCGAAAATCAGGACCGGCCTGGGTGTCGGCATAGTCCTCTCTTTCCCGAAAGGTAATCAGCCCAAATATGCCCTATAGATCCACTTCACCGCCTACAACAACGTGGCTGAGTACGAGGCCATCGTCCATGGCCTCCGGCTCGCCAAGGAGATCGGCATCAGGCGCATCCTCTGCTTCGGCGACTCCGACCTCGTGGTGGAGCATGTCTCTGGTGAATGGGACGCTAGGGACGCCAACATGGCCAGCTACCGCTTCCTCGTACAACAGCTCACCGGCTCCTTCGTGGGCTGTGAGTTTCATCACGTCCCACAGGTGGACAACGACGCGACGGATGCGCTCGCAAAGATTGGATCCACCCGGCAGGCCAGCCCAGCCGGCGTCTCCCTCGAACGGTTGCTCAAGCCGTCGATCAAGCCTTCCCCAGAATCGGAGTCAATCCTCATGCCGGCGGGTGTCGCCGGCCCATCGACGGCCCCAGCCGCCTCTCCAGCAACTTCACCGCCGCCTCTCGAACTGTCGGCCACCCAGCCGACTCCGATCGAGCTGGCGACGCCCAAAGCGGCTGGCCCCAGCGGCACGGCCGTCATGGTGATCACCAGCCAGCCGGCCCTAGGGGCTGGCCAACTAGCCTCGAGAGCTCCCGAGCCGGCCCCGGGGGCTGGCGAACCGGTCCCGAGGACTGATCAACCAGTCCGTGGGGCTCCCGAGCCGGCCGCCGTCGCGGCCCCCTCATGGGCCCAACCCATCTTAGCGTTCCTTCTGTGGGGCGAGCTTCCTCCGAACGAGGCTCTGGCTAGCCAAATCCAGCGCCGGGCCACGGCCTACGGCATCATCAACAACGAGCTCGTCCATTGCAGCACCACCGGCGTCTTCTAGCGATGCGTCGAGCTGGAAAAGGGTCTAGAGATCCTCCTTGACATTCATCAGGGCGAGTGCGGGGATCATGCCGCCTCTCGGACCCTAGTGGCCCAAGCTTTCCGCCACGGCTTCTTCTGGCCAACGGCTCTCGACGCGGCCAAGAAATTGGTTGACGAGTGCGAGGTCTGCCAACGCTTCAGCGCGCAAAGCCACCTGTCGGCAACGGCCCTCCAAACCATCGCCCTCTCATGGCCATTCGCTGTTTGGGGACTGGACATTGTGGGGCCATTCAAGACCGCTCGAGGTGGCATGACACACTTCCTGGTGGCCATTGACAAGTTCACCAAGTGGATCAAGGCGCGACCAGTCAAGAAGCTGGATGGCCCCACAGCCGCCTGGTTCATCGACAACATCACGGTACGCTATGGCGTTCCCCATAGCATCATCACCAACAACTACACCAACTTTGCCAAGGGCGCACTCGCGCGTTTTTGCTCCAAGCAAGGAATCCGCTCGACCTGGCCTCCGCCTCTCATCCTCAGTCCAACGGCCAGGTCGAGAGGGCGAACGACCTCATCCTATCTGGCATCAAGCCCCGGCTTGTGACGCCGCTGGTAAGGTCGGCCGGCTGCTAGATCGACGAGTTGCCGGCCGTCCTTTGGAGTCTCAGGACCACCCCAAACCGGTCAACCGGCTACACTCCCTTCTCCCTCGTGTATGGGTCCGAGGCAATCATCCCCACCGACATCGAGTTTGATTTGCCTCGGGTCACCCTGTACACGTTGAAGGACGCAAAGGAGGCAAGAGAATACGGCGTCGATCTACTTGAGGAAGCTCGCGAATTGGCCTTGAGCCGGACAGCAATCTACCAGCTGAAGCTCTAGCACTACCACATCAAGCGGATCCGGCCACTCTCGTTCTGCGAGCGGGACCTGGTCCTCAGACGGATCCAGCGAACCGCCAGACAACACAAGCTGTCCTCCCCATGGGAGGGCCTGTTCATCATTAGCAAGGCACTATGCAACAACGCGTCCTACCTGATAGACGCCCAGAAGCCACAGAAGCACAAAAGAGATGCTTCCGGCGAAGAAACGGAGCGCCCGTGGAACGCAGCGCTCTTGCGCCCGTTTTACTGCTAAGGAAAATCAATGTCTGTATGTATCCCCGTCCCTTTTGGGCTCATGAATGCAGTGGGCACCCCAAGCCGGCTCTTGGGGCGTGCCCCGTTTCGGTTTTTTCAAAAATGTTCCTCACACCGGCTCCCCGGCCTGGCTTCTGGGCCCGGGGGCTAGCCGGCTGGGCCTAGAAGGGCCTCTCTAAAAAACAGCTAAGTAGTGTGAGCCGACCAAACTTCCCCACCCTTACCACCTACAGAACCGGCTCCCGGCTGTTCGGCTGACGGGGCCCCGAGGCGGCAAGGTTTGGCTCACACGAAAGGTCAAAACAAAGGGAGACCCCTTCGGGGCCCTGCCGGACCCTCGCCGCGTCTCTACCACTCTACTTATCCCAAAAAAACCTCGCGATTCCAAATTTTTAACCGGCTCCCCGAGGCGGACGCCCCGACCCAGCCATATACCGGCTCCTGACTGTCGGGCTGGTGGGACCAAAACCAAAGGGGAAAAGGAGTAGAAATGGAAAGAGTCGAGGCAGGCAAAAAGGGATAAGGACGAGGCGGCTTGAGTCACAAGGCAAACACAACAGAATATTCATGACATAAACATTAAAGCCAAAAGTGGCCCACGTCCAGCATTCAGTTCATTACACAAACACCCCCAGTGGATGGATTCAAGTTTTTACACGCAGGGAAAAAAGAAGATAAAAAAGATGCCCGGGGGCTTAGGCCACCGGCGCATCGCCAGCCAGTGTGCCCCCAGCCGGCGCGTCGCGAGGCGGCTCGGTCCTTGCCGCGGAGGTGGTCATAGTCTTGGGGTCGGCCTCCTTGGCCTTCGAGGCAGGCTCCCCGGTCTCGGCCGTCTCGCTGCTAGAGTCGGTGCTCTCATCGGCGACTTCGTCATCCGCCTAGCCGTGAGGGACGCCAAAGGAGTCCTCGGGCAACGGATCGCCATCCTTGCCAAGGGGCAGCAGCAACTCGTCCGCGTCAACGTATGACGCGAGCTCGTTGGCCCGCTGGACAAGGGTCGGCTCGCGGGCCTCCCGCTCTGTGGCCGGCACATCCCACATGGTCGCCAACCGGCCCAGGTCCACGCCGCGGTACCAAGACGTGACGAACCGGAGCGCCATCTGCGCCCCAGCTCGGGCGGCCGATGCCTTCCAGGCCTCGAAGCGGGAGACGGCGTGCTCCAGCCACTGATCCACGCGGTGCGTCGGAGCTCCCCGTGGCCTGGCCATAGTGCAATGATGACCTCCTTGCTAGCGGTCTTGAGCCGCTCCACGCTCTGCTCTAGATGGGTCATCCGCATCTCGACGGTGATCCCAATCTCGTCCATGCCCCACGCGGTGTGCTCCTCGATGGGGCGACCGCACTCCCAAAGGTATTCTCGGTGCTCCTCAACAGCGCGTGCAGCGCGGCGATGAGTTTCCGGGAAATGCCCTGGAAGGAAGGAGAAGAGAAGGAAAGAAAAAGCAAGATGAAGCACAAAAAATAGCAAAGGTAAGAGCAACCGGCTGGGGAAAGAGAGAGATTGGCACTTACCTTCAATCGCGTCGTCCACCCCAATGGCGAAAGGGAGTGCCGCCTCATGCTCTGAGTTCCGAGCCGCCTCCGAGGTGGCGAGGGAGCCCTTGACCTCCTCGAGCGTCTTCTCAAGGCGGGTCACTCGCCTTGAAGGGTGGAGGTCCTCAGGGCGGAGTCAGCCGCCTCCTTAACGTCACCTCCCGGGCCGCCACGTCCTTTGCCGCCTTGACCTTCAGCCGGTCCCGGGCCGCCTCCCCGTCGACTAGCAGTGCGGCCAGCCGGTCCATCTCCTGTGCGGTCGCCTGGACGTTCCGCGCCAGCCGGTCCCGTTCGGCGACAAGCCCGGTCTTCTCCCCCTGGAGGGTGGCCAGCTCGCCTGCAAGACGTAACCAACATCAGCCGATTCCGAGGGGCTACATGCCGCTCCTACAAAGTGCAACCTACCTTGCACGTGCGCCAGCTCCTCCTGCAGGCAGTAGAACCCATGTTTGCCACGGTCGTGGATGGCGACCGCTTCTGCAAACAGCTTTTGCCATAGAGAAGCTCCCTCCTGTCGCAAGAAAGGGGGGCAAAGGCCAAGACATGCTCAAAGGAGATCCGGCCCGGCTGCCCGTCAGCCGGTCAACCGGCCCGCATCTCGAGGGCTAGACCCAGTGGGTGCGCTTGCGCCCCCCCACTGAAAACTCTAAGGCAAAAGTGCTAGCTTACCTCTGCACGCTGAAGGGCGGCGTTAGCCACCTTCGCAAACCGGGCAAGCTCCTACCAGCACAGGTCCAGGACATTGCCCAAGTCTGCAAAGGACGGGACTGGGCCGCCTGCCTGGGGGCCCGGCAGGGCCGGCATGCTCGCCAGCGCTTCCCAGTCTCGGATGACCTCCTGCATCGACCGCAGGGCCCGGCCGCCACTGTCGCCTGGGCTCACCGTGGCTCCAAACGCCGAGGGCGGGTTGATGACGGCAAGGGGCCAGGAGTCGCCTCCTGTCAGCCCCTCGCCCGGTGCCGCTGCCGCCTCCTCTCCCGGCCCCTCCGGTGCGTCGGTCGTGCCGGAAGGTACCTCCGCCTCCATGGCCGCCGTCTCCGGCGACGCCTACGACACCGTCTCCGGGACCACCGGAGCCTCTGGCATCACGACCCGGGCCGGCTCGACCGCAGGAGGGGTCACCTCCTGCACCTTAGGCCGGGTCACCTCAGGATCCGGCCCCGTCGTCGTCTCCCTCGCCGGGGCCACTTCTTGCGCTGGCAGAGGCGCTGGCGAGTCCATGGTCGCCCCCACGACTCGCTTGAAGGAGGCCTCGACATGCGGGTGGACTCCGTGGCCGAGTCCGTCGCCCATGAGGGGTCCGCCGACCCCCTCCGCCTCCGGCCGCTTGAGGTCCCGGAGTGCGCAGCGCCTCCTCACGTGTCGGATTGGGAGGCTCGCAGCTCCGCGGGGCTCCTCTTTTCCTCCTGCTGGGTGGCCACATGCTCGCGGGCCAGCCGGCCGGCAGCATCCGTCGTCTCCCCTGCTGGCTCCTCATCTTGGAGCTCGATGGGGTCACTACAGTGTCCAAAAACCGGTCGTTAACCGTCTCGCAAGACGAAAGCATAAAATCGCACAAAGATGAAGAACTTACGCGATAACAAGGTGCAGGGCCCGCTTGGCGCGTGGCGGCGGCTTCCGCATGGCCAGCTTCACCCGCTTCGGGCCGGGCGGCAAGGCCCCCGGCCCCCCGAGAGCCGGCCTCTTCCCCCGGCCGACCGCTTCGGCTGCTGGGCCTCGAGCCAGTCGCTCCTCGCTCCTCCGATCCTGGCACGCCGCAGGAGGAGGTCCATCTAGAATCATCAAATCGTCATCATCATCGTCAT
The DNA here is from genome assembly GCA_022496015.1 of Hordeum marinum. Lineage (NCBI taxonomy): Eukaryota > Viridiplantae > Streptophyta > Magnoliopsida > Poales > Poaceae > Hordeum > Hordeum marinum. The sequence goes on along the minus strand of CM039676.1, from coordinate 106,883,351 downwards.
CGTCTGTCCAGTCCCAGATGGATGGGGCAAGAAGGAACTCACCCGCTCTGCTGGGTTCCCCGGCTGCGCCGGACCCTCCGGCCCTGCCAGGAGCGCGGCCTAACGGATCCGCCGACTTGTCGCCCCCCCGAGGAGTCCACTCCTTCCTTCGAGGGGCCTCCCATTTGAAGTCTTGAGAGTCGGAGTCCTCACGCTCCGCCTCGAAGATCTACGGGTGCGGGCCGTCCGGCGTGTTCTGTCACACCAATAGTTGCGGTCAGCACTTCAACGTAAGTTCTCCAGCCGACTATCGGCTAGGGAATACCAAATGAGAAAGAACCACCTCGACGAAAAAAACTCACCAGAGGAGGCCGGTTGATGTGGTCGTATGGCTCCATGCCGAAGGACCACGAGGCGGGCTTCAGCTTGAACGTCGTGAGGGTGTTCACCCGCTTCGCCACCTGAGTCGGCGTCAGCTCGACGGTGGACTACCGGCAGGGGTCATGCCGGCCGGACATGTCGCAAATCCGGTGTGGCCTCATCTGGAGGGGCGACACCCGACGCGAGACAAAGGCCGCCACTAGGTCGGCGGCAACCAGCCCCTCGACGCTCTTCAGCTACGAGAGTCGGGCGAGCTCGTCCAAGGCCATGCCGCGCAGGGCAGGTGCCTGCCAGTTCTGCTGGGAGGACTTCCGATCCTCGAACGGTGGCAGCCGGATGTAATCCGTCCTTGGGTCGATGTTCTTCACGTAGAAGAATGATTGGCGCCACCCCTTGACGGACTCGATCAAAGACAGATGGGGAAAGTAAGCGACGCCGTGGTAGCACACCACCGTGCCCCCGCATGCATCGCTCTTCAAAGACTTGAGATAGAAGAGGGCATTGAAGAACTCGAGGAAGGGGAGGATGCCGAGGTACCCCAAGGTCGCTCCTCCGGTCCTGGCACGCCGTAGGAGGAGGTCCGTCTAGAATCATCAAATCGTCATCATCATCGTCATCATCTGTCCAGTCCCGGATGGAGGGGGCAAGAAGGAACTCACCCACTCCGCTGGGTTCCCCGGCTGCGCCGGACCCTCCGGACCCGCCAGGAGCGCGGCCTAATGGATCCGCCGGCTTGTCGCCCCCCCGAGGAGTCCACTCCTTCCTCCGAGGGGCCTCCCATTTGGAAGTCTTGAGAGTCGGAGTCCTCACGCTCCGCCTCGAAGATCTGCGGGTGCGGGCCGTCCGGCGTGTTGTGTCACACCAATAGCTGCGGTCAGCACTTCAACGTAAGTTCTCCAACCGACTGTCGGCTAGGGAATACCAAACGAGAAAGAAGTACTTCGACGAAAAAACTCACCAGAGGAGGTCGGTTGATGTGGTCGTATGGCTCCATGCCGAAGGACCACAAGGCGGGCTTCAGCTTGAACGTCGTGAGGGTGTTCACCCGCTTCGCCACCTGAGCTGGCGTCAGCTCGACGGTGGACTACCGGCAGGGGTCATGCCGGCCGGACATGTCGCAAATCCGGTGTGGCCTCATCTGGAGGGGCGACAGCCGACGCGAGACAAAGGCCGCCACTAGGTCGGCGGCAACTAGCCCCTCGGCGCTCTTTAGCTACGAGAGTCGGGCGAGCTCGTCCAAGGCCATACCGCGCAGGGCAGGTGCCTGCCAGTTCTGCTGGGAGGACTTCCGGTCCTCGAACGGCGGCAGCCGGATGTAATCCGTCCTCGGGTCGATGTTCTTCACGTGGAAGAATGATTGGCGCCACCCCTTGACGGACTCGATCAAAGAGAGATGGGGAAAGTGAGCGATGTCGTGGTAGCACACCACCATGCCCCCGCATGCATCGCTCTTCAAAGACTTGAGATAGAAGAGGGCATTGAAGAACTCGAGGAAGGGGAGGATGCCGAGGTACCCCAAGGTCGCTCCTCCGGTCCTGGCACGCCGCAGGAGGAGGTCCGTCTAGAATCATCAAATCGTCATCATCATCGTCATCGTCTGTCCAGTCCCGGATGGAGGGGGCAAGAAGGAACTCACCCGCTCCGCTGGGTTCCCCGGCTGCGCCGGACCCTCCGGCCCCGCCAGGAGCGCGGCCTAATGGATCCTCCGGCTTGTCGCCCCCCCGAGGAGTCTACTCCTTCCTCCGAGGGGCCTCCCATTTGGAAGTCTTGAGAGTCGGAGTCCTCACGCTCCGCCTCGAAGATCTGCGGGTGCGGGCCGTCCGGCGTGTTCTGTCACACCAATAGCTACGGTCAGCACTTCAACGTAAGTTCTCTAGCCGACTGTCGGCTAGGGAATACCAAACGAGAAAGAAGTACCTCGACGAAAAAACTCACCAGAGGAGGCCGGTTGATGTGGTCGTATGGCTCCATGCCGAAGGACCACGAGGCGGGCTTCAGCTTGAACGTCGTGAGGGTGTTCACCCACTTCGCCACCTGAGCCGGCGTCAGCTCGACGATGGACTACCGGCAGGGGTCATGCCGGCCGGACATGTCGCAAATCCGGTGTGGCCTCATATGGAGGGGCAACACCCGACGCGAGACAAAGGCCGCCACTAGGTCGGCGGCAACCAGCCCCTCGGCGCTCTTCAGCTACGAGAGCCGGGCGAGCTCGTCCAAGGCCACGCCGCGTAGGGAAGGCCCCTGCCAGTTCTGCTGGGAGGACTTTCGGTCCTCGAACGGCGGCAGCCGGATGTAATCCATCCTCGGGTCGATGTTCTTCACATAGAAGAATGATTGGCGCCACCGCTTGACGGACTCGATCAAAGAGAGATGAGGAAAGTGAGCGATGCCGCGGTAGCACACCACCGTGCCCCCGCATGCATCGCTCTTCAAAGACTTGAGATAGAAGAGGGCATTGAAGAACCCGAGGAAGGGGAGGATGCCGAGGTACCCCTCGCACAACGTCACGAAGGCGAGGAGGTACAAGATCGAATTCGGCCCAAGGTTGTGCGGCTGGAGGTCGAAAGTGTGAAGAAGAAGACGGAAAAAGAGACTCACCGGGAGCCCGAAGCCCCGGGAGAAGGGCCAGAGGAACATGACGTGTTCCCCTGGCTGTGGTGCCGGCGCTATCTCGTCGCCCGGCGTGCGGGCGGCCACCCGCTCCGCTGACGGAAACATGCGCGCGTGGCGCAGCTCGGCGATGTACACCTCAACCACAAAGGAACCAGCCCAACTGCCTCAGCATCCATCAGCCATCGCGGCGGCGGTGCGGTGTGCGGGCGCGGGCACGGGCTCGGGTGCGACAGCGTGCGAAGGAAGGAAAGAGGCGACGACGAAAGCAGGGCAGCAAGGAGGCAAGTGGGGCGCGGGTACCTCCGCCTCCCACCCTTCCTCCCCTTTTATAGGGATGGCCACGACCGGGGGACTTGGGATCGTCTGTGCCCACACCTCTCGGAAATTCCGCGCGCGTGGGTGGCCCCGGGCCGTAACGGACGCTTTGGGGCGAAGAGCATCCTGTCCTGCGCCCCGAGGCCTACGAGGGCTACGCTTGGGTCCTACCGGGCTAGGCCTGGGTGATGTCCCGTCTCCCCGCATGCGTGGGACCCACGACATCATTACTCGTCGCGTGGCATGTCGTGTGCCAGCGCGGGACCCGAGGCGGCACACCGGAAATCAAGGCGTCGGATCCATCGGCCGACCCGGCTGCCCCTTCGCCTTCGAGCTGGGGGCGGCTGGTGCTAAGGGGAAGCCGCCGGCTCCCCGCCGTCCGCCAGACATAGGCTCCCGCCAACTTCGGTGGCTATTCACGCGGTTTATACCCCTAGGTAGGCCAAAGCAACAGGGTCTTCCCCCTTTCCGCTTCATAGAAAAACTACACGGCCGGCTGGCCGTCGCTGGCTGGAGGATGTTCAGCGCAAGCCAGTGCCGGCTGGCGCCCCGGCTGTCTGGTCAAGGAGCCGGTTGGGCCCTCGACCGGCTGGGCGCGGCCGGCTGCCCACAGGTTGGCTCTGTTGGAAATATGCCCTAGAGGCAATAATAAAATGGTTATTATTGTATTTCCTTGTTCATGATAATTGTCTATTGTTCATGCTATAATTGTATTAACTGGAAACCAGAATGCATGTGTGAATACATAGACCACAACGTGTCCCTAGTGAGCCTCTAGTTGACATGCTCGTTGATCAATAGATGGTCACGGTTCCATGAGCATGGACATTGGATGTCGTTGATAACGGGATCACATCATTAGGAGAATGATGTGATGGACAAGACCCAATCCTGAGCATAGCACAAGATCGCGTAGTTAGTTTTCTAAAGCTTTTCAGTGTCAATTATTGTTTCCATAGACCATGAGATTGTGCAAATCCCGGATACCGTAGGAATTCTTTGGGTGTGCCAAATGTCACAACGTAACTGGGTGGCTATAAAGGTACACTACGGGTATCTCCGAAAGTGTCTGTTGGGTTGGCACGAATCGAGACTGGGATTTGTCATTCCGTGTGACGGAGAGGTATCTCTAGGCCCACTCGGTAAGACATCATCGTCATGAGCTGAATGTGACTAAGGAGTTAGCCATGGGATGATGTCTTATGGAACGAGTACAGAGACTTGTCGGCAATGAGATTGAACAAGGTATAGAGATACCGACGATCGAATCTCTGGCAAGTATCATACCGGTAGACAAAGGGAATTGTATACGAGATTGATTCAATCCCCGACATCGTGGTTCATCTGATGAGATCATCGTGGATCATGTGGGAGCCAACATGGGTATCTAGATCCTGCTGTTGGTTATTGACCAGAGAGGTGTCTCGGTCATGTCTACGTGTCTCCCGAACGTCTAGGGTCTACACACTTAAGGTTCGATGACGCTAGGGTTATAGGGAAATGGTATACATGATTACCGAAGGTTGTTCAGAGTCCCGGATGAGATCCCGGACATCACGAGGATCTCCAGAATGGTCCGGAGGTAAAGATTGATATATAGGAAGTCCTGTTTTGGTCACCAGAAAGTTTTCGGGCTCATCGGTAGTGTACTGGGAGTGCCGGGAGGATGCCGGAGGACCCCGGGAGGGGTGTGACGACCAAAATACTTCGTGGGCCCTTAGAGGAGGTGTACCAGACCTTATTGGTCTGGCCAAGACCTTCCGAAAGGGCCCATGCGACTAGGGATAAGAGATAAGGCTGAAAAGGATTCAAAAGGAAGAGATCCACCTCCCTTGTGGGAGGTGGACTCTTCCCTAGGTTCGGCCGAACCTCTCCTCCTTGGAGGAGGGGCCAAGGCAGCCCTCCCTCTCCCTCCTCCTATATATATCCAAGGTATTGGGGCTGATTTGAGACACGATCTCTCTCTCCCACGGCACAGCCCTACCTCTCTTCTTCCTCCTCCGCAGTGCTTAGGCGAAGCCCTGCCGGAATACCTTGCTGCTTCACCACCACCACGCCGTCGTGCTACTGTTGGAGCTCTTCCCCAACCTCTCCCTCCTCCTTGCTAGATCAAGGCGCAGGAGACGTCACCGGGCTATATGTGTGTTGAACATGGAGGCGCCCTTGTTTGGCGCTTAGATCGGAGTCCACCGCGATCTGAATCGCTGCGAGTACGACTCCACCAACCGCGTTCTTGTCAAAGGTATGAAGATGTAATCTCTCCCCACTCATTGCTGGTTTCTCCATAGATAGATCTTGGTGACACGTAGGAAATTTTTGATTTACTACTACGTCTCCCAACAGTGGCATCATGAGCTAGGTCTATGCGTAGAATCTATGCACGAGTAGAACACAAAGTTGTTGTGGGCGTCGATCTTGTTAATTTGCTTACCACTACTAGTATTATCTTGATTCGGCGGTATTGTGGGATGAAGCAGCCCGGACCAACTTTACACATACGCTTACGTGAGACCAGTTCCACCGCCTGACATGCACTTGTTGCAAAAGGTGGCTAGCGGGTGTCCGCCTCTCCCACCTTAGTCAGATTGGATTTGATGAAAAGGGTCCTTATGAAGGGTAAATAGCAATTGGCATATCACATTGTGGTTTTGGCGTAGGTAAGAAATGTTCTTGCTAGAAACCTATAGCGGCCACGTAAAAACTTGCAACTACAAATTAGAGGACGTCTAACTTGTTTTTGCAGCATATGCCTTGTGATGTGATATGGCCAAAGGATGTGATGTGATGCATTGTGATGTATGAGATTGATCATGTTCTTGTAATAGGATTCACGACTTGCATGTCGATGAGTATGACAACCGACAGGAGCCATAGGATTTGTCTTATTTTATTGTATGACCTGCGTGTCAATCATAAACGCCATGTAATTACTTTACTTTATTTCTAAACGTTAGCCATAGTAGTAGAAGTAATAGTTGGCGAGACAACTTCATGAAGACACGATGATGGAGATCATGGTGTCGTGCCGGTGACAGTGATGATCATGGTGCCCCAAAGATGGAGATCAAAGGAGCAAGATGATATTGGCCATATCATGTCACTATATTGATTGCATGTCATGTTTATCATGTTTACATCTTATTTGCTTAGAACGATGGTAGCTAAATAAGATGATCTCTCAATAAAATTTCAAGAAAAGTGTTCACCCTAACTATGCACCGTTGCTAAGGATCGTTGTTCCGAAGCACCACATGATGATCGGGTGTGATAGGTTCTAATGTTCGCATACAATGGGTGTAAGCCAGATTTACACGCGCGATATACTTAGGTTGACTTGACGAGCCTAGCATGTACATACATGGCCTCAGAACACGGAAGACCGAAAGGTCGAACATGAGTCGTATAGAAGATACGATCAACATGGAGATGTTCACCATGGATGACTAGTCCATCTCACGTGATGATCGGACACGGGCTAGTTAACGTGGATCATGTGTCACTTGGATGACTAGAGAGACGTCTATCTAAGTGGGAGTTCATTAAATAATTTGATTATGTGAACTTACTTATCATGAGCTTAGTCTAAAATTGTCGTTACAATCTATATTGTAGATCCAATGGCCAATGCTAATGTCACCCTCAACTTCAACGCGTTCCTAGAGAAAACCAAGCTGAAATATGATAGAAGCAACTATGCGGACTGGGTCTGTGGTTTGAGGATCATCCTCATAGCTTCCAAGAGATTGTATGTCCTTGATGCATCGCTTGGTGACCCACCCATTTTCCCAGCGGACCAAGACGTTACAAATGATTGGCAGTCATGCTGCAATGATTACTCTCTTGTTCAGTGCGGCATGCTTTACAGTTTAGAATCGGGGCTCCAAAAGCGTTTTGAGCAACACGGAGCATATGAGATGTTCCAAGAGCTGAAACTGTTTTTCCAAGCTCATGCCCGGGTCGAGAGATATGACGTCTCCGACAAGTTCTTCAGCTGTAAGATGGAGGAGAATAGTTCTGTCAGTGACCACATACTCAAAATGTCTAGGTTGCACAACTGCTGGATTCAGCTGGGAGTTAATCTCCCGGATGACTCGGTCATTGACAAAATCCTCCAGTCGCTTCCACCTATCTACAAGAGCTTTGTGATGAACTACAACATGCAGGGGATGGAGAAGTCCATTCCTGAGTTGTACTCGATGCTGAAATCAGCGGAGATCGAGATCAAAAAGGAGCATCAAGTGTTGATGGTGAATAAGACCACTAGTTTCAAGAAAGGCAAGGGTAAAAAGAACTTCAAAAAGGATGGCAAAGCTGTTGCCGCGCCCGGTAAGCAAGTTGTCGGGAAGAAGAACAAGCATGGACCCAAGCCTGAGACTGAGTGCTTTTATTGCAAGGGTTCCGGTCACTGGAAGTGGAACTGCCCCAAGTACTTAGAGGATAAGAAGGCCGGCAATGTTAAAGATATATGTGATATACTTGTTATTGATGTACAACGCTCGTAGTAGCTCCTGGGTAATTGATACCGGTGCAGTTGCTCACATTTGTAACTCCAAGCAGGAGCTGCGGAATAAGCGGAGGCTGGCAAAGGATGAGGTGACGACGCGCGTCGGGAATGGTTCCAAGGTCGATGTGATCGCTGTCGGAACGCTACCTCTACATCTACCTTCGGGATTAGTGTTAAACCTGAATTATTGTTATTTAGTACCAGCTTTGAGCATGAACATTGTATCTAGATCTCTTTTGATGCGAGATGGCTACTCATTTAAATCTGAGAAAAATGGTTGTTCTATTTATATGAGAGAAATATTTTATGGTCATGCCCTGCTAGTCAATGGTTTATTTTTGATGAATCTCGAATGTGATGTTACACATGTCCATAGTGTGAGTACCAAAAGGTGTAAGGTTGATAATGATAGTCCCACTTACATGTGGCACTACCGCCTTGGTTATATTGGTGTCAAACGCATGAAGAAGCTCCATGCTGATGGACTTTTGGAGTCTCTTGATTTTGAATCATTTGACACGTGCGAACCATGCCTCATGGGCAAGATGACCAAGACTCTGTTCTCCGGAACAATGGAGCGAGCAACTGATGTATGCGGTCCAATGAGCGTCGAGGCTTGCGGTGGCTACCGTTATGTTCTCACCCTCACTGATGACTTGGGTAGATATGGGTATGTCTACTTGATGAAACACAAGTCTGAAACCTTTGAAAGGTTCAAGGAATTTCAGAGTGAGGTAGAGAATCAACGTGACAGGAAAATAAAGTGCCTACGATATGATCATGGCAGAGAATATTTAAGTCACGAGTTTGGCACGCACCTAAGTAAATGTGGAATTGTTTCACAACTCACGCTGCCTGGCACACCTCAGCGAAATGGTATGTCTGAACGTCGTAATCGCACTCTATTGGATATGGTGCGATCTATGATGTCTCTTACTGACTTACCGCTATCATTTTGGGGATATGCATTAGAGACTGCCGCATTCACTTTAAATAGGGCATCGTCAAAATCCATTGAGATGACACCGTATGAATTATGGTTTGGAAAGAAACCTAAGCTATCATTTCTAAAAGTTTGGGGATGCGATGCTTACGTGAAGAAACTTCAACCTGAGAAGCTCGAACCCAAAGCGGAAAAGTGCGTCTTCATAGGATATCCCAAAGAGACTATTGGGTATACCTTCCACCTCAGATCCGAAGGCAAAGTCTTTGTTGCCAAGAATGTATCCTTTCTCGAGAAAGAGTTTCTCTCGAAAGAAGTAAGTGGCAGGAAAATAGAACTTGATGAGGTAATTGTACCTCCACTCGAACCAGAGAGTAGCGCAGCACAGGAAGTTGTTTCTGTGGAGCCTACACCGGCTAGAGAGGAAGTTAATGATGATGCTCATGAAACTTCAGATCAAGTTACTGTTGAATGTCGAAGGTCCACTAGGACACGTTTCGCACCAAAGTGGTATGACAACCCTGTCCTAGAGATCATGCTATTGGACAACGGTGAACCTTCGAACTATGAAGAAGCGATGGCGGGCCCAGATTCCAACAAATGGCTTGAGGCCATGAAATCCGAGATAGGATCCATGTATGAGAACAAAGTATGGACTTTGGTGGACTTGCCTGATGATAAGAGAGCCATTGAAAATAAATGGATCTTTAAGAAGAAGACTGACGCGGATGGTAATGTGACCGTCTATAAGGCTCGGCTTGTCGCTAAGGGTTATCGACAAGTTTAAGGAGTTGACTACGATGAGACTTTCTCACCTGTAGCGATGTTGAAGTCTGTCCGAATCATGTTAGAAATTGTCGCATTTAATGATTATGAGATCTGGCAAATGGACGTCAAAACGGCATTCCTTAATGGCTTCCTGAAGGAAGAACTATATATGATGCAGCTAGAAGGTTTTGTCAATCCTAAAGATGCTAACAATGTATGCAAGCTCCAGCGCTCCATCTATGGGCTGGTGCAAGCATCTCGGAGTTGGAACATTCGATTTAATGAGGTGATTAAAGCGTTTGGTTTTGTACATGTTTATGGAGAACCCTGTATTTACAAGAAAGTGGTCGGGGGCTCTGTAGCATTTCTCATATTATATGTGGATGACATACTGATAATGGGAAATGATATAGAACTCTTGTAAAGTGTAAAGGCCTACTTGAATAAGTGTTTTTCAATGAAGGACCTTGGAGAAGCTGCTTACATATTAGGTATTAAGATATATAGAGATAGATCGAGACGCCTCATAGGTCTTTCACAAAGCTCATACCTTGAAAAGATATTGAAGAAGTTCAATATGGATCAGTCCAAGAAGGGGTTCTTGCTTGTGCTACAGGGTGTGAGATTGAGTACGACTCAATGCCCGACCACGGCAAAAGATAGAGAAGAAATTAGTGTCATCCCCTATGCTTCAGCCATATGCTCTATTATGTATCTCATGCTGTGTACCAGACCTGATGTGAACCTTGCCATATGTTTGGTAGGGAGGTACCAAAGTGATCCCGGAGCGGAACACTAGACAGCGGTCAAGAATATCCTCAAGTACCTGAAAAGGACAAAAGACATGTTTCTCATATATGGAGGTGCCAAAGAGCTCATCTTAAAGGGTTACATCAATGCTAGCTTCGACACAGATCCGGACGGCTCCAAGTCGCAAACCGGATACGTGTATATTTTGAACGGAGGGGTAGTCAGCTGGTGCAGTAGCAAGCAAAGCGCTGTGGCAGCATCTACATGTGAAGCGGAGTACATAGCTGCTTTGGAAGCGACAAAGGAAGGAGTCTGGATGAAGGAGTTCATCACCGACCTAGGAGTGATTCCCAATGCGTCGGGCCCGATGACTCTATTCTGTGACAACACTGGAGCTATTGCCCTTGTGAAGGAGCCCAAGTTTCACAAGAAGACAAGACACATCAAGTGCCACTTCAACTCCATCCGTGATTACATTCAGGAGGGAGATATAGATATTTGTAAAGTACATATGGATCTGAATGTCGCAGATCCGTTGACTAAACCTCTCTCACGAGCAAAATACGATCAACACCAGAATGCTACTGGTGTTCAATTCATCACAATGTAACTAGATTATTGACTCTAATGCAAGTGCGAGACTGTTGGAAATATGCCCTAGAGGCAATAATAAAATGGTTATTATCGTATTTCCTTGTTCATGATAATTGTCTATTGTTCATGCTATAATTGTATTAACCGGAAACCAGAATGCATGTGTGAATACATAGACCACAACGTGTCCCTAGTGAGCCTCTAGTTGACTAGTTCGTTGATCAATAGATGGTCACGGTTTCATGACCATGGACATTGGATGTCGTTGATAACGGGATCACATTATTAGAAGAAGGATGTGATGGACAAGACCCAATCCTGAGCATAGCACAAGATCGTGTAGTTTGTTTGCTAAAGCTTTTCAATGTCAAGTATCGTTTCCTTAGACCATGAGATTCTGCAACTCCCGGATACCGTAGGAATGCTTTGGGTGTGCCAAACGTCACAACGTAACTGGGTGGCTATAAAGGTACACTATGGGTATCTCCGAAAGTGTCTGTTGGGTTGGCACGAATCGAGACTGGGATTTGTCACTCCGTGTGATGGAGAGGTATCTCTGGGCCCACTCAATAAGACATCATCATAATGAGCTCAATGTGACTAAGGAGTTATCCACGGGATGATGTGTTATAGAACGAGTAAAGAGACTTGCCGGTAACGAGATTGAACAAGGTATAGAGATACGGACGATCGAATCTCGGGCAAGTATCATACCGGGAGACAAAGGGAATTGTATACGAGATTGATTGAATCCCCGACATCGTGGTTCATCCGATGAGATCATCGTGGAGCATGTGGGAGCCAACATGGGTATCCAGATCCCGCTGTTGGTTATTGACCGGAGAGGTGTCTCGGTCATGTCTATGTGTCTCCTAAACCCGTAGGGTCTACACACTTAAGGTTCGATGACGCTAGGGTTATAGGGAAATGGTATACGTGATTACCAAAGGTTTTTCGGAGTCCCGGATGAGATCCCGGACGTCAATAGGAGCTTCGGAATAGTCCGGAGGTAAAGATCGACATATAGGATGTCCTGTTTTGGTCACCGAAAAGCTTTCGGGCTCATCGGTAGTGTACCGGGAGTGCCGGGAGGGTGCCGGAGGACCCCCGGGAGGGGTGTGATGACCAAAGGACTTCGTGGGCCCTTAGAGGAGGTGTACCAGCCCTTATTGGGCTTGCCAAGACCTTCCGGAAGGGCCCATGCGGCTAGGGATAAGAGATAAGGCTGAAAAGGATTCAAAAGGAAGAGATCCACCTCCCTTGTGGGAGGTGGACTCCTCCCTAGGTTCGGCCAAACCTCTCCTCCTTGGAGGAGGGGCCAAGGCAGCCCTCCCTCTCCCTCCTCCTATATATATCCAAGGTATTGTGGCTGATTTGAGACATGATCTCTCTCTCCCACGGCGCAGCCCTACCTCTCTTCTTCCTCCTCCGCAGTGCTTAGGCGAAGCCCTACCGGAATACCTTGCTACTTCACCACCACCACGCCGTCGTGCTGCTATTGGAGCTCTTCCCCAACCTCTCCCTCCTCCTTGCTAGATCAAGGCACGGGAGACGTCACCGGCCTATATGTGTGTTGAACACGGAGGCGCCGTTGTTCGGCGCTTAGATTGGAGTCCACCGCGATCTGAATCGCTGCGAGTACGACTCCACCAACCGCGTTCTTGTAATGCTTCCGCTTAGCGATCTTCAAAGGTATGAAGATGCAATCTCTCCCCACTCGTTGCTGGTTTATCCATAGATAGATCTTGGTGACACGTAGGAAAATTTTGATTTACCAGTACGTCTCCCAACATGCTCTTCCGTTGACATCGGGACGGACATGCCCCGTCTTGTCCCCCTGCGCGCAGGTAGAACGACGCGACGTGACCGGCGCGACGGGGGGGGCTGTGGCTACAATGGCCGCTTACGCACCGCAGCACATGGCTACAGTCCAACTGTCCTGGCCGCTGACCTCGGTGAGCGCCACCGGGCGGGGGAACAGTGCCGGCACGCCCTCGCCACTTGATTACCTGCCCCGGTGTGGCTAAAGTGTCGCCGGCTATACCGGAGACTTCGGCCGGCTGGCGCTAGACGACACCCCCCGGGCGGCCCCTGCCGTGGCAGGTGGGCGAGGACCAATCACAAAGCCGGTTGGCGGGGCCCAACGAGACATGGGACCGCTCGGCCGGCAGGCCCCACCCGCGACAAGACGGCGCGAGCGGTGGGACCCTCTTGCCAGCCGGAGAGACTGCCAGCCGGGTCCCCCCACCATTGTACTTACGACATATTGTAAGGATCGAGGGGTTGGCATATAAAACCCCCCGAGCCCCCCATGCAACGGGGACGGACGAATGGTCACACACACGCATCCACAAAACTCTCATTCCCTCTAGTAGCAGAGGAAGACGAGCTGGCTGCTCCTTCTTCCTCCTCTAGACACAGCTCCAGGAGCATCCTTGTACACATACCCATCCATCCAACTAGACCAACCAGGACTAGGGGTGTTACCTCCCATGGAGGGCCCTGGACCTGGGTACATCGTGTTCACCATCGCTTGAGCCCAATCTCGCACCCGGAGCCCGTCGGCGTCCTCCGGCCCCAACCACTCATGATAAGCCACCCCATGGCATCTGTCGTGAGAAAACGGGGACAAGTAGCTTCTCCTAATGTGATTTCCATAAAAGTACCACCCACGGCGGAATCTAGAAGATTCCTAGATGCAAAATTCAATCCCACACAAAAAATGTATAATCATCCATAAACTCAAACCATGTGCGGGGCAATTTCTAATCATTAATTACATCATCTCGCAAGATTGTGCAACATGATCATGATCAAGTAGCTTCAATTTCATTATATCGTTCCTAAGGGAGATGATCTTAACGGGCAGAAAGTACTTGGAAATAAAAGCATCTTTACATTTATTCCATGAATCAATACTATTTTTTTGGCAAAGATGAAAACTAAGTTTTAGCACGATCTCGTAGTGAGAATAGAAATAGCCTCAATTTAACAATATCATTATCCACATCTTTATTCTTTTGCATGTCACACAACTCAATACAAGTATTTAGATGGGATGCGACATCTACACTAGGAAGTCGAGAAAATTGTTCTTTCAAAACAAGATTAAGCAAAGCAGCATTAATTTCATAAGATTCCGCACTAGTGGTGGGAGCAATCGGAGTACTAATAAAATCATTATTATTAGTATTGGAGAAGTCACACAACTTGGTATTCTCAAACATCGTGACAAAGCAAGCAATCTGGCACACAAGCAAATCCAAAGCAAACGAAAAGGCGAACGAAAGAAGGGCAAATAAAAAGGCAAATCTTTTTCTTTTTTTTATTCTAAAAATTGTTTTAGAAGTGGGGGAGAGGAAAATGAGAGGCAAATGACAAATAATGTAAATGCAATATATGAGCTTGTGATGGGTACTTGGTAGGCTTGATGTGTATCCTGCCCGACAACGGCGCTAGAAATCCTTCTTGCTACTTCTTGAGCTTGCGTTGGTTTTCCCTTGAAGAGGAAAGGGTGATGCAGCAATGTAGATAAGTATTTCTCTCAGTTGTTGAGAACTAAGGTATCAATCCAGTAGGAGGGACAAGCAAGTCACCAATAGACACACCTACACAAACAATCAGACTCTTGCACCCAACGCTATAAAGGGGTTGTCAATCCCTTCACGGTTACTTGCAAGGATTATATCTGATAGAGATAGATATGAAAGATTGCGGAAAGTAAAAGGTAAATAAATTGCAGCAAGGTATTTTTGGTAGTTTTGGTATATAGATCTGAAAATATAATATGGAAAATAGACCCGGGGGCCATAGGTTTCACTAGAGGCTTCTCTCTTGAAGGAAAATAATACGGTGGGTGGACAAATTACTGTCGAGCAATTGATAGAAAAGCTAATAGTTATGACGATATCCAAGGCAATGATTATGCATATAGGCATCACGTTTGAGTCATGTAGACAAAAACGATTCTGCATCTACTACTATTACTCCACATATCGACCGACTCCTGCCTGCATCTAGAGTATTAAGTTCATGAAGAACAGAGTAACACATTAAGTAAGATGACATGATGTAGAGGAATTAAATCAAGCTATATGATGAAAACCCCATATTTGTACCCTTGATGGCAACAATACAATACGTACCTCCCTACCCCTACTTTGACACTGGGTGAGGACACTGCAAGATTGAACCCAAAACTAAGCACTTCTCCCATTGCAAGAATTACCAATCTAGTTGGCCAAACCAAACCAATAACTTGAAGATATTTGCAAAGATATGAAATCATGCATATAAGAATTCAGAGAAGAAACAAATAATATTCATTGATAAGTTGATAATAAACCCACAATTCATCGGATCTCGACAAACACACCGCAAAAGAGTATTACATTGGATAGATCCCCATGAAGATCATGAAGAACATGGTATTGAAGCACAAAGAGAGAGAAGACGCCATCTATCTACTAGCTATGGACCCGTAGGTCTTTGGTGGACTACTCACGCATCATCGAAGGGGTAATGGAATTGATGTAGATGTCCTCCGTGATTGAATCCTCCTCCGGTAGATTATCGGAAAAGGCTCCAAGATTGGATCTCTCGGGAATGGAGGCTTTTGACGGCGGAAAAGTATTTCGTGGCTCTTTTTGGTATTGGGGGAATATTTTGGAATTTATATGCTGAAGATTAGGGTTAGTAGATCTACTGGGAGGCCACAAACCAGGGGGTGCCCCCTGGCCGCGCCAGGGTCGCTTGTGACCTCCTGGCAGGTCTCCTACCTTGCTCTCCAAGTCTGGTAGATGTCTTCTGGTCCAAGAAAAATCATCGTGAAGATTTTATTACGTTTGGACTCCGTTTAATATTCCTTATCTACAATACTCAAAAACAAGCAAAAAACAGAAACTGGCACTAGGCTCTAGGTTAATAGGTTAGTCCCAAAAATAATATAAAATAGCATATTAATGCATATAAAACATCAAAAATAGATAATATAATAGGTTGGAACAATAAAAATTATAAATACGTTGGAGACATATCAATATTCATATAGCTCGTAAAGAACCTGAACTAGGATACTGCGTGAATGATGGAGCTGCGTGAATTATGGAGCGACATGTCATACGTGGGGTCGTGTGATGTTTTTTCGAGGGAGGGTATTATACCTATATGGTATGAGTTATACGAGGTCTGGATATGGGTTATACGAGGCTTGGATATGGGTTACTCGGGCCAGATAAAAAAACAACGGGGTCAAGAATACCCTTCTGAAATTGAGTTACGGGGATCAGGGAAGCATGAATCCTCCAACCCACATATT
This sequence comes from Hordeum marinum, assembly GCA_022496015.1. NCBI lineage: Eukaryota > Viridiplantae > Streptophyta > Magnoliopsida > Poales > Poaceae > Hordeum > Hordeum marinum. The sequence continues at coordinate 106,867,187 of CM039676.1, read as the reverse complement.
TGACAAATCGGCAACACCGGCAGGTGCCGATGCTGCTTGCGTTAATTGGTAGCCAATGCACCCATGATTGTTTTCCCAGCCATGATTCTCATTTTATGTGGCACCTTAACTTGTCAGATCAAATTAAAAATTGGTTGTTCCCCACTTGGATTAGAGCTACTTGCTTCAGAGGGAAATGCATCACATATTCTTTCGTAGCCAACTATGCGCTTTTTACTATGAATCGTCTGACTTTCTTTAGGAACATGCAATCAAATCCTCCTAATTCGTCGATGATGCGCATACTTTCAAGTCTGCCTAAACATCAATAGAGTGGAAATGTTGGTTGAGAAAATCAACCCTCCATTCTCCATTGTCATCTAAGAAATCAAAGACCCGATTTAGACGACATCACCCTTTGAGATCGTGTGAAGGAATGGCTTCTAGGAATCCATGGGTTACCCCATACTCTGATCGAGTTGGCATTGGTGACCGGCCAAATCACAACATATTTCACTAATTTGAGACCATGTTCAATGCTGCCCCACCACACCGCTGATGTGTCGCCCCCAGTAAAAATAATATCCTCCATATTTTCAGAGGGTTGGTATTTTGCGTGAAGGAGCCCTGCCATAAGACTATCATGGTTCTCAATTAATCTTCGAGCTTGCTTGGCCAAGAGGGCCTCATTAAATGTGCCACGAAACCACATACCTCCTAAAATTTTTGGGAGAATCATCTTGTCACATGCAAGCCACGCCATTTTTCTTCTGCCTTTGTCCACTCCCAACAGCACTGCCTCATCAAATGTGTAAGATCATCATTGATGTAGGGATCTTAAAAACACTCATGACATATGTGGGTATTTCCTGTGCAACCACCTGTATGAGTATTTCCTTGCTAGCCATAGATGTATATCTCTCACTCTATTCCACCGGCCATTTTCTGAATTTAGCTTACAAAGATCAGAACTTCGCCTTATGCATTCTTCATTTCAGAACGGGAAGACCCAAATACTTAAGCTGAAAAAGCTCTCATGTGATTTCTTTAATCCCTTTAATCTCATGTTTTGCTGCACTGAGATAATTGTTCACGAATACGATGGAACACTCTGAAGGGTTTATAAGTTTTCGCATTGATGAAGCGTAAGTGTTCAAAATATGTTTGACATTGTCGCTCGTGCAGCTGACACACTTAAGTACAATAAGGAATTATCTGCAAAGACAAGATGAGGAATTGCAGGAGCTCTCCAACATTTTTATAAAGCCTCCAAACGATCATCTTGAATAACCTTATGTAGCAATGCATAGAGAGCATCAAAAATAAATGATAATAAAAATGGGATAATGAATCACCTTGGCAAAGACCACACGAAGGTGAGAATTGCTCTAGGAGCTTCCCACTAAACTTGATCAAGAATTTCATGGAATTAACACATTCGATAAATCGAGCTACCCAATTCATGAAGAACCCCCCACTTTAGCAGAGCCTTCTCTACAAACTCCTAATTCACGCGATCATGTGTATATAAAAGTTCCAATCACTACAAAAAGGACACATCCGAGACATTACATAACTTCTTTTTTCATGGATATAACACTTCCATGATGATAATTGTGACAAAAACATGTATCATCATACATGTGGTGGGCTCCTACTCTGTCACAACAAATATGACAAAAATAGGCTATTCGTCTTGGGCAGGCCGGAGATGCACCTGTATGACATTCTTTGGGCCATCCATGATATAAAATATTGTGGTAGAAGTGAGGGCGAGGAAATTTTCAGTGATTTCGAAATTATGGTGGGCAATCGGTGCGTGCTCGGGGTCGAGCAATGTAGTGTAATTGGCGCATTTTTCGCGTACGCGCATGTGTGCGAGGCGTTCACTAGCTGCAAACTGAACCAATCGAGCGAGGCGTTCGCTTACTGAACCCAAGCGATCCCTCACATTACGTACTTAACAAGCGACGGATCCCTCACACTACTGATTGAACCCGAGCGACTCCTTGGCTGCTAACTGAACCAGAGCGATTCCTTGGCTGCTATAACTAAACCCGAGAGATCAATCCCTTCGCTACTTACTAAACCCAATCAATCCCTTGTGCGAGACGTGAGTTGAGCTACTAGTAGTTGGTCGTTGGTTGGCTCTCGATGAACAATGCCCGTTGGTGCCATGCGTGATACGTGTGGTAGAACAAGTCGAGACGTTGCATTGATCAATCAAGCCCCTTGCATGAGATGTGGTTAGTTGACCTAGACGGTTGATTGGCTATGGATGAACCGTTCCCATTGTTGTTGCCCGCTCGTGCGCCCCATCCCAACCGATGGGTGTTCGCATTGGATGAACAGGATGGACCCCATAGTGCGTATTAGTAGCCGGTGTTGGGGTGGATGAACAGGACCCCGAGGAGGCTGTGTCGCGGTACGCCACACCCTCTTCGGTATTGGGGTGGAGAAACAAGACCCGTAGAGGCTGGAGGAAGTTGACGGTGGATGAGCAGTAGCCCATGGAGTCATGTTTTGCGGTACGCCACACCCCTTGGACCCGTTTCTTCGACCTTAGCTGGTCTGATTCCTTTGTCTTGCGCCACGCCACACCCCTAAACCTCGTTTTGATCATAGACAATTGAACATAAGTCTGTTTCCTCCATTTCTCGGGACACCACATCCCATCCGGACCCCACTTTGACCATAGACGGTTGAACAAAAGTCAGTTTCCTCCGTTTTGTGGGATGTCACACCGCTAGTCGAGTCGATGTTTCCTCCGTTCTGACCCAGCCGGTTGGCCACCGATGAACATGACATCGTTATTGCCGTCTATTGCCTCTACCATGTTGTCTCTCCATGTACACGAGCCCCGCCTGTACGTATGCGCGAGTACGTGTTCGAGACCCTACCCGTATGTATGTGGTCGTATTTACTTCAATGTGGTTCTACGTACGTGTACATGATTTAAATTGGATTGTGTGACATGCTACGTCGAGGGATCTACTACGACACGTGTCGCTCCTTACTCGGCCATGGTTCATCATCGTTGCACAGAGACCGGTCGACCTGTATGTACGTACATGTTTTGTGACCAGACAGATAACACTACGTACGCTTCAACCTGATGGGTCCCAGTTGTTAGGGGACAATAAAGTGGTGCTTCCTTACATATCAAGATGTAGCCGGTGGGTTGATACGTCTCCAACATATCAATAAACTTTGAAGTATTCATGCCATATTCACCTATGTTTACAATACTTTTATATGGTTTTAATGCACTTCACATGAGTTATGTAGAACTAACATGGACTGATGTTGTTTCTGCAGAATTACTATGGTGTTGTTTTTGTGCAGAAAATGAAAGTTCTCGGAATCGCTCGAAACTTTTTTGTGTTTTTTCTGGAGGAAATAAGCAACATTGGAGCGAAGACCTGTCGGAGGGGTGTGCCTATACCTGGCCAAAACTCGAGCCGGGCCGAGCCTAAAAACCCCATGGTATAAAACTCAGGCCTGAGCCTGGCCCAGCCTAACCGTCGGGCCTAATTTTTGGGCCCAGGCCCGGCCCGAGCCCGAGAAAACCCAGCCGGCCCGGCCGGCCTAGCCCGACGTAGGCGTAAAAATGAATTTGCGCAGGCCCGAGCCCGGCCTGGCCCAACCTTCGGGCTTGATTTTCAGGCCTAGGCCCGGCCCGCGGGCAAGCCAAGGCCCGGACCGGCCCGGGAATTTCAGGCCGGGTCAGGTCGGGCCGACCGGGCCGGGCTGCACATGGCCAGGTATAGGTGTGCCAGTGGGCCGCCACACAACAGGGTGCCCCCCTAGTAGCACGCCCTGATATGTGGTGGGCCACTCGTGGCTCCGTTTGGTGTGATCCCAAGGCTAAAAAATCCCATAAATACTAGATGCCATATAAATAAAGAGAGACTTCTCATTCCGCCACCGAAACTTTCGATGTCGATGAAAAACAATCTGGAGGCATTACAGTACCCTGTCGGAGAGGGTAGATCATCTTTGGTGGCCATCTTCATCATCCCGGAGAAGGCCATGACGAGGAGGGAGTAGTCGACCCTCGGGGCTGACGGTTTGTACTAGTAGCTATGTGTTAAATCTCTCTCTCTCTCCCTCTCGTGTTCTTGAGATGCCACGATCTTGATGTATCACGGGCTTTGTTAATATAGTTGGACCCTATGAGGTGTTTCCCTTGCTATCTTGTTGTGATTAATTGAATCTTTCCCTTTGAGATATCATTATGTTGGATTGAATATTGGATTTGAGAACACTAGATGTACATCATGCGTGGGACACCCATAGTGACATTGGGTTATTCTATTGATTCACTTTATATATGCTAAGGAATCTATGCATAGGGGTTGATTGCATATTTTCATACCACGTTCTCCAATAGAAATCTTGGGGTGCTCGTTGAAGTTCTTTGTGTTGGATTGAATATGGTAGATCTGAAATTGTTTAATGCATGTCGCATAATTTACCCACGGATACTTGCGGTGACATTGGAGTATGTAGGTGACATTAGGGTTGATTGAGATGTTTCATTGGTGTTATTCTACTACAAACTCTAGGGTTGTTTGTGACACTTATAGGAATAGCCCAAAAGATTGATCGGAAAGGATAACTTTGAGGTGGTTCTACTACCTGAACCAATTTCATCTATTTGTTCTCCTCTAGATAGGAACTTTGGAGTGATTCTTTGTTGCACATTGAGGGATGATCATATGATTTAACTTTGTTAGCATTGTTGGGAGATTGGACTAGCAAAAGTATGAACCCTAGGCCTTGTTTCCAAGCATTTATACACTGTTTTGTTCGTTGCTTTGCACTTGCTACCTTGCTGTTTTTATATTTTCAGATTACAAAAACCTATATCTATCATCCATATTGCACTTGTATCACCATCTTCTCGCCGAACTAGTGCACCTATACAATTTTCCATTGTATTGGGTGTGTTGGGGACACAAGAGATTTCTTGTATTTGATTGCAGGGTTATTTGAGAGAGACCATATTCATCCTACACCTCCCACGTGTTGATAAACCTTAGGTCATCCACTTGAGGGAAAATTGCTACTGTCCTACAAAACTCTGTGCTTGGAGGCCCAACACGAGTCTACAAGAATAAAGTTGCGTAGTAGACAACAAGCTCTTTTTCGGCGTCGTTGCGGGGTAGGTGAGTGATTGAAGGTATATCTTTAGATATTGCAATTAAATCTTTTAGTTTCTTGTTTTTCACTAGTTTGGTTTTATAAAATAAAACTACAAAAATTGGAGTTTGGGTTGCATCATTTGTTTCATATTTATAATGTCTTTCGTGAAAACAAGGATTCGGAAAATTGTGATGAATTGGTAGAGGAAGAAATTATGAAAATACTTAATGATAATTCATCGAATGATGAGAATGATAGAAATATTGTTAGTATGAATTCTCTGAATATTCATGATGCTAATGATATGCAAAGCCACAAGCTTGGGGATGCTATGTTTGATGAACATGATATTTTTAGTCCCTCAATTTTTGATGAGCAAAACTATTATGATGATAGCATGCCTCCTATGCATGATGATTATTATGATGACATGTATGCTATAAAGATTAATGACAACCATGAAATTTTTTATCATGATTTTAATATTCAGTGTGGTTTTGTCAATCAAGTGTCACATGATAGTTATTTTTTGAGTTTGCTCCCACTATTATGAATGAGAAGAAATTTGCTTATGTGGAGAGTAATAAATTTTCTATGCTTGTAGATCATGAAAAGAATGCTTTATGTGATAGTTATATTGTTAGATTACTTCATGATGCTACTGAAAACTAATTATGAGAGGGGATGATGTGCTTAGGTATATTTCAATAATATCAAGTTTCCTCTCTATGTGTTCAAATTTTTGAAGGTATGCTTGTTTTGCCTTCCTATGCTAGTTGATTCTTGCTCCCATAAGTTGTTTGCTCACAAAATCCCTATGCATAGGAAGTGGGTTAGACTTCATATGCTTCATGATGCTCCCATTGTGTTTCAATTCTTTACCTTTATGTGAGCATCATTGAAATCATCATGCCTAGCTAAAGGCATTAAAGAAACACTTGTTGGGAGACAACCCAACACTTTTAATTTGTGTCACTGAGTGTTCACATGATTAATCTATTGTAGTAATCACGTTTGTGTCTTTTATTTCAATAAAGTTCCAAGTAAAGCCTTTGGGATAGTGCGGATAGTTGTTAGTTTGATTCTATTCAAAAACACAAACTTTTGCCTCCAGCTTGACACGTCTCAAACGTATCTACTTTTCGAAACACTTTTGCTCTGGTTTTGACATCTAATTTGCATGATTTGAATGAAAGTAACCCGGACGGCTGCTGTTATCAGCAGAACAACATTGGTGTTATTTTTGTGCAGAAATAAAAGTTCTCTGAATTGGACGAAACTTTTTGTGAATTATTTTTGAGAATAATGATGAACTATGGAGCGAAGATCTATCAGAGGGGTTGTGCCAGGGAGCAACCACACATCAGGGCGCCCCCTAGGGTGCTCCTTGATGGCTTGTGGGGCCCTCGAGGCCCTTCCGACCCTAATTCTAGTCCTATAAATTCACATATTCTTAGACAAAATCAGAGAGAAGTTTTCATCGTCTTTCACGAGACCAAGCCGCCCCTACCTCTTGTTCTTCCTCTAGAGGGCTGATCTAGAGCCCGTTTTGGGCTCTAGAGAGGGGAAATCGTCACTGTCATCATCACCAACCCTTCTCCATCAACACTGCCATGATGCTCACTACCGAGAGTAAGTAATTCCTTTGTAGGCTTGCTGGACGGTGGTGTGATTGGATGAAATTGATCATCTAATCGAGTTAAGTTTGATAGGGCTTGATCCCTAGTATCCACCGTGTTCTGAGATTGATGTTGTTATAACTCTGTTATGCTTAATGCTTGTCACTAGGGACCGAGTGTCATGATTTTAGATACGAACCTATTATGTTTTCATGAATATAAGAGTGATTTGGATCCTATCTTGCAAGTTGTATGCACCTATTACTTGTCATGATCCTCATACCCCAAGGTGACAATAATTGGGATTCTTTCCGATGATTGTTGTAGTTTGAGGATTTCATGTATTCACAATGTGTTAATACTTTGTTCCGGTTCTCTATTGAAAGGAGGCCTTAATATGCCTTAGTTTCCAATAGGACCCTGCTCCCACGGGAGGGCAGGACAAAAGATGTCATGCAAGTTCTTATCGCAAGCACATATGAGTACATGCGGAATACATGCCTACATTACATTGATGAATTGGAGCTAGTTCTGTGTCGCCCTAGTGTGTAAATGTTATATGATCAATGTCATCTAAGTCATTATCCATCACCGATCCATGTGCCTACGCGTTACATATACTGAATTTTGCCAAGTTACTATAGCTATTGCTACTATCACACATGCTACAAAACTGCTACTGTCACTACTACTGTTACTTTTGCTACTACTATTTGCCGTCCTACTAAACCTTTGTTGTAGAGAGATATCCCAGGTGCGGTTGAATTGACAACTAAACTTTCAAGGCCAATAAATATTCATTGGCTTCCCTTGTGTCGAATCAATAAATCAGGGTGAGATACTACCCATGAAGACTGTCGCGATCCCCTATACTTGTGGGTTATCAGGGTCCTAGGTGTCACGGGGAGGAATCTTTATTTTGCTTAATAAGGAGGCACTTCCTTGCATGCGAGGATGTAGCTGGTGGTCTGAGCTGTCAGGGGTAGGAGTCAATTTTTTCATGTAAAAAGGAGACACTTCCTTGCATGTGAAGGTGTAGCTACTAGGTACTGACGTGGCTTGAGACTGTGTCGGTATTTCCCCAAAGAGGAAGGGATGATGCAGCATAGCGACGGTACGTATTTCCATCAGTTATGAAACCAAGTTATCAATCCGTAGAGGAAGACCACACACCCACGTAAACAGTACCTACACACAAATAACAAATACTTGCAACTCGACGCGAAAGAGAGGTTGTCAAGCTCTCTACGGAAATAAGATAGATTAGGTAATGATAGTTTTGGAAAATAGATCTCGCAAGAACACAAAATAATATAAGTAAATAAAAAGTGCAGCAAGGTATTTTTCGTTTTTTATTAATAGATCTGAAAACAAAAAGGCAAAATAGTAGATCGGAAAGCAATATGTTGGAAAAGTAGACCCGGGGGTCGTAGGTTTCACTTGTGGCTTCCCTCATGAGTATAGTGCACAGTGGGTGAACAAATTACCTTTGGGCAATTGATAGAAGATCAAATAATCATGATGATATCCAGGCAATGATCATTATATAGGCATCATGTCCAAGATAAGTAGACCAAAACGATTTTGCATCTACTTTTATTATTCCACACATCAAATGCTATCCAACATGCATCTAGTGTATTGAGTTAATACAAAAACAGAGTAATGCAATAAGAACGGTGACATGATGTAGACAAGATCTATTCATGTAGGAATAGAACCCATCTTTTTATCCTTAATGGTAATGATACATGCGTGTCTTGCTGCCCCTTCTGTCACTAGGAAAGAACACCACAATATTGAACCCATCACAAAGCATCTCTTCCCATGGCAAGAAAAATCGATCTAGTTGGCCTAACTAAACCAAAGATTCGAACAAGAAATACGAGGCTATAAGTAATCATGCAAATAAGAGATTAAACAAGATTCAAATCATATTCATGTATAGAAACTGATCATGAACTCAAAATTCATCAGATACCAACAAACACACCGCAAAAGTCATTACATCAAATAGATCTCCAAGAGACCATTGTATTGAGAATCATAGAGAGAGAGGAAGCCATCTAGCTACTGCCTACAGACCCATAGGTCTATGGTGGACTACTCACACATGATCGGAGAGGCACCTATGATGAAGATGAACCCCTCCGTGATGGTGTTAGATTGGATCTCGAGGTTTTGGAACTTGCGGCGGCTGGAATTGTGTTTTGTCGACTCCCCTAGCCCATACACACTCAAATATTAGCTACACCTAATTCTCAAGTACGATCATAGTGCCTCCTAGTTGGTGCTTTATAAGAGAAGGTGGAGACTCAAATTGAAATATAAAAATTGCATAAAGTAAATAGATAGGCCCTTTGTAGAGGGAAGTAGGGATTTGTAGAGGTTCCAAAGCTCAAGTGTTTAAATTGATAGAGAAAAATATTTTGGGTGGCATGCCTTTCCTGTTGTCGTGGGAACGAGCCTGACAGTAGAAGGTAGGGGTACAAAAGGAGAGGGCAGAGTCCTAGCTACGGCGAGAGTGTACACACGGATGTATGAGTTCAGGCTCCTCTCGTGGAGGTAACAGCCCTACGTCTTAGTGCTCGGGAGCTTTGTCATGTGGAATGCTGAGATTACAGTGGTTGCGAACCCTTGTGCCAGAGGGGAGGGGCGGCTTATATAGAGTTCGCTGCCCCTCATAATTTCCCAGCATCCAAGGGTCCGATCATGGGTTTAAAGACTGGCGTTACTGGTAATGTACATAATATAAGCTACTAATGACGAAAGGTCTAATGCCTTCCCGTTGGCCTCTTGGGGGTGTCTTCTGGTCTTCTGGCATCGAGTGGAAATGAGGTCTTCCAAGTGACAGTCGACTGTCGAGTGGAGGAAGAAGTCGCCGAGTGGATTGCCTGTCGAGTGTCCTAAGCGTCATCGGGAATCCAGTCGGAATCTTACTTGTGATCTTCAAGTCCTCCAATGTAATGTCCTTAGGTAGGGTATGTAGGTCAGGCCTAGGACCCTACACTAGGTATGTATCCTCGTCATTAGCCCCCGAATGGATCAGGGTTCGAGTGGTGAATGGCGGATATCGATGTCAGTTCAGAACAAGACACCAAATCTTCCGAATGATATTTGGGGCTTCAACAAAACTTGCGTTGACTGAACTCTTCATCATTCGCCCGGATCAATTCAGCCTTGAAAGTGCCCGAGTGAATGTTCAGTGTCAATTTCGTTTTGAGTGATCTGAAGGAATCTTTTGAGGCGTCGGGTCGGTCTATCAGACCCGGATTTTCTGGGATACGAAAATTTGGGAAGCGCCCACGCCCGCGGTGATGACGCCATGATCGGGGCAAGTGGGGGCATGATTCCTTGATTCTCGCGCCGGTCATTTCGCCATGTATTGGACGCCGTCAGCGGTTGGCATACATGGTGATCTCGCGGGCCCACCCGTCAGTGAGGCACTCGGTGGGGTATAAATCCCGAAGCGCTGCGGTTTGCACAGTATTCTTCCCTAATCTTCCTCTTTTCCTCCGCCTCCTCTGCCCTTAGTGGAACACTCCGCCCATCTCCGACGAGCGCAGCCACGAAGGGCATGACGAAGAAGTTAGAGCGTGCCAAGAAGGGGATGGTGAAGGGCAAGGGCAAGAAGCCCTCGACCGCTCGGTTCATTGCGCCGGCGGGATGGATGCAGGGAGACCTCCTCCCTTCGGTGGTCTCTCGAGCGGACATCTATGGCCTGGTTGCCGACGGGCTCGTGGCGGATGGCGCCTGGAGGTTGTCGGAGGGAGAGCGCGAGTTGGAGCCATGCGAGGGAGAGAGGGTTCTCCTCCTCTCTCATGTCAAAAGAGGTTTTTCCATGCCTCCCCACGCGTTCTTTAAAGGATTTCTGAACTTCTTTGGTGCTCAGCTCCACCACTTCCCGCCGAATGCAATTTCCTACCTATCTGCTTTCATTACTTTGTGCGAGTGCTTCCTGGGCTGTCTTCCTCACTAGGGACTGTTCAAGCACTTTTTTACGGTTAGATCTCAGACTATGAAGAAAGCGCTCCCAGAGGATGGGAAAACTCATGTACTGCACCTGTGTGGGGGTTTAGGACTTCAAAAGGGAGCTCATAGTTCTTTCCCCTCTATGACCTTTCCTGAATCTGTTAGAGGTTGGCAATCGACTTGATTTTACTACAAAGATGTAGATTCTCCCAACATGTCGACTGGTCTTTCCCCTTTCACATCCGATTGCCCAGCCGTCCCAAAATCTCTAAAGGTGTCTAAAGAGGAACAAGTCCAAGTTGGAATCCTGGTGGACGCCATGGTGAAACTTATCCGGGGCGGAGTGACCAGCATGGATCTCTTGGAGACATTTCTTAGTCGACGGATCCAGCCACTCCAGGCCAGGGATCACACCATGTGGCACTATGCAGGCCCTGGGGACTCGACCAGGACGCATCCAGAAGAGGTCTCGCAAAAAACTGTCAATGGCTTCGCAGCATCACAAGGGCTTGTGACAATCCCTTAGGAGCCAAGAGGATCTAACCTTACCCGGACAAAGAATCTGGTAAGCTGAATTTTGTCGACTGGAGTACTTGTACTATCGAGTGATCGATTGATTTATTGAGTGACTTCCTTGTTTGAATCATGCAGGAAAGGACACATATGTACTCGCCTGTACCAAACGGGAACCAGCCTGAAGACGGTGGGGTGAGCGAGGGTAGCAGTGTGGACGGTGAGGGCTCTTATGACTCCGAAGAAGAATATGAAAACTCGAGTGAGAATGAGGAAGAAGTCGAATCCCCTCCTCGCTCCGAACGCCGCTCCAAGTCTTGCCAAGACCCTACGACTGCTGAGGACAGGGCCCCGGGCCCAAGCGAGAAAAACCCGAAGCGAAGCCGACCCTCGACTGTTGAGTCGAGTGAACGATCAGCGAAGCAACCCAAACCGAATGTGACCAAGCCTCGCAGAGCCTTGCCTCGCACAAAGATGGCTGTGCCTATCGTCTCCACATGAGTGTTTACTTTTGAATTCTCACTGTCGATTGGGACTTTGAATATTTTTTGACTGAATGTTATTTGATCCATCAGAGCTGCTACTTCAGTGACATGGCCTCAACATGACGGAGGGGATGCAATGGACGTAGACACTGCCGATGCAACCACTTCTCATAGAGGTAATCGGCTCTTCGGTTCTGCTTCTTGAATACAGTTTGTTGATTGCCAAAGCTAATACTGTCGATTGATAATTGCAGAAATCATCCAGTTGGAAGATGATGAAGAACACCTTGGGGGCATGGGAGGCGGAGGCAAGACCCTAGGCACCCCGCACATACGCACTCGAAGAACTTCATCTACGCAGACGCCTCAACGGTCGACCGCTGGATCTTCCTAGGGGATAAGCGACTCGACATGGGTCATAGCTGAACCCGCAGTGCCTCTATCAAGTGCCCCTCTGGCTGCTTTGATTATCGTGACATCAACTCCAACCGAACCTGCTCACACCACCTTGACTGCGCCAACCATTATGCCGATCCTGCCTGTGACGGGTTTCCCTTTGTATCGCGTTCTGGAAGACCAAACAGGAGCTGCAAAGGAGGCCATGATCCAGGCAGAGCAGATGATGCTGTGCACCAAGGAAGCTTATGAGGCCAGCAAGTTGGCCTATGACGCTAGCACAGCGCTTCGCACCAATGTCCAAGTAAGTTCGATTGTAAGTACATTTCCGATTGAATTCCTGTCTTCTTTGACTGCACACGTACTGGGTGTTTGTTTACAACTTGTAGAATGTTTGAAAGTCTTCCACTTAAATAGATCATGTCTTGCTCGAGTAGGTTTTAGGTCAGTGGGGGCACTCTGAGTGCACCCACTGGGTGTAGTCCCTGAGACCGTTGTCGAGTGCTTGCACCGACAGGGGTCTTTTGTCATATACGGGATACGTTTGCATTTGACCGCACCACTCCGAAGCTACCTCATAGGTTTCATGGATATCATTGGTCAACCATGATATGTCGCTACATAAGGATAGACTGCACTTCACTGTTGTCGGTGCGAACCTTTCCAAAGGTGCGGAGTGGGGTGGCACACCGTTCGACAAATTGAATGATGGATGTTCCAATGGTGGATACTGTCTGCCACTCGACTGGTTGAGAGTTGGTAGAACCAGTGAGGGCACGCTAAGTGCACCCACTGGGGTAGTCCCCGAGACCTGCGTTGAGTGCTTGCACCGGCGGGGGTCTGATAGAGACCATTAAATGTTCTGACAGGGTAGACCTTGTCGACTGTTTCAATAAGCAGTGAGGGCATGCTAAGTGCACCCACTGGGTGTAGTCCCTAAGGCTACTATTGATCGAAGACGATAAGCAGTAGTCTTGAAAACTTGAAATCGGAATTTCTGTCGTATGCGTAGTACGGTTGTCACTTGACATGTCGAGTTGTATATATATATTTCGTGGTCGTCCCGCTCCGAAGCTATCTTGTAGGTTTTATGGACATCATTTGATCAACCATTATATGACGCTGCTTCAAAGGTGTGGAATAGGGTCGACGGAACACTCGACAGATCGAGTGTTAACCGTTCCATTGGGGGCACTCTGAGTGCACCCACTAGGTGTAGTCCCCGAGACCGCCGTCGAGTGCTTGCACTAGCGAGGGTCTGATAAAGACTGTCTTGAACTTGTTTACAATTTGCAGAGTACACGAGCCACTCGACATATCGAGTGTACTTTTGGTTGAATTCTCCTTCCCCTAGACATAGGTTTCATGGACATCATTGATGAACCATGATATGACGCTTTTCCAGGATAGTGGGGCGGGGTGGTGTGCGATGCCCAGTCGACCGTTTTTGGTCTTCTGCACTTTATAGTGCTGATATTTCTTGTCGATTGAATTTCTTTCTTTGTTCGTTTCAGAGGGCATGTGAACTCGGCACATAGTACAAGGACCTTGTAGATGAAAGGAACCGGCTGCGTGTGGACTTGGAGGCCTCCAACAATGCTTTGGAGCGAGTGCGGATCGAGCTGAAAACTCTGGGAGGTAACTTCTATCGAACCACTGCATTCTTATCCTCACTTTCCATGCTTTGAACCGAGTGCCTTCACTCGAACAGACGTACGCAATGAAAATCGTCGACTCCAAACGCGACTCAACAATGTTGTTTCTTTAGATACCATGAAGAAAGTGCTGGAGGACAAGGACAAAGCGCTCGCTGATGCCCAACATGTGGCGAAGGAGAAAACTGAAGCTGCTGACCAGAAGCTGACTGCTGCGAAGAGGATGGAGGAAGAGAACTCGAAGCTAAAGCAAAAGCGTGTGGACCTTATCAAGAAGACTGAGCAGCTAACCAACAGGAGCAATGTCCTGGAGAAGCACTTGGGAGAGTTCTCGAGGAATATGTATATAATGCTCGATGGTGAGTATCTTTGTCGACTGAACTGTATAAAATCTTTGACGATTGCATCTCATCCAACTTCCTCCCATTCTTTCTTCCCAACAGAATTCTGCCAAGACTTTGAAAAAGAGACTGAGGATATCGAGCCCAATTTGGATCCCACCAAGTCACCTGTTGGAGATGTGGTAGCCATGAACATGCTGAGACTCAACTTCAGGCTCCAGGGTGTTCAAGCATATGTCCTTCGATTGAAAACTGCGATGGAGAGGATCGACAAGGAGCTATGACCTGAAGACACTCTTCAGCTCGACCTCACATCTGTTATGGCATGCATGAACGACCTCCCCAGTCGAGTGCAAGCCTGGAAGAAATCTGCTGCTTGCTGCGGCGCTGACGTGGCACTTTCCCTTGTTAGGGTCCATTGCAAGGAGGTGACGGAAGACAAGTTGAAGGAGCTCCAAGTAGTTAACACGAAGAAACTTCAGTCTAAAGAATTCATGGAGACCTTCATCGATGCAGCCACCAGGATCGCGGACGGCATCGACTTGGACACGTTCGTCGAGCCAACTAGCCCGTCGGGCGCTTCAAAACTTGATCTTTGAGAGAAAAACTTTATTTGCCTCGGTATGCTAAGTGGAATTGTATCAGCTTAAAATCTCATTCAGGCCTTAAGCTTGAGCATGTTTGCTTTCTCACGAAACACTTATCTGCGATTAAACCTTTAGATTTATCCGCATTTGGCTTTCAATCGCTTGTTTGACTGACTTTGTTTTCGGACTTAGGCGAAAACACGTTCGCAGCTAAGCCCCCGAGTGTGAGGATTGCCCGACACTCGGAGTATTTTTGAACCTAGGCGAAGATTTATTCGTAGCTAGGACGTCGAGTGGATGGATTACTATCCACTCGGCAGGAATTCTTACTTAGGTGAAAACACGTTCGCAGCTAATCCCCCGAGTGTGAGGATTGCTCAACACTCGGAGTATTTTTGAACCTAGGCAAAGATTTATTCGCAGCTAAGACGTCGAGTGGATAGATTACTATCCACCCGGCAGTATTTCTTACTTAGGTGAAAACATGTTCGCAGCTGAGCCCCCGAGTGTGAGGATTGCTCAACACTTGGAGTATTTTTGAACCTAGGCGAAGACTTATTCGCGGCTAGGACGTCGAGTGGATGGGTTACTATCCACTCGGCGGGGATTTTAACTTAGGCAAAAACATGTTCGCAGCTAAGCCCCCGAATGTGAGGATTGCTCGACACTCGGAGAAGAATTTTGAACTTAGATAAAGGCTGGTTCGTAGCTAAGTCGTCGAGTGAATGGACTGCTATCCTCCGGACAGGGTTTAACTTAGGCGAAAACCTGTTCGCAGCTAAGCCCCCGAGTGTGAGGACTGCTTGACACTCGGAGAAGAATTTTGAACTTAGATGAAGGCTGGTTCATAGCTAAGTCGTCGAGTGAATGGACTGCTATCCACCCGACAGGGTTTTTAACTTAGGCAAAAGCATGTTCGCAGCTAAGCCCCCGAGTGTGAGGATTGCTCGACACTCGGAGAAGAATTTTGAACTTAGACGAAGGTTGGTTCGTAGCTAAGTCGTCGAGTGAATGGACTGCTATCCACCCGATAGGTTTTTTAACTTAGGCGAAAGCATGTTCGCATCTAAGCCCCCGTGTGTGAGGGTTTCTCAACACTCGGAGAATTCCCAGGTGTGAAACTGCACGATCAGAATCGACAATATATTGTGGAAGTCTGATTTGCATAGATGAAGTATTTTTATTACATCAAAAACTCTGATGTCTCTAAGTATAAAAGTGTCGGAGCAGATCTGCATTCCAGGCCCGTGGCTCGTCCATCTGTTTCTTGAGGTTGTACAGGTGATAAGCTCCGTTGTTCAGCACTTTGGTCACGACGAAGGTACCTTCCCATGCTGGAGCAAGCTTATGAGGTCGCTGTTGATCCACTTGGAGCACCAACTCTCCCTCATGAAACGATTGACTCTTGACATTCTTTGCATGGAAGCGCCGCATATCCTGCTGATAAGTTGTAGTCCGAATGAGAGCCATCTCTCGCTCTTCCTCTAGGAGATCGACACCATCCTGCCTAGCTTGTTCAGCTTCAGCTTCAGAATAAAGTTCCACTCGAGGAGAATTGTGAAAAAAGTCACTCGGCAAGACAGCCTCGACACCATAGACCAGGAAAAAAGGAGTTCGTCTAGTCGACCGATTAGATGTCGTTCTCAGGCCCCATAAAATAGACGGCAGCTCAGTCACCCAGGCACCGGCAGCATGATCCAGATCGCGCATGAGACAAGGCTTCAGGCCTTGCAAGATGAGGCCATTAGCTCGCTTGACTTGCCCATTGGTTTGGGGATGTGCAACAGACGCATAATCCACCAGAGTGCCCTGAGAGGTGCAGAAGTTTCTGAATTCTTCCGAGTCAAAGTTTGTGCCGTTATCCATGATAATGTTGTGAGGAACGCATCTCTCGTGAATGTGACCGCCGTGCGGGAGTTCAACTTCTTGATGGGCTTGGCTTCTATCCACTTTGTAAACTTGTCGACTGCAACCAGCAAATGAGTGAACCCACCTTTTCCGGTCCAAAAGGGACCAACCATGGCGAGTCCCCAAACAGCAAATACCCAGGAGAGGGGAATCGTCTTCAGAGCAGAGGTCGGCTTGTGTGACAAGTTTACATAGAACTGGCATCCATCACAATGATCAACATGTCTTTAGCCATCTCATTAGCCCTTGGCCAGAAGAAACCAGCTCGATATGCTTTAGCGACGATTGTCCTTGAGGATGCATGATGGCCGCATGTTCCCCAGTTGATCTCATCCAGAATCATTCGACCCTCTTCGGGGGAGATGCAATGCTGCGTCATGTCAGTCGCGCTTTCTCTGAACAACTGATCCCCAATCACAATAAAGGCCTTTGACCTTCGCACAATCTGTCGAGCTTCTGTTTCGTCTTCAGGGAGTTGTTGTCTGAGGATATAGGTAATGTAAGGCACCGTCCAATCAGGAATGACAACCAGCATCTCCATGACCAAATCAATTACTGTAGGGACATCGACTTCAGTCGGATCAGTGGAGCTCATAGCTTGCGAGGGCTCTTTGGTGAAAGGATCTTCTTGCATCGAAGGAGTATGCAGGTGCTCTAAAAACACATCACTGGGGGCAGGTCGTCGAGTGGACCCAATCTTTGCTAGTTCGTCGGCCGCTTGATTCTTCAGTCGGGGAACATGATGAAGTTCCAGGCCTTCGAATTTCTTTTCCAACTTTCTGACAGCATTATAGTACCTAGTCATAGCGGGGTTTCGAACATCCTACTCTTTCATCACTTGATTCAGCACCAGATCTGAGTCGCCATAAACCATCAGGTGCTTGACGCCGAGTGAAATAGCCATGCGCAACCCATACAAAAGTGCTTCATATTTTGCCTCATTGTTGGAGGAATCGAAGTGAATTTGCAAGACATAGCTGAGCTTGTCGCCTTTGGGAGATATCAGGACAACACCAGCACCGGATCCATTCAACAGTTTATAGTCGTCGAAGAACATCGTCTAGTGTGCCGAGTGAATGTGAGTTGGCTGTTGTTGTTCAATCCACTCGGCAATAAAATCTGCAAGTGCCTGAGACTTGATTGCTTTCTTGGCTTCAAACTTAATGTCAAAATGTCCAAGTTAGATTGCCCACTTATCCACTCGACCAGATGCGTCTCGATTGTTAAAAATCTCGGACAATGGAGCATCACTGACGACTGAAATAGAGTGGTCTTGAAAATAATGCACCACCTTCTTCGCTGATAGGTAAATACCATAAACAAGCTTCTGGTAGTGTGGATATCTTTGCTTCGAGGGGGGCAGAACTTTAGAAACATAATAAACTGGCCGTTGGACTTTGTAAGCTTTACCCTTCTCTTCTCGCTCGACAGGGGCACTATATTGACGACCTGATTAGTGGTCGCGATGTACAGGAGCAAGGGCTCTTTGCTGCAAGGAGCGGCAACCACCAGCTGGGTGGAGAGTAGGGCTTTGAGCTCAACAAATGCTGCTTCGGCTTCTGGAGTCCACTTGAATGTGTCGGACTTCTTCATCAATTGGTACAAAGGCAGCACCTTCTCATCGAGTCATGAAATGAATTGACTCAATGCTGCCAAGCAATCTGTGAGTTTCTGAACATCGTGCACTCGCACGGGAGTCTTCATTCGGGTAATGGCGCTGATTTTCTCAGGATTGACATCGATCCCTTGTTCGGAAACGAGAAAACCAAGTAACTTGCCGCCAGGGACGTCGAAAGTACACTTGGCCGGATTCAGCTTTATGTCGTATATCCTCAGATTGGCAAATGTTTCGGCCAAGTCAGCCAGCAGGTCGGAACCTTTGCGGGAATTGACCACTATATCATCCATGTACGCCTCGACATTCCGAGGGATCTGGTCGAGTAAACACTTCTGAATCATGTGCATAAAAGTAGCGCCGACATTTTTCAGACCGAATGGCATAGTGATGTAGCAAAAACACCCGAATGGGGTGATGAAGGCTGTCTTTAGTTCATCTGGGCCATATAGACGGATCTGATGGTACCCAGAGTAAGCATCCAGAAATGATAAACGCTCGCATCCCGCAGTCGAGTCAAGAATTTGATCTATGCAGGGGAGCAGAAAATGATCCTTCGGGCAGACCCAATTGAGATGTTTGAAGTCAATGCACATACGCAAGGACTTATCCTTCTTGGGCACCATCACAACATTCGAGACCACTCGGGGTGGTAAATCTCCCGAATGAACTTGGCTTGCAAAAGACGGGCCACTTCTTCACCGATTGCTTTGCGCTTCTCCACCGCCGATCGACGCAAATGCTCCCTCACGGGTTTAGCTTTCGGATGACTCTCAGACAGTGCTCAGCCAGTCCCCTGGGAACCCCCGACATGTCAGCAGGCTTCCATGCGAAGATATCCCAGTTCTCATGGAGGAACTGGATGAGCTTGGCTTCCTATTTGCTGTCGAGTGTTGATGATATATTGGCCGGGGCTGTATTTGGATCCATCAGATGGATGTGCACTTTCTTCACTTCCCCTGTCGACTGAAATGTCGACTCAGAAGCGGGCTTCTTTGCGCGAAGCAAATCAGCAAGGTCAACGCTCTTCTTGTACTCTTCCAGCTCGACCATGGCCATCTGATGACCAGCGATCTTGGAGCCTTGCTGGAGGCATTCTTCAGCTCGTTGTCGATTGCCAGTGACTGTGATCACACCCTTAGGGCCCGACATCTTCAACTTGAGATACATGTAACATGGATGGGCCATGAAACGAGCATATGCAGGTCAACCCAAAATGACATGATAGGCACTCTGGAAATCCACAACTTCAAACGTCAACTTTTCCTTCAAAAATTTCTATCATTCCCGAATGTCACGTCCAATGCAATCTGGCCGAGTGACTTGGCCTTCTTCCCTGGGATGGCTCCGTGAAATTGCATGTTGCTTTCACTCAGTCAGGACATCGGAATGCCCATCCCTTTCAGGGTATCCGCATAGAGGATGTTCAGACCGCTGCCACCGTCCATGAGGATCTTTCGGATTTGAGTGCCCCCACCACCACATCAACCACCAGAGCTTGTCGACCGGGAGTGGCCACATAAGTAGGATGGTCTGTTTGGTCGAATGTGATGGCATACTGGGACCACTTGAGGTAGGTAGGGGTAGTAGGTATAGTCATGTTGACTTCCCTGTTGATGACCTTCAGTCAACTCTTGCTCTCTACATCAGCGAAAATCACAAGTGCGGCAGTGACATGTGGGAATGTTTCTTTATCTTCATCCTCATCCTTCTCAGGAGTCTTGTCACTCGGCGAAGTCTCTTTATCTTCTGAATAAGCATCCGACACTGCCGAGTGGTGTGCTTGGGCAAAATCACATTGTCCTCCTCATCTTTCCTCGTGTGAATTACACACGGCTGATCCATAATATCAGTCCCTGACTAATTCTTTCCTTTCTTAGGGGCAAACTGTCCTTTAGCTTTCCCTTATTCTTTGCCTGAGTCGCCAGAGCGGTTGCCTCCGTCTGGACCGGACCATCGGCTTTCTGATTGGGATTATCGCCAGTATCAATGACTACTGCTTTTCCTTTGCCACTAAGAAGGCGGTCTTCTTCCTCGCCATTGACGTACCGAGTGGAGATCTCCATCATCTTGCCGAGTGAAATGTCACCCGTTCGACCGAACTTCAAATAAAGCTCTCTGTATCTCACACCAGCCTTGAAGGCACACAGAGCTTGGTGTTCTGAAACATTCTCCACTGTATGATGAAGAGGGGACAAACGCTGAATATAATCTCTCAAGGTAACATTGGGCTTTTGTACACAATGCTGTAAGTCGACCAGCCCGGCAGGACACTTGCAAGTTCCCTCGAAGGTTCGAATGAACACTCGAGCAAGATCCTCCCAGCAATATATACTGGGTGGAGCCAAGCGATTCAGCCAAGCACGAGCTGAACCATCCAACATCAAGGACGGGTGTTTCATTGTGACGTTATCATTGCCGCCTCCAATTTGTACAGTAACTCGGTAATCATCCGACCAAGTCTCTAGCATTGACTCGCCAGAAAACTTCCCGATCCCAGCCACCAACCTGAAGTTGCGGGGAATCTCTACAGAACGGATGGCTCTGCTAAAACACTCAAGACCAGAAATCACAACTGAGCTGCCACTCGGAAAATCTCTGTCTTGTGCTTCTCTGTGAGCTCTGCCCCTGTCAATCCGCTTATGGGTGAGGATATCACGAGCATCAAAACCTGCATTCTGCTCATCACCGAACGAGCGGCTTTCGTCCTGGTGCCGGGGCACGTGTGGACCACCCTGCGGAGGAGTGGGCACTCGACGGTGGTCTTCACGGTGGAACTGATCTCTGACCTGCTCTTCACGAAAGCCTCCACCCCTACGATGCAAGGGTGATCCAGGGTTGTGTGCCGACTGAACGGTTTCTGCCCTCGGTGAGTTGCTGTGTATCCTATTGCGGGACTGTGAAACAACAGAATTTTGACGCTGTGATGCATCTCGCAAGGCTCTGATTCGCATGAACCCTCTTCCAGCCTCTAACCGCGACGGCTGAATGGAATTTGCTATCCTAGCAGCCGCTGCAACATTTAACACAAGGGTACGATATACCTCAACGTTGTTGTGGGATCTAGTCGGGAACAGTTGTCGCTGCCGTCGATCGGCAACTTGTGGGCGCTAGCGAGCGTGCTCGTCGTGTTCCCTCTGGAGCTCTTCCATCTGAATACGCGTGGCCTCCAAGGCCTAAGCCTCGGCGGTTGTACCGATGATGGGAGTATGAAGAACTTCACCATCGCGACGGGGTTGTTCACACGACGTGCCGCCAGCATCGCGCTTGCCGTGGCCAAAGCCTGGAGGCAGGCTTTGATGAGAGCCCGCCATAAGGACCTCCGCTGCTAGATCGCAGCTCTCGCACTCGGAAGGGACATCGTACGGATCAGAATCCGACTCGAACACACCATGAAGAGACTTGGCGGGCTCGAGTGCTGTGATCTGTGCAGAAGAAATTTGACGCTCCACTTCATGCTTGACCCAACGCTGTAGTCGTGAGCGGTCGGACCGCTTGCGATAGCAGACAGTGAGGGGAGCCGACGCACAGGGAGTCAATGGCTGACGCAACAGCATGCCGCAGGAACTCGTGGGGAAGTGCACGGCCCCACAGACCGGGAGCGCCTCGACGTCGAGAGGTGCTTCTTGAAGCCATGCCGAATTGTCGGCGATGAAGGTGAGCACTCCGAAACGGATCTCGTGGCCCAGAGCGAAAACACCACTGGAAGACATGTCAGAAGAAGAAAAATGCAACCTCGTCGGAAGTCGCTTAGACGCCTGCCCCACGGCGGCTTATATAGAGTTTGCTGCCCCTCATAATTAACCGGCATCCAAGGGTCCGATCTTGGGTTTGAAGACTGGCATTACTAGTAACGTACAAAATAAAAGCTACTAATGACGAAAGGTCTAACGCCTGCCCGTTGGCCTCCTGGGGGTGGCTTCTGGTCTTCTAGCGTCGAGTGGAAATGAGGTCTTCCGAGTGACTGTCGACTGTCGAGTGGAGGAAGAAGTCACCAAGTGGATTGCCTGTCGAGTGTCCTAAGCGTCATCGGGAATCCAGTCGGAATCTTACTTATGATCTTCAAGTCCTCCAATGTAATGTCCTTAGGTAGGGTATGTAGGTCAGGCCTAGGACCCTACCCTAGGTATGTATCCTCGTCACCTGTCAATGAAAACGACTAAGAGATTTCAATATCTTTCCATGCTAGATACATCATAGGTGATTTCCAAAAAGAAAAAAAATTTATTACTTTTACCACCATACTTTCACTTTCCATGGCTAGCCAAATCCACGATTGCCTTCCATACCAACACTTTCCAAGGAATTTATTATTTGACAACATAAAGTAAAAAATCTTTCTTTTTCATGCTGGGACTGGGCATCCCAATTACTGTCATACTCTCGTGCAATGACAAGTGAATAACCACTCATCTTGAGAATAACACATCTAGCATGGAAAAATACTGGTCACCCCCTACCATTTCATGAGCGGTACAAGCACACAAAAAGGAAAATTTATTTTGAAAGTTTAAAGATAGCACATACAAATTTTCTTGGAATAGCATGGAAATACCATATTTATGTAGGTATGGTGGACTCATATGGCAAAACTCGTTTTGAGGATTTTGGATGCACAAGTAGTATTCTACGTAGTACAAGTGAAGGCTAGCAAAGGATTGAGAAGCATCAAACCAAGAAACAAAAAATCACATCAGCGAGCATTAAGCATAACTAACACCGAACAATGCAGCATAACTAGGATGTAATTTCGTAGCACAACTATTGACTTTCGTGCTTGCATAGGTAATCGCAAACCTTAACATCAATATTCTTACTAAGCATAATTACTCACTAACATAAATCACATATTACTATCGTCATGTCTCAAAACTATTACAAAGAATCAAGTTTAATTTGTCCAATGATCTTCATGAAAGTTTTTATTATATCACTCTTGAATATCTAGTGGAGAACATGAGCATACAAGTTTCATCTCTCAAAATAATATGAGAGGATTTCTTCAAAATTCCTAAATCTCAAATTAATATAAGTAACACATGAGAGGATTTATTCAAAATTACTAAATCTCAAAATATTCTAAGTGAATCATGAGAGCATTTCTTCAAACATGTAAAAGCACGTAGTGCTCAAAAAGATATAAGTGAAGTACTAGAGCAATTACTTTGCTCATTAGATTTAAGTGAAGCATATAGAGCAATTCTAGAAAATCATAGCATAATTTTGGATCTCTCAAATAGGTGTGTGCATCAAGGATAAAAGGCAAATAAATCAAAGATACAATTCGCTCCAAGCAAAACTCATGATATGTGACGAATAAAAATATAGTTTCAACTAAAATACCGATGGTTGTTAGAAGAAAGAGGGGACGCCACTCGGGGCATACCCAATCTTAGTTGCTTGTTAATCTTTGGATATTACCTTGGGGTGATGTATCATCCCCAAGCTTAGTCTCTTCTTACTCCTTATTCCTTCATCCATCGTGATCTCACCCAAAACTTGAAAACTTCAATCACACAAAACTTGACAATAATTCTCGTGGGATCCATTAGTATAATAAAGAAAATTACCACTTTAGGTACAGTTGTAAACCCATTAATATTTTATTATTGCATTATATCTAATGTATTCTAACTTTCCCATGACTTATACCCCCCGATACAAGCCATAGATTCATCAAAACAAGCACATAATGCAATGAAAACAGAATCCGTTTCAGACAGAACAGTGTGTAGTAATATGTACTCTACCCATACTTCTATAACTCTAAAAATTCTGAAAACATATGACAACATAAATAATTTCAATAGAAATATTTTTTTAAATTTCAGCTTAATATCACATTCCAATAAAAAATGCAAATTTGTGCACTAGAAACGAAGTTTCCGTTTCAGATTCAGCGTTGTTTCCACTCATCTTATGGATCATCCTAAAGGCATTACTTGGCACAAACACTAAATAAAACATAAAAACACAAGCATAAAATAAGCATAATTGTGCAAAAACTCGAAAATTTAAAGGAAAGGATAAAAATATTGTATTCATTGGGTTGCCTCCCAACAAGTGTTATTGTTTTACGCCCCTAGCTAGGCATAACGCATAGATTCAAGTATTGTCATCCTTCTTCTTTTTCTTTACGGATGAGTTTTCATCAAAAGGATTTGTACATACAACTTGGAACACATTATCCATAGAAATTTTGGGACTATCAAGTTGTCCATCTATGTATCCTCTTTGATTACTGTCATGGGGAACGAAGCCCTATGGGATCGGAGGGACCCCTTTCGGTTCGGTAGGGGGAAGGCTCGCGTAGAGAGCAGGTATGATGAACAGAACGTGGTGATTTTACCCAGGTTCGGGCCGCAAAGATGCGTAATATCCTACTCCTACTTGGTTGTATTGTGGGTGTTCTTTAGGGTTCTAGCTATAGGAGCGTTGCGAGCAGCTGCCATGCGTATGAGCTAGAAGGTCCAAAGTTGCAAAAGTCCAAAGATCCTCTACTACATCGCCGTAGGCCTCCTTTTATACTCAGAAGGGTATCCCAACAGTGGCATACAGTGCATACAGGGGGTATACAGAGCTACAGTGCTATCATACCTAACGCTGACGGAGTAGGACAGGCGCATTTAATGCACCGTCAGGCATCTCTGTCCGTCTACGGGATGGGACAGGAGCTCGTACCATCGACACCGCTTAGCCCCCCTCCATCGCCGATGCCGCGACACATGCCCAAACGGAACGACGTCTGGCCTCTGCGCTGGCGGGGCCTTGTCGGGGCTTTGTCTTGCCTGAGGGTTGGATGCTCCTCCCGGCAAGGTCTTGCCGGGAGTCTTGATTCTCTTGTGTTTGTCCTTGGCAGCTCCCTACCGGGCCTTACTGTTGGGAGACGTAGTAGTAAATCAAAAAAATTCCTACGTTCACCAAGATCTATCTATGGAGAAACCAGCAATGAGAGGGGAGAGATTGCATCTTCATACCTTTGAAGATCGCTAAGCGGAAGCGTTACAAGAACGCGGTTGATGGAATCGTACTCGCAGCGATTCAGATCGCGGTAGATCCGATCAAGTGCCGAACGGACGGCACCTCCGCGTTCAACACACGTGCAGCCCGGTGACGTCTCCAACACCTTGATCCAGCAAGGAGGAAGGAGAGGTTGGGGAAGGGCTCCAACAGCAGCACGACGGCGTGGTGGTGGTGGAGTAGCAAGGTATTACGACAGGGCTTCGCCTAAGCGCTGCGGAGGAGGAAGAAGAGAGGTAGGGCATCGCCGTGAGAGAGAGAGATCAAATCTTGTCTCAAAACAGCCAAAACCTCAAGTATATATAGGAGGAGGGACGTGGAGGGCTGGCTTGGCCTCTACTCCAAAGAGGAGAGGGTCGGCCGAATTAAATGGAGAGTCCACCTCCCACAAGGGAGGTGGATCTCCTCCTTTTAAATCCTTTTTGGCCCTATCTCTTATCCCTAGCCGCATGGGCCTTTAGCAAAAGTATTCCCCAGCCCAATAAGGGCTGGCACACTTTGTCTAACAGCCCATGTGGTCCTTTGGTCGTCACACCCCTCCCGGTGGTCCTCCGGCACCCTCCCGGCACTCCCGGTACACTACCGATGAGCCCGAAAACTTTTCGGTGACCAAAACTGGACTTCCTATATATCAATCTTTACCTCCGAACCATTACGGAGCTCCTCGTGACGTCCAGGATCTCATCCGGGACTCGGAACAACCTTCGGTAATCACTTATACCATTTCCCTATAACCCTAGCGTCATCGAACCTTAAGTGTGTAGACCCTACGGGTTCGGGAGACACGTAGACATGACCGAGACACTTCTCCGGCCAATAACCAACAGCGGGATCTGGATACCCATGTTGGCTCCCACGTACTCCTCGATGATCTCATCGGATGAACCACGATGTCGGGGATTCAATCAATCCCGTATGCAATTCCCTTTGTCTATCGGTATGATACTTGCCCGAGATTTGATCGTCGGTATCCCTATACCTTGTTCAATCTCGTTACCGGCAAGTCTCTTTAATCGTTCCGTAATACATCATCCCGTGGCTAACTCCTTAGTCACATTGAGCTCATTATGATGATGTCTTACCGAGTGGGCCCAGAGATACCTCTCCGTCACACGGAGTGACAAATCCCAGTCTCGATTTGTGCCAACCCAACAGATACTTTCGGGGATACCTGTAGTGCACCTTTATAGCCACCCAGTTACGTTGTGACGTTTGATACACCCAAAGTATTCCTACTGTATCAGGGAGTTGTACAATCTCATGGTCTAAGGAAAAGATACTTGACATTAGAAAAGCTTTAGCATACGAACTACACGACCTTGTGCTATGCTTAGGATTGGGTCTTGTCCATCACATCATTCTCCTAATGATGTGATCCCGTTATCAATGACATCCAATGTCCATGATCATGAAACCGTGACCATCTATTGACCAACGAGCTAGTCAACTAGAGGCTCACTAGGGACATGTTGTGGTCTATGTATTCACACATGTATTACTATTTCCGGTTAACACAATTGTAGCATGAACAATAGACAATTATCATGAACAAGGAAATACAATAATAACCATTTTATTATTGCCTCTAGGGCATATTTCCAACACTTACTGCCAGGGTGGCTACTACTGCTTGTGCACAAGTAAGGGGCACTAGAGAGGCCAAAACTCTAGTGCGTCGATAGGAGCCCCCAGGCCTGGGCTACACACGTCGCGAGGCGTTGTTGGGCTTGGCCCAAACAGTGCACGGGCACACGTGGCGGGGCTTTTGCGATCATGATCATTGCGCTTACTGCGCCTCCCCACGACGCCCATTGAATGCAGGACGTGGGAGACATGCGCAATGCGGCTTTCAAATTTTGAATTATTGCGTCAGGTTGTTTCTGCCACGCGCGTCACATGCATAGTGGGGAGACAGCAACGGGCGCCCGTGACTTAAAGTCCCTGGGAAAGGCAGTAACTACAGCGCCGTGGATTGGAGCAACAGGGTGGTTGTTGTTCGCCCTGTGATCAAGGGCTCCGCTATTGGAGGAGGTGGGTGACGGCCCTTGGAGCAGGGGAGAGCCAGCTCCCGCGCTCAGCCTATAAATTGAGGGATAGCAAGGGCGGTGCTCATCCATCCTTCCTCCCTCCTCCTAGTGTGAACCTCCATATCTTGTCCTTCCACGTCTTCCCAGCCTTCGAGTGG
The DNA here is from genome assembly GCA_022496015.1 of Hordeum marinum. Lineage (NCBI taxonomy): Eukaryota > Viridiplantae > Streptophyta > Magnoliopsida > Poales > Poaceae > Hordeum > Hordeum marinum. The sequence goes on along the minus strand of CM039676.1, from coordinate 106,839,764 downwards.
TGCTCGCCTTCAGCCATGAACAGGGGGCGAGGGCGGCCACAGTCCTCCGCTCCGAGGAGTAGTTCTTGTAAGGATCATGCCACCGCTTCAGCCACAGAGGCGGAGGGCGGCCCGAGCGCGCGTGGTTGAAGAGGTGCAAGGGGCCATGGCCATCGTGTAGGCCAAGGTCGGGGGGACGGAGTGCTGCCCGACCTCCTCCTCCGACACCGGGCCTCTCCCTTGAGGAGACCCATGCCAAGGGGACGGCACTGGAGTTCTTCCTTGAGCTGGGTGGTCCCCTTCGGAGCCATCTGCACCTCCCTTGCCCCTTCGCTAGGGCGATGGAGGTCGATGAGCCGCCCGTCCAGTGGTTATGGGTGCACGGTTGTTTTAATGGCGTGACGCGAGTGGACGTTGAGTACTCGATGAATCGCGTCATATTCCGCAGGCGCGGCTAGAAGACCTTCGCCCACGCCCACAACCTCCAGGTAGGGCACGTCCTTCGTTTTAGAATGACGGAGGCCAATCTGCTCTCCGTCAACATTTATGGGCACTCAAGCATCCATCTGAGCTGTGTGAAGAGAGCTCGAGCAGCACCGAAAGCTCCTCCTCGAGCGAGAGTGAAGAGGAGGACAGCGGCGAAGACGACAACGATGAGTCCGGTCTTCGAGCCGCCAAGTCGGAGCCTGACAACTCAAGCTCAGACTGACCGCTGGCCCACCATCATCACCAGCCCCGTGCTAGCTCACGCCTCTCCCCCTCCCGGTAGGCGATCTTGCCAAGGGCCTTGGCCCGGGCGCCGCCTCATTTTCCAGCTGGATCTTCCGTCTGGGTCTTCTGGCAGGCCCGTGGACTTTGGCTTCTAGGGTCCAGCCTCCTTTTCACCCACGCTATCCCTCTCCTCCATGCAATGCTGGTCCAGGAGGGGCCAGGCTCTTACCTGCCCATCTGGGAGCCCTGCCCCTCCACGCAGTGCTGGTCCAGAGGGGTCAGGCTGGGCATCTGCCAGGGGCTTCTCGTCATCTTTTTCTTCTTGTAGCCTGCCTCCCCTTTCCATCTTTTTCTTATTGTAATCTCCCCTAGGGGAGAAAGTCAAATAATAATGTACTTAGGAAATTGCGACATCCCATGTAATCTTCACCCTGTTTTGTATAACTGTATATTATCTTCCTTGTTAGACTATTTCTTTGCCTGGAACTTTCCCTACGCCCTCTCGGAAGAATCTTGTCAGTGTGTGTATCCCTACCGTGAGCGCTTTGAAGAATGGGTCCTTAGCAGCCTACTGGCGGTGCTATTGTCGGCAAGATACCTCGGTGTTCTTGGCACAACCGCTTAAGCTGTTAATCATGCTCGAAACAGAATAAGGGTGCGAGCTCAGCCCCTTGAGTCATTGAGCGCATTCGAAATGAAACAAGAGTGCGGGCGCAACTCACTTAAGCTGCAGAGCGGACCCGAAACAGAGTAAGGGTGCAGCCAATCACGGCAAGGTTCCCATGCGTGTAGGTTTTCCATAGAATTCACTTGGGGTTTTGCAACTTATCTTTTCATCACCGTACTCCTTCCAACAATATTTTTTTGAATGCCGCCTGTAGGTATCCATACCATCATTCCCCCCAGCAAAGCTGCACACGAGGTAACCTTCTGTCCTTTGAGGAAAAAGAAAGAACAGAAAATATGGATATGGAACCTTAGCGGTCCATTAGCTCTTGTCGGAAGTAAGTGTAATGCAATATCTCGGATAAACATGCACATGAGAATCGACAAGATTTGCGGAACACTTATGTTTATTAACTACACAGGGTCTGCGCCTAGCTTTGTACCAAGGATTACATGCTTCACTGGCAAGATTTGTACAAAAGGTGGTTGCCAAGAGGTCCGGCAACCACGCCTCATGGGTAGAACCTACGAAGATGTTCGATATTCCAGGAATTGCTCATTGGGATGCCATCTTTGGTCTCCAGGCGGACTGCGCCAGGCCTGGTGACTCATACTACCTGATAAGGGCCTTCCCACTATTGCGTCAACTTGTTGGAATTCTTGGTGGACTGAACTCGCCGAAGAACAATGTCGCCTTCCTCAAGACTTTAGGCATTAACCTTGTAGCTATGGTAGCGGCGCAAAGCTTGCTGGTAGCATGCAGATCTCATAGCAGCCTGAAGACGGTCTTCGTAAAGGAGTGTCGCGTCATCTTAGCGCAACTACTCTTGCTCAAGCTCATCATAAACGAGCACTCGAGGTGACCCGTATATGAGTTCTGTGGGGAGAACTGACTCCTCCCCATACATGAGGGACAAGGATGTCTGGCCGGTAGCTCGATTTGGTGCCATCCTGATTGACCAAAGAACCACCGGCAACTCATCAATCCAGTGCATTCCGCACTTGTGCAGCTTGTCAAAAGTTCTTGTCTTGAGGCCTCGCAGCACTTCAACATTAGCCCTTTCCACTTGGGCGTTGCTCCTTGGGTGGGCAACGGAAGCAAAACAGATTCTGCTGCCAAGGTCTTGGACATATTGCATGAAGGTGTGGCTCGTGAACTGTGTGCCATTGTCAGTGATGATCCTGTTGGGAACACCAAAGCGACAGACTAGTCCTTTGAAGCACTTGATGGCTGACTATGTTGTCACCTTCCTCACTGCTTCCACTTCCGGGCACTTTGTGAACTTGTCGATTGCAACGTACAAGTACTCAAAGCCCCCGACAACGGGGGGGGGGGGGGAGGGGCCCAAGATGTCGAGCCCCCAGACCGAAAATGGCCAAGAGAGAGGGATTGTTTGAAGGGCTTGAGCTGGTTGATGCAATTTCTTTGAATGAAACTGGCATGGTTCACACTTGGTTACTAACGCAGTTGCATCCTGGAGGGTAGTGGGCCAAAAGAAACCTTGCCGGGATGCCTTTCCGGCAAGTGCTCTTGATCCTATGTGGGAGCCACATATGCCTCCATGTATCTTTGCCAACAGCTCTAGTCCATCCTCCCAAGAAATGCACTTCAGTTTCATGCCATTCGATCTCTTTCTATACAGGAGGTTGTCCATGAACTGGTACATATTAGACCGGTGGGCTACTTTCTCTGCTTCCTCTTGTTCCTCAGGGAGTTTTGTCTGAAGGAAACAAACGATGTGATGTGCCCACTCTAGAGCTTGGGACTCGACAACAAGGACTAAAGGCATATCCTCTATTGGGGAAGCATTTGTCTCAACGGCAAGGGCCTGAGGCCCCTCCGGAGCCCGCTGCCTCCCGGCAAGCCTGGCGGGAGTATGTGCTTGAACGACAAGAGCCGGAGGCTCCACCGGAGCACAACGCTCACGGGCAAGCCTGGCGTTGTCCCCGACAACCTCCTCGCCGGCGGCTTTTGGGAGTTCCACCAGGAAATACTTGTCGGAATTCAACTTCCTTCTTTTCTCTTGTCCGGTCGATGGCGTCATGGATGGTTGAGTCAGTCGGAGCACGAAAGTTCCTGGTTCCACAGGCAACTTAAGGGCATCACATTTTGACACGCCATCGGCAACGCTGTTCCCTGCATGCGGAACATACTCCATTTGCAGGCCGTCAAAACGTTCTTCCAACTTTCTCACTTCATCTATGTAAGCTTCCATCAACGGACTCTGATAATCCTTGTTCACTTGCCTGACAACAAGCTGAGAATCACCCCTGACAATAAGCCTCTTGATCCCAAGGTTTGCAGCTATCTTGAGACCGGTGAGCAGTCCTTCGTACTCAGCAGTATTGTTCGTTGATCTCTCTTGGGGAAAATGCATCTAAATCACGTACTTGAGGTGCTCTCCGGTGGGTGTAACAAGCAGCACTCCGGCACTGGCGACTTGCAGCGAGAAAGCCTCATCAAAATACATGATCGACTCTTGATCGGTTTCCTTGCGGGGGAGAGTTGACTCTAGAACTTCTTCATCTGGCTTTGGGGTCCATTATGCAATGAACTCTGCCAAGGCTCTGCTCTGGATGGTCGAAGTGCTTTCAAACATGACACCAAAGCCTGATAGTTCCAAAGCCCACTCTACAATTTTGCCAGTAGCTTATGGGTTCCGCAAGACCCGCTGTAGCGTGAAGCGAGTGACAACGATGATCTCATGTGCTTGGAAGTAATGACACAGCTTCCTCGAGGCCATAAGGAGGCCGAAGAGAAACTTTTGCACGCCAGAATATCTTGACCTAGCCCCCTGCAAAAGGGAGTTGACAAAATAGACTAGGAGCTGCACCACCTTCTTCTTTTTGATCGTCTAATTCAACTGCGCAAATCCTTCCTTGCAAGCACCAGACCCTGTTGGGGAATGTCCTGGCTCGTCGCTTGGCGGTCCTGCCGCTGCCGCTGCTTCTTCATAAACTTCTCTTTTAGCCACTAGTGCAGCACTCACCACTTGATTCGTTGCTGCGAGATGTAGTAGTAACGGCTCTTGCAGTTTTGGTGCAACTAGGACTGGCGGAGAGGAGAGGTACTTCTTCAAATTCTGCAGCGCTGCCTCCGCTTTCGGAGTCCATTCCATCAGAGAAAAAGGGTAGGGCGCGCTCAGCAGATTTTGAGATGAACCTACTCAGAGCAGCAACACAGCCGGCAAGATGATGCACATCCTTGACACGTCTTGGTGCTTCAATTTTCTCAATTGTTTTGATCTTGTCGCGGTTTGCTTCAATTCCACGTTGAGATACAAAGAACCTGAGAAGCTTGCCGGACGGGACATCGAACACACACTTCTCAGGGTTGAGCTTCATGTTGATCTTGCGCATATTTGCAAATGTTTCTTCTAGGTCTGATATTAGTGTAGCCTTGTCCTTGGTTTTGACCACTATGTCATACATATAAGCCTCCATATTTCTATGTAGCTAGGGCTCAAAACCAATTTGGACCGATCTTGCAAATGTAGAACCAGCACTTTTCAACCCGAAAGGCATGTGCAAAAAGCAATATGTACCACATGGGGTGATAAATCCGGTCTTCTCCTCGTCTTCCTTGGCCATGAAAATCTGATGATAGCTTGAATAGGCGTCAAGGAAAGACAACAAGTCGCAGCCGGCGGTGGAGTCCACAATCTGGTCGATGTGCGGCAAGGAAAATGATCTTTGGGGCAGGCTTTGTTGATGTCTGTGAAGTCAATGCACAACCTCCATTTTCCATTCACCTTGCGCACTACCACCGGATTGGCCAACCATGTTGGATGAACTACTCCTCTGATCAAGCCGACCGCTTCTAATTTCTTGATCTCTTCGGCAATAAACTATTCCCGATCCAAAGCTTTCTTTCGGACCTTTTGCTTGATGGGTTGCGTGTGTGGGCAGACAACAAGGTGGTGCTCAATGACCTTCCTGGGAACATCGGGGATATCAGATGGTTGCCATGCAAACACATCGACATTCGCTCGCAGGAAGGCGACGAGCATGCTTTCCTATTTGTCGTCAAGGGTGGAACTTATGGTGAAAGTTCCTCCCGTACCATCCTCCTTGGCAGGCACTTTCTTGGTCTCTGGTGGAGCTAACTTGGACTTCTTGCTCTTACCGATGGAGCCCTTTGGCACATCGTCCAACGGGAGCGCAGCACCCCGAGGGGGCGCGCTTGCCGGAATGTGCGCTAGAGGCCTTGCCGGTGTTCTTCCCCCGGTAGCTTCAGCGATAGGAGAGAGTGCCTTGGGGGGAGGTGCCGCGAGTACCTCCCAGTAGAGTTGGTCAGTGCAGATAAGTGCGCCTTTCTTGTCGGAGTTGATCATGATGACGCTCATTGGCCCAGGCATCTTCAGCACATTGTAATAGAAGTGGGTGGCCGCCATGAACTTGGCTAGCGCTGGGCAACCAAGGATGTCGTCATATGGCAGTGAGATCTTGGCGACGTCAAAAACGATCTTCTCTATTCTGAAATTTATATCGCTGCCAAATGTCACCGACGGCGTGATCTTGCCCTTCGGCTAAGTTCTCCCTGAATTGACCCCTTGGAAAGCACTTGTTGGCTCGAGATCTTCATCAAGAATTTGCAGCCTCTGGATGACATCAGGTGAGGCCAGGTTCAGGCTGACCCCACTGTCGACTAGCATCTTCGTCACCTTGAGGTTTCGAATTGTTGGCGAAACCAACAACGGCACGCACCCTATCATAGTTGTGCGATCAAGGTGATCCTTGGCGTCTAAAATGATAGGGAGTGTTGGACCACTTCAGAGGTTTCTAGGCACCGATAAAGGGCTCCGTCACGTTAACCTTGTGTGCGTACTATTTAAGTTGGAGGTGAGAGGAATGCGACGAGCAACCTCCCTCGATTCACATCATCTCTATAGCCTTCTGAAACTCATGCTCGCTGGACTCGTCGTCCTCCCCGACATCATCATCATCACCTTCTTGCTTGTCTCGGCCGCGAGCGGGCCGGTCTTTCTGTTGCTTGTCCTTGCCGCGGCGGCATCCTCGACCACCATGCTTCTTGCCAGACCCCTCCGCACCATCCTGTCCCTTCTCCTTGTCTCGCCTCTAGTACTCGGCCTTTTGCTTCTCAGCAAGCTACTCAACTTGCCAGCAGTTCTGGAGGTCGTGGCCCTTGGCGCGATGGATCTTGCAATACTGCTTGACGGAGCCTTCCGGCTTGTCGGCAATCGCCAAAGCTTGACAACATCCATGTCAGGGTCATCACTCTTTGCCTTCTTGGTGGCACCAGGGTTGCCGGGTCCCTCGACGGCAAGCACGGCCTTGTCCTTGCGCTTCTTGTTACGCCACCGACCCTTCCTTACCGGGGTGGCGCTGTCCTCATCCTCAGAGTCGACCCCTGCGTGATACGTATCTATCGTATCTATAATTTTTGATTGTTTCATGCCAATATTCTACAGCTTTCATATACTTGTGGAAACTTTTTATACTATTTTCAAGACTAACATATTGATCCAATGCCCAGTGCCAGTTCCTATTTGTTGCATGTTTTTTGTTTCACAGAAAATCCGTAACAAATGAAGTCCAAACAGGATAAAAACTTACGGAGATTTTTTTGGAATATATGTGAATTTTGGGAAGTGGAATCAACAGAAGGCGGTGCCCGAGGAGCCCACAAGCCTGCTAGGCGCGCCATGGGGGGTAGGGCGTGCCCTGAGGGCTTGTGGCTTCCCCTTAGGTCGGTTGGAGTTGTCCTTTAGCCACACGAAAGATATTTTTATACGGAAAATCCCTCAAAATTTCAGCCTGGTCGGAGTTAGGGATCTCCTGATATTTAAGAAATGGTGAAAGGCCAGAATCTGGGAGCGGAGAAACAGAAGGAAACATAGAGAGATATCCAATCTCAGAGGGGCTCTCGCCCCTTTGCCACCATGGAGGCCATGGACCAGATGGTAAACCCTTTTCCCATCTAGGTGCAATGTCAAGGAAGAAGAAGAAGGGGGGCTCTCTCCCCCTCTCTCCCGGTGGAACCAGAACACCGCTGGGGCCATCATCGTGACGGCGATCTACTCCAACAACTCCGTCATCTTCACCAACACCTCCATCACCTTCCCCATCAATCCAAAGTGGTCCACTCTCCCGCAACCCGCTGTACCCTCTACTTGAACATGGTGCTTTATGCTTCATATTATTATCCAATGATATGTTGCCATACTATAATGTCTGAGTAGATCTATTTTGTCCTATTGGTTGATTGATGATCATGATTGGTTTGTGTTGCATGTTGTATTATTGGTGTTGTCCTATGGTGCTCTCCTTGTCGCGCAAGTGTGAGGGATCCCCGCTGTAGGTTTTGCAATATGTTTATGATTCTCTTATGGTGGGTGGCGTGAGTGATAGGAGCACACACCCGAGTAAGTAGGTTGTTTGTGTATGGGAGTAAAGAGGACTTGATACCTTATAATGCTATGGTTGGGTTTTACCTTAATGATCTTTAGTAGTTGCGGATGCTTTCTAGAGTTCCAATCATAACTGCATATGATCCAAGTAGAGAAAGTATGTTAGCTTATGCCTCTCCCTCATATAAAATTGCAATAATGATTACCGGTCTAGTTATCGATTGCCTAGGGACAATTCCACAACTCCTACCACCACTTCTCCATAGTCGTTAAACCAACTTAGTTGTTTCTTTATCTAAGCATACCCTAGTTTTTATTTCCGTGCTCTTTATTATCTTGCAAACCTATCCTATCACACCTACAAAGTACTTCTAGTTTCGTACTTGTTCTAGGTAAAGCGAACGTTAAGCGTGCATAGAGTTGTATCGGTGCTCGATAGATATTGAGGGAATATTTGTTCTACCTTTAGCTCCTCGTTGGGTTCGACACTCTTACTTATCGAAAGAGGCTACAACTGATCCCCTATACTTGTGGGTTATCAAGACCTTTTTCCGGCATCGTTGACGGGTAGCAATAGCGTGGGGTGAATATTCTCATGTGTGCTTGTTTGCTTTATCACTAAGTAGATTTTAGATATGGGTAGGAAATGCAAAATACCAAAAAAATTAGATGTACTTGCTGCTCCAAAAGTTGAGGAACCACTAGTGTTCCGTACTAGTGAAGAATATTATTTGGATCATCTTCGATCCGTTCGTGCTTGTGCTGAAACCCCAACTAGTTTAGTTGAGGGCAAATCATTAAATGAGCATTCTTATTATGTCCGACACCGCTTATCTCAAAAAGTTAAACTTTATGGCATGATATTAATAGTTTGCAATGCTATGCTTGGAATTTATGAGAAATTTATGATTTTACTTGTTGTTCTGAAGACCCTAAAAAACACCTTCCCTATCAATGTGAGTTTAAGGATAATGGAATCGTATCTTATTATGCCAAGGGTGTTTATAATTACTATGATATGGAGCAAATTGAAGAATTTGTTGCTTTTAAGGGTGCCTATGAAATGGCTTCTTTGATTGAAAAGTATGATGCTACTCTTTACAAATCTGAAAGTTTTGCCATAATTAAATATTGCTATGAAAACTAAGCTTCTAATGCTTATGTTAAGACATATATTGAGGACTCCTCCGCTGTCTAGGAGGAGACTAATATTTTACAGGAATCTATGGAAGAAGAAATTGCAGAAACTGTGAGCTCATTAGATGAAAAAGATGAGGAGGAGAGCGAAGACCAAAAGTAGGAAGAGCGGATTAGATACCCGTGCACACCTTCTAATGAGAGTGACTCTTCAACTCATATATTGTTTAATTTCCCTTCGTGCTTACCAAAGGATGAATGCTATGTTGATTGCTATGATCCCATGGATTCATTTAAAATATCCCTTTTCGATGAACTTGATGCTTGCTATGCTTGTGGCCATGATGCCAATATGAAAGATGCTTATGGAGATGAACTTGCTATAGTTCCTTATGTTAATAAAGAAATTGTTGCTATTGCACCCACGCATGGTAGTCCTATTATCTTTTTGAATTCTCCCAACTACACTATATCAGAGAAGTTTGCACTTATTAAGGATTATATAGATGGGTTGCCTTTTACTATTAAACATGATTATTTTGATAGATATAGTATGCATGTGCTTGATGCTCCTACTTGCAATTATTACGAGAGAGGAACTACATCTCCACCTCTCTATGTTTCCAATATGGATAAAATTTCAAGAAACTGCTTATGCTATGTATTGGCCTTTACTTTGTGTGCATGAATTGTTATTTTATGACATGCTGATGCATAGGAAGAGAGTTAGACTTCGCTGTTGAATGATATATGTTACTTTGTGCTCAATACTAAATTATAAATTATTGTTAATTAAAATTGGCTTTGATATACCTTGGGATCCGGGTGGATCCATTACTTGATCACTTTATGCCTAGCTTAATGGCTTTAAAGAAAGCGTTGCCAGGGAGACAACCCGGAAGTTTTAGAGAGTCATTTAATTCTGTTGTGTGCTTTTATATAGTTTAAAAACAAAAAAAAATAAATAGGGGAACCTAAAACTTTTTCAAAAATAAAAGTGAAAGTGAGAGAGACGAGCATTGTGAAAGTGGCATCTAGCCTTGAACTTTGTTCATGCCCATGGAAACTTTGAAAATCTTGATTACAGAAACTTTTCAACAAAAATAATTATACCCTTGTATAAATCCATTGTATTATAAAAATAATGTGCCAAGATTTGCCTTTAGGATGATTAGATTGCTTGTTTGGTGTGTGCAGCGCAAAAACTGAAACTTTGGCTATAGTGCGTGAATTTACATGTTTTACTGCAAAGTCTTAAGTTTCTGAAATTTTTACACAGTACTTCTATGCAATTTTTTTAGTTTGTACTAATTTTTCAGAATTTTTAGAGTTACATAAGTATGCTGAATGTCTAGATTACTACATACTGTCCTGTTTAAGACAAATTCTGTTTTTGATGCATTGTTTTGCTCGTTTTGATGAAACTATTGATTGTATCGGTGGTATAAGCCATGGAAAAATTATAATACAATAGCTACAATGCAAAAATAAAATATGAATTGGTTGCAACAGTACATGAAGTTGTGATTTGCTTTATTATACTAACGGATCTCACGAGGGTTTTGTTAAGTTTTGTGTGATTGAAGTTTTCAAGTTTTGGGTGAAATCATGATGGATGAAGGAATAAGGGGTGGAAAGAGACTAAGCTTCGGGATGCCCGAAGCACCGCAAGGTAATATTCAAGGACTCCCAAGAAACTAAGCTTGGGGATGCCCCGGAAGGCATCCCCTCTTTCTTCTAACAACCATCGGTAATTTTACTTGGAGCTATATTTTTATTCGTCACATGATATGTGTAAATCTTGGAGCATCGTGTGCTTTTTATTTTTCTTTTAATGCACCATGCTGGTATGAGATAGTCCTTGGTCGATTTATAGAATGCTTCATGCACTTCACTTATATCTTTTGAGTATGGCTTTATAGACTGATTCATGTGCTTCACTTATATCATTTGAAGTTTGGATTCCCTGTTTCTCTACACATGAGAAAACCGCCATTTGTAGAATGCTCTTTTGCTTCACTTATATTTTTTATAGCATGGGCATATCTTTTTTAGAAATAATTAAACTCTCATGCTTCACTTATATCTATTTAGAGAGTTAACAGGAGTTGGTCATTCACATGGTTAGTCATAAAATCTTACATAAAACTTGTAGATCACTGAATACGATATGTTTGATTCCTTGCAATAGTTTTGTGATATGAAGATGGTAATATGAGAGTCATTCTAGTGAGTAGTTGTGAATTGGAGAAATACATGTGTTGAAGTTTGTGATTCCCGTAGCATGCATGTATGGTGAACCGTTATGTAACGAAGTCGGAGCATGATTTGTTTAATGATTGTCAACCTTTGTGTGAGGGTCGGGAGCGGGTGATGGTTAACTCCTACCAAACTCTCCCCTAGGAGCATGCGTCTAATGCTTTGTTTGATAACTAATAGACTTTTGCAATAAGTATGTGAGTTCTTTATGACTAATGTTGAGTCCATGGCTTATACGCAGTCTCACCCTTCCACCTTTGCTAGCCTCTATAGTACCGCACAACTTTCGCCGGTGCATCAAACCCACCTTCCTCAAAATAGCCACCCTATATTTTCCTCAAAACAGCCACCATACTAACCTATTATGGCATTTCCATAGCCATTCCGAGATATATTTCCATGCAACTTCCACTGTTCCGTTTAGTATGACATGCACCATCATTTTCATATTGCTTTGCATGATCGTAAGACAGCTTGCATGATGTTTTCATGGCTTGCCTATTTTTTGATGTCATTTGCTAGGCTAGATCGTTGCACATCCCGGTATCCTACCGGAAGCATTCATATAGAGTCATATTTTTGTTCTAGGTATCGAGTTGTAAGTAAATAAAAGTGTGATGATTTTCATTATAAAGCATTGTCCAGTGTGAGAAAAGGATGATGGAAGCTATGATTCCCTCACAAGTTGGGAGGAGTCTCCAAACTTTACAAAAAAATAAAAGAGGCCAGTGAAGCCCAAACAAATATATAAAAAGAGGCCAAAGATGCCCACCAAAATAAAAAAAAGGGGGGAAAGGGAAAAAATTAAAAAAATGAGAGAAAGAGAGAAGGGATAATTGCTACTATCTTTTTCCACACTTGTGCTTCAAAGTAGCACCATGATCTTCATGATAGAGAGTCTCATATTTTGTCACTTTCATATAACTAGTTAAATTTTTTGCACGGCCACTTAGTTTTATTTTTGATCTTTCATACACTTATAGCTCTAAGTGCATTCGTTGCATGACAATCCCTACTCACCCACATTGATATCTATTGATGGGCATCTCCATAGCCCGTTGATACGCCTAGTTGATGTGAGACTATCTCCCCCTTTTCCTCATCACCTCCATCATATTCTATTCCACCTACAGTGCTATATCTATGGCTCACGCTCATGTATTGCGTGAGAGTTAAAAAGGGTTGGGAACATAAAAGTGTGAAGCAATTTCTTCACTTGTCATCGGGGTTGTGCATGATTTAGATACTTTGTGTGGGGAAGATGGAGCATAGCCAGACCATATGATTTTGTAGGGATAACTTTCTAAGGCCATGTTATTTTGAAAGGACACAATTGCCTTGTTGGTGTGCTTGAAGTATTACTGTTTTTATGTCAATATAGACTATTGCTTTGAATCACTCGTGTCTTAATATTCATGCCATGATTAGATTATATGATCAAGATTATGTTAGATAGCATTGCACATCAAAAATTATATTTTTTATCATTTACCTACTCAAGGACGAGCAGGAATTAAGCTTGGGGATACTGATACGTCTCCGTCGTATCTATAATTTTTGATTGTTTCATGCCAATATTCTACAGCTTTCATATACTAGTGGAAACTTTTTATACTATTTTCAAGACTAACATATTGATCCAATGCCCAGTGTTAGTTCCTATTTGTTGCATGTTTTTTGATTCGTAGAAAACCCATATCAAACGAAGTCCAAATGGAGTAAATACTTATGGAGATTTTTTGGAATACATGTGAATTTTGGGAAGTGGAATCAACAGAAGGCGGTGCCCGAGGGGCCCACAAGCCTGCCAGGCGTGCCCTGGGGGTAGGGCGTGCTCTGAGCGCTTGTGGCTACCCATTAGGTTGGTTGGAGCTGTCCTTCGGCTGCAAGAAAGATATTTTTATAAGGAAAATCCCCTCAAAATTTCAGCCCGATCGGAGTTATGGATCTCCGGATATTTAAGAAACGTTGAAAGGCCAGAATCTAGGAGCGCAAAAAACAGAAGGAAACACACACACACACACACAGAGAGAGAGAGAGAGAGAGAGATCCAATCTCGAAGGGGCTCTCGCCCCTCCGCCGCCATGGAGGCCATGGACTAGAGGGTAAACCCTTTTCCCATCTAGGGGGAAGGTCAAGGAAGAAGAAGAAGGAGGGGGCTCTCTCTCCCGGTCGCACCGGAACGCCGCCGGGGCCATCATCGTGACGTCGATCTACTCCAACAACTGTCATCTTCGCCAACACCTCCATCACCTTCCCCCATCTATCTACATCGGTCCACTCTCCCACAACACACTGTACCCTCTACTTGAACATGGTGATTTATGCTTCATATTATTATCCAATGATGTGTTGCCATCCTATGATGTCTGAGTATATCTATTTTGTCCTATTAGTTGAGTGATGATCATGATTGGTTTGAGTTGCATGTTTTATTATTGGTGTTGTCCTATGGTGCTCTCTGTGTTGCACATGTGTGAGGGATCCCCACTGTAGGGTTTGCAACATGTTTATGATTTGCTTATGGTGGATGGTGTGAGTGATAGAAGCACAGACCTGAGTAAGTAGGTTGTTTGCGTATGGGAATAAAGAGGACTTGATACCTTATAATGCTATGGTTGGGTTTTACCTTAATGATCTTTAGTAGTTGCGGATGCTTTCTAGAGTTCCAATCATAAGTGCATATGATCCAAGTAGAGAAGGTATGTTAGCTTATGCCTCTCCCTCGTATAAAATTGCAATAATGATTACCGGTCTAGTTATCGATTGCCTAGGAACAATTCCACAACTCCTATCACCACTTTTCCACACTCGTTAAACTAACTTAGTTGTTTCTTTATCTAAGCAGCCCCTAGTTTTTATTTCCGTGCTCTTTATTATCTTGCAAACCTATCCTATCACACCTACAAAGTACTTCTAGTTTCATACTTGTTCTAGGTAAAGTGAACGTTAAGCGTGCGTAGAGTTGTGTCGGTGGTTAATAGAACTTGAGGGAATATTTTTTCTACCTTTAGCTCCTCATTGGGTTCGACACTCTTACTTATCGAAAGAGGCTACAAATGATCCCCTATACTTGTGGGTTATCACTGTGCCGACGTCTTCATCGGGGAGCCTCCTCCCTTTTTTAGCCCGAGCGCATTTGTTTGCCAGAGCATAGAGCTCGGTAACATCCCTAACCTTGTTCATCGCCAGCTTTTCTCGCATCCTGCGGTTGCGCATGTTCTGATGGAACACACTAATAACAGCAGCATGATGAACATCTGTTATGTTTTGGTGCACTTGGCTGAACCTTTGGATGTACTTGTGCAAAGTCTTGCCCTCTTTCCGAGGGATGATGTGCAAATCGCTTTCTTGACCAGGAGCTTCGTGGCCTCCGGTAAAGGCGCCAACAAACTCGTGGCACAAGTCTGCCCAGGAGGTGATGGATCCTTCCGGCAGGTGCATCAACCATGACCTGACGTTGGGCTTAAGCACCAATGGGGAGTAGTTGGCTAGTATCTTGTCTTCACGAGCCTTGGCAGCCTGCACTGCGATGGTGTAGAAGCTCAAGAACTCTAATGGGTGAATCTTACTGTCGTACTTCTCCGGGACCTCCGGCTTGAACGTGCGGGAATTGGGCCACTGGACTTGCCATAGCTCACGGGTAAACGTCGGACTTGTCTACAGTGGGCCCCCCGCGCTTATCAAATTGATGGCGCACTTCCCGCCGCCGCTCGATTGCAGTCTGAGCGTTTTCCTTGCTTCTCTCCCGAAGAACTTGACGTGGGTCGCGGTGAGTCCATGGATCAGACGACGCCATCGAGTAACCATCGTAAGCGTTGGTCCGCCGAGTCGGTGACCGGCATTGTTGCTATGGAGGAGAGTGCACCATGGCTGCACTGCCTACGGCCCTCTCACCACTGGCGTGATCCGGCTCGGTGGATCGAAACTTATCTGCGAGGCTGAGGAGGCTCTGAATGGTAGCTCTCCATTTGTCGAGCTTCTCTGCAGTAGGAGGGAAGTTTAGGAGTAGATGTGCTCGTGCCATTGCTTCTTCCAACGTGGTGGGGATCTAACAGCAAGAGGAACGCGAGGTTCTCTGACTTCTAACTGTGTTAGAAGGAGCTCCATCGCGGCCCCGCAATGGCACGCCACTCCCACTAGCATGCTGGCGGGCATGCTGGTCCCGCGCACCTTGGGAGTGATGCGCAGGAGCTTTCTCGTCGGGACGTTGAGAACCGTGGGCGCCGTGGCATGAATCTTTACGTGTGTCCTGGGAATGTCGCGGCGCAGGCATCGGTGTGGGCATCCTGGAGGATACCCTTCCATCCCTGGAGTTCACCATACCACCCGTAGACGGCACAACTCCATCCTGAGATCCAGCGGTGCGGGGGTTCCCGCCACCACCATGGGCATCTTCGCGGTGGGTATCGCTGCTAGCTTGGCCTTGATCTCCAGAGCGTCGCGAAAGTTCTGAACCTCTGCCTCCTCCTCCACCCGCGTCTATGCCGTCACCTGTCTGTGTAGCTACAGGGACAGCAGATGCGGACGAGCCAACCGCCTTCAGGCCCTTCTTCTTTAGGGCCATGGAGATGATGAATATGAAGGAATTGGCGCGCTGATCACCAGAACAGGTTCACACGACCTAATCCCCCTAGCTGGTGTGCCAAAGATGTCATGGGGAACGAACACCTATGGGATTGGAGGGACCCCTTTCGGTTCGGTTGGGGGAAGGCTCGCGTAGAGAGCAGGTCTGATGAATAGCACACGGGGATTTTACCCAGGTTTGGGCCGCAAAGATGTGTAAAACCCTACTCCTTCTTGGTTGAATTAAAGGTGTTCTTTAGGGTTCTAGCTACATGAGCGCTGTGACCAGCTACTATGTGTATGAGCTAGAAGGTCCAAAGTTGCAAAAGTCCAAAGATCCTCTACCGTATTGTCCAGGGCCTCCTTTTATACTTAGAAGGGGATTCCAATAGTAGCATACAGTGCGTACACGGGGTGTACAGAGCTACAGTGTTATCATACCTAACACTGACGAAGTAGGACAGGTGCATTTAATGCACCGTTAGGCATCTCTGTCTGTCTGCGGGACGGGACAGGAGCCCGTCCCATCGGCACCGCTTAGACCCCCTCCATCGCCGACCCCATAACGCGTGCCTAGGCGAAACGACACCTAGCCTCTATGCTGGTGGGGCCTTGCTGGGCCTTCGCCTTGCCGTGTCTTGCTGGGGCTTTGTCTTGCTTGAGGGTTGGATGCTCCTCCCGGCAAGGTCTTGTCGGGAGTCTTGATTCTCTTGTGTTTATACTTGGCAGCTCCATGTCGGTCATTACTGCCAGGGTGGCTACTACTGCCCATGCACGAGTAAGGGGCACTAGAGAGCCCAAAACTCTAGTGCACCGACAATAATCGGCTACAATCCAAGATTATTGTTGATTCACATCACTAAAAGTTTGTTGGATCATGTCTAAAATGGGAACTTCCTTTCTAAGATTTTTCATCAAAAAGTTGATTATTCCCAAGAAAATGTATCTACATGTAATCGCTTTCATAAAGTATTTCATATATTACCGTTTTTTCATGGCTCTTAACTAAATGATCAAAAAATTCCCTAGCTTCTCGTACTATGTGATCAAATTCATTCATGAGAACAAGGGTAGCTAACTTTTTTGCTTTTGGATCTTTTAAAACAGGTAGCTCATAAAACAATCTTCGCAAGGTAGGATGTGTGCGATAAATCTATTTTCAAGTTTTAGAACTAATGCTGAGATAGCTTCCGCATAAGTTTTAGTTCTTTTAAGTATAGGAGCATCAACAAGAGTCAAGTTTCCAACACAATTAAAAAATTCCTGGATAGTTCCTATAATGTCCCCTTGCCCCAAAACAAAAGTTTTAGAATCCATATTACAAGAATGTCCAATTTTAGGAGTCAAGACATCATTTGTTTCGGCCATACCAAAATCACTCATGGTGACAAATAAGCAAAAGATCAAATGGAAAATTGGCAAATGAAAACGATGGCGAGTAAAATAGAAAATTGTGAAGTGAGAGAGAGGAAAACGAGAGGCAAATGGCAAATAATGTAAATTGCAAGGAGATGAGATTTGTGATTAGGAACCTGGTAGATGAGATTGCTTCCTTCCTGGCAACAGCGCCAGAAATTCCTTTGACGTGGCTTGAGACTTCATCGTATTTTCCCAAAGAGGAAGGGATGATGGAGCACATCGACGGTAAGTATTTCCCTCAGTTATGAAACCAAGGTATCAATCCGTAGAGGAAGACCACACACCCACGTAAACAATACCTACACACAAATAAAAATATTTGCAACCCGACGCGAAAGAGAGGTTGTCAAGCTCTCTACGATAATAAGATATATTAGGTAATGATAATTTTGGCAAAAAAATCTCGCAAGAACACAAAATAAAATAAGTAAAAAAAGTGCAACAAGGTATTTTTGGGTTTTTTGGATTAATAGATTTGAAACAAAAACGCAAATAGTAGATCGGAAAGCAATATGTTGGAAAAGTAGACCCGGTGGCCGTAGGTTTCACTAGTCGCTTCTCTCATGAGTATAGTGCCCGGTGGGTGAACAAATTACCGTTGGGTAATTAATAGAAGATAAAATAATCATGACGATATCCAGGCAATGATCATTACATAGGAATCACGTCCAAGATAAGTAGACCAAAATGATTATGCATCTACTTCTATTACTCCACACATTGACCACTATCCAGCATGCGTGTAGTGTATTAAGTTCATGGAAAAACGGAGTAATGCAATAAGAACGGTGACATGATATAGACAAGATCTATTCATGTAGGAATAGACCCCATCTTCTTATCCTTAATGGCAATGATACATGTGTGTCTTGCTACTCCTTCTGTCATTGGAAAGAACACCACAAGATCGAACCCATCAGAAAGCACCTCTTCCCATGGCAAGAAAAATCGATCAAGTTTGCCTAACTAGACCAAAGATTTGAAGAAGAAATACGAGGCTATAAGTAATCATGAAAATAAGAGATCAAAGAACACTCAAATCATATTCATGGATAGAAACTGATCATGAACTCAAAGTTCATCGGATCCCAACAAACACAGCACAAAAGTCATTACATCAACTAGATCTCCAAGAGACCATTGTGTTGAGAATAATAAAGAGAGAGGAAGCCATCTAGCTACTTCCTACGGACTCGTAGGTCTATGGTGGACTACTCATGCATTATTAGAGAGGCACCTATGATGAAGACGAACCCCTCCGTGATGGTGTTAGATTGGATCTCAAGGTTCTGGAACTTGCGGCGGCTGGAATTGTGTTTCGTCGACTCCTCTAGGGTTTTCCGAATATTTGGGAATTTATAGGGCAAATAGTCGGTTTAGGGGGGGTCCCGAGGTGGGCACCCCCACCAGGCCGCACTAGGGGCCTTTAGCGCGCCCTGGTGGAGGTGCCCACCCTGAGCCCCGTCTCTTGTGCTTGTTTGGCCCATCCTGGCTCTTCTGGTCCATAAAAATCTCCAAAAATTCCCGTAGTATTTGGGATCTGTTTGGTATTGATTTTCTGCGAAGTAAAAAAGCAAGCAAAAATAGCAACTTACACTTTGGCACTATCTCAATGGGTTAGTCCCAAAAAATGATATAAAGTTGCTATAAAATGATTGTAAAACATCCAAATTGATAATATAACAGCATGGAACAAGCAAAAATTATAGATACGTTGGAGACGTATCAGGTCCCAGCTGTCAGGGGGAGCAATCATTTTTTTCGCGTAAGGAGGCACTTCCATTTGTACACCATGGTCCTTGTGGGTTCCAGCTATCAGGTCGAGGAATCATTTTTGTCGCGTAATAAGGAGGCACTTCCTTGTGTGTGAAAATGTAGGTGGTGGGTCCCAGCTGTGATGGGGACAACTCAATTTTTTATGCATAATAAGGAGGCACTTCCTTGCGTGCAAAGATGTAGCTGGTGGGTCCGTGATGTCACGGGGAAGAACCATTTTTCACGCAATAAGGAGGTACTTTTGTTTGTGCAACAATGGACCTTGTGGGTCCCAGCTCTCTCCCTCTCTGTGTACAATCCTCTTTTGATGGTTGTCGTTCATCAACCACGTTGATGGTGTCACGCTGAGAGCACCAAGGCGTTCGATGATGGAGAAGCCTAGGAAGGGAACGGCCGGGAGCTCAAGAAGACTCAATGGTGGATGCCTACGCAGATGGGAGTACGAGGATGGACTGGTTCGGTTGTGGTGTGAGGTTGTCGTCACCAGAGAATAATATGAGGTGTGGGTGAGTAGAGGTATGGCTTGGCCAGCGGTGGGAGTAGGGTGGGACGTTAAGGCGGCGTGACAACACAACTAACCATGGGAGGCGGGAGCAATTGGGCCCGCTGGCGCTTGTTTGGGCGGCTGGAGCAAGAAAATTGGAGATTGAAGAAGCACGACAGTCATTGGATTGACATCCAACCATCACTTTTGCTAGAATCATTGTTGACTAATAAGTTAAAAAAGCATTGCATACGCGTCAATTTAATAGGCCCGCAAGTGAGCCTCCCAATTTGTGGTGGACAACATACGACCCATTTGCTAAAAAAAATTACAATTCATTTGTGAATTCTTATGCAATTATTGCAGCCCATTTTGTTTTTGTTGGCCAGGACCATGGTTAAAAATTTAAACAAAATTTCACATATTTTGGTGGGGCAAACTATTTTTAATCTTGAAATGTCAAGCTAGAGTCAAACTAATTTCAAAAATAATTTAAATTAGGTTAAAATCCAATGAAATTTGAAATATGAAAATGCGAAGAAAAAAAATTAATTGCCAATTTGTTTTGTTTTGTTATATTTACAACACATTCATATTACTTGTAAGGTTTGCAGCCGTCTTGAAAGATTTGTAGTCGAGCATGGCGTAGAAAAACAAGTTGGCATCGGCTAGCCATTTTGACAAAGAAAAAAAATAGACGGGTTGGTCATGTGGTAAACATAAAATAAAAGACTGGGCTAGAGGAACACATCCCATGCACAACCTAGTTGATACCCTGCTCCGCCTCAACAATAACAAAAAAGACATTGAGCTGCTAGGTCCCAGGTGTTTGTCCCAGGTATCGAGATGACATGTCATGGGTCCCACATGTTAGCAAAGCACTTGCTTCCGTAAAACACTGGACATGGTGGGTCCCTACTATCATCCTTTCCACATACAATGCCATCCCGATTCCTCTCTTTTGTTGACCATGTTGACAACACCAGATGGCGGTGCCGTGATGAACACATCAAGGCAGAGGACGATGGTGAGGCCTTGGATGGGAACCAACAGGAGCCAGGGAAGATGTAGCAGTGTATTCGCGAGCGGAGGGGAGTATGAGGTTTGACTAGTTCGGGTGCAAGGTAGGGCTGACGTTGTTGTTAATGATTTAGGATATGGTGGGGTGGCGATGCGTGCGCAGAGGCGTAGCCAGCCATGGGAAGCGGGAGCAGTTGGCCCCGTCGGCTCTGTTTTGGTTTTGGCGGATAGAATAAGATTAGGCTCAAGAAACAAGGCGGACTATACAGACAACAAGAGTACTTAACAACGTTGGCTGAAAGAAGTAGGAGTACTTAACAACCAAAGCTGGAAGCAGTACGAGTACTTATACAGGCTCAACTATACAAGGCATGCCTCAAAAAGTGATAATTTGCCTACAATGAATGAAGGGTGAGTCCACGATTCCCAGGACAAGGCCGAGGCACCACTCCACGCATCCACAACTTTCTGAAAGCGGCTTCATCTCGTAATGTCGTCAATAAACAGAATATTCGCTTCAGAGCCATGGAAAAGCATGAACATAACCTTTTGTCCTATTCTCCAAGATCGACGGACCTTCATGATTTGAGACCACCCATGAATGAGTATGATTTCACCTCTACGGGAAATGGAGTAGGTCGACATAAACATCATGTTATCACCAAGCGCAAGTCTGACTCGACCATGGCCAGACATCTTTATATGATCAATAAAACTGGACAGTTTCTATTTCAAGAAGAAGAACACAACAATAAAACTGTATATAAGCAAGAGTTTATGAACAACATATATAACTAAAAATAGCTCGTACCATCAGTTTCTTGAAATAGTTGGACTTGTTCAACGCGTGAACCAGTGGAACACATATCCCTCGTAGCCTTCCGATACGTCTCCAACGTATCTATAATTTATAAAGTATTCATGCGGTATTTACCTACATTTACAATACTTTTATAAGGTTTTGATGCACTTTATATGATTTATTTAGAACTAATCCAGACTGACGTTGTTTTCAGCAGAACTACCGTGGTGGTGTTTTTGTGCAGAAAATGAAAGTTTTTGGAATCGCCCGAAACTTTTTGACGATTGTTTTTGAAAAAAAAAAGGCACTAGATGCTCCATGGGAGATATAGAAGAGACACAAGGTGGGCACCACCCACTAGGGCGCGCCAGGCCCCCTGGCGCACCCTGGTGTATCGTGCTCACCTCATGGCCCACCTTCGCGTGAAACCAACACCAAAAATTCCTGTAAATATAGAAACCATAAAAAATACCCTAGACTCCTCATTCGCCACCACAACTCTATGTATCAACGCAAAACTAATCTGGAGGCGTTCCAGCACCCTGTCGAAGAGGGTAGATCATCTCCGGTAGCCATATTCATCATCGTGGCGGAGGCATGATGAGGAGGGAGTAGTACACCCTCAGGGCTGACGATTTGTACTAGTTGATATGACTCCAATGTATCTATAATTTTTGCTTGTTTCATGCTGTTATATTATCAATATTGGATGTTTTACAATCATTGTATAACTACTTTATATCATTTTTTGCGACTAACGTATTGACATAGTGCCAAAGTGTCAGTTGCTGTTTTTGCTTGTTTTTACTTCGTAGAAAATCAATACCAAACAAAGCCCAAGCACTGCGAAAAGTTTTGGAGAATTATTTTGGGCCAGAAGACATTAGATGGGCCAAAGCACTGTCAGAGGGGAAGACCAAGGTGGGGAACACCCACCAGGGCGCGCCAAAGGGCCCTGACGCGTCCTGGTGGATGGTGCCCACCTCGGGACCCTCCTCCACCGACTATCGCCTCTATAAATTCTCAAATATTCAGAAAACCCTAGAGGAGTCGACGAAACACAATTCTAGCCGCCCCAAGTTCCAGAACCTCGAGATCCAATCTAACACCATCACGAAGGGTTTCATTTTCCTCATAGGTGCCAATCAGATGATGCATGAGTAGTCCACCATAGACCTACGGGTCCGTAGGAAGTATCTAAATGGCTTCCTCTCTCTCTCTCTCTCTCTCGATTCTCAATACAATGGTCTCTTGGAGATCTATTTGATGTAATGAATTTTGCGGTGTGTTTGTTGGGATCCGATTAATTTTGAATTCATGATCAGTTTCTATCCATGAATATGATTTGGTTCTTCTTTGATCTCTTATTTCCATGACTACTTATAGCCTCGTATTTCTTCTTCAATCTTTGCTTTAGTTAGGCCAACTAGATCGATTTTCTTGACATGGGAAGATGTGCTTTGTGATGGGTTCGAACTTGCGGTGTTCTTTCCCAGTGACAGAAGGGGCAGTAAGGCACACATGTATCGTTGCCATTAAGGATAACAAGATGGGGTCTATTGCTACAAGAATAGATCTTGTCTACATCATGTCACCGTTCTTATTGCATTACTCCATTTTTCCATGAACTTAATACACTAAATGTATGCTGGATAGTGGTCGATGTGTGGAGTAATAGAAGTAGATGCAGAATCATTTTGGTCTACTTATCTTGGACGTGATGCCTATATAATGACCATTGCCTGGATATCGTCAAGATTATTTAATCTTCTATAAATTGCCCAATAGTAATTTGTTCATCCACCGTGTGTTATACTCATGAGAGAAGCCACTAGTGAAACCTACGGCCCCGAGGTCTACTTTTCCAATATATTGCTTTTCGATCTACTATTTTGCTGTTTTGCTTTTTCAGATCTATTAATCCAAAAAATCCAAAAATACCTTGCTTCACTTTTTGTTTACCTATTTTATTTTTTGTTCTTGCGAGATCTATTTGCCAAAACTATCACTACCTAATCTATGTTTTTATCGTTGAGAGCTTGACAACCTCTCTTATGCGTCAGTTTGCAAGTATTTGTTATTTGTGTGTAAGTGATGTTTACGTAGGTGCATGATCTTCCTCTACAGATTGATACCTTGGTTTCATAACTAAGGGAAATACTTACCATCGTTTTGCTTCATCATCCCTTCCTCTTTGGGTAAATACCAATGCAGTCTCAAGCCACGTCAAAGGAATTTCTGGCACTGTTACCGGGGAGGAGACAATCTCTTCGCGTGCCAATCTTGGTGTCAGGACATCATCAACATCTACTAGGTTCTTAATCACAAATCTTGTCTCCTTGCAATTTACATTATTTGTCACTTTCCTCTCGTTTTCCTCTCCCCCACTTCACAATTTGCCGTTTTATTCACCCTCTTTCTCATTTGCCAATGTCTCGTTTGATCTTTTGCTTATTTATCACCATGTGTGATTTTGGTATGGCACAAACAGATGATGGCAGGACTACTAAAATTGGACGTTTTGGTAATCTGGATTCTAAAACATTTGTTTTAGGGCAAGGTAATGTTATAGGAAAAGAAACTATCCAAGAATTTTTCTGTTGTGTTGGAAACTTGACTCTTGATGATGCTCCTATACTTAAAATAACTAAAACTTATAGGGAAGCTATCTCAACACTAGTTTTAAAACTTGAAAATAGGTTTATCTGCACACATCCTACCTTGCAAAGATTGTTTTATGAGTACTACTTCTTGAGCTTGCGTTGGTTTTCCCTTGAAGAGGAAAGGGTGATGCAGCAAAGTAGATAAGTATTTACCTCAGTTGTTGAGAACCAAGGTATCAATCCAGTAGGAGGTACAAGCAAGGCCCCAATCTATGAACCTACACAAACAATCAAACACTTGCACCCAACGCTATAAAGGGGTTGTCAATCCCTTCATGGTTACTTGCAAGGATGAGATCTGATAGAGATAGATATAAAAGATTACTAGCAGTAAAAGTAAATAAAATTGTAGAAAGGTATTTTTGGTATTTTTAGTTTATAGATCTGAAAATATAATATGGAAAATAGACTCGGGGCCATAGGTTTCACTAGAGGCTTCTCTCTTGAAGGAAAATAATAAGGTGGGTGAACAAATAATTGGCGAGTAATTGACAGAAAAGCGCATATTTACGATGATATCCAAGGCAATGATTATGCATATAGGCATCACGTCCATATCAAGTAGACTGAAACGATTCTGGATCTACTACTATTACTCCACACATCGACCGACTCCTGCCTGCATCTAGAGTATTAATTTCATGCATAACAGAGTAACGCATTAAGTAAGATGACATGATGTAGAGGGATAAACTCAAGCAATATGATGAAAACCCCATCTTTTTATCCTTCATGGCAACAATACAAATACATGCCTCGCTACCCCTACTTTGTCACTGGGTGAGGACACCGCAAGATTGAACCCAAAACTAAGCACTTCTCCCATTGCAACATTTACCAATCCAGTTGGCCAAACCAATAACTAGAATAGACTTGCAAAGATATGAAATCATGCATATAAGAATTCAGAGAATATTCAAATAATATTCATAGATAATCTGATAAAAAAACCACAATTCATCGGATCTCGACAAACACACCGCAAAAGAGTATTACATCGGATAGATCCCCATGAAGATCATGGAGAACATGGTATTGAAGAACATAGAGAGAGAGAACAAGCTACTAGCTATGGACCCAAATGTCTGAAGTGAAACACTCACGCATCATCGGAAGGGTAATGGTGTTGATGTCGATGCCCTTCATGATCGAATCCCCCTCTAGCAGATTACCGGAAAAGGCCCCAAGATGGGATCTCACGGGACCAAAGGCTTGCGGTAGTGGAAAAGTATTATCGTGGCTCTATCTGGTATTGGGGGAATATCTCTGAATTTATAGGCGGGGAATTAGGGTTGGAGGAGCTATTGGGGGCCCACAAGCCAGGCCCCCCTAGGGGTGCGCCCTGGTGGCTTGTGGCCCACCCGTAGGTCTTCTAGCCTCTTCTCCAATCCTCCTACATTCCTTCTAGTCCAAGAAAAATCATCATAGAATTTTATTCCATTTGGACTCCATTTGATATTCCTTTTCTGCAATACTCAAAAACAAGGAAACAACAGAAACTGGCTCTGGGCACTAGGTTAATAGGTTATTCCCAAAAATAATATTAAATAGCATATTAATGCATATGAAACATCCAAAACAGCTAATATAATAGCATGGAACAATCAAAAATTATAGATACGTTGGAGACGTATCAGCATCCCCAAGCTTAATTCCTACTCGTCCTCGAGTAGGTAAATGATAAAAACATAATTTTTGATGTGGAATTCTACCTAACATAATTATCCATGTAATATTCTTTATTGTGGCATGAATGTTAAGATCCGTAAGAATCAAAACAAAAGTTTAATGTTGACATAAAAACAATAATACTTCAAGCATACTAACAAAGCAATTGTGTCTCTTCAAAATAACATGGCCAAATAAAGTTATCCCTACAAAATCATATGGTCTCGCTATGCTCCATCTTCCCCACACGAAGTATTTAAATCATGCACAACCCCGATGACAAGTCAAGCAATTGTTCCACACCTTTTATGTTCTCTAACCTTTTCAACTATCATGCAATACATGAGCGTGGGCCATGGATATATCACATAGATGGAATACAATATGGTGGAGGTTATGAGAAAACGGAAAAGATAGTCTAACATCAACTAGGTGTATCAACGGGCTATGGAGATGCCCATTGATAGATATCAATGCGAGTGAGTAGGGATTGCCATGCAACTGATGCACTAGAGCTATAAGTGTATGAAAGCTCAAAAAGAATCTCAGTGGGTGTGCATTATAATTAAAAATTCCCACTAGTTATATGAAAGTGACAAAATAAGAGACTCTATCATGAAGGTCATGGTGCTACTTTGAAGCACAAGTGTGGAAAAATATAGTAGCATTGTCCCTTCTTTCTTTTCTCTCATTTTTTATTTTTTTAATTTTTGGTGGGCATATTTGGCCTCTTTTTTTTATTTGGGCTTCATTGGCCTCTTTTATTATTTTTAAAGTCCGGAGTCTCATCCCAACTTATGAGGGAATCATAGCTTCCATCATCCTATCCTCACATGGGACAATGCTCTAATAATGATGATCATCACACTTTTATTTACTTACAACTCGATACTTAGAACAAAATATGACTCTATATGAATGCCTTCGGAGGTGTACCGGGATGTGCAACGACCTAGCATAGCAAATGACATTAGCATCACGCTAGCTATCTTAGGATCACGCAAACCAATATGACAATGATGGTGTGTGTCATAATAAACGGAACGGTGGAAGTTGCATGGCAATATATCTCTGAATGGCTATGTAAATGCCATAATAGGTAGGTATGGTGGCTGTTTTGAGGAAGGGTATATGGTGGGTTTTATGCACCGGCGGAAGTTGTGCGGTACTAGAGAGGCTAGAAAAGGTGGAAGGGTGAGAGTGCGTATAATCCATGGACTCACATTAGCCATAAATAACTCACATACTTATTGAAAAATTATATTAGTTATTGAAGCAAAGTATTACACGGATGCTCCTAGGGGATATGTTGGTAGGAGTTAACCATCGCGCGCTCCCGACCCTCACACAAAGGATGACAATCAATAAACAAATCATGCTCCAACTTCGCTACATAACGGTTCACCATACGTGCAAGCTACGGGAATCACAAACTTTTAACACAACTATTTATACCAATCCACAATTACTCACTATCATGACTCTAATATCACCTTCTTTATATCTGAAAACTATATGCAAGGAATCAAACTTCTCATAGTATTCAATGCATTTTATATGAAAGTTTTTATTATATCCCTCTTGGATGCCCATTATATTAGGACTAAATTAATAACCTAAACCAATTACCATGCTTTTTAAAGAATCTCAAAATAATATAAGTGAGGTACGAGAGTTTAGTTATTTCTATAAAATAAAACACCACCATGCTCTAAAAAGATATAAGTGAAGCACTCGAGCAAAATTGCCTAGCTCAAAAGATATAAGTGAAGCACATAGAGTATTCTAATAAATTCGCAATTCATGTGTGTCTCTCTCAAAACATGTGTGCCTAAAGGATGATTGTGGCAAACTAAAAAGAAAAGACTCATATCATACAAGACGCTCCAAGCAAAACACAAATCATGTGGTGAATAAATATATAGCCTCAGGTAAATTTACCAATGGATTGAAGACGAAAGAGGGGATGCCTTCCGGGGCATCCCCAAGTTTAGGATCTTTGATATCCTTGAATATTCCTTGGTGTGACTTGGGCCTCCCCAAGCTTAGGCTCATCCACTCCTTATTCATTAGTCCATCAAATCTTTACCCAAAACTTGAAAACTTCACAACACAAAACTCAATAGAAAACTCGTGAGATCCGTTAGTATAAGAAAAATAAATCACCACTTTAGGTACTGTTGTGAACTCATTCTCTATTTCTATTGGTGTAATATCTAATGTATTCCAATTTCTTCATGGTTCATGCCCCCCGATACAACCCATAGATACATCAAAATAAGCTAACAACACAAAGAAAACAGAATTTGTCAAAAACAGAACAGTCTGTAGCAATTTGTAAACTTCAAATACTTCTGTAACTCCAAAAATTCTGAACCATTAGGAAAATCTGTTAAATTTTTATATAAATCTTGTGTAAAAATTTGAGACTCATTAGTATCTCTGGTAATTTTATAAAATTCCTGGACTGGGCGCAAAAGTTTCTGTTTTTCAGCAAGATCAAATCAACAATCACCATAGACCATCCGAAAGGTCTTACTTGGCTCAAAAACTAATTAAAACACTAACACACAATTACTAAATAGGTAATAATGTTTAAATCACTCAATAACAGAAAAAAACGTAAAAATAAAATTGGGTTGCCTCCCAACAAGCGCTATTGTTTAACGCCCCTAGCTAGGCATGGCGCAATAGATCTAGGTATTATCATCTTTGGTATGCAATCCATAAGTAGCTCTCATAAAAGATTTATAAGGAAATTTTATTTTATTTCTAGGAAATTGTTCCATGCCTTTCCTTGACGGAACTTGGAATCTAATGCTTCCTTCTTTCGTATTAACAATTGCACCGATCGTTCTATGGGAAGGTCTACCAAGAATAATAGGACATGTAGGATTGCAATCTATATCAAGAACAATGAAATCTACGGGCACATAATTCCTATTTTCAACAAGAAGAACATCATTAATCCTTCCCATAGGTTTCTTAATAGTGGAATCCGCTAGATGTAAATTTAAAGAGCAATCATCAAGTTCATGGAAACCTAGCATATCACATAAAGTTTTCGGAATCGTGAAAACACTAGCACCCAAATCACACAAAGAATGGCACTCATAATCTTTAATTTTAATCTTAATATTAGCTTCCCACTCATCATAAAGCTTTCTAGGTATAGAAACTTCCAACTCAAGTTTTTCTTCAAAAGATGTCATCATAGCATCAACGATATGTTTAGTAAAAGCTTTATTTTGATTATAAGCATGCGGAGAATTCAACATGGATTTCAACAAGGAAATACAATCAATCATAGAAATCCAAAAGAGTGGGTTCATTGCTATTTAAAGTTTTGACCTATTCAATCCCACTTTTACCAATTTTAGCATTAAGATCTATAAACGCTGAATCATTGGGACGACTTCTAACTAAAGTTGACTTATCTCCAGTTCCATATTTATCAAGATTTATATTAGAAAAAAGATTCAATAGGAGTCACATCAATCACTTTTAAGATCTTCATCATTATTATCACGAGAACACATTTTTTCAAGCCATTCACGCTTAGTACGCATTCTAGCAGTTCTTTTCTTACACTCATCAATAGAAGTTCCCATAGATTTTAAAGACTCGTTAATATCATGCTTGGCTGGAGTAGATCTAATTTTCAAAGAATCAATCTCAAGCGAAATACTATCTACGTTCCCAGCCAAATCATCAATCTTGAGTAATTTTTCTTCAATCGAAGCATTGAAAACCTTTTGTGAACTAATAAATTCTTTAATATTAATATAAATATGAGAGGGCATATTATTATAATTTCCATAAGGATTCTTGTAGGAATTACCATCATTATTAGAGTAATTACTAGGAAATGGCCTAGGGTTGAAATTACCTCTATACGCGTTATTACCAAAATTGTTCCTCCCAACAAAATTCACATCCATAGATTCATTATTATTCCCAATCAAACAAGACAAAGGCATATCATTAGGATCAATAGGATCACTCTTACTACCAAACAATTTCATTAATTCATCCATCTTTTCACTCAAAGTATTTATTTTGTCAATAACATGCACTTTTTAACTAGTAGGAGATCTTTCGGTATGCCATTGAGAGTAATTTGCCATAATATTATCTAGGAGTTTAGTAGATTATCCTAATGTGATTTCCATAAAAGTCACACCCTTAGTGGAATCTAAAAGATTCCTAGATGCAAAATTCAATCCCGCATAAAAAAATTGTATAATCATCCATAAACTCAAACCATGTGCGGGCAATTTCTAATCATTATTTTCATCCTCGCCCAAGATTGTGCAACATGCTCATGATCAAGTTGCTTGAAATTCATTATATCGTTCCTAAGGGAGATGATCTTAGCAGGCGGAAAGTACCTGGAAATAAAAGCATCTGTACACTTATTCCATGAATCATACTATTTTTAGGCAAAGATGAAAACCAAGTTTTAGCACGATCTCGTGGTGAGAACGGAAATAGATTAAATTTAACAAGATCATTATCCATGTATTTCTTATTTTGCATGTCACACAACTCAACGAAAGTATTTAGATGGGATGCGACATCTTCACTAGGAAGGCTGGAAAATTGTTCTTTCATAACAAGATTAAGCAAAGTGGCATTAATATCATAAGATTCCACACTAGTGGTGGGAGAAATCGGAGTACTAATAAAATCATTATTATTAGTATTGGAGAAGTCACACCATTTGGTATTCTCAAACATCGTGACAAAGCAAGCAATCTAGCACACAAGCAAACAAAAAGAAAATGAAAAGAGGAACGGAAGAAGGGCGAATAAAAAAGCAAATTTTTTTGGTTTTTCTAAAAATCGCTTTGGAAGTGGGGGAGAGGAAAACGAGAGGCAAATGGCAAATAATGTAAATGAAAAAGATGAGGTTGTGATGGGCACTTGGTAGGCTTGATGTAGACTTGCTATGTATCCTCCCCGACAACGGCACCAGAAATCCTTCTTGCTACTTCTTGAGCTAGAGAAAAGGGTGATGTAGCAAAGTTGATAAGTATTTCCCTCAGTTGTTGAGAGCCAAAGTATCAATCTAGTAGGAGGTACAAGAAAGGCCCCAATGTATGCACCTACACAAACAATCAAACACTTGCACCCAATGCTATAAAGGGGTGGTCAATCCCTTCACGGTTACTTGCAAGGATGAAATCTGATAGAGATAGATATAAAAGATTATTAGAAGTAAAAGTAAATAAGATTGAAGAAAGTTATTTTTGGTATTTTTGGATTATATATCTGAAAATATAATACAGAAAATAGACTCGGGGGGCCATAGGTTTCACTAGAGGCTTCTCTCTTGAAGGAAAATAATATAGTGGGTGAACAAATTACTGTCGAGCAATTAACACAAAACTACATAGTTATGACTATATCCAAGGCAATGATTATGCATATAGGCATCATGTCCATATCAAGTAGACCAAAATGATTTTGCATCTACTACTATTACTCCACACATCGACCGACTCCTGCCTGCATCTAGAGTATTAAGTTCATGAAGAACAGAGTAATGCATTAAGTAAGATGACATGATGTAGAGGGATAAACTCAACCAATATGATGAAAACCCCATCTTTTTATCCCTGATGGCAACAATACAAATACGTGCCTCGCTACTCCTACTTTGTCACTAGGTGAGCACACCGCAAGATTGAACCCAAAACTAAGCTCTTCTCCCATTGCAAGAATTACCAATCTAGTTGGCCAAACCAAACCAATAACTCGAAGAGACTTGAAAAGATATGAAATCATGCATATAATAATTCAGAGAAGATTCAAATAATATTAATAGATAATCTAATCATAAACCCACAATTCATCGGATCTCGACAAACACACTTCAAAAGAGTATTACATCAGATAGCTCCCCAGAAGATCATGGAGAACATGGTATTGAAGAACATGGAGAGAGAAGAAGCCATCTAGATACTAGCTATGGACCCGAAGATCTAAGGTGAAGTACTCATGCATCATCGGAAGGGAAATGGTGTTGATGTAGATGCCTTCCGTGATCGAATCACCCTCCGGCAAATTACCGAAAACGCCCCAAGATGGGATCTCACGGGAACAGAGACTTGCGGCAGCGGAAAAGTATTATCGTGGCTCTCTCTGGTAATGGGGGAATATTTCTGAATTTCTAGGTGGAGAATTTGGGTTGGAGGAGCTATGGGGGGGGCACAAGTCAGGGGGCGCCCCCCAGGGGCGTGCCCTGTTGGCTTGTGGCCCACCCTTAGGTCTCGTGGCCTCTTCTCCAAGCCTCCTAGGTGACTTATGGTCCAGGAAAAATCATCGTAGAATTTTATGCCGTTTGGACTCCATTTGATATTCCTTTTCTGTAGTACTCAAAACAAGGAAAGCCAGAAAGTGGCACTAGGCACTAGGTCAATAGGTTAGTCTTGGATTGTAGCCGGTAATCAAAGAGGATACATAGATGGACAACTTGATAGTGCTAAAACTTATATGGATAATGTGTTTCAAGTTGTATTTACAAATCTTCATGATGAAAATACATCTATGAAGAAAAACAAGAAATATGATAATGCTTGAATCTATGTCTTATGCCTAGCTAGGGGCGTAAAACGATAGCGCTTGTTGGGAGGCAACTCAATGAATAAATTATTTTTATCTTTTCCATTCAGTTTTTGAGTGTTTGCACAATTATGCTTCTGTTATGATTGTGTTTTTATGTTTTATTTAGTGTTTATGCCAAGTAAATCCTTTAGGATGATTCATAAGATGAGTAGAAACAATGTTGAACCTAAAACAGAAACTTTGTCTCGAGTGCATGATTTTGTTACTAGAATGTGATAATGAGCTGAAATTGGAACACAATATTACGACAAAAATTATTTATGTTGTCCTAATTTGTCAAAAAAAATTAGAGTTATAGAAGTATGGTTAGAGTATAGATTACTACAGACTATCCTGTGAGAAACGAATTCTATTTTTTTGCATTGTGTGCTTATTTTAATGAACCTATGGCTTGTATCGGGGGTATAAGTCATGTTAAAGTTAGAATACATTAGATATAATGCAATAATAAAATTTGAATGGGTTTGCGGCAGCACCTAGAGTGGTAATTTGCTTTATTATACTAACGGATCTCACGCGAATTTTGTTACGTTTCCTGTGATTAAAGTTTTCAAGTTTTGGGTGAGATCACGATGGATGAAGGAATAAGGAGTAAGAAGAGCCTAAGCTTAGGGATGATACGACACCCCAAGATAATATCCAAATAGTAACAAGCAACTAAGCTTGGGGATGCCCCGAGTGGCATCCCCTCTTTCTTCTAAGAACCATCACTATTTTACTTGGAGCTATATTTTTATTCGTCACATATCATGAGTTTTGCTTGGAGCGTCTTGTATCTTTGCTTTATTTATTTTTATACTTGCTGCATACACCTATTTGAGAGATCCATTATTCTGCTATGATTTTCTAGAGTTGTTCTATATGCTTCACTTAAATCTATTGAGCTATGAAATTGCTCTAGTGCTTCACTTATATCTTTTTGAGCACGACATGCTTTTACATGTTTGAAGACATTCTCTCATGCTTCACTTAGAATAATTTAAGAGTTAGTAGTTTTGAAGAAATCCTCTCATGTTCCACTTATATTATTTTGCGAGATGAAACTTTTATGCTCATGATCTTCACTTATATCCATGTGAGCTTATCAAAAACAATGGCAATATATGAAACTAGTCCCAAAGTGATAGATATTCAAGAGGGGCATAATAATTTTCATGAAGATCATTGGAAAAATTAAACTTGATTCATTCTAATAGTTTTGAGACATGAAGGTAGTAATTTGTGAGTTATGTTAGTGAGTAATTATGCCTAGTAAGAATATTGATGTTAAGGTTTGTGATTCCCTATGGAAGCACGAAAGGCAATA
This sequence comes from Hordeum marinum, assembly GCA_022496015.1. Classification (NCBI taxonomy): domain Eukaryota; kingdom Viridiplantae; phylum Streptophyta; class Magnoliopsida; order Poales; family Poaceae; genus Hordeum; species Hordeum marinum. Next base: position 106,806,307 of record CM039676.1, on the reverse strand, counting down.
TTTGTGCTACGAAATTACATCCTACTTATGGTGCATTATTTGATTTTAGTTATGTTTAATGCTCTCCTATGTGATTTTTTATTTCTTCGTTGGATGCTTCTCAATCAATTTGCTAGCCTTCACTTGTACTAAGTTGAAATACAACTTGTACATCCAAAATCGTTAAACCCAGTTTTGCCATATAGGTCCACCATACCTACCTATATATGGTATTTCCATGCCGTTCCAAGCAAATTTGTATGTGCCATCTCTAATTTTTGAAATAAATTTTCGTTTTTGTGTGCTCGTACCGCTCATGAAACGGCAGGGGGTGACCGATATTTTTCCATGTTAGATGTTTTATTCTCAAGATGAGTGTTTATTCACTTGTCATTGCATGAGAGTATGACGGTAATAGGGATGCCCATTCCCGCAATGAAATGAAAATCTTTTTTTACTTTATGTTGTCAAATAATAAATTCCTTGGGAAGTGTTGGTTTGGAAGGCAGCCGTGGATTCGGCTAGCCATGGAAAGTGAAAGTATTGTGGAAAAAGGAATAAACTTTATTTTCTGTTTGGGAACCGCTTATGATGTATCTAGCATGGAAATATATTGGAATCTCTTGTTCATTTTCATTGATAGTAAAGGCATGCCACCCAAGATATTTTTTCTCTATCAGTTTCAACCTTGAGCTCAGGCACCTCTACAAATCCTTCTTCCCTCTATGAAGGGCCTATCTATTTACTTTATGCAATTTTTATTTTCAATTTGAGTCTCCATCTTCTCTTATAAATCACCAACTAGGAGGCACTATGATCGTACTTGAGCATTAGATGTAGTTAATATTGGAGTGTATTTCATGAATGGATCAATGATTGAGCATGATGGGCTAGGGATAACTTGCTTTAGTGTTGATATTTTGAAAGACATGGTTTCTTGTTGATATACCTGAGTATTAAAGTTTTCATGTCAAAACTAGACTATTGCTTTGAACCATTTACAAGTCCAAATGTCCATGCTACAAAGAAAAAAATATGTGATGAACATGTTAGGCAACATTCCACATCAAAAATTCTGTTTTTATCATTTACCTACTTGAGGACGAGTACGAATTGAGCTTGGGGTGTTGATACGTCTCCAATGCATCTATATTTTTTTTCTTGTTTCATGTTGTTATATTATTGATCTTGGATGTTTTACAATCATCTTATAGCAACTTTAATTCATTTTTTGGGACTAACCTATTGACATAGTGCCAAAGTGCCAGTTTCTGTTTTTGCTTGTTTTTTACTTCGTAGAAAATCAGTACCAAATGAATCCTAAACACCATGAAATTTTTTGGATAATATTTTTGGACTAGAATACACCAGATGGGCTAGAGAAGTGCCAGAGAATAGGGCCGAGGTGGGGAACACCCACCAGGGCGCGCCAGAGGCCCCTGGCGCGACCTGGTGGGTGGTGCCCACCTCGGGACCCCCTCCACCGACTATCGCATCTATAAATTCTCAACTATTCGGAAAACCCTAGAGGAGTTGACAAAACACAATTCCAGCCGCCGCAAGTTCCAAAACCTCAAGATACAATCTAACACCATCACGGAGGGGTTCATCTTCCTCGTAGGTGCCTCTCCAATGATACGTGAGTAGTCCACCATAGACCTACGGGTCTGTAGGAAGTAGCTAGATGGCTACCTCTCTCTCTCTCTCTCTCCTGATACTGAATACAATGGTCTCTTAGAGATCTATTTGATGTAATGACTTTTGCGGTGTGTTTGTTGGGATCCAATGAATTTTGAGTTCATGATCAGTTTCTATCCATGAATATGATTTGAGTCTTCTTTGAACTCTTATTTGCATGATTACTTATAGCCTCGTATTTCTTCTTCGAATCTTTGGTTTAGTTAGGCTAACTAGATCAATTTTTCTTTCCATGGAAAGAGGTGCTTTGTGATGGGTTCGATCTTGTCATGATCTTTCCCAGTGACCGAAGGGGTAGCAAGGCACGCATGTATCCTTGCCATTAAGGATAACAAGATGGGGTGTATTCCTACATGAATAGATCTTGTCTACATCATGTCATCGTTCTTATTGCATTACTCCATTTTTCCATAAACTTAATACACTAGATGCATGCTGGATAGCGATCGATGTGTGGAGTAATAGAAGTAGATGCAGAATCGTTTCGGTCTACTTATCTTGGACGTGATGCCTATATAATGATCATTGCCTGGATATCGTCATGATTATTTGATCTTCTATCAATTGCCCAACACTAATTTGTTCACCCGCCATGCTCTATACTCATGAGAGAAGCGACTAGTGAAACCTACGACCCCCAGGTCTACTTTCAACATATTGCTTTAGATCTGCTATTTTGTCGTTTTTTTCCAGATCTATTAATCCAAAAAAATAAAAAAATCTTGCTGCACTTTTTGTTTACCTATTTTTTATGTTCTTGCGAGATCTATTTGCCAAAACTATCACTACCTAATCTATCTCTTTATTGTTGAGAGCTTGACAACCTCTCATACACGTCGGGTTGCAAGCATTTGTTATTTTTGTGTAGGTGTTGTTTACGTAGGTGCTTGATGTTCCTCTACGGATTGATACCTAGGTTTCATAACCAAGGGAAATAATTACCGTCGTTGTGTTGCATCATCCCTTCCTCTTTGGGGAAATACTGATGCTGTCTCAAGCCACGTCACCGGTAACTATGTGTTTAATCTCTCTCTCTCTCTCTCTCTCTCGTGTTCTTGAGATGGCACAATCTTGATGTATCAAGGGCTTTGTTAATATAGTTGGATCACATGGTGTTTTCCCCTCTCTATGTTGTTGTGATGAATTGAGTTTTCCCTTTGAGATTTTGTTGTTATCGGACAGAATACTTTTATGGATTTGAGGGCGCTTGATATATGTCTTGCATGCAGATACCCGTAGTGACATTGGGGTATTCAAGTGATTCACTTGATATATGTTATGGCTTCAACTTGCTGATTCTGGTGACCTTGGGAATCTATGCGTAGGGTTTGATTGCATGCTTTCGTACTATGTTCTCTGATAGAAATCTTGGGGCACTCTTTGAGGTTCTTAGTGTTGTATTGAGTATTATGAATCCGAAATTGTGTGATGTGTTTCGTATAATTAACTCATGGATACTTGTGGTGACATTGGAGTATCTAGGTGACACTAGAGTTGGTTGATGTGTATCATATGGTTTTATTCTAGTACAAACTCTTAGATAGACCGATCGGAAAGGATAACTTGGTTATTTTAGTATGAACTCTTGGATAGTTTGATCGGAAAGGACAAATTTAAGGTGGTTTCCTACCCTACAAACAATTTCTTCTTATGCTCGCCGCTAGATAAGAACTTCCGAGTGATTCTTTGTTGCATGTTGAGGGATGGTTATGTGATCCAATTATATTAGCATTGTTGAGATATTGCACTAGCGAAAGTAGGGACCCTAGGCCTTGTTTTCAAGCATTGCTATACTGTTTGTGCTCAATTTTGTCACTTGTTACCTTGCTGTTTTATATTTTCACATTACAAAAACCCATATATATATATATATATATATATATATATATATATATATCACCCATATTGCACTTGTATCACCATCTCTTCGCCGAACTAGTGCACCTATACAATTTCCCATTGTTTTGGGTCTATTGGGGACACAAGAGATTTCTTGTATTTGATTGCAGGGTTGTTTGAGAGAGACCATCTTCATCCTACACCTGCCACGGATTGATAAACCTTAGGTCATCCACTTGAGGGAAAATTGCTACTGTCCTACAAAACTCTGCGCTTGGAGGCCCAACACGAGTCTACAAGAATAAATTTGTGTAGTAGACATTACCTTCCACCATTGAAATGGCCCCACAGGTTCCTCAAGATGATCAATAAAGTGTATAAATGGTGGATGTCGTCCCAACAAACTTCGGTGGCATCAATAACCGTCGAGTTCTTATCAAATAATAGACGAGTAGTGTACCGCACTTTGTAATAATTTAGGCACGTGATCAATTATAAGAAATATTAGTTAGAAGTACCATCATTGTGAAAAAAGGAAATCACAAATTGTTGCTACCAAGTCAAATTGTGATTAATTAGACAAAATAGGTGGATTACAAAGTAAAAGAAGCAACATGCAAGAACCAAATACAAAACTAACATGGATGAACCACTAGAACTACGTTGGGGTGGAAGGTCACAAGGATGATGAGGCCAGGTTGTGCTATTTCCATGAACATTGTTGTGCTAACTTGCAGTATATAACACTTGACAAAGTTTATCCAAGTTTGGCCATAAAAAAGGAGCGATCTTTTTGGTCAATGAACCCAACTTTGAACTTAAATCCATGGCATGTTTCTAGTGTGACCATTATACTGTTGTGTTCAGTTATGGCAAGGCAGAACTTCTTGAAAACATGTATTTGCTATTTGTGAGTTGCGTTGGGATTTCCCCCGAAGAGGAAGGGTGAAGCAACATAGTAGCGGATAAGTTTTTCCCTCAGTGATAACCAAGGTTATCAAACCAATTGGAGGATCACGCAAATTATCGTCGTTAGCACCTACACACACAAAAGCAAACACTTGCACCCAACACGGGAAACAAGGTTGCCAATCTCCTTGAACCTATTACTTACAATGATTAATTTTGATAGTGATACGTCTCTAACGTATCTAACTTTCCAAACACTTTTGCTCTTGTTTTGGACTCTAATTTGCATGATTTTAATGAAACTAACACAGGCTAACATTGTTATCAACAGAACTACCATTGTGTTCTTTTTGTGTAGAAATATAAGTTCTCGGATTGAGATAAAAAATTACGGAAAATTATTTTGGAATATATAAACAATACTGGCGAATGAACCAATGGTAGAAGACACACCAGGTGACCACAAACCATGCGCCCACACCCAAGGCGCGGCATGGTGGCTTGTGGGACACCTCGCAGGCCTCCGACACCCATCCTCGGATATAATGTGTCTTTTGCCCTAGAAAAAAATAAGAAAGAAAGAATCATCGCATTTTACAAGACGGAGCCGCCGCCACCTCACATTCTTCATTGAGAGGGCTAATCTAGAGTTCATTTGGGGGTCCAGGAAGGGAAACAATCATCATCATCAACCCTTCTCCATCAACAATTCCATGATGCTCACCATTGGGAGTAAGTAATTCCTTTGTAGGATTGCTAGACGATGAGGGGATTGGATGAGGTCATGTAATCAATTCAATTTGTTAGGGCTTGATCCCTAGTATCCACTATGTTCTGAGATTGATGTTACTATGACTTGCTATGCATAATGCTTGTCACTAGGGCCTGAGTGCCATGATTTCAGAACTAAACCTATTATGTTTCTATGAATATGAGAGTGTTCTGGATCATATCTTGCAAGTTGTATGCACCTATTATGTGTTATGACATAGTCCACTGATAATTATAACTAAACCGTATCCAGTCAGTCAATTATTGATAACCTTTTGCAACAAACAAAATATGGTAGATCATATAAGTATACCAATTATGTAGGTAAAATTTCTCGGGACTAACTTGATGTTGATCAAATAAGTCTTTCAATTATGGCGGTAAAATTGCTTGATACTTCTCCAACGTATATATCATTTTTGCTTGTTCCATGTTGTTATATTATCAATCTTGGATGCTTTACAATCATTTTATAGCAATTTTATATCATTTTTGGGGACTAACCTATTGACATAGTGCCAAAGTGCTAGTTGCTATTTTTGCTTGTTTTTTACTTCGCACAAAATCGATATCAAATAGATCCCAAATGTCAGGAAATTTTTGGAGAATTTTTGTGGACCGGAAGAACCAAGACGGGCCAAACAACTATCAGGGAGGGGCCCTAGGGTGAACAGCACCCACCACGGCGCGCTAGAGGCCCCTGGCACAGCCTCGGGGTGGCGGCCAGCTCGAGCACCCCCTCCACCGACTATCAAACCTATAAATTCCCAAATATTCAGAAAACCCTAGGGGAGTCGACGAAACACAATTCCAGTGGTTGCAAGTTCCAGAACCTCGAGGTCCAATCTAACACCATCATAGAGGGGTTCATCTTCATCATAGGTGCCTCTCCGATGATGCGTGAGTAGTCCACCATACACCTACGGGTTCGTAAGCAGTAACTAGATGGCTTCCTCTCTCTCTCTATGATGCTCAATACAATGGTCTATTGATGATCTATTTGATGTAATGACTTTTGCAATGTGTTTGTTGGTATCCGATGAATTTTGAGTTCATGATCAGTTTCTATCCATGAATATGATTTGAGTCTTGTTTGATCTCTTATTTGCATGATTACTTATAGCCTCATATTTCTTATTCAAATCTTTTGTTTAGTTAGGCCAACTTGATCGTTTTTTCTTGCCATGGGAAGAGGTGCTTTGTGATGGGTTCGATCTTGAAGTGTTCTTTCCCAGTAACAGAAGGGGCAGCAAGGCACGCATGTATCGCTGCCATTAAGGATAACAAGATGGGGTCTATTCCTACATGAATATGTATTGTCTACATCAGGTCACCCATTTTATTGCATTACTCCGTTTCTCCGTGAACTTAATACACTAGATGCATGTTGTATAGCGGTTGACGTGTGGAGTAATAGAAGTAGATGCAGAATCGTTTCGGTCTACTTATCTTGGACATGATGCCTATATAATGATCCTTGCCTGGATATCATCATGATTATTTGATCTTCTATCAATTACCCAACAGTAATTTGTTCACCCACCGTGCGTTATACTCATGAGATAATCCACTAGTGAAACCTACGACCTTGGGTCTACTTTTCCAACATATTGCTCTCCAATATACCATTTTTCCTTTTTGTTTTCAGATCTATTAATCCAAAAAAGTACCTTGCTGCACTTTTTGTTTACTTATTTTATTTTGTGTTCTTGCAATATCTATTTGCCAAAACTATAATCAACTAATCGATCTTTTTACCGTACAGAACTTGACAACCTCTCTTTCGCGTCGGGTTGCAAGTATTTGTTATTTTTGTGCATGTGCTGCTTACGTGAGTGTGTGATCTTCCTCTACGGGTTGATACCTTGGTTTCATAACTAAGGGAAATACTTAACCTCGTTGTGCTGCATCATCCCTTCCTCTTTGGGGAAATACCGATGTAGTCTCAAGCCACGTCATTACCCACGAGTACCTTCTATGTAATCGGCATCTCATCTCTTGACGATGTGACATCTCCAGCTGAAATTGTGGTGTGGGTGCGTGCCTGGCGGACACCCCTCATCGATTGTTGTTCGGCTGCTCATGGTAGATACAAATGATGGCGATTCGGTGATGGTATCAGCCCCTAAGAGAAAGGGAGGAAAGGCAACGGTGACAACAGCGACCTGCTAGGGTTGTTCATTGCGCGTCGCTAGTAGATGTCAAGATCCAAGCCCTAGACCATGATGCACATTTTTAGGGCAATAGTGTGTGTTTGTTTGTAACTATCATCGTTGCATGGGGCTAGCATGGGTACACTGGTAATTGGGATATAGGCCAATAATCATTTTTAGGGCGGTTGTGGCAGTCACCTGGGGCCCCTCTACTCTCGGGATAGTCTCTACATCCAAAGGATTGCTAATCTCATGCATTCATGAATCGTGTTGCTGGTTCAGCCATCGCAGTATGCGTCTACCATAGTAAACATACTCCCAAGCAGGGGGGCCTTGATTAATGGGGCACGGGTGTCATGGGAACGAGTCTGACAGTAGATGATACGAGTATGAAAGGAGAGGGCAGAGTCCTAGCTACAGCAAGGATGTTCATGAAGATGTATGAGTTCAGGCCCCTCTCGTGGAGGTAACAGCCCTACGTCTTAGTGCTCGGGAGCTCTTGTCGCGTGGAAAGTATGTGTTACAAGAGGTGTGAACCCTTGTGCCAGAGGGGAAGGGTGGCTTATATAGAGTGCACTACCCCTCATGAATGTCAGGAAACCAAGGGTTCGATCGTGGGAACAAAGGCATATGTTACTAATAACGTACGCAATAAATGCTACTAATGACGACTGGTCCAATGCCTGATGGTTGGCCTCCCTCGGGTGCCTTCTGGTCTTCTGCCGTCGACTAGCCTTTAGATCCTTTCAAGTGAACGATGACTGTCGAGTGGAGGGAGAAGCCTCCGAGTGGATGGATTGTCGAGTGACTTGAGCGACATGGTGAATCCAGTCGGAATCTCTCTTGTAATCTTCAAGTCCTCCAATATAGTGTCCTTAGGTAGGGTATGTAGGTCAGGCCTAGGACCCTACCCTAGGTACGTATCCTCGTCATTAGCCCCTGAATGGATCGGGGTACAAGTGAAAAGGGGGATTCAATGCCAGTTCTGATTAGGCACCGAAATTGTGAATGTACCTAGGGGCTTCAAGGAAATCCGCGTCGACTGAAATCTTTGTCGTTGCCTCGATCGATTCTGCCTTGATAAACATCCAGGTGAATTTGAGCACAAAATATGTTTCGAGTGACTCAAGAGGATCTTTGGATGTGACAGGTCGCTCCGTCAGACCCGGATTTCATGGGATTCAAAAATTTGGGAAGCGTGTGCCTTGCGAAGATGATGCCACGACTGGGGCAAGTGGGAGCATGATGCCTTGATTACCTCGCCTCCCATTTCGCCACGTACCACATGTCGTCTGCGGTCGAGATACCCTGAGATCTAGCGGACCCGCAGGTCAGTGACTCACTCGGCTGATATAAGATCTCACCGTGTTGCGGACAACACAGTACTCTTCCCCCAAATCCTCTCTTTTCCTCCTTCTCCTCTACTCCAAGCACGTCGCTCAGCTCCGCCCCGACGACCACTGCCCTGATGACGAAGGGCAAGACCTAGAATCTCGAGCGCGCCAAGAAGGGAGCCGTCAAGGTCAAGGCCAAGAAGCCATCCAGCACTCGATTCACGGTGCCGCCGGGGTGGATCCAGGGAGATTTCCTCCCGTCAACGGTCACGGCGAGGGATGTTAAGAACCTCATTGTCAACGGGCTCGTAGCCGACGGCATGTGGAGGCTGTCGGAGGAGGATATCGAGACAGAGTTACATGAGGGGAGCGAGTCCTCACCCACATCGAGCGAGGTTTTGCTATGCCTCCTCATCCTTTCTTCCGATGGTTTCTAAACTTCTTCGGAGCACAACTCCACCATTTTCCTCCAAATGCCATTTCTTACCTTGCTGCTTTCATTACTTTATGCGAGTGCTTCTTGGGGTGTCATCCCCAATGGGGTTTGTTTAAGCATATCATTACTGTCCGATCCTGGTCAGTCAAAAAGGCCAACCCTGAGGATGATAAGACCCATGTCATCCAGTTATGTGGTGGTTTTGGGATCCAAAATAGGGCTATGAGTTCCTTTCCATCTATGAATTTTCCTGAATCTGTTCGAGGTTAGCAGTCGACTTGGTTTTACTGCAAGGATGTTGCATCTCCCAACATGTCGATTGGTCTTTCCCCTTTCACACCCGAATGACCCACTACCCCCAAATCCTTGTCAGTGCTAGAGGGGGAGAAAGTCCAAGTGGGAATCTTAGTGGATGCCGTAGTGGCCCTTGTTCATGGTGGAGTGACTAGCATGGATCTGCTGGAGACATTTCTCAGTCTACGGATCTAGCCCCTCCAAGCAAGCGACCATGCCATATGGCACTACTCAGGCCCTGAGGACACCACCCGGACGCACCAAGAGGAAGTCTCGAAGGAAACTGTTGCATAGTAGATTTGCAGCATCATTGGAGCATGTGACAATCCTCTGGGAGCCAAGCGGATCAAGCATTTCTCTGCTGAGAACCGACCACCAAATCTGGTAAGTTACACCTTTGTCGAATGCTTTGAAATTTTGTCAAGTCATTGGTTGTATCGGTCGACTGACTTTACTATTTGAATCTTGCAGGAGCTGATGAACATGCACTCGCCTGTGCCGAATGGAAATCAGTCCAAAGACGGAGGGGAGAATGAGGGCGGCAGCATGGATTTTGATTATGCCGATGATAGCGAGGACGAATACGACGAATCGCGCGAGGATGAAGAAGAAGTCGAGTCTCCTCCGCGCATTGAGCATCGCTCCAAGTAGTGTCAGGACCCCGTGGCTACCCCAAGCAAGACCTTCGCATAGAGTATCAGGAACCCGAAGTGGGATCGAGCCTCGACGGTTGAGTCGAGTGAACGGGCCGCAAAGCAGTCCAAGTCTGACGCGCCGAAGCCTCGGAAGGCTTTGCCCCGCATGATGATTGTTGTACCTATGGTCTCAACGTGAGTGTTCGCTTTCTTTTTCCTTTGTTGTTGTGGACCTTCACATCTTCGTTGACCGAGTGGAATTTGTCTGTCAGAGCCGCTACTTCGGTGACGTTGTCTCCAAGGGATGAAGGAGAGTCCATGGACGTGGAAACTACTGACGTGGCCACCTCTCAGCGCGGTATAAGAAAGTTTCACTTTGTTTTGTTTTTTGAGAATGATTCACCGATCGAATAATCCATGTTGTCAACTATAAATTGCAGAAATTATCCAGGTGGAGGACGACGACGAGCCATCGAGGGTAGACACTCGGAGAACACCATCAGGGCAGACGCCTCGTAAGTCGACCATCGCAACGTCCCAAGGGCTTGGCGATTCATCCTGAGCCAGAACTAAACTTGCAACTACGTTGTCGAGTGCCCCACCAGCTGCTTCGACCATTGTGGCTTCTGTGCCAATCGGACAGCTTCAAACAACTTCGGCTACACAAACCACAACATCAACTCCCCTGACGACTACCTTTCCTATGCATCGCTTCCCAGAGGACCAGACTGGAGCTGGCAAAGAAGCCATGATCCAAGCCTAGAAGATGATGTTGCGCACAAAGGAGGCGTGCAAAGGCAGCAAATTGGCTTGTGGCACCAGCTTGGCGCTTCGCTCCAATGTCCGAGTAAATGCGATTGTAAGTTCATTTCCGATTGAATTCCAGTCGTTCTTGATTGCACACCCAGTGGGTGTTTTCCTTTTGAAGAAAACTTGTTTGTTTTCCTCTCGAGTAGATCAGGTCTTAGTCGAGTGGAAATAGGTCCAGTGGGGGCACGCTGAGTGCACCCACTGGGTGTAGTCCCCGAGACCGCTGTCGAATGGTGTTGACATGGGCAGGGGTCTTTGAATTGTTTTGACAATCGCTCGACGGGTCGAGTGATAGCAGGTCCAGTGGGGGCACACTGAGTGCACCCACTGGGTGTAGTCCTCGACACCGCCGTCGAGTGCTTGCACCAACGGGGGTCTTAATAGAGACGATGTTTGCATGCTTGCACACTTTTTTTTGTCACTCAACCGGTCGAGTGATGGTAAGTCCAGTGGGGGCACGCTGAGTGCACCCACTGGGTGTAGTCCCCGAGACCACTGTTGAGTGCTTGCATTGGCGAGGGTCTGTTAGGAACAATATTTTGCTTGGACAGGTCATACCTGGTCGAGTGGTTTCATATCCAGTGGGGGCACGTTGAGTGCACCTAATGGGTGTAGTCCCCAAGACTACCGCTGATCCTTGGCGATGAGCAATAGTCTTAAGAACATGGACTCAGGGTCCTTTTTTGTACACGGAGTACGCTTATCACTTGGTACGTCGAGTGAGTCTTTTGCCTTAGTATATCCACCTTTGAATGCTTATCCTAGGGACGGAGAGGTCCAGACCTACCCTGCAGGTTTCATGGATATCATTTCCCTCAACCATGATATGACACAGGTTTCATGGACATCATTTGCATCAACCATGATATGACGCTTTTCAGGGGTGTGGGGTGGGGCGGCAGGCCGCCAACCATTAGACTGTACTTGATACTTTCCACTCGAAAGTGGAGAAAATTTCATGTTGACTCAATTACTTTTTTTATTTTTAGAGAGCTTGTGAACATGGCACCCAGTACAAAGACCTAAAGAAGGAGAGGAACCAGCTTCAAGTGGATCTGGAAGTCTCCAAGAACAATCTGGAGCATGCACAGGCTGAGTTGAGGACCCTGGGAGGTAATTTTCATCGACCAACTGCACTGCTACTTTCCTCTTCCATCCTTTGAACCGAGTGTCTTCACTCGAACAGACGTGCATGATGAGACTCGTCGACTCCAAGCACGTCTCAACAATGTTGTTTCTTTAGATACCATGAATAAAGCATTGGTGGACAAGGACAAGGCACTCTCCAATTCTCAAAAGGTGGCAAGGGAGAAGACTGAAGCTGCTGAGAAGAAACTTGCTGCAGCTAAGAAGCTAGAGGAAGAAAACTCCAAACTGAAGCCGGAACGGACCGACTAGAACAAGAAGACCGAACAGCTAACAAAAAGTAGTAATGGTCTGGAGAAGCACTTGGGAGATTTTGCTAAAAAGATGTTCATTATGCTCAATGGTAACTTTCCTTGTCGAGTGAACTTCCTTAATTCCCATAAGCCAGTAATGTGACCACCTTTCTATTCCTTCCTCCATGTAGAGTTCTGCCAGGACTTCGAAAAGAAACCGAAGAGATTGAACCAAATCTGGATCCCACCAAGTCACCTGTTGGAGATGTTGTGGCCATGAACATGTTCCGCCTCAACGTCCGTCTCCAGAGTGTTCAAGCATACATCATTCGACTGAAGGCTACGCTGGAGAAGCTTGATAAGGAATTGTGGCCTGAAGACACCCTCCAGACTGACCTTGAGTCAATGATGACCTGCCTCAATGAGATTCATGACCAAGTGCAAGCATGGAAGAAGTCAGTTGCTCGTTGTGGGGCCGACGTGGCGCTTTCGCTCGTCAGAGTCCATTGCAAGGAGGCAAGAGAGGACAAGTTGAAGGCTCTCCAGGTGATTAACATGATAAAACTTCAGTTCGAGGACTTCATGGAGACCTTCATTGACGCATCCACTCGGATCGCTCACGGGATCGACTTGGACACCTTTGTCGAGCCAGCAGGTCCCACTGGTGCTTGAAAAAACTTTACTTGCAGTTGAAACATTATTCTCCTCAGAATGCCGAGTGGAGATTTAACCGCCTTAAAACTTCATTTAGGCCTTAACCCTGAGTACCTTTGTTTGCGCGTACAACTTTTATTTGCGCTGGAACCTTTGGATTTATCTGCACTTTGCTTTCAGTCATTTGTTTGACTGAATTTGTTTTCCTCTTGAATGGAGTGATTTGTCTGGCCAAGTCCCCGAGTGAGAAGAATATTCATCACTTGGGTAGATATTTTAACTTAGGCGAAAGCTTGTTCGTAGCTAAGCCCCCGAGTGAGAGGATCGCTCGTCACTCGGAGAAGTTTTTGAACTTAGACGAATACTGGTTCGTAGCTACGTTTCCGAGTGAATGGACTATTGTCCACTCGCAAAGGTTTTTAACTTAGGCGAAACGTGGTTCGCAGCTAAGCCCCCGAGTGAGAGGACCACTCATCCCTCGGAGAAGTTTTTGAACTTAGACGAAGGCTGGTTCGTAGCTAATTCTCCGAGTGAACGGACTCTTGTCCACTCGGAAAGGTTTTTAACTTAGGCGAAATCTGGTTCGCTATTAGGAAACGTTGCATGGGAAACAAAAAATTTCCTACGCACACGCAAGATCTATCCATGGTGATGAGCATCTACGAGAGGGAGAGTGGATATACATACCCTTGTAGATCGCTAAGCGGGAAGCGTTAAGAAACGCGGTTGGTGTAGTCGAACGTCTTCACGATCAAAATCGCCAAGTGTCTCGCGATCTCATCACGATCCGTCCCGCGATCCAATCACAATCCGTCCCGCAAACTCATCACGATCCATTCCGCGATCTCATCATGATCCGTCCCGCGAACTCATCACGATCCTTCCCGCGAACTCATCACGATCCGTCTCGCAATCTTGATCACGGTCCTTTCAATCTAGCGCCGAACGGACGACACCTCCGCGTTCAGCGCACGTACAGCTTGATGATGATCTCTGCCTTCTTGATCCAGCAAGAGGGAGAGGAGAGGTAGAAGAGTTCTCCGGCAACGTGACGGCACTACGGCAATGGTGGTGGAGCTATTCTGGCAGGGCTTCGCGTAAGCACTGCAGAAAACCGATCTAGAGGAGAAGCTATGCACTAGAGGAACAGGTGGCACGTGGCTGTGCCAAAACCCTAAAATCTTCTAGTATATATAGGAGGAGAGGAGGAGGAGGCTTGGCTGAAAAAGAGGCAGCCCTTGGGTCGGCCAAACCAAGGAGGGAGGAGTCCTCCTCCTCCACTCCTAGTAGGATTAGGACTCCTTCCTTATTTGGCCCTTTTTTGCCTTTTTCCACCTTATTCCTTTTGGTCTTTTCTTCCCAGCCGCATGGGCCTTGTGTGGGACTTCCACCAGCCCACAACGGGCTGGTATTTACTCTCCCACAGCCCATGTAGCCTCTTGGGTCGAAATACCCCTCCCGATGGTCCCTCGGTACACTACCGATGAGCCCGAAACTTTTCTGGCGACCAAAATAGGACTTCCTATATATCAATCTTTACCTCCGGACCATTTCGGAGCTCCTCGTGATGTCCGGGATCTCATCTGGGACTCCTAAAAACCTTCGGTCACCACCATGCATAACTCTATACTACCGAAACGTCACCAAACCTTAAGTGTGCAGACCCTACGGGTTCGAGAACTATGTAGACATGACCGAGACACCTCTACGGTCAATAACCAATAGCGGGACCTTGATGCCCATATTGGTTCCTACATATTCTACGAAGATCTTTATTGGTCGAACCTCTATGTCAAGGATTCAGTTAATCCCGTATGATGTTTCCCTTTGTTCTTTGGTATGTTACTTGCCCGAGATTCGATCATCGGTATCTGTATACCTAGTTCAACCTTGTTACCGGCAAGTCTCTTTACTCATTCCGTAATACAAGATCCTGTGTCTAACACTTAGTCACATTTCTTGCAAGGCTTATTGTGGTGTTGTATTACCGAGTGGGCCCTGAGATACCTCTCCATCACATGGAGTAACAAATCCCAGTTTTGATCCATGCTAACCCAACAGACACCTTCGGAGATACCTGTAATGCACCTTTATAGTCACCCAGTTACGTTGTGACGTTTGATACACACAAGGCAACCCTCCGGTGTCCGTGAGTTGCATGATCTCATGGTCAAAGGAACATATACTTGACATGCAGAAAACAGTAGCAATAAACTGACACGATCATATGCTACATTTGTAGTTTGGGTCTTGTCCATCACACCATTCTCCTAATGATGTGATCCCGTTATCAAATGACATCTCATGTCCATGGCTAGGAAACCTTGACGCTAGTCTATTAGAGGCATACTAGGGACATGGTTTTGTCTATGTATCCACACATGCATCTAAGTCTCTGATCAATACAATTATAGCATGGATAATAAACAATTATCATGAATAAGGAAATATGATAATAACTAATTTATTATTGCCTCTAGGGCATATTTCCAACATTCGCAGCTAAGCCCCCGAGTGAAAGGATCGCTCGTCACTCGGAGAAGTTTTTGAACTTAGACGAAGGCTAGTTCATAGCTAAGTCTCCGAGTGTATGGACTTCTATCCACTCGGAAACGTTTTTAACTTAGGCGAAAACTGGTTCGCAGCTAAGCCCCCAGGTGAGAGGATTTCTCGTCACTTGGAGTTTTCCCAAATGTAGGATTGTGCGATCGGAATCGACAAAAGACCGTGGAAGTCAAAACTTGCATAAATGACGTTGTCTGGAATACTTTTATTACATCAAAACAGCTCAGTCTTCAAGTATAGAAGCGTCAAAGTAGATCTGCATTCCAGGCCCATGGCTCGTCAATTTGCTTCTTAGGTTGTAGAGGTGGTAGGCTCCATTCTTCAATACTTTGATGACAACGAAGGGACCTTCCCATGCTGGTGCGAGCTTGTGAGGTCGCTATATATCCACTTGGAGCACGAGATCTCCTTCATGAAACGACCGACTCCTTACATGTTTGCATCAAAGCGATGCAGGTCTTGCTGATATATAGTCGATCGAATCAAAGCCATCTCGCGCTCCTCTTCCAAGAGATCCACGCCGTCCTGACATGCTTGTTCTGCTTCAGCCTCGGAGTAGAGATCTACACGAGGAGAATTGTGAAGGAGATCACTCGGCAAAATGGCTTCAATTCCATACACCAAGAAGAAAGGAGTGTGTCCAGTCGACCGATTGGGAGTTGTTCTCAAGCCCCATGGAACATATGGCAACTCAGACACCCAAGCTCCAGCTGCATGTTCTAGATCTCGCATGAGTCGAGGCTTAGGATGAGGCCATTGGCTTGCTCGGCTTGGCCATTAGTTTGAGGGTGTGCAACGGATGCATAATCCACCCGAGTTCCTTGGGAGAAGCAGAAGTGACTGAACTCTTCCGAGTCGAAGTTTGAGCCATTGTCTATGGTAATACTGTGGGGAACTCCATATCCGAAGATTATCTCTCTCATGAATTTGATCGCAGTGCAAGAGTTCAGTTTCTTTATAGGTTTGGTCTCAATCCACTTCGTAAACTTGTCGACTGCAACAAGTAAATGAGTAAATCCACGTTAGCCTGTCTGAAAGGGACCAACCATATCCAAACCCCAGATAGCAAACGGCCAGACGAGTGGAATAGTCTTCAAGGCAGACGCAGGCTTGTGTGACAAGTTTGAGTACAACTGGCACCCTTCGTAGTGATCAACAATGTCCTTGGCCATCTCATTAGCAGGCAGCCAGAAGAAACCAGCTCGGTATGCTTTGGCGACAATCCTCCGGGAGGATGCATGATGACCGCAAGTCCCCGAGTGAATCTCTTCCAGGATCATTTGACCTTCTTCACGACAGATGCACCGCTGTGTCACACTAGTTACACTTTCTCTGTAGAGTTGATCATCCATCAAAGTGAAATCCTTGGATCTGCGAACAATCTGTCAAGCTTCAGCTTCTTCCTCTGGGAGTTCTTGCCTCAGGATATATGCAATATAAGGCACAATCCAGTCAGGCGTGATGACCAGAATCTCCATGACAAGATCTATGACCGCCAGGACATCAACTTCAGTCGGATTAGAGGCGCTTATAGCTTGCGGGGGCTCTTCAGTGAAGGGATCTTCCTACATCGAAGGGGAATGTAGGTGTTGCGGAAACACATTGCTGGGGACATGCTTTTGAGTGGATCCAATCTTTTCTAGCTCATCAGCTGCCTGATTCTTCACTCGAGAAACATGGTGGAGTTCCAAACCTTCAAACTTCTTCTCAAGCTTTCTTAGTGGATTGCAATATCCAGTCATGGCGGGGTTCCTGACATCCCATTCTTTCATCACCTGATTGACCACCAAATCAGAGTCACCGTAAACCATCAAGCGCTTGACGCCGAGTGAGATGGCCATACGCAACCCATATAAGAGTGCTTCGTATTCTGCTTCGTTGTTGGAGGAATCAAAGTGAATTTGTAGGACATAGCTGAGTGTGTTGCCTTTTGGGGATACCAAAACTACGACAGCATTTTCAAGACGTCAAAGAACATGGTCCAATGCGCCAAGTGGATTTGGATTGGCTGCTGTTGTTCAACCCACTCGGCCATGAAATCAGCAAGTGCCTAAGACTTGATCGCCTTTCTAGCTTCGAACTTGATGTCAGAGTAGAGGAGCTCAATATCCCATTTGGCCACTCGACCAGTCACATCTTGATTGTTGAGAATCGTAGACAATGGAGCATCGCTGACGACTAAAATTGAGTGGTCCTAAAAGTAGTGTGCCACCTACTTCGCTGACAGATATATACCATAGGCGAGCTTCTCGTAATGTGGGTACCTCTACTTTGAAGGAGTTAACTCTTCGGAAATATATTAAACTGGACGCTGGACTTTGTAAGCTTTGCCTTCCTCTTCCCGCTCGACAGTGAGAACTATACTGACGACTTGATTAGTGGCCGCAATGTACAGGAGCAAGGGCTCTTTGGTATGCGGAGCAGCAAGCACCGGCTGGGTGGAAAGCATGGCTTTGAGCTCGACAAATTCTACTTCAACTTCTGGAGTCCACTCAAATGTATCAGACTTCTTTATTAGTCGGTATAAAGGTAGTGCCTTCTCACCAAGACGAGAAATGAATCGACTCAATGCCGCCAGGCAACCTATGAGCTTTTGGACACCATGTACATGCTCAGGGCTTTTCATTTGGGTAATTGCACTAATCTTCTTGGGATTGACGTCGATTCCTCGTTCGAAAACAAGAAAACCGAGTAACTTGCCGCCGGGAACACCAAAATTGCACTTGGATGGATTCAACTTGATATCATACTTCCTCAGATTGGTGAATGTCTCGGCCATGTCACTCAGCAGGTCGGAACCTTTGCGAGACTTGAAAATTATGTCGTCCATGTAATCTTTGACATTCCAAGGGATCTGATCAAGTAAGCATTTCTGAATCATGCGCATGAAAGTGGCGCCAGCTTCTTCAAACCAAAAGGCATGGTGATATAGCAGAAACACCCGAAAGGTGTGATGAAGGCTGACTTTATTTCATCCAGACCAAATAGACGGATCTGATGGTAGCCGGAGTATGCATCAACAAAAGATAACCGCTCACACCCTGCAGATGAGTCAACAATCTAATTGATGTGAAGGAGCGGAAAATGATCTTTCGAGCATACCCGATTGATATGTTTCAAGTCAATACACATGTGGAGTGACTTGTCCTTCTTGGGGACCATGGCGACGTTCGAGAGCCACTCGGAGTGGTAAATCTCACGTATGAACTTCGCTGCCAAGAGACGAGCCACCTCTTTGCCGATTGCGTTCCGCTTCTCCGCTGTCGACCGACGCAAATGCTCTTTGACAGGCTTGGCCTTTGGATCGACTCTCAGTCGGTGCTCAGCCAGTTCCCTGGGAACCCCTGGCATGTCAGCTGGCTTCCATGCAAAGATGTCCTAGTTCTCGCGGAGGAACTGGATGAGCTCGGCTTCCTATTTGCTGTCGAGTGTCGTCGAAATGTTGGTCGGGGCAGCGTTAGGATCTATCGGGTGAATGGGTACCTTCTTCACTTCACCTGTCGACTAGAAAGCTGACTCAGAAGCAGGCTTCTTAGCACGCAGCAAATCAGCAGGGTCAGCGCTCTTCTTGTACTCTTCCAACTCGACCATGGCCATCTGATGATCGGCAATTTTGGAGCCCTGCTGAAGGCACTCCTCAGCTCTCTATTGATTCCCAGTGACCGTGATCACACCCTTGGGTCCGGGCATCTTTAGCTTGAGATACACATAACATGGACGGTCCATGAAACGGGCATAAGCAGGACAACCAAGGATGGTGTGGCATGCGCTCTGGAAATCCACGACTTCAAACGTCAATTTCTCTTTACGAAAAAATTTATCAGCCCCGAACACCACATCCAATGCAATCTAGCCAAGTGATTTGGCCTTCTTCCCTGGCATGACTCCGGGGAATTGCATGTTTCTCTCACTGAGTTGGGACATCGGAATACCCAACCCCTTAAGGGTATCTGCATAAAGAATGTTCAAACCACTTCCTCCATCCATGAGGACCTTACGAAGCCAAGTGCCCCCCACAATAGGGTCTACCACCAGAGCTTGTTGACTAGGGGTAGTGACATGTGCAGGGTGATCCGACTAGTCAAATGTGATCGCAGTTTGAGACCACTTGAGGTGTGTGGGGGTTGCCGGAACAGCCATGTTCACTTCTTTGTTGATTACTTTCAACTGACTCTTGCTTTCAACATCAGCAAAAATCATCAGATTGGCGTTGACTTCAGGAAAATTTCTTTGTCTTTGTCGTCCTTTTTGTCAGGAGTTTTGTCACTCGACTGGCCTTCTTGAACTACTGGATCAGTAAATGGCACTGTGAGTGGTATCTTTAGGCAATATCAAATTGCCTTGTTCGTCTTTCTTTGTGTGGATTGCACACAGTAAATCCATAACATCAGTTCCCGACTGATTCTTTCCTTTCTTAGGGGTGAGCTGTCCTTTGGACTTCCCCTTATTTTTTCCTTGTGCTGCCAGAGCGCCAGCCTCTGCCTGAGCAGGGCCATTAGCCTTGCGCTTCTGTTTCCGACTAGAATTGCCACCGGCCTCATTGTCGACTACTTTTCCTTTGCCACTGTGGAGGCGGTCTTCTTCTTCACCATTGGCATACCGAGTGGCAATATCCATCATCTTGCTCAGCGAGATATCGCCCGTCCACCCAAACTTCAAGTAAAGCTCTCTGTACTTCACACCGGCCTTGAAAGCACAAACAGCTTGATGCTCAGAGACATTTTCCACTGTGTGGTGCAAGGTGGACCAATGCTGAATGTAATCTCTCAAGGACTCAATGGGCTTATGAACACAATGCTGCAAATCAATCAAACCAGCTGGACGCTTGCAGGTGCCCTCGAAAGTTCTGATGAACACTCGGGCAAGATCCTCCCAGCAGTGGATGCTAGAAGGAGCCAAACGATTCGGCCAGGCTCGAGCCGAACCATCCAACATCAAGGACAAATGCTTCATGGCAATGTTGTCATTTCCCCCACCAATCTGTACAGCCACTCGGTAATCATCTAACCACGTTTCTGGCTTTGACTCTCCAAAAAACTTGCTAATCCCAACTGCCAACCTGAAGTTGGGGGAATATCTGTAGAACGTATAGCTCTGCTAAAACATTTGGGACCGGAAATAACGGCATCGCTTCCACTCGGGTAATCTATGTCATAACCATCTCTATGGGCTCTGCCTCTATCGATCCGTTTCTGGGTAGGAACATATCTTGCATCGGACCCTAGGTTCCACTCATCACCGAACGGGCGCTTATCATCATAGTGCCGGGGCACGTACGAACCACTCCACGGAGGAGTAAGCACTCGACGGTGGTCATCACGGTGGAACTGATCGCGCCACTGACCTCAATAGTGATCTTCACGGTAACCTCCACCCCTGCGACACAAAGGTGACCCAGGACTATGTGCTGACTGAACTGTGTCCGTCTTTGGTGAATTGTTGTGCAATCTATTGCGCGACTGAGAAACAACTGAATTCTGGCACTGCGCTTCATCAAGCAACGCTCGAATCTGCAGCAAACCTCTACCAGCCTCTAAATGTGACGACTGAATGGAATCTGCGATCCTAGCCGCTGCTGCAACATTTAAAACTGGAGTGTGGTATACCTCAACGTTATTATGAGAACCACTTGGAAACAGCTATCGCTAACGTCGACTGGGAAGTGGGGGACGCTGGCGAGCACGCTCGTCGAGTTCCTTCTGGATCTCTTTGAGCCGAATGCGCGTGGCCTCCAAGGCCTGGGCTTCAGCAGTCGCACCGATGATGGGCGTATGGAGGATCTCCTCATCCCAGTGCTGCTAGTCACCCAGCCTCGCGCCTGCAGCAGCCGAAGCCAGGCGGCGGGCTCTGATGTGAACCGGCCATAAGAACTTGCACCGCAGGATCGCAGCTCTCACACTCGGAAGGAACGTCGGACTAATCTGACACCGAGTCGAACACGCCGTGCAGTGACACGGCAGGCTCAATAGCCGCTATCTGCGGGGACGAAGATTGGCGGGCCACCACATGCCTCACCCATCACTGGAGCCACGACCGATCGGATCACTTGCAGCGACGAACAGCAGGGAGAGTCGACTGGTACGGAGTCGACGGCTGTCGCGGAAGTACTCCATCAGAGCTTGCACAGAAGTGCGCCGCCCCATGGATTGGGAGTGCCTCGACATCTAGAGGCGCCTCCTGCAGCCATGCTGAATCGTCGATGATGAAGGTGAGTACTCCAAGACGGATCTCGTTGCCCAGGAACAAACCACCGCCGGAAGACATGACTAAGGGGAAAATATGCAACCTCGCCGGAAGTCGCTTAGACGCCTGCCCCAAGGTGGGTGCCAACTGTCGTGGGAACGAGTCTGACAGTAGAAGATAGGGGTACGAAAGGAGAGGGCAGAGTCCTAGCTACGACGAGGATGTACATGCAGATGTATGAGTTCAGACCCCTCTCGTGGAGGTAACAGCCCTACGTCTCAGTGCTCGGGAGCTCTTGTCATGTGGAAAGTATGTGTTACAGGAGGTGCGAACCCTTGTGCCAGAGGGGAGGGGCGGCTTATATAGAGTGCACTGCCCCTCATGAATGTCAGGCAACCAAGGGTTTGATCGTGGAAATAAAGGCATACGTTACTGATAATGTACGCAATAAATGCTACTAATGACGACTAGTCGAACGACTGTCGGTTGGCCTCTCTGGGGTGCCTTCTGGTCTTCTGTCGTCGACTAGCCTTTAGATCCTTTCGAGTGAACAGTGACTGTCAAGTGGAGGGAGAAGCCTCCGTGTGGATTAATTGTCGAGTGACTTGAGCGCCATGGTGAATCCAGTTGGAATCTCTCTTGTAATCTTCAAGTCCTCTAATATAGTTTCCTTAGGTAGGGTATGTAGGTAAGGCCTAGGACCCTACCCTAGGTAGGTATCCTCGTCACCAGGGGTCGGCCCCCTGCCCCCCCTCCTCAGGACCGGCCCTGAATGAAGCTAAGTGTGTGCGGATCCAACTTGCTTGCTCATGAAGACCTCGAGCATTTGAGGAAGCCCGTCATCGGAATATACAAGCCAAATTCTATAATGAAAACTTCCCACTAGCATATGAAAATGACAAAACATGATACTCTCTATGAAAAACATGGTGATTTCTCTAAGCACAAGTGTAGAAAAATAAGCACTAGTACCGTCCCTTATCTCCTTACCTCTCATTTTTTTTCTTTATTTATTTTTATTTTTGTTTATTTTTCTTTCTAACTTTATCTTTTTTTGTCTTTCTCCTTTTTCTTAATTTTTTCGTCCAGAGTCTCATCCCGACTTGTGGGGGGATCATTGCCTCCATCATCCTTTCCTCACTGAGATAGTACTCTAATAATGATAATCATCACACCTTTATTTAGTTACAACTCGATATGAAAAACTACTAAATAATATGACTCTATATGAATGCCTCTGGCAGTGTACTAGGATGTGCAATGATCTAGCATAACATCTAAACAATGATGAACGGTGGCTTTGCCACAAATACTATGGCAGCTACATGATCATTCAAAGCAATATGACAATTAGTGCACACGTCATATGATGTAACAGTGAAAGTTGCATCGCAATATATCTCGGAATGGCTATGGAAATGCCATAATAGGTAGGTACGGTGGCTGTTTTGAGGAAGATATAAGGAGGCTTATGTGCAACAGAGCGTATCATGTCACGGGGTTTGGATGCACCGGCGAAAACGACACTGATCCTCGATGTGAGAATGGGTAATGCACAGTACCAAAGAGGCTAGAATATTATGAAAAGGTGAGTGTGTGTACATCCATGGATTCAGAGTAGTCATAAAGAACACACATACTTATTGCAAAGCTTTCTTAGCTCTCTCGAAGTAAAGTACTACTCGCATGCCCCTAGGGAGGAGGTTGGTAGGAGTTAACCATCGCAGGCCCCCGACCTAAACAGTACTAGGATTTCAACGAGAAATAAAAATGCTCACACAACATCACCATTGCATAACCAATATTTAGATGAACATCAAATTAACACCCTTTAACTATCGATATTTCTACTAACCAACAACCATGCACTCGCGTCCTTTCATATTACCACATCAATATCATTAACCCATAATTTCTTTTTTATGTGCTACATGAAGGTTTTGATTATGCTCTCTTTGAATACCTATTTATTTTTAATAGTATTATAAGGCATGCAAATTACCATCACTATGTATTAAACTCCCAAACAAATTTAATTGAAGAATGAGAGTGCAATTATTTCTATTAAATCTATACGCCACCATTCTCTAAAAGATATAAGTGAAGCATTTGAGCAACTCCTTAGCTCAAAAGATATAAGTGAAGCACATAGAGTATTATAAGAAATTATGGTGAACATGTGTCTCTCTCAAGTAGGTGTGTCCAGAAAACAATGATTGTGTAAAACTAAAATAAAACACAAGACGCTCCAAGCAAAACACATATCATGTGATGAATAAAAATATAGCTCCAAGTAACATACCAATGGATTGAGCCTAGGCTTAGACGCTTAAGTCTGCCTAGAATTTACCTTGGGGTGCCTTGGTCATCCCCAGGCTTAGGATCTTTGCCACTCCTTATTCCTTCATCCATCTTGATAGCACCCAAAACATGAAAACTTTAGCACACAAAACTCAACAGAAAACTCGTGAGCTCCGTTAGTATGATAGGTAAATAAAAAAACTTTAGGTAATAGCATAAATTGATTCATATTTAATATTGCATAAGGTACTTTATTCTAACTTATACTTGGATTATACCCCCTGATACAATCCATAGCATGATCAAAACAAGCAAACTATGCGAGCAAAAACAGAATCTGTTTAAAACAGAACAGTCTGTAATGATCTGTGATATCACCATACTTATGTAACTCCAAAAATTATGAAACATTAGAAAAACCTGGGTAATTTGTATACCAATACTTTTTACAAAGTGCAGATCAAAAAGATGTTCCTGTAAAATCAGACAAATTCGGCACTGAACGCAAAAGTTTTTGTTTTTGCACTGTATCAATTCTACTTATTATTCATGTCATCCCAAAGGATTTACTTGGCACAAACACTAATTTAAAATTAAAACAAAATAATTACAGTATAAATAATCATGTTATAACATCATGATAGAAAGTAAAAAACAAAATTTAAAGATAGCTATTGGGTTGCCTCCCAACAAGCGCTATCGTTTTATGCCCCCTAGCTAGGCATAATGCATAGTATCAAGTGTTGTCATCGTTGGCACTCAATCCATTGGTGGACCTCGTGATGGATTGATAAGGTGGTTTAATTCTATTTCCAGGGAAGTGTTCCATGCCTTTCTTTAATGGGAATGGGAAGCTTATGTTTCTCTCCTTCATATCAATAATAACACCTGTAGTTTGTACGGAAGGCCTGCCAATTATTATTGGAGAAGACGGATGGCATTCAATGTCAAGCACAATGACCATGTCTAACAATTTCTATTATGAAGAATAAGCACATCATTTATTCTACCCAATGGTTTCTTAATAGTGGAATCCACATGATACAAGTTAAGGGAACATCCATTTATATCGGTGAGACCTAGCACATCACATAAAGATTTCGGTATAGTTGAAACACTAGCACCAAAGTCACACAAAGCATTCCATTTATATTCCTGAACTATAGTTTTAATAGTAAGTTCCCACTCATCATGCAACTTTCAAGGAATAGAAACTTCTAACTCAAGTTTTCCTTCATGAGCTTTTAGCATTGCTTCTACGATATGTTTAGTATTAGCCTTATTTTGCTTGTAAGCATGGGGTGAGCTAATAATGGATTGTACAAAGATACATTATACTAAAGAAAAATTATCATAATTAAAGTCCTTGTGATCCAAGATAGTGCGTACATCACTAGTTAAAGTTTTGACCTCTCCAAACCCACTTTTTCATTTTTATCATTAAGATCATCACCCTCTGAACAAACGGGATGCCTTCTAGCTAAAGTTGACTCATATCCAGTCCCTTTATAATATATTTTCAGATTAGTAAACAAAGATTCAATTGGAGAAGTACCAATCATTTTAAGATCTTCATCATGATTACGGTAAAAAACGAGTGGAAGAGCCTTTTCTAAGAATTCTTGCTTAACTCCCAACCTCGCGGGCCTCTCCTTTATTTAATTAATAAATATTTGGATGGATTTAAAAGAATAATTAATATCATGCTTGGGTGGCAAAGTTTTACTTTTAAGAGTTTCCACATCATGAGCAATCCTATGCATGCTTCTACCCATATCGACAACTTTATACAACTTTTCTTCTACCATACTGTTGAAAATCTTTTGAGAACTAATGAATTGTTTAATGGTATTGTAAAGATCAGTAGGGGTCGGTGCACTAGAGTTTTTGGGCCATCTAATGCCCCTTTACTTGTGCACGGGCAGTAGTAGCCACCCCGGTGGCAAGGCCTAGCGAAGACTTATCAAGCACCAGCACAGAAGACTTAAGACTACCGGCAAGACCTTGCTGGGAGGGTCGTAGAGCCTCCAGGCCCCCGACAAGGCAAGGTCCTAGGCAGGAAAGGCCTCGGCGAGCACCGCCAGCGCACAGGACAGGTGTCGATCCACCTGGACGCGTGTCGGGACGTCGACGTTGGAGGGAGCTAAGCGGCACCAATGGGATGGGCCCCCGTCCCGTCCGACTGACGGACTAAGGCCCCTGATGGTGCATTTAATGTTGTTGTTGTACTCCGTCAGGGTTAGGTATGATAGCAATGTAGTAGCACTGTGCATCCCGTGTGCACGCTGTATGCCACTGTTGGGATTCCCTTAAGTATAAAAGGAGGCCCAGGGTGTTACAGAGGAGGACTTTTGGACGTTTGGTCTTTTGGGCTTTTAGACGGTTAGGCAGTTAAACAAACGGATAGCCCGACAGTTAGAGAGGAGAGGTTCCCAAGCTTACGTATCGGCCGTTCATGGCGCTCCTGTAGCTCGAACCCTAGAATAGGATCAATATAACCAAGCAGGAGTAGGGCTTTACGCATCCGTGCGGCCCGAACCTGGGTAAAAACTCCCCTTGTGTAGCTTACCAGACCGGCTCTTTGTGCCAGCTCGCCCCCCGTGCCGAATCGAAAGGGGCCCCCACGGTCCCATAGGTGTCCGTTCCCATGACAGTAGGTATCCTATTATTATTGTTATATGAGTTCCCATAGGAATTACCATAAGAGTTTCCATAGTTATTAGAGGAATTATCAAAATATGGCCTATTATTCAAATTACCTCTATAAACATTATTGTTGAAATTATTTAACGAGACAAAGTTCACATAAATAGCATAATTATTTTGCTCAATCAAAGTATACAATGTCATATCCTTAGGATCAACTTGATCATTCTTGTTTGCAATCATATTCATAATAGCATCCATTTTATCACTCAAAATAGTAATTTCGTTGACAAAATTTACCTTCTTACCAGTTGGAGCTCGCTCGGTGTGCCAATAAGAATAATATATCATGTTATTTTCTAGAATTTTTGTAGCCTCTCCTAATGTTACCTCCATGAAGGTACCACCCACAACAAAATATGGAAGGTTTCTTGACACAAAGTTCAGTCCAACATAGAAATTTTGTATAATCATCCATAAGTTTAAACCATGAGTGGGACAATTTCTAACCATCATTTTCATTGTCTACCATGCTTGTGCAACATGTTATTGCTCATGTTTCTTAAAATTCATAATTTTTATTTGGAGAGATATGATTTTAGTGGGAGGAAAATACTTGGCAATAAAAGCATCCTTACACTTATCCCATGTTCCAATACTATTGTGAGGCAAGGATGAAAACAAAGTTTTAGCTTTATCTCTTAGTGAAAAAGGAAATAATTTTAATTTTATAACATCATTATACATGTCCTTTTTTCATATCACATAATTCAACAAAGGTGTTGAGATGAGAAGCGGGATCCACATTAGGACTTCTAGAAAATTGCTCTTTAATCACAAGATTTAACAATGCAGCATTAATATCATAAAACTCCGCACTAGTGGTGGGTGGTATACGTGTACTAATAAAATCATTAGTATTAGTATTTGATAAGTCACACAACTTAGTAGTATATTGATACATGGTGATGAAATAAGTAAACTAGCAAGCAAACGAGTAAACTAGATAACTAACCAAAGAAGCAAATAGAAATACTTTTGTATTTTTTTACTTTTATATCAAGAAAAATAAATTAAAAATTAAAAATTATAACTAGTGAAAATAATTTGTGAAAAGGTAATTGATAGGAATTTTATGATGCTCCCCGGCAACGGCGCCAGAAATCCTTCCTGTTACTTGTAAATTGAGTTGGGATTTTCCCCGAAGAGGAGGGGATGATGCAGCACAGTGGAGGTAAATATTTCCCTTAGTGAGAACCAAGGTTATCGAACCAATAGGAGAACCATGCAAACTTCCGTCTTCAGTGCCTATGCACAAAAGAGCAAACACTTGCTCCCAACACGGCCAAGAGGGTTGTCAATCCCCCTGAACTCGTTACTTGCAAGCAATAAGTACTGATATATAATAATTTGATAGATATAAATTGTAAATAAAAATAAACTAAATAATGTCAGCAATATATTTTGATTTTTTGTAATTATATTTGTGAGGATACCCGGGGGCCATAGTGTTCGCTAGAGGCTTCTCTCTCGAAGCAAGCATAGAGTGGGTACACAAATTACTATTGGGCAATTGGTAGAAAAGAGCATAGTTATGAATTATTTATTCATGACAATGATCATGTATATAGGCATCACGTCCATAAACAAGTAGACAGATTCATGCCTGCATCTACTACTATTACACCACCCATCGACCGCTATCCAGCATGCATCTAGAGTATTAGGTAGAAATGGAGTAATGCTTGGAGGAGAATGACATGATTAGAAAAAGTGAATCCAATTAATAGGAATGTACCCCATCATTTTACCCTCAGTGGAAGCAATACAATATGTGTCATGTCCCTTTCTGTCACTGGAATTAAGCACCACAAGGTTAAACCCACTACAACGCACCCCTCCCACTTGATGATAAATAAATCTAGTTGGCCAAACAAAACCGATAGATCGGAGAGCATTATGAATCAATAAAAATCATTCAAATCAAATACCAGCAATTATTCAATATATTTTCATGAATAATCTGAACATAAACCAAAAATTCATCACATGATCACCGCGGGAATCACGGTGATCTTGGCAATGAAGAACATAGAGATAGATAGGCATATAGGTACTAACTACGGACCTGTAGGTCTGTGGTGAAATTCTCACACATGACCATGGGAGTAGCACGGTTGATGTGGAGGCCCTCTGTGATTGATCCCCACTCCGACGAGGCACCGAAACAGGGCTCCAGATGGGCACACGGTGGAGTAGAGACTTGTGGTGGCAAAAAAGTGTTTCGGGAGTCTCTCTAGGGTTTTCAGAATATATGTGAATTTATAGGCCAGAGATCAGGGCCAGGAGAGCGAGGAGGTGGCCCCAAGCCATCAAGGCACATCCACCCCCTGGGCACGCCCTATTGGTTTGGGGGGGCACCTCATGTGCCTTCCAGTCTTCCTCCAAAGCTTCCAGGTCTTATCTTCGTCCATAAAAAATCATCAAAGAGTTTTGGGGTATTTGGACTTCATTTGGTACAGTATTCCTGAAAAGCCAAAAACATGCACAAAACAGCAAGCCGACACTTGGCACTGGGTTAATAGGTTAGTGCTAAAAAATATAAAACGACAAGTAAATGCCAAAAAAGTATTCTAGAATGATAATATAATAGCATGGAACAATGAAAAACTATAGATACGCTGGAGACGTATCAATGCCCATCAATCAATATCAATGCAAGGAGTAGGGATTGCCATGCAACGGATGCACTAATATCTATAAGTGTATGAAAGCTCAACGAAAACTAGATATTTGTAAAGTGCATATGGATCTAAATGTCGCAGATCCATTGACTAAACCTCTCTCACGAGCAAAACATGATCAACACCAGAATGCTATGGGTGTTCGATTCATCACAATGTAACTAGATTATTGACTCTAGTGCAAGTGGGAGACTGGTGGAAATATGCCCTAGAGGCAATAATAAAATGGTTATTATTGTATTTCCTTGTTCACGATAACTGTCTATTGTTCATGCTATAATTGTGTTAATCGGAAACCATAATGCATGTGTGAATACATAGACCACAACGTGTCCCTAGTGAGCCTCTAGTTGGCTAACTCATTGATCAATAGATGGTCACGGTTTCATGACCCTAGACATTGGACGTCGTTGACAATGGGATCACATCATTAGGAGAATGATGTGATGGACAAGACCCAATCCTAAGCATAGCACAAGATCATGTAGTTTGTCTACTAAAGCTTTTCCAATGTCAAGTATCATTTCCTTAAACCATGAGATTGTGCAACTCCTGGATACCGTAGGAATGCTTTGGGTGTGCCAAATGTCACAACGTAACTAGGTGGCTATAAAGGTGCACTACGGGTAACTCCGAAAGTGTCTGTTGGGTTGGCACGAATCGAGACTGGGATTTGTCACTCCCTTTGACGGAGAGGTATCTCTGGGCCCACTCGGTAAGACATCATCATAATGAGCTCAATGTGACTAAGGAGTTAGCCATGGGATGATGTGTTGCAGAACGAGTAAAGAGACTTGCCAGTAATGAGATTGAACAAGGTATAGGGATACCGATGATCGAATCTCGGGCAAGTATCATACCGGTAGACAAGGGAATTGTATACGGGATTGATTGAATCCCCGACATCGTGGTTCATCCGATGATATCATCATGGAGCATGTGGGAGACAACATAGGTATCTAGATCCCGCTATTGGTTATTGACCGGAGAGGTGTCTCGGTCATGTCTACATGTCTCCCGAACCCGTATGGTCTACACACTTAAGGTTCGATGATGCTAGTGTTATAGGGAAATAGCAGACATGGTTACTGAAGGTTTTTCGGAGTCCCGGATGAGATCCCAAACGTCACGAGGAGTTTTGGAATGGTCCGGAGAGAAAGATTGATATATAGGAAGTGAGGTTTTGGTTACCGGAAATGTTTCGGGCGTCATCGGTAACATACCGGGACCACTGGAAGGGTTCCGGGGGTCCACCGGGAGGGGCCACAGGCCCCGGAGGGCTGCATGGGCCGAAGGTGGAGGGAACCAGCCCCTAGGTGGGCTGGTGCGCCCCTCCCACCTGGCCCAAGGCGCAGCAAGGAGAGAGGGGGCAAACCCTAGGCCTAGATGGGCCCTAGACCCACCCTAGGGCTGCTAGGGCTGCCGCACCACCTCTCCCTTCCTTGGCCGCCGCCCAAGTCCCATCTAGGGCTGCCGCCAGCCCCTAGGGTGGGAACCCTAGGGCGCAGCCCTCCCTCTTCCTCCTCCTATATATAGTGGTGCCCTTGGGGCTGTTTGAGACACGCATCTCTTTCTCCCACGGCGCATCCCTACTCTCCCTCTCCTCGTTCTCCGTAGTGCTTGGCAAAGCCCTGTGGGAGACCATGCAGCTCCACCGTCACCACGTCGTCGTGCTGCCGGAGCTCTCCCTGAACCTCACCTTCCTCCTTGCTGGATCAAGGCGTAGGAGATGTCACTGGGCTGCACGTGTGTTGAACGCGAAGGCGTCGTTCTTTGGCGCTAAGATCGAAGTCCACCGCGATCTGAATCACTACGAGTACGACTCCACCAACAGCGTTCTTGTAACGCTTCTGCTTAGCGATCTTCAAAGGTACGAAGATCCACTCTCCCCTTACTCGTTGCTAGTTTCTCCATAGATAGATCTTGGTGAACACGTAGAAAAAAAATTGATTTACTACTACGTCTCCCAACAGTGGCATCATGAGCTAGGTCTATGCGTAGAATCTATGCACGAGTAGAACAAAGTTATTGAGGGCGTCGATCTTGTTAATTTGCTTACCACTACTAGTCTTATCTTGATTCGGCGGTATTGTGGGATGAAGCGGCCTGGACCAACTTTACACGTACGCTTACATGAGACTGGTTCCACCGCCTGACATGCACTTGTTGCATAAGGTGGCTAGCGGGTGTCTGTCTCTCCCACCTTAGTCAGATTGGATTCGATGAAAAGGGTCCTTATGAAAGGTAAATAGCAATTGACATATCACGTTGTAGTTCTGACGTCGGTAAGAAACGTTCTTGCTAGAAACCTATAGCAGCCACATAAAAACTTGCAACTACAAATTAGAGGACGTCTAACTTGTTTTTGCAGCATATGCCTTGTGATGTGATATGGCCAAAGGATGTGATGTGATGCATTGTGATGTATGAGATTGATCATGTTCTTGTAATAGGATTCATGACTTGCATGTCGATGAGTATGACAACCGGCAGGAGCCATAGGAGTTGTCTTATTTTATTGTATGACCTGCGTGTCAATCATAAACGCCATGTAATTACTTTACTTTATTACTAAACGTTAGCCATAGTAGTAGAAGTAATATTTGGCGAGACAACTTCATGAAGACACGATAATGGAGATCATGGTGTCGTGTCGGTAACAGTGATGATCATGGTGCCCCGAAGATGGAGATCAAAGGAGCAAGATGATATTGGCCATATCATGTCACTATATTGATTGCATGTGATGTTTATCATGTATACATTTTATTTGCTTAGAACGATGGTAGTAAATAAGATGATCTCTCAATAAAATTTGAAGAAATGTGTTCACCCTAACTGTGCACCGTTGCTAAGGATCGTTGTTCCGAAGCACCACGTGATGATCGGGTGTGATAGGTTCTAACGTTCGCATACAACGGGTGTAGGCCAGATTTACACACGCGAAACAATTAGGTTGACTTGACGAGCCTAGCATGTACAGACATGGCCTCGGAACACGGAAGACCGAAAGGTCGAACATGAGTCGTATAAAAGATACGATCAACATGGAGATGTTTACCATGGATGACTAGTCCGTCTCACGTGATGATCGGACACGGGCTAGTTGACATGGATCATGTATCACTTGGATGACTAGAGAGATGTCTATCTAAGTGGGAATTCATTAAATAATTTGATTATGTGGACTTAATTATCATGAACTTAGTCTAAAATTGTCTTTACTGTCAATATTGTAGATCCAATGGCCAACGCTAATGTCACCCTCAACTTCAACGCGTTCCTAGAGAAAACCAAGCTAAAAGATGATGGAAGCAACTATGCGGACTGGGTTCGTAGCTTGAGGATCATCCTCATAGCTTCCAAGAGATTTTATGTCCTTGATGCACCGCTAGGTGACCCATCCATTTTCATAGCGGACCAAGACGTCACGAATGCTTGGCAGTCATGCTATGATGATTACTCCCTGGTTCGGTGTGGCATGCTTTACAGTTTAGAACCGGGGCTCCAAAAGTGTTTTGAGCAACACGGAGCATATGAGATGTTCCCAGAGCTGAAACTGGTTTTCCAAGCTCATGCCCGGGTCGAGAGATATGACGTCTTTGACAAGTTCTTCAGCTGTAAGATGGAGGACAATAGTTCTGTCAGTGAGCACATACTCAAAATGTCTGGGTTGCACAACCACTTGACTTAGCTGGGAGTTAATCTCCCGGATGACTCGGTCATTGACAGAATCCTCCAGTCGCTTCCACCTAGCTACAAGAGCTTTGTGATGAACTACAACATGCAGGGTATGGAGAAGTCTATTCCTGAGTTGTACTCGATGCTGAAATCAGCGGAGGTCGAGATCAAAAAGGAGCATCAAGTGTTGATGGTGAATAAGACCACTAGTTTCAATAAAGGCAAGGGTAAGAAGAACTTCAAGAAGGACGGCAAAGCTGTTGCCGCGCCCGGTAAGCAAGTTGCCGAGAAGAAGAACAAGAATGGACCCAAGCCTAAGACTAAGTGCTTTTATTGCAAGGGTACCGGTCAGTGGAAGCGGAACTACCCCAAGTACTTAGTAGATAAGAAGGTTGGCAATGTTAAAGGTATATGTGATATACTTATTATTGATGTGTACCTAACCAGCGCTCATAGTAGCTCCTGGATATTTGATACCGGTGCAGTTGCTTACATTTCTAACTCCAAGAAGGAGTTGCGGAATAAGCGGAGGTTGGCAAAGGATGAGGTGACGATGCGCCCCAGGAATGGTTCCAAGGTCGATGTGATCACCGTCGGCACGCTACCTCTACATCTACCTTCGGAATTAGTTTTAAACCTCAATAATTGTTATTTAGTACCAGCTTTGTGCATGAACATTGTATCTGGATCTCGTTTGATACGAGATGGCTGCTCATTTAAATCTGAGAATAATGGTTGTTCTATTTATATGATAGAAATGTTTTATGGTCATGCCCCGCTGGTCAATGGTTTATTTTGATGAATCTTGAATGTGATGTTACACATGTTCATAGTGTGAGTACCAAAAAGTGTAAGGTTGATAACGATAGTCCCACTTACATGTGGCACTGCCGCCTTGGTCATATTGGTGTCAAACGCATGAAGAAGCTCCATGCTGATGGACTTTTGGAGTCTCTTGATTTTGAATCATTTGACACATGCGAACCATGCCTCATGGGCAAGATGACCAAGACTCCGTTCTCTGGAACAATGGAGCGAGCAACTGACTTGTTGGAGATAATACATACCGATGTATGCGG
The DNA here is from genome assembly GCA_022496015.1 of Hordeum marinum. NCBI lineage: Eukaryota > Viridiplantae > Streptophyta > Magnoliopsida > Poales > Poaceae > Hordeum > Hordeum marinum. The sequence continues at coordinate 106,772,217 of CM039676.1, read as the reverse complement.
TCCAATGAGCATCGAGGCTCGCGATGGCTACCGTTATGTTCTCACCCTCACTGATGACTTGAGCAGATATGGGTATGTCTACTTAATGGAACACAAGTCTGAAACCTTTGAAAGGTTCAAGGAATTTCAGAGTGAGGTAGAGAATCAACATGACAGGAAAATAAAGTGTCTACGATCTGATCGTGGCGGAGAATATTTAAGTCACGAGTTTGGCATGCACCTAAGGAAATGTGGAATTGTTTCACAACTCACGCCGCCTGGCACACCTCAGTGAAATGGTGTGTCTGAACGTCGTAATCGCACTCTATTGGATATGGTGCGATCTATGATGTCTCTTACCGACTTACCACTATCATTTTGGGGATATGCATTAGAGACTGCCGCATTCACTTTAAATAGGGCACCGTCAAAGTCCGTTGAGATGACACCGTATGAATTATGGTTTGGAAAGAAACATAAGTTGTCATTTCTAAAAGTTTGGGGATGCAATGCTTATGTGAAGAAACTTCAACCTGAGAAGCTCGAACCCAAAGCGGAAAAGTGCATCTTCATAGGATATCCCAAAGAGACTATTGGGTATACCTTCTACCTCGGATCCGAAGGCAAAGTCTTTGTTGCCAAGAATGGATCCTTTCTTGAGAAAGAGTTTCTCTCGAAAGAAGTAAGTGGGAGGAAAATAGAACTTGATGAGGTAATTGTACCTCCACTCGAACCAGAGAGTAGCGCAGCACAGGAAGTTGTTTCTGTGGAGCCTACACCGGCTGGAGAGGAAGTTAATGATGATGATCATGAAACTTCAGATCAAGTTACTATTGAACATCGAAGGTCCACTAGGACACATTCCGCACCAGAGTGGTACGACAACCCTGTCCTAGAGATCATGTTGTTGGACAATGGTGAACCTTCGAACTATGAAGAAGCGATGGTGGGCCCGGATTCCAACAAATGGCTTGAAGCCATGAAATCCAAGATAGGATCCATGTATGAGAACAAAGTGTCGACTTTGGTGGACTTGCCTGATGATAAGCGAGACATTGAAAATAAATGGATCTTTAAGAAGACTGGCGCGGGTGGTAATGTGACCGTCTATAAGGCTCGGCTTGGCGCTAAGGGTTATCGACAAGTTCAAGGAGTTGACTACGATGAGACTTTCTCACCCGTAGCGATGCTAAAGTCTGCCCGAATCATGTTAGCAATTGCCTCATTTTATGATTATGAGATCTGGCAAATGGATGACAAAACGGCATTCCTTAATGGCTTCCTTAAGGAAGAACTATATATGATGCAGCTGTAAGGTTTTGTCGATCCTAAAGATGCTAACCAGGTATGCAAGCTCCAGCGCTCCATCTATGGGCTGGTGCAAGCATCTCGGAGTTGGAACATTCGCTTTAATGAGGTGATTAAAGCGTTTGGATTTATACAGGTTTATGGAGAACCCTATATTTACAAGAAAGTGAGTGGGAGTTCTGTAGCATTTCTCATATTATATGGATGACATATTGTTGATGGGAAATGATATAGAACTTTTGGAAAGTGTAAAGGCCTACTTGAATAAATGTTTTTCAATGAAGGACCTTGGAGAAGCTGCTTACATATTAGGTATTAAGATCTATAGAGGTAGATCAAAACACCTCATAGGTCTTTCCCAAAGCACATACCTTGAAAAGATATTGAAGAAGTTCAATATGGATCAATCCAAGAAGGGGTTCTTGCATGTGTTACAGGGTGTGAGATTGAGTACGACTCAATGCCCAACCACGGCAAAGGATAGAGAAGAGATGAGTGTCATCCCCTATGCTTCAGCCATAGGCTCTATTATGTATGCCATGCTGTGTACCAGACCTGATGTGAACCTTGCCATAAGTTTGGTAGGGAGGTACCAAAGTGATCCCAGAGTAGAACACTGGACAGCGGTCAAGAATATCCTCAAGTACCTGAAAAGGACAAAAGACATGTTTCTCATATATGGAGGTGCCAAAGAGCTCATCGTAAAGGGTTACATCAATGCTAGCTTCGACATAGATCCGGACGACTCCAAGTCGCAAACCGGATACGTGTATATTTTGAACGGAGGGGCAGTCAGCTGGTGCAGCAGCAAACAAAGCCTCGTGGCAGCATCTACATGTGAAGCGGAGTAGATAGCTGCTTCAGAAGTAGCAAAGGAAGGAGTGTGGATGAAGGGAGTTCATCACCGTCCTAGGAGTGATTCCCAATGCGTCGGGCCCAGCAGCAGCAAGAGTCTGGTGCAGCAGCAAGCAAAGCCTCGTGGCAGCATCACATCTATTCTGTGACAACACTGGAGCTATTGCCCTTGTGAAGGAGCCCAGGTTTGACAAGAAGACAAGACACATCAAGTGTCGCTTCAACTCCATCCGTGATTACATTCAGGAAGGAGATATAGATATTTGTAAAGTGCATACGGATCTAAATGTCGCAGATTCGTTGACTAAACCTTTCTCACGAGCAAAACATGATCAACACTAGAATGCTATGGGTGTTCGATTCATCACAATGTAACTAGATTATTGACTCTAGTGCAAGTGGGAAACTGTTGGAAATATGCCCTAGAGGCAATAATAAAATGGTTATTATTGTATTTCCTTGTTCATGATAGCTGTCTATTGTTCATGCTATAATTGTGTTAACCGGAAACCATAATGCATGTGTGAATAAATAGACCACAACGTGTCCCTAGTGAGCCTCTAGTTGGCTAGCTCGTTGATCAATAGATGGTAATGGTTTCATGACCATGGCCATTGGATGTCATTGACAACGGGATCACATCATTAGGAGAATGATGTGATGGACAAGATCCAATCCTAAGCATAGCACAAGATCGTGTAGTTCGTCTGCTAAAACTTTTCCAATGTCAAGTATCATTTCCTTAGACCATGAGATTATGCAACTCCCGGATACCGTAGGAATGCTTTGAGTGTGCCAAACGTCACAACATAACTGGGTGGCTATAAAGGTGCACTACAGGTATCTCTGAAAGTGTTTGTTGGGTTGGCATGAATCGAGACTGGGATTTGTCACTCCATTTGACGGAGAGGTATCTCTGGGCCCACTCGGCAAGACATCATCATATTGAGCTCAATGTGAATAAGGACTTAGCCACGGGATGATGTGTTGCGGAACGAGTAAAGAGACTTGCCGGTAACGAGATTGAACAAGTTATAGGGATACCGACGATCGAATTTCGGGCAAACATCATACCGGTAGACAAAGGGAATTGTATACGGGATTGATTGAATCCCTGACATCATGGTTGATCTGATGAGATCATCGTGGAGCATGTGGGATCCAACATGGGTATCCATATCCTGCTATTGGTTATTGACCGGAGAGGTGTCTCGGTCATGTCTATGTGTCTCCCGAACCCGTAGGGTCTACACACTTAAGGTTCGATGACGCTAGGGTTATAGGGCAATAGTGGACATGGTTACCGAAGGTTGTTAGGAGTCCCGGATGAGATCTCGGACGTCATGAAGAGTTCCGGAATGGTCCGGAGAGAAAGATTGATATATAGGAAGTGAGGTAATGGTTATTGGAAATGTTTCGGACGTCGCGGGTAACATACCGGGACCACCAGAAGGGTTCCGAGGGTCCACCGGGAGGGGCCACAGGCCCCGGAGGGCTGCATGGGCCGAAGGTGGAGGGAACCAGCCCCTAGGTGGGCTGGTGCGCCCCTCCCACCTGGCCCAAGGCGCAGCAAGGAGAGAGGGGGCAAACCCTAGGCCTAGATGGGCCCTAGACCCACCCTAGGGCTGCTAGGGCTGCCGCACCACCTCTCCCTTCCTTGGCCGCCGCCCAAGTCCCATCTAGGGCTGCCGCCAGCCCCTAGGGTGGGAACCCTAGGGCGCAGCCCTCCCTCTTCCTCCTCCTATATATAGTGGTGCCCTTGGGGATGTTTGAGACACGCATCTCTTTCTCCCACGGTGCATCCCTACTCCTCCCTCTCCTCGTTCTCCGTAGTGCTTGGCGAAGCCCTGCCGGAGACCACACAGCTCCACCGTCACCATGCCATCATGCTTCCAGAGCTTTCCCTCAACATCTTATTCCTCCTTGCTGGATCAAGGCGTAGGAGACGTCACCGGGTTGCACGTGTGTTGAACGCGGAGGCGCCGTTGTTCGGCGCTAAGATCGGAGTCCACTGCGATCTGAATCGCTACGAGTACGACTCCACTAACCGCATTCTTGTAACGCTTCCGCTTAGCGATCTTCAAAGGTACGAAGGTCCACTCTCCCCTTACTCGTTGCTGGTTTCTTCATAGATAGATCTTGGTGAACACGTAGAAAAAAAAATTGATTTACTATTACGTCTCCCAACAATGATCACCACACTTTTATTTACTTACAACTCGATATTACAACTTGGTAAAACTATATTATATTCCACCCATAGTGCTATGTCCATGGCTCACGCTCATGTATTGAGCGTAAGTTGAAAATGTTGAAGCGTGTGAAAAGGTATGAGCCAAATATCTGGCTTGACACCGGGGTGATCGTGATTTGTACTTGTGTTAGAAAGACAGAGTCATGCCATTTCTTACATAATTCAGTGAGTAGAGATAACAACATTTGTTAAGCATCATATATTTTGAAACAATAATGATTATGTTCTTATCTTCATGGATATTATTGTGTTGATATTGATTACTACATCGTTTCCCGTATTCATTTCGTAAAGAGAGAATACATGATAAACATCCTAGGTAGTATTCAACATCAAAAAATCTGAACTTATCATTTACCTACTCAAGGACGAGCAGGAAATAAGCTTCAGGATGCTTTATACGTCTCTAGTGTATCTATATTTTTTGATTGTTTCATGCTATTATGTTATCAATCTTATATGCTTTATAGGCCATTTGATATCATTTTTGGGAGCTAACCTATTAATCTAGTGCCTAGTGCCAGTTCCTGTTTTTGCCTATTTTTTGTTTCACAGAAAAAACAATACCAAATGATGTCCAATTTAAGTGAAATTTTACGATGATTTTTTCTGGACCAGAAGGGACCGAGGGAGCATAGGAGGGAGACCAGACGCTGCACGAGAGGGCTCTCGGGTGGGCGGCTTACCTAATTCGATTTCTATAAATTCCCTAAAATTTCAAAACCACCAGGAGGAGACCCGAAACCATTTTTTTGCCGCTGCAACTCTTTGTTCTTCCATGATCCCATTTGGAGGCCTCCATCGGTACTCTATCGGAGGGGGAATCTACCACGGAGGCTATCTTCATCAACCATGTTGTCTCCATGATGATGTGTGAGTAGTTCATCACGGACCTACAGGTCCATAGTGATTATCTAGATCTCTCTCTCTCTCTCTCTGATTGTCAATACAATGTTTTTCTTGAGGAACTATCCGATGTAATCCTCTTTTGCGGTGTGTTTGTTGGGATCGGATGAATTATGGGTTTATGACCATATTATTCATTGAAAATTGAATATTTTATGAATTCTAAATTTAGTATTCTTTGAATTCAATTATGTGTGGTTGTTATAGCTAAGTATGCTTTCCGATTTGCTTTCCCCAAGTAGATGAGTTGATCATCAGAGGGAGAGGTGCATAGTAGTGGGTCCAATCTTATGGTGTCCTCACCTCGTGACCAAGGTTGTCAGAATCATAATTATGTTATACAATTATATGACTTTACGATCCAAAGTAACCCCTATGATTCTACGATTTTAGTTCATAGAATCTACGTTTCTAAGATCCTGATAGTGAAGATTCTACGATTTGCGATCCTACCATCGGAGTTCTGATCCGATTCAAAATCACGATTCTGACAACCTTGCTCATGACAGAAGGGGTAGCGAGGCACATATTTATATTGGTTCTACTAAGGATAAAATGATAAGGTCTAAACATATTGCTTGTCTTACTTTGTCTACATTATGTCATCTTGCTTAAAGCGTTACTCTGTTTCTCATGAACTTAATACCATAGATGCATCGTGGATAGTGGTCGTTTGGTGGAGTAATAGTAGTAGATGCAGAATCGTTTTAGTCTACTTGTCACGGACATAATGCCTATATAAATGATCATACCATGAATAACGTCATAACTATGTGCTTTTCTATCAATTGCCCAACAGTAATTTGTTTACCCACCGTATGTTATGTTCTTGAGAGAGATGCCTCTAGTGAAAACTATGCCCCCGTGTCTCTCAAATATATTTACTAAAAACCTATTTACCTCTGTGCATTTATTTACTTTAATTTTAGTTAGCTATATATTTATCTATCTACCACTATCATATTTGATCCTTGCAATTAGCAAGTACAAGTGGATTGACAACCATCTTGCTTGCGTTGGGTGCAAGTATTTTGTTATTGTGTGTGTAGGTACTGTTGACGGGAGTTTGCTTGGTCCTCTTATTGATTCAATAAACTTTGGTTCTTACTGAGGGAAATACTTATTACTACTTTACTACATCTATCCCTTCCTCTTCGGGGAAAAACTTAACGCATCTACACAAAGTAGCAATCGCACAACTCAACAGAGGTATTAAGATGGGAATCAACATGTTCATTATAGTTTCTAGAAAACTATTCTTTCATGACAAGATTTATTAAAACAGCTTTAATATCATAAGCCTCCGCACTAGTGGTGGGAGGAGTATACGATTACTAATTAAATCATTGTTATTAGTACTTGAGAAATCACAACGCTTGGTATTTTCACAATTACACATAGTAGCAACACAAGCAGAGATAGCAACACGTGATTTTTTTGGTATTTTGGAGAAAAAATTGCAAACAAAGAAGAAGGAAAATACAAAGGCAAAAGGCAACTAGACAAGAAAATAAAAACAAGCAAAAGAAAAGTAATTATGATAAGGCACCTGATTTGGGAAGTGATGTTTCCCCTACAATGGCGCTAGAAATTCTTCTACTACTCCCGTAGGAGTATTTGGATTGCCCCGAAGAGGAAGGGTGATGTACCGCAACAGTAGAAAGTATTTTCTCAGTTAGGAACCAAGGTTTATTAAATATATAGGAGGCACCACACTAACAATGTTTGTAGCACCTGGACATAAAACACAACAGATACTTGCACCCAACAAAGGCAACGGGGTCGTCACTCCCCTTGTTCTTGTCAGTTACAAGATTAAAAGAAGAGAGTGATAATTATAGCTAAGATAATAAAGATAGAAAATAGGTAGCAACTTTAGGACCTTTTAAATTAATGGAGAATGTACTCGAGAGGCATAGGTTTACTAGTGGCATCTCTCTCGAAAGCATAGCAACGACGGGTAAACAAATTACTGTGGGCAATTGGCAGAATTGCGCATAGTTTTAATTCTAATCATTCATGACATAATCAAACATAGGTATTATGTATGTGGTAAGTAGACCATTAATCCAACTGCATATATTACTATTACTCCACCCCAAGACCGCTATCCAGCATGCATCTCAAAGTGTTAATTTCATGACATACAAACTAACATAATAAGCAAAATGAAATAATGTACACATGAAGAGATCAAACAATACGAACAAACCCCATCATTTTATCCTTAGTAGTAACAATACAATATGTGCCCTTATCCTTTTTGTCACATGTCAGGATCATCGCAAGATTGAACTTACTACAAAGCACCTCTCTCGCTGAATATAATTCAATCAAACTTGGCCAAAGTTGACAGATAGATCGGAGATATACAAAGCTATAAGATTCTGTAACAATGAAACCTCAAGAGATTCATATAATTTCAATGAATAATATGATCATAAACTCACAATTCATAGAATCCCAACAAACACATGGCAAAAGATTACATTGGATAGATCTTAGAGAAGATCATTGTATTGAAGATCCAAAAGAGAGAGAAAAAGTCATCTAGCTACTTCCATGGACCCATAGGTCCTGAAGAACTACTCACACACTCTATTGTAAAAGGCAATGCCTAGGAGGCATTGGGCAATGACCAAATGCCTCGCCTAGGGCATAAGTGGAACTCCAGGCATGGTCGGCTAGAAATTGTCTACTCAAGTGAGAAATCATGCCATATTCCACTTGCAAAACTAAATTGGCCATCTTCCAATTGCAATAGCTGGCAGTTTACTGACTTATGCAAACATAGTATCTCAAATACAACCTGATAGTCAAAGTAGTATGTCCACCTAGGCTACGTCTCAGGCGCTAAGCACCACCTAGGCACTAGGCGAAGGTCAACCACCTCTCTTACGCCTATCGCTTATTCCAATCTAGGCACCACCTTCTTGACTTGCATGCCAAGATGATCCCTCGATGATCATTTGAGCTCCAGGACTCCCTCCTGTGGTCGGGCTTTCGCCAAGATTCATGGGCCCCGAGATAAACGTGTTGTCTGGTTCCCCACCGAGAGGCCACCCCCGCTGTATTGCACCATCACTTGGTTCCTTGCTTGACTATTATGAGAACAAATATAACTACAATAACAATAATGTGCATAACCACATTAGTAAACATACCCATAACCATGTCAAGATGTATGTACAATCATAGAAGTGGCACAACCATATACAAAAGTATACAACTGCAGAGATGGTAGCTTAGAACGAACAGGGATGACTAATCTTGGACCATGGCAAACAGTGTTGGGGAACGTTGCATGGGAAAGAAAACTTTTCCTATGCACATGCAGATCTATCCATGGTGATGCGCATCTACAAGAGGGAGAGTGGATCTACGTACCCTTGTAGATCGCTAAGTAGGAAGCGTTAAGAAACGCGGTTGGTGTAGTCAAACGTCTTCGCGATCCAAATTGCCGAGCGTCCAGCGATCTCATCTCGATCCGTCCCGCGATCCAATCACGATCCGTCTCGCGAACTCATCACGATCCGTCCCGCTATCTCATCACAATCTGTCCCACGAACTCATCACGATCCGTCTCACGATCTTGATCACGGTCCTTCCGATCTAGCGCCGAACGGACGACACCTCTGCGTTCAGCACACGTACAACTCAATACGATCTCTGCCTTCTTGATTCAGCACGAGGGAGCGGAGAGGTAGAAGAGTTCTTTGGCAGCATGACGGTGCTCCGGAGATGGTGGTGGAGCTATTTCGGCAGGGCTTCGCCTAAGCACTTCAGAAATCCGATCTAGAGCAGAAACTATGCACTAGAGGAACGGGTAGCACGTGGCTGAAAATTCTGTGCCAAAACCCTAAAATCCTCTAGTATATATAGGAGGAGAGGAGGAGGAGGCTTTTATGCCAAAGAGGTATCCCTTGGGTCGGCCGAACCTAATGGGATTGGAGGATTCCTCCTCCAATCCTAGTAGGACTAGGACTCCTCCTTTATTTTTGCCTTTTTTACCTGTTTCCACCTTTTTATCTTTGGGCTTTTCTTCCCAGCCGCATGGGACTTGTGTGGGACTTCCACCAGCCCACAAAGGGCTGGTATTTACTCTCCCACAGCCCATGAAGCCTTTGGGTCGAAATACCCCTCCCGATGGTCTCCCGGTACACTACCGGCACTCCCGATACACTACCGGCACTCCCGGTACACTACCAATGAGCCCGAAACTTTTCCGGCGACCAAAACAGGACTTCCTATATATGAATCTTTACCTCCGGACCATTCCGGAGCTCCTCGTGACGTCCGACATCTCATATGGGACTCCGAACAACCTTCGGTCACCACCATACATAACTCTATACTACCGAAACGTCACCAAACCTTAAGTGTGCAGACCCTGTGGGTTCGAGAACTATGTAGACATGACCGAGTCACCTCTATGGTCAATAAACAATAGAGGGACCTAGATGCCCATATTGGTTCCTACATATTCTACGGAGATCTTTATTAGTCGAACCTCTATGTCAAGGATTCAGTCAATCCCGTATGATGTTCCCTTTGTTCTTCGGTATGTTACTTGCCTGAGATTCGATCGTTGGTATCTCCATACCTAGTTCAACCTCGTTACCGGCAAGTCTCTTTACTCATTCCGTAATACAAGATCCCGTGACTAACACTTAGTCACATTGCTTGCAAGGCTTATTGTGATGTTGTATTACCTCTCCGTCACACGGAGTAACAAATCCCAGTCTTGATCCATGCCAACTCAACAGACACCCTCGGAGATACCTGTAGAGCACCTTTATAGTCACCCAGTTATGTTGCGATGTTTGATACACACAAGGTACTCCTCCAGTGTCAGTGAGTTGCATGATCTCATGATCATAGGAACATATACTTGACATGCAGAAAACAGTTGCAATAAACTGACACGATCATATGCTACGTTCGTAGTTTGGGTCTTGTCCATCACACCATTCTCCTAATGATGTGATCCCGTTTATCAAATGACATCTCATGTCCATGGCTAGGAAACCTTAACCATCTTTGATCAACGAGCTAGTCTATTAGAGGCATACTAGGGACATGGTTTTGTCTATGTATCCACACATGTATCTAAGTCTCCGATCAATACAATTATAGCATGGATAATAAACGATTATCATGAACAAGGAAATATGATAATAACCAATTTAGTATTGCCTCTAGGGCATATTTCTAACAGTCTCCCACTTGCACTAGAGTCAATAATCTAGTTCACATCACCATGTGATTCGCATTGTTATGAATCTAACACCCAATGAGTTCTGGGGCTTGATCATGCTTTGCATGTGAGAGAGGTCTTATAGTCAATGGGTCTGCGACATTCAGATCAGTGTGTACTTTGCAAATTTCTATGTCAAATGGTAAACACTGCTACCACACTCCACCTGGTACTATTCCAAATGGCTGCTCCACTATACGTATCCAGATTGCTACTACGAGTCATCTGGATTGGTGTTAAAGCTTGCATCGACGTAACTCTTTACAGCGAACTCTTTATCACCTCCATAATCGAGAAACATCTCCTTAGTCTTTTACTTACTAAGGATAATCTTGACCGCTGTCTAGTGCTCCATTCTAGGATCACTTTGAAACCTTCCGGCCATACTTATGGCAAGGCTGACATCAGGTCTTGTGCACAGCATTGCATACATGATAGAGCCTATGGCTGAAGCATAGGGCATGAAACTTCATATTTTCTCTATCTTTTGTAGTCACTGGGCATTGAGTCTTACTCAACTTCACACCTTACAAATCAGGCGAGAACTCTTTCTCTTACTGATCCATTTTGAATTCTTTCAAAAACTTTGTCAAGGTATGTACTTATTGAAAAGTCTCATCAAGCTTCTTGATCTATCTCTATAGATCTTGATGCTCAACAATTAGGTAGCTTTATCCAGGTCTTCCTTTGAAAAAACTCTTTTTCAAACAACCGTTTATGCTTTCCAGAAATTCTATATCATTTCCGATCAACAATATGTCAACCACATATGCTTACCAGAAACTCTATAGTGCTCCCACTCACTTTATTGTAAATACAAGTTTCTCATAAACTTTGTATAGACTCAAAAACTTTGATCACCTTATCAAAGTGTATATTCCAACTCCGAGATGCTTGCTTCAGTTCATAGAAGGTTCACTGAAGCTTGCACACCTTTTAGCATCCTTAGGACTGACAAAACCTTCTGGTTGTATCTCATACAACCTTTCCTTAACGAAGGAAATGATGTTTCGGTATCCATCTGCCAAATTTCATAATTGAAAAATGCATCAACTGCTAACATAATTCCAACAGACTTTAGCATCGCTATGAGTGAGAAAGTCTCATCGCAGTCAACTCCTTGAACTTGGCGGAAACTTCCTTGTGACAAGTCGAGCTTTATAAATGGTGACATTCACCATCAGCATCTGTCTTCATCTTAAAGATCCATTTGTACTCAACGACCTGCTGTCCAACGAGCAAGTCTACCAAAGTCTATACTTGGTTTTCATACATGGATCCTTTCTCGGATTTTATGGCCTCTAACCATTTGTCGGAATCCGGGCCCATCATCGCTTCTCCACAGCCCGTAGGTTCATTGTTGTCCAACAACATGACCTCCAAGACAGGGTTGTCGTACCACTCAGGAGCAGTACACCTCCTTGTCGACCTACGAGGTTCGATAGTAACTTGATTCGAAGCTTCATGATCATCATCATTTACTTCCTCTTCAACTAACGTAGGCTTCACAGAAAACTACTTCCTGCGCTGCGCTACTCTCTGGTTGAACAAAGGTTCAACAACCTCATCAAGTTATATCTTCCTCCCACTCAATTCTTTCGAGAGAAACTTTTTCTCGAGAAAGGACCCAGTTTTAGCAACAAACACTTTATTCTTGGATCTGAGATAGAAGGTTTACCCAACTGTTCTTAGGGTATTCTATGAAGATGCATTTGTCTGCTTTGGGTTCGAGCTCATTAGGTGAAAACATTTTCCACACAAGCGTCGCAGCCCCAAACATTAAGAAATGACAGCTTGGGTTTCTATCAAACCCTAATTCACATAGTGTCATCTCAACGGATTTAGATGGTGCCCTATTTAAAGTGAATGTAGTTGTCTCTAATGCATAACCCCAAAATTATAGTAGCAAAACGATAAGAGACATCATAGCACGCACCATATCCAATAGAGTACGACTATGACATTCGGACACACCATCACACTATGGTGTTCCAGGTGGCATGAGTTGTGAAACAACTTTCACATTGTCTAAAGTTGTATGCCAAACTCGTAACTCAGATATTCACCTCCACGGTCATATCGCGGACATTTTTATCTACTTGTCATGATGATCTTAAACTTTACTCTGAATTTGCTTGAACCTTTCAAACGATTCATACTTGTGTTTCATTAAGTAAATATACACTATATCTACTCAAATCATTGGTGAAGGTAAGAAAGTAACGATATCCACCGCATGCTACAAAACTCGTTGGATTGCATACATCAACATGTATCATTTCCAATAAATCACTTGCCCGCTCCATCCATCTGGAAACGGGGTCCTTAGTCATCTTGCCCAAGAGGCATGGTTCGCATGTCTCAACCGATTCGAAATCGAATGAGTCCAAAGATCCATCAGCATGGAGTTTCTTCATCCGCTTTATACCAATATGACATTTAGCGGCAGTGCCACAAGTATGTGGTACTATCATTATTAACTTTGTATCTTTTGGCGTCAATGTTATGAACATGTGTATTACTACGATCAAGACTCAACAAACCATTCTCACTGGGTGCATGACCATTGAAGGTATTATTCATGTAAACAGAATAACCATTATTCTCTAACTTAAATGAATAACTGTGTTGCAATAAACACGATCTAATCATGTTCATGCTCAACGCAAAACACCAAATAACATTTATTTCGGTTTGTCTCTAATCCCGAAGGTAGAGAGAGCATGCGATGTTGATCACATCAACCTTGGAAACATTTCCAACACACATCGTCACCTCACCCTTAGCTAGTGCTCCGTTGGTAGCTTTTATTTCGAGTTACTAATGTTTAGCAATCGAACCGGTATCCAATACCCAGGTGCTACTAGGAGTACTCGCAAGGTACAAATCATTAAAACGTATATCAAATATACTTTTGTTGATGTTGCCAGCCTATCTTATCTACCAAGTATCTAGGGTTGTTCCGCTTCAGCGACTGCTCTCCTCATTATCGAAGCACTTAGTCTCGGGTTTGGGTTCAACTTTGGGTTGCTTCACTTGAGAAGCAACTGACTTGCTATCCATGAATTTTCCCTCCTTGCTCTTGCCCTTCTCGAAACTAGTGGTTTGACTAACCATCAACACTTGACGCTCCTTCTTGATTTCTACCTTCGCGGTGTCAAACATCGCGAACAGCTCAGGGATCATTATTTCTATCCCTTGCATTTTATAGTTCATCACCAAGTTCTAGTAGCTTAGTGACAGTGACTTGGAGAACTAAATATATCACTATCTTATCCGAAAGATCAACTCCCACTCGATTCAAGCGATTGTAGCACCCAGACAATCTGAGCACATGCTCAACGATTGAGCTATTCTCCTTCATCTTGCAGGCAAAGAATCTTGTTGGAGATCTCATATCTCGCAACACGGGCACGAGCCTGAGATCCTAATTTCAGCTCTTAGAACATCTCAAATGTTCCGTGATGTTCAAAATATTTTGGAGCCTCAATTCTAAGTCGTAATGCATGATGCACTAAACTATCAAGTAGTCATCAGAACGTGCCTGTCAGATGTTCACAACATCTACAAACGACGTTAGAGGGGTTGGCGCACCGAGGGGTGCATTAAGGACATAAGCCTTCTGTGCAGCAATGAGGAAAACCCTCAGATCACGGAGCCAGTCCGCAATATTTCTACCATCAACTTTCAACTCTATTTCTCTAGGAATATATAAAAATTCAAGGGAGCTACAGCGTAAGCTAGTAATCTACAACATAATTTTGCAAGGACACTACTGACTATGTTCATGATAATGAGTTCAATTAATCATATTACTTAAGAACTCCCACTCAAATTGACATCCCTCCAGTCATCCGAGTGATACATGATCCAAATTCACCAACTCAAGTCTGGTCATCACGCGAGTTGAGGTGGTTACAATGGTGAACATCATCATGTTGATCATATCTACTATATGACTCATGTTCGACCTTTCGGTCTCTTGTGTTCCGAGGCCATGTCTGTACATGCTAGGCTCGTCAAGTTTAACCCGAGTGTTCTGCATGTGCAACACTGGCTGGCACCCGTTGTATGTGAATGTAGAGTCTATCACACCCGATCATCACGTGGTGTCTCGACACGAAGAACATTCGCAACGGTGCACACTCGGGGAGAACACAATTTATCTTGAAATTAAGTGAGGGATCACCTTATAATGCTACCGTCGTCCTAAGCAAAACAAGGTGCATAATAGGATTAACATCACATGCAAATCATAAGTGACATGATATGGCCATGAACTTGTGCTTTTGATCTCCATCATGAAAGCACCGGCATGATCTCTATTGTCACCGACATGACACCATGATCTCCATCAACGTGTCGTCATCGGGATTGTTGCTCCCACCATGCTTCTACTACTATTGCTACCGTTTAGCGATAAAGTAAAGCATTACATAGCGCTTAATGATTGACACGCAGGTCATACAATAATTAAAGACAACCCTATGGCTCCTGCCGGTTGCCATACTCATCGACATGCAAGTCGTGATAATCTATACATCACATGATCATCTCATACATCACATATATCACATCATGTAATTGGGCATATCACATCACAACATACCCTGCAAAAACAAGTTAGACGTCCTCTAATTTTTGTTGCATGTTTTACGTGGCTACTACGGTTATCTAGCAAGAACAATTCTCATCTACGCAAAAACCACAACGGTGATACACTTGTTGCTTTTCAACCTTCTCAAGGACCGCCTTTGTCGAATCCGATCCAACTAAAGTGAGAGAAACTGGCACCCGCAAGCCATCTATGCAACAAGTTGTGGTCGAGGGAACCGGTCTCTCGTAAGCGTACGAGTAATGTTGGTCCGGGCCGCTTCATCTCACAATACCGCTGAACCAAAATCCGACCAAGGGAGGAAGCAATCTAAGCATCAACGCCCACAAACCTTTTGTATTCTACTCGAGATCTCATCTACACATAGATCTAGCTCTGATACCACTGTTGGGGAACGTTGCATGGGAAACAAAAAATTTCCTACGCACACGTAGATCTATCCATGGTGATGACCATCTACGAGAGGGAGAGTGGATCTACATACCCTTGTAGAACGCTAAGCGGGAAGCGTTAAGAAACGTGGTTGGTGTAGTCGAATGTCTTCGCGATCCAAATCGCCGAGAGTCTCGCGATCTCATCACGATCCGTCCCGCGATCCATTCACGATCCGTCCCGCGAACTCATCACGATCCGTCCCGCGATCTCGTCACGATCCGTCCCGTGAACTCATCATGATTCGTCCTGCGAACTCATCACGATCCGTCTCGCGATCTTGATCACGATCCTTCCGATCTAGCGCCGAACGGACAGCACCTCCGCGTTCAGCACACGTACAGCTCGATGACGATCTCCGCCTTCTTGATCTAGCAAGAGGGAGCAGAGAGGTAGAAGAGTTCTCCGGCAGCATGACGGCGCTCCGGATATGGTGGTGGAGCTATTCCGGCAGGGCTTCGCCTAAGCACTACAGAAATCCGATCTATAGGAGAAACTATGCACAAGAGGAACGGGTAGCACGTGGCTGAAAATTCTGTGCCCAAACCCTAAAATCCTCTATTATATATAGGAGGAGAGGGGGAGGAGGCTTGGCTGCCAAAGAGGCAGCCCTTGGGTCGGCCGAACCTAGTGGGATTGGAGGATTCCTCCTCCAATCCTAGTAGGACTAGGACTCCTCCTTTATTTTTGCCTTTTTTACCTTTTTCCACCTTTTTATCTTTGGGCTTTTCTTCCCAGTCGCATGGGACTTGTGTGGGACTTCCACCAGCCCACAAAGGGCTGGTATTTACTCTCCCACAGCCCATGAAGCCTTTTGGGTCGAAATACCCCTCCCGGTGGTCTCCCGGTACACTACCGGCACTTCCGGTACACTACCGATGAGCCCGAAACTTTTCCGGCGACCAAAACAGGACTTCCTATATATGAATCTTTACCTCCGGACCATTCTGGAGCTCCTCTTGACATCCGGGATCTCATATGGGACTCCGAACAACCTTCGGTCACCACCATACATAACTCTATACTACCGAAACGTCACCAAACCTTAAGTGTGCAGACCCTGTGGGTTCGAGAACTATGTAGACATGACCGAGACACCTCTACGGTCAATAACCAATAGAGGGGCCTAGATGACCATATTGGTTCCTACATATTCTACGGAGATCTTTATCGGTCGAACCTCTATGTCAAGGATTCAGTCAATCCCGTATGATGTTCCCTTTGTTCTTCGGTATGTTACTTGCCCGAGATTTGATCGTCGGTATCTCCATACCTAGTTCAACCTCGTTATCGGGAAGTCTCTTTACTCATTCCGTAATACAAGATCCCGTGATTAACACTTAGTCACATTGCTTGCAAGGCTTATTGTGATGTTGTATTACCGAGTGGGCCTTGAGATACCTCTCCGTCACACGGAGTAACAAATCCCAGTATTGATCCATGCCAACTCAACAGACACCCTCGGAGATACCTGTAGAGCACCTTTATAGTCACCCGGTTACGTTGTGACGTTTGATACACACAAGGTACTCCTCCGATGTCAGTGAGTTGCATGATCTCATGATCATAGGAACATATACTTGACATATAGAAAACAGTAGCAATAAACTGACACGATCATGTGTTACGTTCGTAGTTTGGGTCTTGTCCATCACACCATTCTCCTAATGATGTGATCCCGTTTATCAAATGGCATCTCATGTCCATGGCTAGGAAAACTTAACCATCTTTGATCAATGAGCTAATCTATTAGAGGCATACTAGGGACATGGTTTTGTCTATGTATCCACACATGCATCTAAGTCTCCGATCAATACAATTATAGCATGGATAATAAACGATTATCATGAACAGGGAAATATGACAATAACCAATTTATTATTGCCTCTAGGGCATATTTCCAACAAACAGGGCTAATTATTTCTATCAAACGGCACTCTTCAATCTTAGTGATTTTATTTAGAAATTCTCAATCAACATAAAAGTGTAAATTTTTTAAATAGCTATAGAGAAAACTTAGGGAACTCATTACGATAATTAGCCTCATATGTATAAGGATTATGAATGCATTGAAAACTAAAGTGGTAAATATCATTGCATCACTCATGAGTAACAGGATGAATATCACAAATCTCTAAAGCAAGATAATCAACATGTTCAAGCCACATGTTGATTCATAAACTTTCTGCTTGTGATTCATGTTTACTAGGCACGCTCACAATGGGAACAACATGTTTTAGAAGAGATGCATTTTTCTCTTTGCAAGAGCATAATTTTCCCTAAGTAGTTTTGGTGGTTGATGACAGTGTGTTTATGGACTAACTGTGTGCATTAAGCTTTCAGAGATTATTAGGTGGCACGAGACAGTTATCTTCCCCTCAAGTAGTAAATCAGAAGACGGAGTCTCTTCCTTTCGAGGTTAGGTTGGTGGACCTGAGTCGTAGGAAAATTCGTACTATTAAGAGGGGATCCGTATCCGGAAAGGTTAGGAGGAATTATCACGTACACTTTGCACCCCCCCCCCGGTCCGTTTCTCGGCACAACGTAGCTTTTTCTGTCCCTCAGGCTTCAAAGTTTATCTTAAGTGGAAGTACCGCTCTTCCGAGTGGTAGTACCGCTCCAGCGGTACTACTACCCTGAAGAGCCACTCGAACTACTGCTTGTTTTTTTAAGCGAACGTTCCAAGCGATACTACCACCCTAAAGTGCCGCTTATTTTTTTAAGCGGAAGTACTGGGCAGCATTGCCGCCCTGAGGGTCCACGGCCTCTTTCCCATCCTTTTTTCTTCCGATCTTCTGGGATTTCTGAGCGGAAGTATCGCTCCCTCCAAAGCGGTACTACCGCCCCAAACGGAAGTACTGCTCCATTCAAAATGGTACTACCTCTCAGTTGTTCTAGTACGCGTATAAGCGGAAGTACCGCCCCCTATAACGATACTATGCTCGTGTCCGGGAAGAAAAACAACCACATTTTTCCCCACCTATATAAGTGAGTCTTCTTCCCCATTGAGACTCACCTCTTTCCACAAAAAGCTCCATTGTTGCTCCTAAGCTTATTCTTGCTCCTTCTCCCTCCCTAGCCATCAAATCTTGTTGGTTCTCTAGGGTTTGGAGGAGAGGGCCTTGATCTACACTTCCATCGAGATATATTTGATTCCCCCATCAATCCCTTGCTGATCTTGTTACTCTTGGGTGTTTGAGCACCCTAGACGAAAGAGGTCACTTCGAATCCATAGTCCATTGTCGTGAAGCTTCGTGGTGTCATTGGGAGCCTCCAATTAAGTTATGGAGATTGTCCCAACCTTGTTTGTAAAGGTCCTCTTGGCGCCTCCAAGGGCACCACTAGTGGAATCACGGCACCTCGCATTGTGTGAGGGCGTGAGGAGAATACGGTGGCCCTAGTGGCTTCTTGGGGAGCATTGTGCCTCCACACCGCTCCAACGGAGACATACTTCCCTTTATCGGGAAGGAACTTCGGTAACACATCCTCGTCTCCATCGGTTCCTCTTGTGGTTACTTCTTACCTTTACTTTGTGCAAGCTACTCATAGTGTTTGTCTTGCTTGCTTATCTTGTTGTTGTGTTTAGCATCATATAGGTTGCTCACCTAGTTGCATATCTAGCTAACCTATTTGTTGCTAAGCCTAAATTGTTAAAGAAAAGTAAAAAACTGGTAGTTGCCTATTCACTCCCCCCCCCCCCTCTAGTCAACCATATCGATCCTTTCACTATTTATTCTTCTTCATTTTCTTCTTCGCCACCTTAATAGGGCCAAGTAAATTTTGAGAGCTCTCTGGAGAGATTGCTTGGAAAGGAAGCTCATCAACATCACCTGATTCATTCTTAGACACGATAGGAAAAATTTGGGAAATCATTTCCCTTTCACTAGTAGCAACATGAGAAACATCGTTCTTTTTATATCCCAATCAAGTTCCTTGCTCCCCATGTTCGCCTATCTCGTCATTCTCATTGCAATTCACCACAAAGAACACACGCACGTTCGCACGGGCACACACGCGCACACACATATACTTAGATAATTATCGATGCGTTTCTTAAACCAAGCAAATTTATATGTCAACCCTTCACACCCCCAAAACAACTGAGCTAACCATAAAGTTCACGGGTGACCATGCTATCATTTCCATATTAGTTGGCAATGATTCGATCATAATGGTACATGCACTGAAAATTATAATAACCAACTTCATTGCAATGTTCTCACATGATGAATAAATGCAATAAAAATCTTTAGCATAATCATTTAGTTGCATTAACCATATTTTAGTTTTCTCATGCATATGCTTCTTACAATACCTTTCATTCAGAAATTCCATTATTGCACATGGTTTATGCTCTCCATTAAAATAAACATGCTTATATGAAAAAAAATTCTTCAGAAATTGTATCATGTCTATTTAAACCATAATTAGCATTATTGGTATTCAAACAATATATAGTAATAACATGTCTATTGCAATCATGATTAATATTTAAAGGACATACACCTATAACCTTTTAAAATTCTTCCTTGAATATTTTATGACTAAATTCTATGTCCATGCTTTTTAAGATAAATTTGATGAAGATAATCAAGTAAACTAAATTCTTTGTTGTTTTCTTCCATAAGCCAAACTAGTGAATAAAAAGAATAAAAATATAATTGCAATATTTAACGAAGATACCCTCAAGCACCCACCTCCCCGGGAACGACGCGGAAACTGCATGATGTTTACTACGCACTTCTACTGTTGTATACTTTATTGGACCTCCAACAGTGAAAGATTGTAGGACAACAACAATTTCCCTCAAGCAAATGATCCAAGATTTATCAATCTCCAGGAGGCGTAGGTTGAAAGTGTTTTATCTCAAACAACTCTGAAATAATACTCAAGACGCCCTGTAAACAGGTAGTCACTTGTATCCCCAACATGTCCAGTACAATTGTTAATTGTATAGGTGCACTAGTTTGAAAATTATAGTTTGAATATAGCAATTTTTGCATTCTCGAAATAAAATAGGGTAGAAAGAAAATGTTGTATGTTGGAGATGCTATTAGAGCATCTACAACCGGACCCACATACCTTCCCCAAACACCGGGGTGGGCTGTCCAGTCAGTGCCCGGACGTAAAAACGCCATCCAGCTGGGCTCCACACAACCAACCCAAACGCCCGGACTGACTGGCACACCCCATAGCTTGTCCAAATCTAGGCCTAATATGGAAACACTCGGACGTGCCCGCCATGTCGGACTGACTGTGAGGGCCCATGCCATTTGCCCGTATTCGTCCCCCTCCTTGTCGCTGAAGGCCAGCGCCACTGGACAACACCATCAGACATCGTCATCGGACTTAAAAAAAGTATGGACATTGATGTACCTTCTTGGATTCAGACGAAGATGTCAAAAATGATTGAAATTTTTAAAAAGCAAGGCCATCAATGCTGGCTTTGTAAAGGATATGGACTGTCATGATGAATCTTCTCTGTCTATGAACATAGAAGACTCATAGATAGTCCACAACCTCCAGAAAGAATATGTTGACGGTAAGCTTTTGGGGGACGCGGCTATTTAAGCCGGTCGTGTTGCTCCTCGAGCGGCGAGGAGGGACTAAACCCCTAACCAAACCGACCCAACATTGAAAATCTAAAGTATAAAAAAATTATTTGGTGTTTATAACAACCCGATCGGCCCAACACAGATAAAGTGATCGACATGCATCTGCGTGCATGTATTTTTGAGAATAGGGTTTGTGGTTGCTAATGCAAAAAATTGAGGCCCGTCCGGTCACTGTCGGCAGGCTTGTCCAGGGACATATAGGGGGGGATGACTTGTATGAGATCTCACATTAGGTGTGATCGTGAGATGAACCTCAAAAAAATCATATTTTGACATTTTAAAAAAATCTGAAATTATTTGATAACATCCATGTCAGGTAAGTTTACAAATCCGAAAAATATCAGCTCACATTTAGAGATTCGAAAAAGACTAATTCAAATGTGAATAGTGTCAACTTTGGGTGAAATCAACTTTGACACTGTTCATATTCGATTTTGTCTTTTTTGTTTCTGTTAACGTAAGTCGAATTACGAGCTGAAACCTTTTGAGGTTGTACATAAAAAATTGATGTATGTCTATAAGAAACTTGTATTTTTATTTCCAAAAAAAATGATCATTCATCTGTATAGGAAGCCGGAGTAGACAATCCTGGTTGTAGATGCTCTTGAAAATGCACAGGAGCTCATGGGTGCTCCACCCCCCTATATGAATATCAAATTCGAAAAATGCCATGAAAAATCCAAGAAACCTGGAATCTTGGGATATCAAAGATGAGTGCCCAATCTACTCCCGTGTGAAGTTCCATGAAAAAATATAAAAAAATGTATTTGTGACGAAGAAGATACAGTCGACCTACGAGGCTACGATTCACCCAAACAGTTTGTCTTTGTACATTGGAGTTTTTTGTCTTTTTTACTGAGGGTACGACGAATGTCATTTTTTCATAAAACTTCGCACGGCAGTAGATTGGGCACCCAGGTTTGATATCTCAAATCCCAGATTTTTCCTGAATTTTCCCGGTATTTTTTGAATTTAATGTTTATATAAGGGGGTGGAGCACCCAGGAGCCAAAAATCGAGAGAATTCCTTTTTTGACACTCTCTTAAAATTGTGTTCCTTATTTGACATTGTAAAAAATTCTTCCCTATATGACATCTAGTCTTAAAAAATTCCCTATATGACACTCTAGTGCATTTTGTACATGTGAAAAGACCATTTTATCCATATGTATAATATGACCATAAATATGTATGTTCGACGTGATTTCGTGGTAACTATGCATTTGTTAAGTATAAAATATGATATTGATACGTGCACATTAGTGTGTGTATGAAAGCAGTTTCCATGAAAGAAAAGGATTCACAGTGGAGCATTGATTAGTTATGCTTGCGATTATGTGACCTAATTAACTTGTTTAATCAGCTGCTGGTTATGTATGCATGCATGGCTCAGGTGAGCTTCGAGGATTGCATTATGCGTATGCATGCATGGAATATTAAACAAATGCCGGGTGAATCAACCAAGCTATGTTTACGTCGCATGCAACGGAAGATTTGCACGGCGCACGCACGCACACGGTCGAGTCTGATCCAACACGCCGGCCGCGTTGTGAGCTAGGTCGCAGTACCTGTACAGGCTAAACTCGTGGTTGTGTTCTTATCTTGTTATCTCTCCGCAAGATGGGAGCACCGTTTCAACGATAACCTGGCCGCAGCGTCCGTGCAGCTGGTACTGAACTTCGGCGATACATAGCTATCCATTCCTGCATCGCCGCGAGCCTGGCTTATAAGAGGCTGAAGACACATTATGTACAGGGGTAAAAGAGTCTTTTCACATGTACAAAATGAACTAGAATATCATGTAGGGAAAGAAATTAAGACTATATGTCATATAGGGAAGAAAATTTTAAGGAAGTGTTAAATAAGGAATTCTCTCCCAAAAATCCGCGTCCCTCATTTGGACAGGTTTCATGCCAAATTATAACTGTATAGGTTGATAGTTTGGGCGTAGCAATATTTTTATACTTTTTGGAATGAAATAGGGCAGCAAGGAAATGTTGCCCGTTGGAGGTGCTCTTACAAGCTACTACAATATGATACAACAAAAAGTTCATGCCACGACCATATTATATTGATGTTCTGGCCAGCATTACCAAAATAAGAACATCGTCGATTTCAGTGTCGTGAAGATCTACTGCTCTAGACCATTCTTGAGCCAAGAACAACTCAAACTGATATGCAAGAAGCAGATCTTATACAGGAACCATCTGCACATATATTATCCACTTCAGGTAACATCAGGTTACTTACTATTCCACAATCCTATATTATAAGATGAAAAAG
Organism: Hordeum marinum; assembly: GCA_022496015.1. NCBI lineage: Eukaryota > Viridiplantae > Streptophyta > Magnoliopsida > Poales > Poaceae > Hordeum > Hordeum marinum. Next base: position 106,748,714 of record CM039676.1, on the reverse strand, counting down.
GAATACATAACAGGGGTAGAGAGACGGGTTGGACACGGAGCATACTGCTCCTACATTGTGGGGATAGCGCGGTTGCAGTGCCCGTAGGGCAGAGAATCTGGGGGATAGCTCGGCGCGGTGTTCCGACGCGGCCAGCAAGCATCAAGGTTCCAGCTTCAGGGAGACAACTCGGGACTGTCGGTTACGCTTTGCCGCCCTCACAAACACCACCGATAGGCACGATGGTGCCCACCATGGCCTCCGAACTTCTTGCTCCCCTTTCAGGCAGGCCACTGTGGATCGAATTAGCAGGAGTAAGACAGAGCAACAAGTGTGGACACGCAACCAATGGAGTATGATGTTCCTCTATCAATAAAATACAACAGATCTAGGTATGAATCATGTCAAATTCATTTATCATGCTCATTTACACCAACCCAAGATGCTGAAAAGAACCAATCTACTCCCTCCGTCTCAAAAATAAAAGATCATTTTTGTCACTGATAGTGTAAAAAATGATCCTATATTTTGGGACGGAGGGAGTATATATTAGCATCATAAACCTGCGGCAACAAAATATTTAATAATGAAAGCTAACAGAACAGAAAGCAAATTGGCAGCTGAACCGTGCTGACACAACTATTTTGCACGAGACTCAGCTCCCGCTCTAAGCTTTTATCTAACATGAAGAGGCAGTACCAACTAATTGATCTTGAGCTCAAAAAGAAAAGAGCAGTGGTGAGAGGAAGAGGATTTCACTATGATTGACGCATCGCATCATAAAGTCAAATGAAAACTAATGAGCAAAATATGAACGAACCAAGTATTGAAATGTTTGTCACGGTAGTAGAGATGATTTATAGATGCTCTCAAGGAAGAAACAGAAATATGCCAACCTTTAATGCGCCTCAACTCTTTGCATAATGTGATAAAGTCTCCCCACTTCATATGGCACCGCCTGATAAACCGCAGAATCTGCTCGGTAGTGAACATCGACAAGCTCTCTAGATACTCTCCATTGACACTATTTTCTTCAAAAACTTGTCTGTAGCCACCAAGATTTATCTCTTCAAGCCACAAGCCAACGTCCTGAAAGAGAACAATAACCTTATTAGGTGAATAGCCTTTAGCTTTTGCATCTAACAGTAGTTGTTGCTGGCTCAATTAAATCAGAAGCCAGATGAGTAGCTGGATCAGTTAGAACAAATACAGACAGTCAAAACATAAAGAATGAATCAAGAAAGAAATTTAGAGTCAATGCCCTTAAGAGGGTTGAATGAAATGCCTATCTAAATTTAAAGCGACCAAACCCAGATCATACCAATGGCTACTGGTGGTTAGGAAAAAAATACTGCAGATCTAAATTTAGTAACCAACTTGTGGGCATGTTTAATGAAGCTAAGCAAGCATAAAGCTCTGAGCACCAACACTGAGATGGTCCACTCCAAAGAGAAATAAAACAGCACCAACAATTCCCAAGCATTGCTGGAGCACTCTGCTTAGTACTCCAGCCTTACCTTCATTTTTTCCCCAAGCAGTTTTAACATGCTCCCTCTTAACCCCTCTTTTCACATGAGAAGTAAAGAGTATATAATAGATGTGAGCCGTTGATCTCATTAATTAGTGGTCTGATTAACTCTTACCTTCTTACCTCACATATAAAAAGAGGGGGTAAGAGGGAGCATGTTAAAATTTGCCTTTTTCCCCACAACATCGCGTTGCTTACTTTGGGAAAACTTCCTAGCGAGGCTATTATGCCAACTAAACTAGCTGCCTTGTGAAGCAATTCTAGGAGTGATTGTAGTTTTGTAGTGTAGTCTATCATTTTAGACAAATAGAGCTAGGATTGCCGGGCAGAACTCATTTCAAGAACCATTTTTTCACTCCATATTGCCATTTTTTCAGAAGACAGGAGCGCCTTAAAGGTGCCAAAGAAATTATCATTCAACAAGGCAATCTTTTTTCTTAAATCCAAACAACACATAGCAATTTAACAAAGACTCGGACCTCATCATGCTAAAATTTAGGAGCTAGTTTGAAATCTTACCAATAGAACGAAAAGGTAGAATACGTCCCAAACAATATGGCATAAAAAAACCTTCCCAGGCATCTATGGTCCATCTCACCAAAGTTAAGGCCGGCTTCATCCAAGTATTGAACACAACCCAAGCCCAGTGAAGAACCAGAACATGGTCAATACAAGAAAAGCCAAGGTAAGGCTCAACTATAGCCCGATCCCATTATGGCTCAGTCCCAGGCCTGAGTCCAATGCAGCTTGGGAAATGTTGTGGAAGTGATATATAATACTCATGGTTGGTCGAGTATCACTTGGTTAATCGAATTGTTGATATTGATTTAATTATTTGCCATAATGACGAAGCAAAGGGCAACCAAGTATCACTCTCACCAGAGCTCACCATACCCCCTCACTATGGTACTTTTAAGAGAAATGGGTCAGGGCATACGGGGAGGTGTAGTTAGGTACTCACGAATATTTTCTTTTGCATAAAATTGAGTAGAAACCACGATCAAGCATCAACACCATATCACAAATTCCTAATAACGGACTAAATTATCTCAAAAAGGGTTGAGGACAAACAAGATAAAACTAAAGAACTAAAACACTGCCCACAAAATTGACAAAGCGTTGTAGGGGCAAATTTGTATGAATCCTAAGAAAGAATCAGACTGTCAAAGCTTCTAGGAATATTTACGAAGCTGCAGAACGGAAATACAGTGAATTTCAACAAAGTTGGCATTCAAGTAACAACGGAAACAGAAGAGGAAAACCACCGTCACTACAGATTAGCACCTCAACAGTCCATATGAAGAAATCAAGCGGCTCCGGAGACCTCCCACGGCTCATCTCCCTCCTCCCGTCAGCCAACCCCACTGCAAGACACAACTCAAGGTTCAGTGTCAGATCTAGATGGTGTGGCGCGTGCGCACCCAACATTAGCGCAAGTTAGTTCAAGAGTAATAATTCCTTGATGAGTAGCCACAATCGCATACCGAAAGAAACGATGCCCGAGATCGCGGACGGGGTAAAGACGGCAGGGTCGCGACGGGAGTAGAAGGGGAACAGCGATGACGACGAGATGAGCGTGAGAAGCGGAGAGGTTGGGTGGGTGAGGCGTCGGCGGTGAAGCGAAGCTACGGCACGACGGGAGATATAGAGCACGGTGGTGGTGGACTGCAGTAGAGGATTGGAGCTTGGGTAGAGCAGAGCAGGAGAGCAGCGTTGGGGAAAGAGGAAGGGATCGGGGTGGGAGGAAGAGGAAAGCTACGGGAGTGAGGATAGGAAAAGTCAGCTGCTGCACAGAGACGGATTGTGACGGCTGTGATCGTTTAGCCGACATGATTGGTGGTAGACAGAGGATGAAATCGCTGTTTTTCTTCAGACCTTTTTGAAAAAGATCCAATTTGACCCTTTTTCTACCGTTGTAGATTTGATGATAGGGTATTACTGTCTATCCATCATCGCAGTCTTTGATGGTAAGGAAACGACCTAACTTAGAATCAGTTCTTTTGGACGGCTTAAAAAATACGATGTTTTTTCTCAGCTTAAAAAATAAGTCGCTCACAAAATTTATTGATACTTCGAGATCAGTAATCCCATAACTAGTTCAGAAACCCCGATGAATGAGGAAGACGACTTGTGAAAAAAGTTGGGGAGGAGACGGCTTAAAGGCCGCCAAAAAAATTGACCCTTAGATGGAGTCATCGACTTAGTGACATGGATTAGATCCTTATTGCCAGTATTGTCCTACCGTCATCGATCCTTGCGGTAGGGTTTTAACCCCCAAAACCGCCCAATACTTTTGTTGCTTGGCGATATTTTCTTCTCAATGGTAGGGCATGCAACCCTTCTATCAAAGTCTTCAACGTTAGGGTTATAAACTATGGCCAAAACTTTCTATTGCCTTGCGATTTTTTTTCTAGACGGTAGGGCGTGTAAACCCTACCGCCAAGGATCTTGACGGTAGGGTCATTTGCCCTTTAGAACAAAGTATTGTTTGGTCTAAGATTTCAATACTGAACAAAATATTTTCATCGGACGGTAATATAGCTTTGTCTAAACTTACACACCATAATATAGCATCACATACATCACCTTCATCGCAAATAGTTTGACATGTCTAAATGAAAGATAGCAAATAGTTTTACATGTCCAAATAGTTCAATACGTGCAAACTCAACATGCAAATAAAAGGTTCTGAAGTTCAACACCAGGCTAAAGCTCAACATACCCGAATAATACAGAGGAAGCAAGTGACCATATCATTTCTCCCTACCCCTGTTAGCTCCACGATCCTTGTTTCTCTTTGAGCGATCTTTTTTTTTGGTTGTTCGGCAACGAGGACGCTCTTTCTGGAATGGCAAATGGACTGAAAACATTCTTGCGTGGGTGAGATAGCCTTTTCTCCTGTGTTGGCTGAGTGACAGGAGGTTCATCTCCCTCGTCATATTCCTCCTCATCACCCTCATCTTCATCATCATCCTCATCTTCATCAGGCTCATCAAAATCGTGAGCTGATGAGGCAGCATGGCTAGAGGAAGCGACGATATGTCCACTAGTAATGTGTTGACGGGCCAAGAGCATGCACATCAACCGAGCTAGCGCATCCAAGTATGCCTATTAGCTTTCGACAACATCCCATGAACTTCTGCAACAACAAAGAGAGTGTAACATGGTTACTTCAAGGTTATGGATCAAGTGAAGAAAACATGATATGGATCAAGGTTAAGGTTACTTCAGAGTTACATTCACATAGGCTAGGTTGGAACTTACTTTTTTCACTTCCCTCTATTGGGGAATGACTGAATGAAGCATGGAAAAAATCCTACGAACACCCAAGATCTATCTATTGAGATGCATAGCAACGAGAGGGAGAGTGTGTCTATGTACCGTTGTAGACCGTTACGGAAGTGTAGATAGCACAGTTGATGTAGTCGTACTCTTCACGATCCAATCGCGATACGATTCGATCTAGTGCCGGACGGATGACACCTCCGCGTTCAGCACACATTCGTCTCGATGACGTCTTCGCCTCCTTGATCCAGCAAGTGAGGGTGGAGAAGTAGACGGGATCTCGACCGGCACGACGACATGGTGGAGATGGTGGTGGAGCAGTGCCAGCAGGGCTTCGCCAAGCGCCTCCGGAACTGTGAACGAGGAAAAAGGGGAGAGATAGGAGGGAGAAAGTTGCCTCAAGGGAGATGACTTGTTGTATTCATCCCTCCCCTCCCCTCCCCTCCACTATTCATAGAAGGCAAGGGGGAGTAGGGGCGCAGCCCTGACCCCTTCTCCAAGGGAGGGGTGGCAGCCAGGAGGGAGGAATCCTCCCTTCCCAAGGCACCTCTGAGGTGCCTTGCCCTCAAGGTTTCTACCCCCCTAGCCGCATGGGCCCTTGGGGGCTGACCCACTAAGGCTAGGGCGTCCCCTGCAACCCATGCTGGCCTAAGGGGTGTGGTGGAACCCTCCATGGACTTTCGGCCCCCTCCGAATCCTCTAAAACCTTTTGGAAGCCTCCTGCTACAATACCAGCAAAACTCGAGACTTTTCCGGCAGCCAAAATATGACTTTCCATATATAAACATTTACCTTCATATCATTCCGGATCTCCTCGGGATGTCTGGGATCTCATGTGAGACTCTGAAAAACATTCGGTCACCAATGTACGTATCCCAATACTACTCTAGCGTCATCGAACGTTAAGCATGTGGACCCTACGGGTTCGAGAATCATGTAGCCATGACCGAGACACCTCTTCGGTCAATAGCCGGATTTGGATGCCCATATTGGTTCCTACACATTCCACGAAGATCTTTATCGGTCGAACCATGATGTCAAGGATTTAGTCAATTCTGTATGTAGTTCCGTTTGTCTATCGGTATGTTACTTGCCCGAGATTCGATCTTCAGTATCTCCATACCTAGTTCAATCTCGTTACCGGCAAGTCTCTTTTACTACATTTCGTAATACAAGATCTCATGCCTAAGTCATTAGCCACATTGTTTGCAAGCTTTTTGTGATGTTGTATTACTGAGAGGGCCCAAAGATACCTCTCTATCATACGGAGTGACAAATCCCAATCTCAATTCATGCCTACTCAATAGACACCCTCGGAGATACCTATAGAGCACCTTTATGATCACCCAGCTACGAAGTGAAGTTTGATAGCACACAAGGTATTCCTCCAGTGTTAGGGAGTTGCATGATCTGATGGTCTTAGGAACGGATACTTGACAACTCACAAGTATAGGGGATTGATACATCTCCAACGTATCTATAATTTATGAAGTATTCATGTGTTATTTTATCATTCTTGGATGTTTTACAATAATTTTATAGCAACTTTATACATTTTTGGGACTAACCTATTGACCCAGTGCCCAGTGCCAGTTGCTGTTTTTTGCTTATTTTTTACATCGCAGGAAATCGATATCAAACGGAGTCCAAACACCACGAAACTTTTTGGAGATTTTTTTGGACCAGAAGGAACCCAATGGGCTAGAGTTGCACCTGGGGGTGCCCCGAGGGGGGCACAACCCACCAGGGCGCGCTTGGGCCCCCTGGCGCGCCTAGGTGGGTTGTGCCCGCCTCTGTGGCCTCCCGCACCCCCTCTTTACACTATAAATTCCCAAATATTTGAAACCCTTTGGGGCAGTCCTAGATCAGAAGTTCCGCCGCTGCAAGGCTCTGTAGCCACCAAAAATCAATCTAGACCCCGTTCCGGCACCCTACCCGAGGGGGAATCATCTCCGGTGGCCATCTTCATCATCCCGACGGCCACCACGATGAGGAGGGAGTAGTCCACCCTCGGGGCTGAGGGTTTGTACCAGTAGCTATGTGTTTAATCTCTCTCTCTCATGATCTATATCATGAGCTTTGTTAATATAGATGGATCATATGATGTTTCTCCCCTCTATACTCGTATTGTGATGAATTGAATCTTGACCCTTTGAAGTTTTTTTATGTCGGATTGAATGTTTAGATTTGGGAACACATGATGTATGTCTTGCAGTATGAATACTTGAGGTGATATGGGGGTATCTTATTGGTTCACTTGATATACGTTATGGCACTCAACTTGCAGATTCCCGCGGTGATATTGGGGTAATCTATGCATAGGGGTTGATGCACATTTTTATTATCTTTTCTCCGATAGAAACTTTGGGGATCCCTTGTAGTTCTTTGTGTGGATTGAGTATATCACCGATTGATGCACATTTGCTTTGGTGTTATTCTAGTACGAACTCTTGAGTAGATCGATCGGAAAGAATAGCTTGCGTTATTCTAGTATGAACTCTAGGATAGATTGAACGGAAAGAATAGCTTTGAGGTGGTTTCGTACCCTACAAAAAATTTCTATCTTTTGTTCTCTGCTAATAGGAACTCGGGAGTGATTCTTTATTGCACTTTGAGGGATAATCGTATGATCCAACTATGTTAGCACTGTTGAGAAATTGCACTAGCGAAATTATGGACTCTAGGCCTTGTTTTCAAGCATTGCAATGCCGTTTTTGTGCCTGTTTACTATTTGTTACCTTGCTATTTTTATTTATTCAGATTATAAAAATATATTTCTACCATCCATATTACACCTTTATCACCATCTCTTCGCCGAACTAGTGCACATATACAATTTTCCATTGTATTGGGTGTGTTGGGGACACAAGAGATTTCTTATATTTGGTTGCAGGGTCGTTTGAGAGAGACCATCTTCATCCTACACCTCTCACGGATTGATAAACCTTAGGTCATCCACTTGAGGGAAAACTGCTACTGTCCTACAAAACTCTGCGCTTGGAGGCCCAACACGTGTCTACAAGAATAAAGTTGTGTAGTAGACATCAGGGATCACAATGGTCTTGAGGGTAGTATTTCACTCAAATTTATTGATTCGACACAAGGGGAGCCAAAGAATATTTATTGGTCTTAACAATTGAGTTATCAATTCAACCACACCTAGAATTTCTTCTACAATGAAGTTTTTAGTAGCACGGTAACAAAAGCAATAGGAACAGTAAAAAGTAGCAAATTGTATTGTTTGTAAAGGTAGTAGTGACAAAAGTAACTTGACGGAAATCAATAAGTGAAAAGTGTAGGCTGTGGATCGGTGATGGATAATAGATTTAGATGACATTCATCATGTAACAGTTACACACTGATACGTCTCCAACGTATCTATAATTTTTTATGATGGCATGCTATTATATTATCTATTTTGGATGTTTTATATGCATTAATATGCTATTTTATATTATCTTGGGGACTAACCTATTAATCTAGAGCCAAGTGCTAGTTTCTGCTTTTTCCTTGTTTTTGAGTTTTGCAGATATGGAATATTAAACGAGGTCCAAATGGAATAAAACCTTCGGAAGGAATTTTTTTGGAAGGAAACAAATCGATCAAGCTTGGAGTGTGCGGCAGGGGAGGTGCCAAGGAGCCACAAACCTGCTTATATATATATATATATGGGATCAAAAAAAAATTGGATCAATTGTTGGAAATATGCCCTAGAGGCAATAATAAAATGGTTATTATTGTATTTCCTTGTTCATGATAATTGTATATTGTTCATGCTATAATTGTATTAACCGGAAACCAGAATGCATGTGTGAATACATAGACCACAACGTGTCCCTAGTGAGCCTCTAGTTGACTAGCTTGTTGATCAATAGACGGTCATGGTTTCATGACCATGGACATTGGATGTCGTTGATAACGGGATCACATCATTAGGAGAATGATGTGATGGACAAGACCCAATCCTAAGCATAGCACAAGATCGTGTAGTTCGTCTGCTAAAGCTTTTTCAATGTCAAGTATTGTTTCCTTAGACCATGAGATTGTGCAACTCCTGGATACCGTATGAATGCTTTGGGTGTGCCAAACGTCACAACGTAACTGGGTGGCTATAAAGGTGCACTACGGGTATCTCCGAAAGTGTCCGTTGGGTTGGCACGAATCGAGACTGGGATTTGTCACTCCATATGACGGAGAGGTATCTGTGAGCCCACTCGGTAAGACATCATCATAATGAGCTCAATGTGACTAAGGAGTTAGCCAAGGGATGATGTGTTACAGAACAAGTAAAGAGACTTGCCGGTAACGAGATTGAACAAGGTATAGGGATACCGACGATCGAATCTCGGGTAAGTATTATACCGGTAGACAAAGGGAATTGTATATGGGATTGATTGAATCCCCGACATCATGGTTCATCCGATGAGATCATCATGGAGCATGTGGGATCCAACATGGGTATCCAGATCCCGCTGTTGGTTATTGACCAGAGAGGTGTCTCGGTCATGTCTACGTGTCTCCCGAACCCGTAGGGTCTACACACTTAAGGTTCGATGACGCTAGGGTTATAGGGAAATGGTATACATGATTACCGAAGGTTTTTTGGAGTCCCGGATGAGATCGCGGACATCACGAGGAGCTCCGGAATGGTCCGGAGGTAAAGATTTATATATAGGAGGTCCTGTTTTGGTCACTGGAAAGTTTTTCGGGCTCATCGGTAGTGTACCGGGAGTGCCGGGAGGGTGCCGGAGGACCCCCGGGAGGGGTGTGACGACCAAAGGACTTCGTGGGCTGTTAGAGGAGGTGTACCAGCCCTTATTGGGCTGGACAAGTCCTTCCAGAAAGGCCCATGCAGCTAGGGATAAAGAGATAAGGCTAAAGGAGATTCAAAAGGAAGAGATCCACCTCCCTTGTGGGAGGTGGACTCCTCCCTAGCTTCGGCCGAACCTCCCCTCCTTGGAGGAGGGGCCAAGGCATCCCTCCCTATCCCTCCTCCTATATATACTTGAGGTATTGGTTGTTTTGAGACAAGATGTGATCTCTCTCCCACGACGCAGCCCTACCTCTCTTCTTCCTCCTCCGCAGTGCTTAGGCGAAGCCCTGCCGGAATACCTTGCTGCTCCACCACCACCACACCGTCATGCTACTATTTGGAGCTCTTCCCCAACCTCTCCCTCCTCCTTGCTGGATCAAGGCGCGGGAGACATCACCGGGCTGTACGTGTGTTGAACGCGGAGGCGCCGTTGTTCGACGCTTAGATCGAAATCCACCGCAATCTGAATCGCTGCGAGTACGACTCCACCAACCACGTTCTTGTAACGCTTCCGCTTAGCGATCTTCAAAGGTATGAAGATGCAATCTCTCCCCACTCGTTGCTGGTTTCTCCATAGATAGATCTTGGTGATCGTAGGAACTTTTTTGATTTACTACTACATCTCCCAACATCAACTTGTGCACATCCATAATGGGGGCATTCTTGATAAATCTATGTTACCGGAGTTTTCTATATGAACAAAAAAAATCACATGACAACAACGCTCACCCCTCATGTCCGACGTTCAATGTCCCCCTCATGTCGAAGTTATCGGGGAGGGGGTAGACAACAACGACGCTCACCACTCATGTCCGACGTCCGACGTCCCCCCTCATGTTGAAGTTATCAAGGAGGGGGAAGACGACAACGACGCTCACATTTCATGTCATGTCTGACGTCCCCCCTCATGTCGAAGTTATCAGGGAGGGGTAGACGACAACGACGCTCACCCCTCATGTCCGACGTCCGACGTCCACCCTCATGTCATGTCCGACGTCTAGGGTTTGCGATGGCCTCGACAATGCTCTTTTAACTCATTTAACAAAAAAATACTACCTATCACATCTCAGTCCCGGTTTGGGTGGACTCGAGAGTTTTCTATGAACAAAAAAAGTTCTTTGCATATTAAAAAACATACATTTTCTTTTTTTCTTAAATGTAACTTTTGCATATATATATATGAACATACATACACATTTTTTTCTTAAAATGCACACATGAACATATACAGAGAACATACATACATAATTTTTTTCTAAAAATGTAACTTTTGTATATATGAACATATACAGAGAACATACATACATACATTTTTCTAAAAATGCAAAAAACTCAGCGTATGAACAAAAAAAGCATACATCATCTATCATCAACATCATCATATCTATCATCAAAATCATCTAGCTAACAATCATCAACATCATCATATCTAACAATCATATGAATAAAAAAAATTATATGAACAAGGGAAGAGGACAGGGAGGAAGGGGGCCGGACGAACCGTAGCGCGGGGCGACGCGGACCGGCGGTGAGGGCTCGGGGCACGGTGACAGCGTCGGGGGCAGGGCGCGGCAACGGCGTCGGGGGCATTGGGGGCGTCGGGGGCAGCGATGGCGAGGGCTCGAGGCAGGGGCGCGGCGACGGCGGGGCAGGGGCAGTCTGGCGGCTTCATCGGAGAGATCAAAGAAGTGAATGGAAATTTTCACAAGTGCTGCTTATATACATGAAGGATTGGTCCCAATTTGTGGCACCAACCGAGACCAAGCACCCCTTTGGTCTCGGTTGGTGCCACCAACTGGGACCAAAACCCTGTTTTCAGCAGCCCAAAGGGCGGGAAACAGGGACCTTTGGTCCTGGTTGGTGGCACCAACCGGGACCAAAGGGGTGCATTGGTCCCGGTTGGTGCCACAAACCAGACCAATGGGTGGTGCTGCCCGGGGCCAAAATTTTAGTCCCACCTCGCTAGCCGAGAGAGCTCGAGAGTGGTTTATAAGCGCTGCTACGCACACCCTCCTGAGCTCCTCTCAACTGCAGGCTTCGGTCCTAATCTGTCACTGCCTATGGGCCTATTGGGCCTTCTGCGGGCCTAAATCCTGGCCCAACAAGCTGGTTTAGTTTCTAGTCGTATTCAGGCCGTGGTGGCCCTGTAGGTGGCATTTTCCAAAAAAATCCAGTGTTTTTGTTGTGTTTTTTTGCTTTATTTATTTTATTTTGTTCCTACTTACTATTTTTCAGTGATTCTTTTTTGCTTTTAGGTCACAAAAATTATAACTATGTGTTAGTGCCATTAATTATCAAATTTGAATAGTTTAAATTTGAATTTTTTATAAATTTGTGTGAATCACTAGTTTGTGAATAACTTTACCCCAAAAAATAGCTTTTTGAGTGATTCCTTTTCCTGCTATTTAATATTACTGTGGTTTATCATCATATTCAATTTGGTAAGTTTTAGGTTATTTTAAATGTCTGCTTTAATCAGAAACATATTTGGTTATTTTAGTTTGCTATTAAAGTTTCTAACAAAAAATTTCTTTATGAAAAATCCTTTTTCTATTAATGTTTCGAACAAAAAATACTTTGATAATTTTACTTGCATAAATTAGAGTTTCATAAAAGTTTTCTAGTTTATTCTTTTTGCTATTAGTTCATTCTTTGAGCTAAATGACCCTGAAATTGAAAAGCACTACAAATAAACTCTGAAAAGGTTGAAAGTAGGCATGGTATCATCATTTCACCCACATAGAATGTGCTAAAATGTTGAGAGGGTTACGGATAAACTGGATACACTTCGTGTACAAAATGGACAATCTCTTTCGAAGTATCAGGGTTTCGAACGAAAACTCATCTGTTACAAAGGGATTTCATTTTTTTGAGCTTAATTGAACTCCAGACTTTTCGTGGTTTCAAAATGCACCATTCAAAGCCACATCATCAATTTTCAACCCTTTCTCACTTCATTTGGTATTTTTCATGCATTTACTGATTTTTTTTAGCTAAATGATCCTGAAATTGAAAAGCACTACAAATGAACTGTGAAAAGGTTGAAAGTTGGCATGGTATCATCATTTCACCGACATACCATGTTATAAAAATTTGAGAGGCTTACAGCAAAAACTGGATGCACTTCGTGTACAAAATGGACAATCTCTTTCGAAGTGTCAAGGTTTCGGACGAAAACTCATCTGTTACAAAGGGATTTCATTTTTTGAACTTATTTGAACTCCAGACTTTTTGTGTGTTCAAAATGAACCATTCAAAGCCACATCATCATTTTTCAACCCTTTGTGACTTCATCTGATATTTTTCATGCATTTACTGATTTTTTGAGCTAAATGACCCGGAAATTGAAAAGCACTAGAAATGAACTCTGAAAAGGTTGAAAGTTGGGATGGTATCATCATTTCACCCACATAGCATGTTATAATAAGTTAAGAGGGTTACAACAAAAACTGCATGCACTTCGTGTACAAAATGGACAATCGCTTTCGAAGTATGAGGGTTTCAGACGAAAACTCATCTGTTACAAACGGATTTCATTTTATTTGAACATATTTGAACTCAAGACTTTTTGTGTGTTCAAAATGATCAATTCAAAGCCACATCATCAATTTTCAACCCTTTGTGACTTCATCTGATTTTTTTCATGCATTTACTGTTTTTTAGCTAAATGACCCAGAAATTGAAAAGCACTAGAAATGAACTCTGAAAAGGTTGAAAGTTGGCATGGTATCATCATTTCATCCACATAGCATGTTATAAAAAGTTGAGAGGGTTACAACAAAAACTGGATGCACTTCATGTACAAAATGGACAATCTCTTTCGTAGTGTCAGGGTTTCAGACGAAAAGTCATCTGTTACAAAGAGATTTCATTTTTTTGAACTTATTTGAACTCTAGAATTTTTGTGTGTTCAAAATGAACCATTCAAAGCCACATTATCAATTTTCAACCCTTTGTGACTTCGTCTGGTATTTTTCATGCATTTACTGATTTTTTTGAGCTAAATGCCTCGGAAATTGAAAAGCAGTACAAATGAAACTCTGAAAAGGTTGAAAGTTGGCATGGTATCATCCTTTCACCCACATAGCATGTTATAAAAAAGTTGAGAGGGTTACGGCAAAAACTGGATGCACTTCGTGTACAAAACGGACAATCTCTTTTGTCACGTGCATCACGTCGATTGTAGAGCGGACCTCTAGGTCTTTCCAATAGGGTAGGTCTCAAAATAAATACATACAGTTCATACATAGTTCTCATTATTGAACAACATATAGCTCTCTAGAGCATATAATTAAAACATACATTGAAACTATGTACAAAATTAAACGCAACAACAAATGTGATCATAACTGCTACTAAGGTACCAATTGATCCAACGGCATAATGATACCAAGCCTCAGTATGAATGGTATATTTTCTAGTCTTTCTAATCTTCAAGCGCATTGCATCCATCTTGATCTTGTGATCGCCGAGGACATCGGCAACATGCAACTCCAACTTCATCTTCTCCTCTTCAACTCTTTGTAATTTTTATTTGAAGTCATTGTTTTCTTTTTCAACCAAATTTAACTTCTCGACAAGAATTTCTATGTGGGTTGGAATTTTCAGTTCACACACCTCTTAGATTAAAAAATCTATGTCACATTGGTCGGCAGAATTGTCATAAACACTAAATAAAACAAATAGTTATAAAAGATAATATATACCACATCTGAATCATAGACAGGACGAGGACCGACGGAGGCGGGTACCAAAACCATCGCACTATATAATAACAAACAATGATAAAAGTAAGAAAATTACACAAGTATCTATCTAAATAATACAATTAAGAACTTTTTTATTTTAGAAAGAAGATAAGAAGAAGAGGCTAACCATGGTGGTGTCGGCGCCGAGATGGGCGCGGGCGATCGATGGCAGTGAGGATTGGGACGGGACAAGACGGACCGCCAAACCTAGACAAATCTTGAGAAAAATGGAGCTTGGACAAGGAGCTTCGAGAGGATAAAGCTTAAGTGTGGCTTGGGCATTTCATCGAACACCTCATGTGCATAGGAGGTGAGCTAGAGCACCACAATCAGCTCTCCCATGATCGGCTAAAAAACAGAGAAGTGCACTAGTCTGGTCGCGGGCGGGGGGTATATATAGGCCAACCGTTGGTCCTAGTTTGTGGCTGAAACCGGGACTAAAGGACCACATTTGGTCCCGGTTCTAGCCACAAACCAGGACCAATGGTTGTGGCCAGGAGCGAGGCCCATTGGTCCCCGTTCATGTCTGGAACCGGGATCAAAGGGTTCAGACGAACCGGGACCAATGGCCCACGAGGCCCGGCCGGCGCCCTGGCCTCACGAACCGGGGCCGATGCCCCCATGGGTCCCGGTTCGTGAGTGAACCGGGATTAATGGGCTTTCAGGCCTGGACCAAAGCCCTGTTTTCTACTAGTGAAAATAACAGAAACAGCACAAGGACTAAGAGAAACACGAATATACCCTTTGTCTAGTAGTGCTTGCACTTGCTTCTGTATTTCCTTTGTTTCTTCGGGGTTGGTCCTATATGGAGCTCGGTTGGGGAGGCTAGCGCTTGGTATGAGATCAATTTGGTGCTCAATTCCATGCAATGGTGGCAGCTCCGCTGGTACCTCCTCCGAAAACACATTGCCATATTCCTGCAAAACAGTAGACACACCAAGAGAAATAGGTTGCATATCATTAGAAACTAAAACCTTGCCTTTGTACATAAGCACAAGAGGCATGGCGGTAGGATTCTCTCTAAATTCTTGCATGTCTTTTTTGGTGGCTAATATAAGCAAACTAGGCTCTCTCGCATTTCTCGTTATGTTGTCACTCACGGCTATTACATTGTTCTCTCGTGCAGGTGGTTGTTTGATATTCATTTCTGTTTTCTGATGAGGCTCATTCACAATTTGCTGTGATGACATAGGCTGTAGATGTATTTTCTTGCCCTTGAACTCCAAGTGACAAGTGTTGGCGCGGCCATTGTGTTGCACATGGCGATCATACACCCATGGCCGACCCAACAATAGATGGCAAGCATTCATAGAAACCACATCAAACTTAATGGAATCCTTGTATGGTCCTATCTCAAAATTCACACGCATCATATGATTCACCTTCATCTCTCCACTGTCACTCAGCCATTGTATGTAGTATGGGTTTGGATGAGGCAAATACTTCAAATTCAGCTTGGCACATAATTCTTTGCTTGCAAGATTGCGACAGCTACCTCCATCAATGATCACCTTACAAGCGTTGTTGGGGCCAACTAGTGCTTTTGTTTGGAACAAATTGTAGCATTGTGAATCAGCATGTGGCTACACACTAAGAGCATACTGCGAGACAACAATAGTAGGCACTGGAGAAGCAAAGGCATCTATGCCGCCTTCACTTGCGTACCCATCATCATCGAAAGCATATGGGTCAACGTCATCTCCAGTCTCATATTCATTGTCATCGTTCACAATCATCACTTTTCTGTTTGGGCACTCTCTCCTAAAGTGTCCCTTGCCTCCACATGTATGACATAGCATATCTCGATTACGGGTTGTAGACATGTTGGAACCTGAGCTAGCAGCAGGTTTTATTGGGTGTGAAACAGTGGAGGCTGGTTTTGTTGCTGAAGAAGAGGGGCGGCTGGTAGCACCCTCACTAGGAGTGTAAGGGGGCAAATGTGTTCTGTTGGAGAACCGCCCAGCTGTAGCATAACGGGCTTTAATGTGAGCTTCTTCGGCCAACTGGGACTCATCTTCTCTTGCATGATGTAGCAGCTCGTTCATTGTATTATACTGGTGATGCCTAACAATACCCTTGATGTTATATTTCAGCCCATGGAGAAAACATTGCATAGTCATCTCAATAGATTCTCTAACTCGGGCACTGTCATGGGAACGAGACTCACAGTAGATGGTAGGGGTACATAAGGAGATGGCAGAGTCCTAGCTACGGCGAGGGTGTACACACGGATGTATGAGTTCAGGCCCCTCTCATGGAGGTAACAGCCTGAAGTCTCAGTGCTCACGAGCTTATGTCGTGTGGAATATAGAGATTACAATGGTTGCGAACCCTTGTGCCAGAGGGGAGGGGCGGCTTATATAGAGTTCGCTGCCCCTCATAAGTGCCCGACATCTAAGGGTCCGATCGTGGGTTTAAAGACTGGCGTTACTGGTAATGTACATAATAAATGCTACTAATGACGAAGGACTAATGACCGCCTATTGGCCTCCTGATGGTGGCTCCTGGTCTTCTGGTGTCGACTGAGAATGAGGTCTACCAAGTGCCAGGCGACTGTCGAGTGAAGGAAGAAGACTCCGAGTGGATTGAGTGTCGAGTGACTTGAACGTCTCATGGAATCCAGTCAGAAGCTTATGCTCGATCTTCAAGTCCTCCAATGTAGTGTCCTTAGGTAGGGTATGTAGGCCTTGCCTAGGACCCTACCCTAGGTACATATCCTCGTCATGAGCCCCCGAATGGATCGGGGTTCGAGTGGTGAAATGGGGATATTAATGCCAATCTCGAATTAAGGCATCAAATCTTCCGAATGATATTCGGGACTTCAACGAAACTTGCGTTGATTGAACTCTGAGTATTGACGTCAATTCGGGATCAACACGCCAAATCTTCCGAATGATATTCGGGGCTTCAACGAAACTTGCGTCGATTGAACTCTTCTCCTTCGCGCGGATCCATTTAGCCTTGAAAGTGTCCGAGTGGATGCTCAATGCCTATTTTGCTCCGAGTGAACTAAGAGCATCTTTGGAGGTGATGGGTCGGTCTGTCAGACCCGGATTTTGTGGGATATGAAAATTTGGGAAGCGCGCGCGTGCGATGATGACACCACGATTAGGGCAAGTGGGAGCATGGCGCCTCGATCTCCCCACCGGTCATTTCACCATGTACTGGACACAGAGTGTGGCTGGTGTGCGTGGTGATCTCGCAGGTCCACCAGTCAGCGAGGCACTCGGCGGGATATAAATCCGGGAGCGCTACGGTTTTCACAATACTATTCCCCAAACTTCCTCTCTTCCTCCGCCTCCCCTGTCTCCAGTGCCTCATCTTGTTCTTCTCCGACGAGAGCTGTCGCGGCAATGATGAAGGGTACCACGAAGAAGCTGGAGCGAGCTAAGAAGGGGGCGACGAAGCTCAAGGGCAAGAAGCCCTCGACCGCTCGGTTCATTGCGCTGGCGGGATGGATGCAGGAGGACTTTCTCCCCTCCATAGTCACTCACGAGGACATGGAGGGCCTTGTCGCTGACGAGCTCGTGGCGGACGACGCCTGGAGGCTGCCGGAGGGAGAGCGCGAGCCGGAGCCATGTGACGGGGAGGGGGTCCTCCTTCTCTCCCACGTTGAATGAGGTTTCTCTATGCCACCCACCCGTTCTTTAGAGGGTTCTTGAATTTCTTCGGCGCCCAACTGCACCATCTTTCACCGAATACTGTTGCATACTTGTTTGCCTTCGTTACTTTGTGCGAGTGTTTTCTGGGTTGCTCTCCCCATTGGGGACTGTTCAAGCACATCTTTACGGTCAGATCCCAGACCATGAAGAAAGCTCTCCCTGCTGATGGGAAGACTCATGTGCTTCAGTTGTGTGGGGGTTTAGGACTTCAGAAAAGAGCCTGTAGTTCCTTCCCTGCCATGACTTTTCCTGAGTCTGTTAGAGGCTGGTAGTCGACTTGGTTCTACTGCAAAGATGTAGCATCACCCAACATGTCGATTGGCCTTCCCCCCAATACACCTGACTGTCCAACTGTCCCCAAGTCTCTGAGGGTGACCGAAGAGGAACATGTCCAGGTGGGAATCTTGGTTGAAGCTGTGGTGCAACTGATCCGTGATGGAGTGAGTGGCATGGATCTATTGGAGACGTTTCTCAGTCGACGTATTCAGCTGCTCCAAGCCAGAGATCACACCAAGTGGCACTATGCGGGCCTTAAGGACTCGACCAGGGTGCACCCAGAAGAGGTTCCACAAAAAACTGTCGAGCAGTGGCTTCGCAGCATCACTGGAGCATGCGACAACCCTTTGGGATCCAAGAGGATCTGACCTTACTCGGTCGAAAACCCGTCGAAGAATCTGGTGAGTTGCACGGTGTCGAATGATGTACTTGTACTGTCGAGTGATACATTGAACTATGAACTAACTTCTTTACTTGAATCATGCAGGAGTGGACGCACATGCCCTCGCCCGTTCCCAACGGGAACCTTGTTGACGATGGAGTTGCGAGTGAGGGTGGCAGCATGGATGGCGACAGTCCCTCTGACTCCGAGGATGAATACGAGGACTCCGGCGAAGAGGAAGAAGTCGAGTCACCTCCCCGGCGCGAAGGCCGCACCAAGTCCCGCTAGGATCCGACAACTGTTGAGGACAGGGCTCCGGGCCCTAGTGAGAAGAACCCGAAGTGGAGCCGCCCTCCAACTGTTGAGTCGAGTGAGAGGTTGGCCAAGCAGCCCAAGCAAATCACGACCAAACCTCAAAAGGCCCTGCCTCGCATGAGGATTGTTGTACCTGTCGTCTCCACGTAAGTATTTATTTTCGAATTCTTTCTGTCGACTGTGACCATGCGTTGTTCCTAACCGAGTGCTATTTGATTCCTTAGAGCCGCAACTTCTGTATCATCACCTCCTCGAGACGGAGGAGAAGCAATGTACATTGATACTGCTGATGCTACAACTTCTCACAGAGGTAAACAAGTCTTTGACTCACTCGGATGGGATTCATCATTTGCAAAAAGCTAACACTGTCGATTGACGTTGCAGAGGTCATTCAACTGGAAGATGATAAGGAACACCAAGACATCCCGCGCATCCGCACTCGACGAGCTTCATTCATGCAGACGGTTCAGCAGTCGACTACCGAGTCTCCCCAGGGGGTGATGATTCGACACGAATTAGAGCTGATCCTACAGTACCTCCGTTGAGTGCACCTCCAGCTGTCTCAACCATAGTGATGTCAACTCCAACCGGACCCGTTCGGACTGCTTCAGCCGCTCCAGCTACTACACCGATCCCGCCCATAGCAGCTTTCTCTCCACATAGCATCCTGGAAGATCAGATCGGAGCTGCGAAGGAGGCTATGATCCAGGTAGAACAGATAATGCTGCGAACCAAGGAGGCGTACGAGGCCAGCAAGCTGGCTTACGCTGTCAACGCAACCCTTTGCACCAATGTTCGAGTAAGTTTGATTGTAAGTACATTTCCGATTGAATTCCTGTCTTTTCTTGACTGTACACCTAGTGGGTGCTTATTGTCCACTCGTAGAATCTTCAAAATTTCTCTGCTCGAATAGGTCAGGTCTTAGTCGAGTAGGATTTAGATCAATAGTACGCGTGGTACTAGAGTCGCTCGACATGTTGAGTGCATTTTTTCTCTCATGAGTTACTCGACGGATCGAGTGTTAACCGTCTCAGTGGGGGAACTCTAAGTGCACCCACTAGGTGTAGTCCCTAAGACCACTGTCGAATGCTTGCATCGGCAGGGGTCTTAGAGCTTGTCGTATGCTTGATACATTTACCTTTGGTCACACCACTCTGCAGTTATGCTGTAGGTTTCATGGACATCATTGATAAACCATGATATGATGCTACATAAGGATAGACTGCACTTCTCAGAGTGATGGATATTCCAATGATGGATGTTTCTGCCACTCGACTGATCGAGAATTGGCAGATCCAGTGGGGTCACGCTAAGTGCACCCACTGGGTGTAGTCCCCGAGACCGCTATCGAGTGCTTGCATCAGCAGGGGTCTTAGAGTTTATTGTATATGGGATACATTTCACCTTGGATCACACCACTCCAAAGCTACCTTGTAGGTTTCATGGATATTATTGACAAACCATGATATGACGCTACATAAGGATATATTGAACTTCACAAAGTAGGGAGGCACGTCACTCGACGGGTCGAGTGACGAGTGGATGTTCTGATAGGGTTGACCTTGTCGAATGTTTTAATAACCAGTGGGGCAAGCTAAGTGCACCCACTGGGTGTAGCCCCCAGGATATTATTAATCGCAGACGATAAGCAGTAGTCTTGAAAACTTGTCATACGCGGAGTACTGGAGTCACTCGACATGTCGAGTGCATTTTTTTTCTGACGAGTTACTCAACAGGTCGAGTGTTAACCGTCTCAGTGGGGGCACTCTTAGTGCACCCACTGGGTGTAGTCCCCGAGACCGATGTCGAGTGCTTGCACTGGCAGGGGTCTTAATAGAGATAGCTTTGAATTTGTTAACAACGCGTGGAGCGCGAGGGCCACTCGACATGTCGAGTGGACTTTTTGCTTGAATTCATCTTCCCCTGGACATGGGCTTCATGGACATCATAGGTCGACCATTATATGACGCTGTTCCAGGGTAGTAAGACAGTCATTCGATGGTATTCATAGCCCAGTCGACCGTCCTTGGCATTACTTGCCGATTGAATTTCTTTCTTTTGTTGGTTTCAGAGGGCTTGCGAACTTGGGACGCAGTACAAGGATCGGGAGGATGAGAGGAACCGGCTGCATGTTGATCTGGAAGCCTCCAACAATGCTCTGGAGCGAGCGCGTGCTGAGTTGAAGTCTCTGGGAGGTAATTATTGTCGACTTTCTACATTCCCATCTTCATTTTTCATGTTTTGAACTGAGTGCTCTCACTCGAACAGACGTGCGCAATGAAAATCGTCGACTCCAAGCGCGACTCACCACTGTTGTTTCTTTAGATTCCATGAAGAAGGCGCTGGAGGAGAAGGACAGAGCACTCGTCGACGCCCAACGGGTGGCCAAGGACAAAACCGAGACTGCAGATCGAAAGCTGGCGGCTGCCCAAAAGCTAGAGGAGGAGAACGCAAAGTTGAAGCAAGAGCGCGTGGACCTCGTCAAAAGGGATGAGCAGCTAAACAA
The DNA here is from genome assembly GCA_022496015.1 of Hordeum marinum. Taxonomy (NCBI): domain Eukaryota; kingdom Viridiplantae; phylum Streptophyta; class Magnoliopsida; order Poales; family Poaceae; genus Hordeum; species Hordeum marinum. The sequence continues at coordinate 106,727,220 of CM039676.1, read as the reverse complement.
AAGGAGCAACGGCCTGGAGAGGCATTTGGGCGAATTCTCGAGGAAGATGTACATCATGCTCGATGGTGAGTGTCTCTTGTTGGCTGAACTTTGTAAAATCCATGAAGATCGTACCTCACCGACTTTCCTCCCATTCCTTCCCTTCAACAGAATTCTGCCAAGACTTCGAAAAGGAGACAAAAGAGATTGAGCCCAACCTGGACCCTACCAAGTCTCCTGTCGCAGACGCGGTGGCCATGAACATGCTCAGACTCAATTTCCGACTCCAGGGCGCTCAGGCATATCTTGCCCGACTGAAATCCCCGATGGAGAGGATTGATAAGGAACTATGGCCCGAGGACACTCCTCAGCTCGACCCCAACTCCATGATGGCTCGTCTGAACGACCTTCCAAGTCGAGTGTAGGCATGGAAGAAATCTGCTGCTCGCTGCGGTACCGACGTGGTGCTATCACTCGTCAGGGTCCATTGTAGAGACGTGAGGGGGAAAAGCTGAAGGAGCTCCGAGTGGTTAACACAAATAAGCTTCAGTTTGAGGACTTCATGGAGACCTTTATTGACGCAGCTACCAGAATCGCAGATGGCATCGACTTGGACACTTTTGTCGAGCCGGCCAGCCCGTCGGATGATTGAAAAACTTGATCTTAGGAAGAAACACTTTTATTCGCCTCGGTATGCCGAGTGAAACTGTATCCCTTAAAACTTCATTCAGGCCTTAGGCCTGAGCACATTTGCTTCTTTACAAAACGTTTATCCACGATTTAACCTTTGGATTTTATTTATATTTGGCTTTCAATCATCTGTTCGACTGAGTTTGTTTTTAGGCTTAGGCGAAAACATGTTTGCAGCTAAGCCCCCGAGTGTGAGGACTGCTCACCACTCGACAGGGTTTTTAACTTAGGCGAAACATGTTCGTAGCTAAGCCCCCGAGTATGAGGATTGCTCACCACTCGACAGGGTTTTTAACTTAGGCGAAACATGTTCGCAGCTAAGCCCCCGAGTGCGAGGATTGCTCATCACTCAGAGTAGTTTAGAACTTAGGCAAATGTCGATTCGCAACTAAGTTGTCGAGTGAATGGACTGCTATCCACCCGACAAGGTTTTTAACTTAGGCGAAACATGTTCGCAGCTAAGCCCCCGAGTGTGAGGATTGCTCACCACTCGACAGGGTTTTTAACTTAGGCGAAACGTGTTCGCAGCTAAGCCCCCGAGTGTGAGGATTGCTCATCACTTAGAGTAGTTTTTAACTTAGGCGAAATGTGTTCGCAGCTAAGCCCCCGAGTGTGAGGATTGTTCATCACTCGGAGTAGTTTAGAACTTAGGCGAATGTCGATTCACAGCTAAGTTGTCGAGTGAATGGACTGCTGTCCACCCAACAAAGTTTTTAACTTAGGCGAAGCGTGTTCGCAGCTAAGCCCCCGAGTGTGAGGATTGCTCATTGCTCGGAGTATCTTTGAACCTGACGGATTCACAAATAGGTCGTCGAGTGAATGGACTGCTATCTGCCCGACAGGGTTTTTAACTTAGGCGAAAGCATGTTCGCAGCTAAGCCCCCGAGTGCGAGGATTGCTCATCACTCAGAGTATTCCCAAGAATGTAACTGTATGATTGGAACCGACCATATATATTGCATAAATGTGAATTGCATTGATGAAGTATTCTTATTACATCGGAGGATTCTTCTGTCTCAAGTATAAAAACGCCGGAGCAGATCTGCATTCCAGGCTCATGGCTCGTCCATTCGCTTCATGAGATTGTACAGATGATAGGCTCCATTGTTGAGCACCTTAGTGATGACGAAAGGACCTTACCATGCAGGAGCAAGCTTGTGGGCCAGTGTTGATTCACTCGAAGCACCAGGTATCCCTCATGAAACGACTGACTCTTGACATTCTTCACATGGAAGCGCCGCAGGTCCTGCTGATAGGTAGTAGTCCGGATCAGAGCCATCTCTCATTCCTCCCCTAGAAGATCTACACCGTCCTGTCTGGCTTGTTCAGCTTCAACCTCAGAATACAGCTCCACTCGAGGAGAATTGTGGAACAAGTCACCCGGCAATACGGCTTCAACACCATAGACCAGGAAGAAAGGAGTCCGTCCAGTCGACCGATTTGGAGTAGTTTTGAGGCCCCATAACACAGACAGCAGCTTAGTTACCCAGGCACCAGCGGCATGATCCAGGTCGCACATGAGACGAGGCTTAAGACCTTGCAAGATGAGGCCATTGGCTCGCTCGACTTGCCCATTGGTTTGTGGGTGAGCGATAGATGCATAATCTACCCGAGTGCCCTGGGAGTTGCAGAAGTTCCTAAATTCTTCTGAGTCAAAATCAGGGTCGTTGTCTGTGATGATGCTGTGTGGAATGTCGTATCGATAAATTATCTCCCTCATGAATGTGACCGCCATGCGGGAGTTCAGCTTCTTGATTGGCTTGGATTCTATCCACTTGGTGAATTTGTCGACTGCTACCACTAAGTGAGTGAATCCTCCTTTTCCGGGTCGAAAAGGGCCAACCATGTTGAGTCCCCAAACAGCAAACGGCCAGGCAAGAGGAATTGTCTTCAGAGCAGATGCTGGCTTGTGTGACAAGTTTGCATAGAACTAGAAGCCATCACAATGATCAACAGTGTCTTTAGCCATCTCATTAGCTTGTGGCCAGTAAAAACCAGCTCGGTATGCTTTAGCGACAATCGTCCTTGAGGACGCATGGTGGCCGCAAGTTCCTGAGTGAATCTCGTCTAGAATCATTCGACCTTCCTCGGGGGAAATGCAGTGCTGTGTAACACCAGTTGCACTCTCTCTGAACAGCTGATCTCCCATCACAGTGAAAGCCTTGGACCTACGCACAATCTGTCGAGCCTCTGTTTCATCTTCAGGGAGCTCTTGTTTGAGGATATAGGCAATGTAGGGCATAGTCCAATCGGGAGTGATAACCAGAATCTCCATGACCAGGTCAATCACTACAGGGACATCGACTTTTGTTGGGTCAGTGGAACTCAAAGCTTGTGGGGGCTCTTCAGTGAAAGGATCTTCTTGAACCGAAGGAGTGTGCAAGTGCTCCAAGAACACACTGCTGGGGACAGGCCGTCGAGTGGAACCAATCTTGGATAGCTCATCGGCCGCCTGATTTTTCAGTCGGGGAACATGATGAAGTTCCAGGCCTTCAAATTTCTTCTCCAACTTTTGGACTGCATTGCAGTATCCAGTCATAGCGGGGTTTCGAACATCCCACTCTTTCATCACTTGATTCACCACCAGATCTGAGTCGCCATAAACCATTAGGCGCTTGACACCGAGTGAGATAGCCATGCACAACCCATACAAAAGTGCTTCATACTCTGCCTCATTGTTGGAGGGATCAAAGTGAATTTGCAAGACATAGCTGAGCTTGTCGCCCCTGGGAGATATCAAGACAACACCAGCGCCAGACCCATTCAACATTTTGGAGCCATCAAAGAACATTGTCCAATGCGCCAAGTGAACTTGGATAGGCTGTTGTTGTTCAATCCACTCAGCCATGAAATCTGTCAATGCTTGGGACTTGATTGCTTTTTTGGCTTCGAATCTGATGTCAAAGTGTCCAAGCTCGATTGCCCATTTATCCACTCGACCTGATGCGTCTCGATTATTGAAAATTTCGGACAAAGGAGCATCACTGACGACTGAAATCGAGTGGTCTTGGAAATAGTACGCCACCTTCTTTGCTGATAGGTAAATACCATAAACCAGCTTCTGATAGTGTGGATATCTTTGCTTTGAGGGGGACAATACTTCCGAGACATAATAAACTGGCTGCTGGACTTTATAAGCTTTACCCTCCTCTTCCCGCTCGATAGTTAGTACTGTACTGACGACCTGATTTGTGGCCGCGATGTACAGGAGCAAGGTCTCTTTGCTAGCAGGAGCGGCAAGCACCGGCTAGGTGGAGAGTAGGGCTATGAGCTCAACAAACGCTGCTTTGGCTTCGGGAGTCCAGTCGAACGTGTCGAACTTCTTAATCAATTGATATAAGGGCAGAGCCTTCTCACCAAGACGAGAAATGAATCGACTCAATGCTGCCAAGCAACCTGTGAGCTTCTGAACGTCGTGCATTCGCACGGGAGTTTCATATGGGTAATGACACTGATTTTCTCAGGGTTGACATCAATTTCTCGCTCGGAAGCAAGAAAACCGAGTAACTTGCCACTAGGGATGCTGAAAGTACATTTGGCTGGATTCAGCTTTATGTCGAATCGCCTCAGATTGGCGAATGTCTCGGCCAAGTCAGCCAGTAGGTCGGAACCTTTGTGGGACTTGACCACTATATCGTCCATGTATGCCTTGACATTCTGAGGGATCTGGCCGAGTAAACATTTTTGAATCATGCGCATAAAAGTAGCGCCGGCATTCTTGAGACCAAAAGGCATAGTGATGTAACAAAAACACCTGAATGGGGTGATGAAGGTTGTCTTTATTTTGTCTGGGCCATACAGACGGATCTGATGGTACCCAGAGTAAGCATCCAAAAATGATAAACGCTCACACCCCACGGTCGAGTCAACAATTTGATCTATGCAGGGGAGCGGAAAATGATCTTTTGGGCACACCTTGTTGAGATGTTTGAAGTCAATGCACATGCGCAACGACTTGTCTTTCTTTGGCACCATCACAACATTCGAGAGCCACTCGGAGTGGTAAATCTCCCGAATGAACTTGGCTTGCAAGAGACGGGCCACTTCTTCTCCGATTGCCTTGCGCTTCTCCGCCGCTGAATGATGAAAATGCTCCCTGACGGGTTTGGCCTTCGGATCCACTCACAGACGATGCTCAGCCAGCTCCCTAGGAAATCCCGGCATGTCAGCAGGCTTCCATGCAAAGATATCCCAGTTCTCACGGAGGAACTGGATGAGCTCGACTTCCTATTTGTTGTCGAGTGTTGATGAGATATTCATCGGGGCAGCAGTAGGATCCGTCGGATGGATGTGTACCTTCTTCACTTCCCCTGCTGACTGAAATGCCGACTTGGAAGCCGGCTTCTTTGCGCGGAGCAAATCAGCAGGGTCGGCATTTTTTTGTACTCCTCCAACTCAACCATGGCCATCTGGTGATTGACGATCTTGGAGCCTTGCTGGAGGCATTCTTCAGCCCGCTGTCGATTGCATGTGACCGTGATCATGCCCTTAGGGCCTGGCATCTTCAACTTGAGATACACGTAACATGGTTGGGCCATGAAACGTGCATCCGCGAGTCGACCCAGAATGGCGTGGTAAGCACTCTTGAAATCCATGACTTCAAATGTTAACTTTTCTTTCCAGAAATTTCTGTCGTTCCCAAATGTCACGTCCAATGCTATCTGGCCGAGTGACTTGGCCTTCTTTCCTGGGATGACCCTATGAAATTGCATGTTGCTTTCACTCAGACGGGACATCAGAATGCCCATCCCTTTCAGGGTATCCGCATAGAGAATGTTTAGGACGCCGCCGCCGTCCATGAGGAGCTTTCTAAGTCGAGTCCCCCCGGATCAACTACCAGAGCCTGTCGATCGGGAGTGGCCACATGAGCAGGATGGTCTGTCTGGTCGAATGTGATAGCATATCGGGACCACTTGAGGTAGGTGGGGGTATCCGGTACAACCATGTTGATTTCTCTGTTGATGACTTTCAGACGGCTCTTGCTCTTGACATCAGCAAAAATCACCAGTGTAGCAGTGACATCCGGGAATGTTTCTTTATCTTCGTCTTCATCTCCCTTCTCAGGAGATTTATCACTCGGCGGGTCCCCCTTGAATTGCTGGATAAGGGCCCGACACTGTCGAGTGGTGTGCTTGGGCAAAATCAGATTGCCTTCCGCATCTTTCCTCGTGTGAATTACACACGGCTGATCCATGATATCAGTTCGTGACTGATTTTTCCCTTTCTTGGGGGCATACTGTGCTTTAGCTTTGCCCTTGTTCTTTGACTGAGTCGCTAGTGCTGCGGCTTCTGCTTGAACCGGCTCTTCAGCTTTTCGCTTCTGTTTCCGATTGTTATTGCCACCAGCCTCATTGACGACTGTCTTTCCTTTGCCGCTACAAGGAGGTCTTCTTCCTCACCATTGGTGTACCGAGTGGCGATTTCCATCATCTTGCTGAGTGAAATATCACCCGTTCACCCAAACTTTAGATATAGCTCTCTGTATCTCACACCGACCTTGAACGCACAAACAACCTGGTGTTCCGACACATTCTCCATTGTATGATGCAGAATGGACCATCGCTGAATATAATCTCTCAAAGTTTCATTGGGCTTCTGGACACAGTGTTGTAAGTCGACCAGACCTGCCGGACGCTTGCAGGTGCCCTCAAAGGTTCGGACAAACATTCGGGCAAGATCCTCCTAGCAATGTATACTGGAAGGAGCCAAACGATTCAGCCAAGCTCGAGCTGGACCATCTAACATCAAGGACAGATGCTTCATTGCAACATTGTCATTTCCGCCACCAATTTGCATAGCCACTCAGTAATCATCTAACCAAGTCTCTGCCTTCGTTTCGCTAGAAAACTTCCCGATCCCTGTCGCCAACCTGAAGTTGGGGGGATCTCTGCAGAACGTATGGCTCTGCTGAAACACTCAGGACCAGAAACCACAGCTGAGCTACCACTCAGAAAATCTCTGCCGTGTCCTTCCCTATGGGCTCTGCTCCTATCAATCCGCTTCTGAATGAGGAGGTCGCGGCCATCAAAGTCTGCATTCTGCTCATCACCAAAGGAGCGCCTATCGTCCTAGCGTCAGGGCGCGTACGGACCACTCCGCGGAGGAGTGGGCACTCGACGGTGGTCTTCGTGGTGAAGCTGATCTCTGACTTGCTCTTCAGGGAAACCTCCGCCCCGACGGTGCAAGGGTGATCTAGGGTTGTGTGCCGACTGAACGGTCTCTGCCTTGGGTGAATTGCTATGTATCCTATTGCGGGACTGAGAAACTATTGAATTCTGACGCTACGCTGCATCTAACAGTGCTCTGATTTGCATCAACCCTCTTCCACCCTCTAACCGGGACGGCTGAATGGAATTTGCTATCCTAGCAGCAACAACATTTAACATAGGAGTTCTATATACCTCAACGTCGTTGTGAGATCCAGTCGGAAACAGCTATCGCTGACGTCGACTGGGGCATGGTGGGCACTGGCGAGCGCGCTCGTCAAGTTCTGCCTGGAGTTCTTCCAGACGAATATGCGCGGCCTCCAAAGCTTGAGCCTCGGCAGTCACGCCAATGATGGGAGTATGAAGAACCTCCTCCTTGTGGCGTGGCTTCTCATTCGACGGACCGCCAGCCTCGCGCCTGCCATGGCCAAAGCCACGCAGTGAACTCTGATGAGAGCCCGCCATCAAGACCTCCGCTGTGGGATCGCAGCTTTTGCACTGGGAAGGCACGTTGGAGGGATCAGAATCCGACTCGAACATGTCGTGAAGGGACTCGGCGGGCTTGAGTGTTGCAATCTGCTGAGAAGTTTGATGCACCACTGCGTGTTTGACCCAGCGCTGAAGTCTTGAGCAGCCGGACCGCTTGCAACCGCGAACAGTGAGGAGAGCCGATGTGTAAGGAGTCGAAGACTGATGCGGCAACACACCACAGGAACTCGCGCGGAAGTGCGCAGCCTCACGGACCGGGAGCGCCTCGACATCGAGAGGCGCTTCCTAGAGCCATGCTGAATCATTAGCGATGAAGGTGAGCGCTCCGAAACGGATCTCGTCACCGAGAGCAAAAACACTGCCGGAAGACATGTCGAAGGATGGAAAATGCAACCTCGCCAGAAGTCGCTTAGACGCCTGCCCCACGGTGGGCGCCAACTATCGTGGGAACGAGCCTGACAGTAGATGATAGGGGTACGTAAGGAGAGGGCAGAGTCCTAGCTATGGCGAGGGTGTACACACGGATGTATGAGTTCAGGCCCCTCTCGTGGAGGTAACAACCTTACGTCTCAGTGCTTAGGAGCTTATGTCGTGTGGAATATAGAGATTACAATAGTTGCGAACCCTTGTGCCAGAGGGGAGGGGCAGCTTATATAGAGTTCGCTGCCCCTCATAAGTGCCCGGCATCTAAGGGTACGATCGTGGGTTTAAATACTGACGTTACTGGTAACATACATAATAAATGCTACTAATGACGAAGGACTAACGACCGCCCGTTGGCCTCCTGATGGTGGCTCCTGGTCTTCTGGTGTCGACTGAGAATGAGGTCTACCGAGTGCCAGGCGACTGTCGAGTGAAGGAAGAAGACTCCGAGTGGATTGAATGTCGAGTGACTTGAATGTCCCATGGAATACAGTTGGAAGCTTATGCTCGATCTTCAAGTCCTCCAATGTAGTGTCCTTAGGTAGGGTATGTAGGCTTTTCCTAGGACCCTACCCTAGGTACATATCCTCGTCAGGCACGCTGCAGCAACATCTCCATCTCCATGTAATATGCATCAACCGTCATGGAACCTTGCTTTAACTGTGTCAATTTATCATAAACTGTCCGCAAGTAATTAGTGGGAACCAAACGAGCTCGCGTGATCTCCTTCATATTGCGCCATGTAAGAATAGGTAACTCATTGTCTTCTCGTTGATCGCGCACAATGCTATCCCACCAACGCAAAGCATAAACATCAAATTCTAAGGAAGCAAGCTTGATCTTCCTATCTTTAGTGTAGTCATGCAAATGCCATAATTTCTCCATCTTGAGCTCCCATGTGAGGTACTCTTCTACATCAGTGGAGCCTTCAAATCTGGGAATTGTGACCTTAGGCTTGCCCAAGCCATCATCCTCTTGAAGTGGTACACGCCGAGCACCAAGTGGTGGTGGACGACCAGGCCCTTGAAAGCCACGCCCACGCCCATTATTGCCCATCATGTTTTGATTGTCTCCATGGACACTATCATCACCTTCATGGCCCTCATGTTGGCGTTGCTCAATTACTACACGCAGCCCATTGACTAAAGTTGTCAATTATTGTATGCTTGTGTGGAGATCATTGACTTGTGTTTGCATAGCATTGACTGTAGTTTTAGTTGCGTACACTTTCATTTGTATAGCTTGAATATCAGCATCAATATTGTCAATAGATCTATTGATAAGCCCTGTCAAATGATTGCGAAGAGCTTCATATTCCTTCCATGTAACACAGTCGTCACCATCCTTTTTCTACATCACATCAACACCATTCTTGGACATGATTAGCAGGTTAGTGTATGAAATCAAAAATCATTTTGGTGGAACACTCACAACTCACTGAAAATTGACAAGAAAAGGAAATCTTGCCGTTCCAAAGTGAATAGCAATGCACACTTACCAACTCGGATAGAAGATTAGTGCACGGCAGAAGATGATGCACTGATAAACCTAATGAGCAGCCCGAGGAGCACACAGATATCCTAGTTTCGTAGGTAAAGTGCCTACACAATATTTAGTAGAAAGGCTGTGTCTATGGCTCACAAAGACAAGACAAGACGCTATGTGGATGCAAAGTAAGAGAGAAACAGAGAAACCCTAACTACCAACTCGGACTAGATCAAAGTCGGCCAACAAAAGGAAATTAAACAGCCGACTCGGAGTAGACTTCAACCAGGACTCCGACTAGAAAACCTAACCCTAACGACACGGAAACAAAACCCTAGATGATCGATGACTCCAAACAGAAGAAAAGCAATGCAAAAGAAACGATCAGCGAACTAAAATTTGACTTTGATGCAATCTAGGCTATGGCAAAAACTAAGAACCCTAATATTTTTGGCTTTTTCTGTATAGGAAGAAAAACAACTAAACTAGGGGTGAATTTGGTGGATGCTTACCGAGGCAACATTGGAAATCTGATACCAAGATGATATGGGGTGGCCCGATCTTCTCAGTAAGCAATGGCGTAGATGATGATGGTGGATAGATAAATTGGTGTCGTTAGTGATCTCTCCTCGCTAAAGCCCTGATGCCAATGCAACAGCTCTCTACCCTTCAGATATTCACAACTTCACACACTTGCGCAACATAGCCATCGACCATGAAATTGTTAGAATTGCAATATACTAATTCCCAATGGAACAACAGATCACACTTAACTTGTAGTATATAATTCTCCAGATCGAAACGAATTGAGGACATGATTCAAGATGAATGCTTACGACAGTTCAACAGAATTCTAGGGTTTATCATAAACATGGTCTAACCCTAATTGTGGGCACCCCAAGAGTACTTATAGAGGTGGGGGCGTCCACCACACAAACCAGACCAGAACCCAACTTGGGTTCAACCCAAACCGACTCAGTTCGACTCGAACTGATGCAAACTGACCCAATGGTTGGGTGCAGCCAACTAGGTGTGCAGGCCTTATGTGTATGGCGCACGAGCACTTGGTGGTGCGCCATATGTGGCATCCTCTGTGGTGTCCTCCTCCTCATGCTGGTCGTCGGCCTCCCTCTCTTCCCCCGCGTCCATGTGCATGATCACCATGTCTTGCTCCAGGTGCTTCAACTCTTCGTTCCCTCGTTCTTCTCCCATGAACCCGAGTATGCAAACACACAAAGACTTAGGCAGTAAACAATTATCATTAATGAAATAATCATAATCTATTAGGAGCAAATTCACCTGTTGTTCTATTAGCTTTGCACTGGCTCTTGCAATAGGTCCAATTCTGGTTTCATCAGTGGACTTCTTCTTTGGAGCAATTGGTTGTTCAACATCATGAGGTAGAGATGGAACAATAGTAGCGATGTCCTCATCACAATGTCTTCGAGAAGACAAAGGCCTTCACATGATTAATCTAACAAATCTGTTTCGGAAGTGTTAGTGCATCTAGCACTACTGGAATCAGAAGATTTGCCGTCTGCCTCCTCTTTGCCGTCAGCTAGCGGACGACAAAGAATGTCTTTGCCATCAGCTAGGAGAAAGCGGACGTCAAAGAGGTGGCAGACGGCAAAGAGTGGCTTTGCCATCAGCCACCTCTTTGCCATCTGCTAGCGGACAGCAAAGGAGCTTTGCCGTCCGCTAGCGGACGGCAAAGAGGAAGGGGGCTCACCCACGACCCAGCCCGCTAGTTGACCTAACGGCCCCACTCTTTGCCATCCGCTAGCTGACGGCAAAGAGGGAGGGGGTCCCACCCACGACCCAGCCCGCTAGTTGACCTAACGGCCCCCTCTTTGCCGTCTGCCTGCGGACGGCAAACCTCCTTTGCCGTCCGCTAGCAGACGGCAAAGAGGGGGTGTTAGCCCCCTGGCCCTCCTCTCTCTCTCTCTCTCTCTCTCTCTCTCTCTCTCTCTTTCTCTCCTTCCCTATCTCCTCCCTTCGCCCGTTGCCCCCGCCGCCAGCGCCCACCGCCCCCGACGCCCTCGCCGCCGCGTGCCGCGTCGCCCCGCGCCCCCACGCCCTCGCCGCCGCGCGCCCTCGCCACCGCCGCCGTGCGCCCGCACCCCCGTCGCCGTGCGCCCTTGCACCCCCATCGCCGTGTGCCCCCGTTGCCCCGTCGCCCCGTCGCCCCTGCCGCCACGCGCCCCGCCGCCGCGTGGCCCCCGTAGCCGTGCGCCCCCGCCGCCGCCGCGTCACCACCGCCGCCCCACCGGCCCGCGTCGCCAGCGCCGCCCCGTTGCTTGCCAGCACCGCCCCACCGGCCCGCGTCGCCACCGTCGCCCCGCCCCACAGGTCCAGTTTTTTTCTTCTGCTTTTAGATTTAGGTTTAATTAGTTTAGTTTAGTTAGTTTTTCTGTTAAGTTAGTAAGTTAGTTACTTAGTTAGGAGCAGGAGGAGAAGAAATGAAGAAGAAGAAGAGAGAAGAAGAAGAGGAGGAGAAGGAGATGGAGAAGAAGAAGAAGAGGAAGGAGAAGAGGAAAAAGAAGAAGAAAAGGAGGAGGAGGAGAAGAAAAGAAGAAAAAGACGGCAAACCGGACGGCACTCACCCCCACCGCCGCCCGCGCACCTCACCCGAGAATAAGAAGAACAAGAGGAGGAGGGGTGCGTCGGCGCCGACGTAACCGGGTCGAGGATCGCCGACACGATACCCCCCACACCCCGACCCCGACACGACACTCCGACACCCCGACCCAGACACGACACCCCCTACACCCCGACCCCGACACGACACCCCGACCCCGACCCCGACCCGACACCCCGACCCTAACATGACACCCCCGACACCCCGACTCCGACACGACACCCCGACCCCGACATGACACCCCGACCCCGACACCCCGACACCCGACACGGCACCCCCGACACCCCGTCACCCCGACCCCGACCCCGACCCCGACACCCCGACCCCGACCCCGACCCCGACACCCCGACCCCGACACGACACCCCCTACACCCCGACCCCGACACGACACCCCTAACACCCCGACCACGACATGACACCCCCGACACCCCGACCCCGACACGACACCCCGACCCCGACATGACACCCCGACCCCGACCCCGACCCCGACACCTCGACCCTGACACAACACCCCGACACTCCGACCCCGACACGACACCCCGACCCCAACACCCCGACACGACACCCCGACACCCCGACACGGCACACCGACCCCGACACCCCGAGACCCCGACACAGCACCCCGACCACGACACCCCGACATGGCACCCCGACCCCGACACCCCGACATGGCACCCCGACCCCGACACGACACCCCCTACACCCCGACCCCGACACGACACCCCGAGACCCCGACACGGCACCCCCGACCACGACACAACACCCCGACCCCGACATGACACCCCCGACACCCCGACCCCGACACGAGGTTTCATCGACGTCGAGGAACCCCCTAACCCAGACACATCACCCCTACCCCGACACGACATCCCCGACATCCAGACCCCGACATGACACCCCGACACCCCGACCCCGCCACATGTCCAGTAGCTAGGCAAGATGAGTGATCGTGGGTCGATGTACATCGGTATAATGCGTGCATGACTTTCGATCTGTCGAGGCTTTCCTTAAATAACTTTCATGTGTGTTCTTGATGGAGGAATCCCGACTGTTGTCGTGGGGGGCGCCTCATCATTCTTCTCTTCTTTGTGATATACTCGTCGATATATTGCGCAAGAAGAGAAGAGGTGAGGCATCCATCACTGGCGGTCGAACTATTACTGTGAGAGAGTGCCCACCAACATATATACACCACCATATCAGTGTGAGAGAGAGCGCACCACCACACCGTGAGATATGAGAGTTACTTAAGGAAAGCCTCAACGAACCGAAAGTCACACACGCATTATACCGATGTACACCGACCCAGAACTATTGCTGTGCGCGGGACACCGAGCGCCGACATCACTTGTGGGATGTGGATCTAGTGTTTAACGCCGAGCGCCACATGTATCTCGCACCGATGATACTTGCTATTTAGGGTTTCATCGACGTCGAGGAACCCCCTAACCCGACACCACGACACGACACCCCGACCCCCGACCCCGACACGACATCTCGACCCCGACACGACACCCCGACACCACGACACGACACCCCCAACCCCCGACACCTCTTTAGCCTCCTGTTGACCGAAAGGGTGCTCTTCGGCCTTCTAGAGGCCGACGGGTCATATATGTGTGAATTATGAGTTAGGTCATATAATTTCTGATTTTGTTATGAAAAACATCATATATATATTTGTGTTCATCGGGTGGATTTAAATGTGCAGTTGTTTCGTCGCTGTGAGGGTTTGGTGTTCGACGACCTCCCCGTGCGTTCGACGAGCTCCGCCCCTGCGTACGTGGGTGAGCACAAATGATATCTCCTCCTCCCCCTTCATTTGCTCTGTTACGGTCTTCGTGCCGATGAAACTTGCTAGTTGTAGGTAGATTGAATCATTAGTATGCGTGAACACTATGCGTCTCCCGTTCGAAAGGGTTACATCTATAATTATGCATACATTTGCATATTTATAACCGTGATTCTTTTGAATTGTCCAACGTTATCCATGGACAGCCCGAGTATGTGTAGATTGGGTTCGTTTTCCCATATGCTCTGCTCCAGATCTGATGCAGAATTTCGTCAGTGCCTCCCTGTTGTTCTCCGGGTACACATCCTCTCTGCTTATTGCCGAGATGTGTATCAGGAGAACAGCGCGGAGGTGCTGCCGAAATTTTGCATCGGATCCGGAGGAGAGCATGGGAAAACGAACCCAATCTACACATACTCGGGTGGGATTAGGACCTATCTTTACCTACTAGCGTCTAGGTTGCATCGACGTAATGAAACTGACAATCTCCATTAACTGATGAATATGGTTTGTTGAATTATGTATATATTTTGTGTGTGTCCAATAGCTAGGCAGGATGAGTGATCGTGGGTGGATGTACACCGGTCACACTAGTCAGAAAGACATGACCCGTGAATGGTTAACAAAACCAAGGAGTTTGTGAGAGTCGCATTTGCAAATGGACAGAAAACAACCTGGTGACCTTGTGTCGATTGCGACAACTATAAGAAGAAGTCAGAGTTTGAAATGATCAAACACCTACAGAAGTGGGGTTTTACGCCTAATTATACGGTCTGGACATTTCATGGTGAGTCTGCCCAACGTGCCAGCGCTGAGGTGCTAAGTCGTCGCACCGACGAGCATGGTACCGGGATCGAAGACATGGTGCAAGACTTTGATGATGCTCGGGATTTGGACGATGAGATGGAGGAATATTCAAAGGCCTTTTATGAAATGTTGGAGTCTTCAAAACGTCCTCTCCACGAGCACACTGAGCTTTGTCACCTGGATGCCATCGCGCAAGTAATGGCTCTAAAGGCTCAGTTCAACCTAGGCAGAGAATCCTATGACGCGATTACGATATTTGGACGCTTTCTACCCAAAGGCCATGTATTGCCACCAAACCTGTACCAGTCGGACAAAATCTAGTGTGCGCTTAAGATGCCCTATGAGAAGATAGATGCCTGTGAGAATGGATGTGCCTTATTTAGGCTTCAGTATGCGGGCTTGAACTATTGCCCCATTTGCAATGCTTCCAAATATGTTCTGGTAGACAACGGTATGGGTGGGAAGAGTCAGACCAAAATCCCCATTAATGTTCTTCGGTATCTGCCAATCATACCAAGACTTCAACGGCTTTTCATGGTTGAAGAGACAGCTAGACAAATGACGTGGCATAAATTGGGCAAAAGAATAGAACTGGATGCAGATGGGAATCCGATGTTGGGACACACTTCGGACGCTTTTGCGTGGAAGAACTTCGATGCATTACATAAGGATAAAGCGGCAGAACCAAGGCATCCTCGAGTTGCCATCAGCAAGGATGGGTTCAATGTGTATGGTATGACGGCAGCACAATACAGTTGTTGGCCTGTATTTGTCATTCCACTCAATCTCCCCCCCGGAGATATTATGAAAAGAAAGAACATTTTCCTGACCCTGATAATTCCAGGGCCCAAATATCCGGGGAAGAATATGAATGTGTACATGCAACCGCTTAAGGATGAATTACAAGAAGCCTGGGATAATGGGATCAAGACATACGACGCCGCTACAAAAAAGAACTTCAAAATGCATGTGTGGTACATGTACTCGATGCATGACTTGCCGGCGTGTGCGCTATTCGTTGGCTGGTGTGTGCATGGAAGGTTTTCGTGCCCCACATGCAAGGCAGCTCTTCAGTTCCGTTGGCTAGAGGCGGGTCGCAAGTTTTCTTGCTTCGACATGCATAGACAGTTCCTAGATCCTGACCATAAGTTCAGAAAAGACAAGAAGAATTTCATCAAAGGTAGAGTTGTAAAAAACATTGGACCACCTGCGTTGACAGGCCAACAGATCCTGGATCAGATAAACGCTCTCGAGCCGGATCCAAATCGTCCAGGGTATTTCAAAGGGTATAATATGGAACACGCCTGGACTCACAAGATATGTTTGTGGGATCTACCTTACTTCAAAGACCTCCTTTGCCCACACAACATCGACGTGATGCACACTGAAAAGAATGTCGCGGAGGCCCTTTTTGGTACATTGTTCGGCATAGAGGGGAAGTCGAAGGATAATCCTAAGGCTAGAGTCGACCAGGAGGCTCTATGTGATAGACCGTTACAAAACATTCGACAACCGAATGGAAAGAAGAACTGGAGGAAGCCAAAGGCATGGTTCAATCTTGGAAGGCCAGCTATGAGGGAAATGATCTTGTGGGTGTAAATACAATTGATGTTCCCCGATGGGTATGCAGCGAATCTAAAGAGGGGAGTGAGTCTTGAAAAATTGAAAATATTTGGTCTCAAGAGTCATGATTGGCACATATGGCTTGAGCGGGTAATGCCGGTGATGTTGCGTGGCTTTATCCCTGAGGATGAATGGCTAGTACTGGCAGAGCTGAGCTATTTCTTCCGTGCTCTTCGTGCGTAAGAACTATCGCCTGACGTGCTAGACGAACTGGAAGAGTTGGCACCGGAGTTGATCTGCAAGTTAGAAAAGATCTTTCTACCGGGCTTCTTTAATCCAATGCAGCATTTGTTTTTGCATCTCCCGACCGAGGCAAGATTGGGGGGCCCATGCAAAATCGTTGGTGCTTCTCAACTGAGAGGATGCATAAGACGCTTCGAGCAAAGTGTAAAAATAAACGTAGAGTTGAAGCATCGATGGCCGAGGCATTCATTACTGAGGAGGCGACAAACTTTGTGACAGCACACTACACAGCCTAGAATCGTCATTTTCATAATCCGAAGCCTCGGTACAATGATGGCGACCATGAAAAAGGTCGATCCAACCTCAGCCTATTCAAAGGGAAGCTCGCACCAGCCGGTGCTTCGAAATCATTAGGGTTGGATGTCGAAGAATGGCGGACCATTTCGTTGTATATCCTCAACAACCTAACAGAAGTGCGGCCGTACATCGAGTAAGTTCTCGATACATTGTTTCGCAACTTCTAATTCCTTTGAAATGCTCTTATTCCCAGATATGTGATACAGTCGATACGTTGCCAAATTCTCGGCTGGAGCAGTGATCCAAAAGGATTCCATCGAAGAGTATGAGCTTCTGGCAAAGCATGGAGCCGGCTATCCCGGTTTCATCTCTTGGTTCAAGCAAACGGTAATTTCCATTAATTGGACGATTTCATTTCTTCACCTAGTTTGCGGCTAATGCAACAATCCTTTGGTATTAAACTTGTAGGCTAATGCAGAGTCTATGGACTCCGAATTGAGACAAGCCGCTAATGGTTTTGACTTTAAGGCCCGTTCATTTGACAAATACGACATCAATGGGTACCGCTTTCGTACTTTTGGCAAAGAGCTATCTATGGCCGACCAAAAGACTACAAATTGTTGTGTCTTCGCTGTCGGTGAAGGAGGGGTCGAGTATTATGGAAGAGTTGAAGCAATTTATGAACTTACATTCTTTGGTGAAAACCCACCAAACGTCGTAGTCTTCAAATGTTATTGGTTCTAGCCGAAGGAGACTAGAAGGACTCATGAACATATAGGGCTAGTCGAAATCAAACAAAGCACCCATTTGGATGTTCCCGATGTCTATATTACGGCTCAACAGGCGACCCAAGTTTTCTATCTACCATGGGCCTGCCAAACAGATCCAAATTTGAAAGGTTGGGATGTCGTTTATGATGTGCCGCCACATTTTAGATCACCTCCCCTCAATGAAGATGATTATGAACCTCACATTAACCCAGACACATATGAAGGAGAATTCTTCCAAGAAACACGTGTTTCCAAAAAACGCTTCAAGAACCGCTCTACTTCACCCCAGAACATTGAGGTCGACGGCGACAGTGAACCCGACTTCACCCCTGAGCAGGAACAAGAAGAGACGGAAGAAGAAGAGGTTACTGCTACGGATGACCTAACAATGCTTGACCGATTACATAGAGGCCTTCCACATGTTGATGCATTTATTGATGATGCTGATGAGCACGTCATTATTGATAGTGATGAGGATTATGCATTTATTGATCCCGGAGCATATATAGACGATGAAGATTAATATTAGTAATGTGAGGTATTCAATTATTATTATGTACATATATATTATTAATTAGTTCATGTTATTAGGTGTTCAATTTTTTTATGTTGAACTAATTTCGTTCACTCTTTGTCATTGCAGGTGTTGACAGATGGTGGGAGGGGGTCGAGAGCGCTCTGAGCCTCCTTCCTCGGCGCGTGCTGGGAGGGGTGCTATTATTCCACCCCAACAACTCCGGAGAGCGCTGGTACACAGCATGCAGACATCGGCGGGCGCTTCTTCTTCGACCGGGAGAGGTCGGGGGAAGACGAAGAGAGGTGCTAGAGGTAGGAAGGCTGTTGCGCCTTCCTCGCCGCCACCACCAGCTGATTCTCCCGACCACAGGAGTGCTCCGTCTCGGGTGGACCCGTCTGACTTGGACCCATCTCGGACTCCGGTCCACGAGCCTCGGGTCATCGAGCCTTCATCCTAGGAGACTCGGGTCCCCAGAGTCTTCGTCCCAGGAGACTCGGGTCCCAGAGTCTTCGTCCCACGTGACTCCGGAGGCTAGTGGCCATGCTGATGGTAGCGAGGACAATTACTTGTCTAAGGACACCTATAGTGAAAGCGAGCTGGTTGAGGAGGGCAAGAAGGTCTACCATCGTGGTTGTACAAAGCTGCCTCCCGTGCCGATGACCCGCGAGCAGAGGTGGTTGATTGCGCCTAAGGCGGAGAAGTAAGTGCATTTACTCTTTTTTAACCTTTTGCCTTCATGTTTGTTCAAATTAATATCTAATGTGTTGGTCTTGTCCTACTGCAGGGGTTGGAAATACGAGCGTGGTGGTGTCCGCAGGCCCAACCAGGTCCTTGGTGTGCTTCTCAGGCACCACTTCCCGGGGAAGGTCCAGTTGCCCGGTGAGGGTGAGTCTCCATAGGTAGCACTAACCTGGGAGCTATACAAGGTTGCCCCGGCCCCGCCGGAGGAGATGGTCGACGGTGTCTTGTGCGAGATGGTGGCTGACATTGTGATCCGTCGCTTTTGGGTAATTTCTCCTTTACAGAATTAAAAATCAACAACACCTAGTGATTGTACTAATCAGTGTCTAATGTGTTGTCTTGTTTGATTGTAGACCTTCTATAGGTGTCTTGAGGAAGACGAGGCGAGAGCGGCTATTGTTCTCGAAGCCGAGTGCAAGCGCCTACTTCAGAACTTACAGCACGAGGCTCGGGTGTAGGCTATTCGAGACTACTACGCCTCGACTAACATTAAGAGGGCCAAGAAGAAGTGCCGCGAAAATTTGCTGAGTAAGGAGAAGTTTATGAAGGTAATTATCTATTCTTAAGGCCTTGTACTTAGTTACTTTGATTTGATTCGTAGGCGTAGCGCTGAAATTTCTCTTGTCTAACTTAGGTGCCCTCGAGATGGTGTGCGGATAGGATGGACTGTTGGGAGGCATTGGTGGATGAGTGGTGCTCTCCCGAATGGCTAGCCAAACACAACAAGGCCAAGGAGAAGTGTGCCCAAATGAGAGGTGTGCCACACCATCAAGGGAGCTCCAACCTGTTTGAGTACGGGGATAACTGGGTATGTGGTTTGCTTCATGATTCATGCAATTTCATTCTTCATGCTAGCTTGAGCCCTTAACTAATATTTTGTTCACCTCTTTTAGGCGCGAGAAAACAAGAAGGAGGTGCCACCTCTGTTCGAACTCTATGCCATGGCCCATACTGCCTCGTACAAGAAGGCCAAGGCATTCTCTGAGGATGACCTCGATCATCCAGGGAGCTTCAGCAGCATCTCCTCCCACAACAAGCTCGTGAGGTACAAAGATGAGGGGAAGGCGAGGAAAGGGGAGAACTTCAACCCGAGCCAGAGTCCTTTTGATCAAGAGCTCATAATGGTATATAGTGGTGGGAGGCCCCATGGCTCGATAGCCATTAGGGATGGACTGATACGATGTCCTAGAACTCTCCCAAAGATCAAGAAGCGCCAGACGAGCTCTGATCCTGAGATAAGGCCTCGTCCACGGCTAATGGAGCTCGCCATTGAGGCTAGGGCCCAGGAGCTTCTGGCGGAGGCAAATAGGCAGGCGGCGTAGAGGGAGAGGGAGATGGAGGAGAGGACGAATAGGCTATTGGAGGAGGAGAGGAACCGGAACGACGCGTCTCACCGGGCCCTATACGAGCTCCTCATGGTAAGTTTCTCCTGCATATTAGCCAAATCATGCACGTAATGTTCGTTTCATCACTAACTAATATGAATGACTCGTGAAAACAAAATGTGCAGACCGTGTGCCAGAACAATGGTCAGACCCCTCCGTCGATGCCCCATATTGCTATAGCACCCATGGTGAGTTTCATTTAAATGGTCATTAGTGACTAGTATTCACATTTGAGTTGCATCATGCTAAGGAGACATTGCAAATGATCTTTGGTGCAGCATGCCACCCGACAAGCATCGACCGATCCTTCTGTGTCTGCCGCAACCCCGACCGGTCCTTCTACGTCTCACTCTGGCCCAAACCCTACCGGTCCTTCACCTCCATGTTGATGGTAAGTTTCCCAAGTGTTTTCATTAACAAATGCATACTTAGCTTAAGAAATAAACTACTTAGCTCCAAAATGACCTATACTTAGCTTATTTTCATCAAAAATGACTTGATATGCTTAGTTAGCTAGAAAATGGTATATTCACCTAGGATAGCTATAAAATGACCTATACTTAGCATTTTTTCCTGCAAAATGACTTGATATGCTTAGTTAGCTAGAAAATGGCATTAGTAGCTAGTATAGCTCAATAATGATCTATAGCTAGTTCATTTATGACATAATTAGCTCACTTAGGTACAAAATTGCATAACTACCTAGGATAACTCAATATTGATCTATAATTAGCTTAGTTAGTTCATTTATGACATAATATGCTCACTTAGGTAAAAAATGGCATAATAACCTTGGTTTACCTCCAAAATGACCTATACTTAGCTTATTTTCCTCAAAAATACATAATAACCTTACTTACCTCCAAAATGATATATTCTACCTAGGATAGCTATAAAATGACCTATACTTAGCTTATTTTCATCGAAAATGACTTGATATGCTTAGTTAGCTAGAAAATGGTATATTCACCTAGGATAGCTATAAAATGACCTATACTTAGCTTATTTTCATCAAAAATGACTTGATATGCTTAGTTAGCTAGAAAATGGTATATTCACCTAGGATAGCTATAAAATGACCTATACTTAGCATTTTTTCCTGCAGAATGACTTGATATGCTTAGTTAGCTAGAAAATGGCATTAGTAGCTAGTATAGCTCAATAATGATCTATAGCTAGTTCATTTATGACATAATTAGCTCACTTAGGTACAAAATTGCATAACTACCTAGGATAACTCAATATTGATCTATAATTACCTTAGCTAGTTCATTTATGACATAATATGCTCACTTAGGTAAAAAATGACATAATAACCTTGGTTTACCTCCAAAATGACCTATACTTGCTTATTTTCCTCAAAAATACATAATAACCTTACTTACCTCCAAAATGATATATTCTACCTAGGATAGCTATAAAATGACCTATACTTAGCATTTTTCCCTCCAAAATTACTTGATATGATTAGTTAGCTACAAAATGGCATTGCCACCTTGGAGAAGAGGAGAGGAGAGGAGAAAAAGAAATAGAAGATAAATTCTTCTTCTTCTTTTTTTCTTCACTTTCTTCTTCTTCTAGCTAGTCTTCTTCTTCTTCTAACTATATCTTTCCTACTTTGCAGATTTGCTATAGATGAGGAAGAGTGCATTGATGGACTGTACTCTTCTACTTCTGCTACCTTTATGTTTATGGAAAACTTGTTTTGGATACATATGTATGGATATGTTGTTGGAAACCATATTGTGTGTTGTTGGAAACTTGTATATATGTTGGACTTGTATGTTGGAACTTAATTATTGGTATACATATGCTTGTTTCAACTTATTTGGTATGCTTATTGGAACTTTTTGAATGATATGTATGTTCTGGATATGTATATGTTGGATATATATGAATATTCTGTCAAATCGAATGATTTTAAGAAAAAACAAAAAAAACAGGGGCTATATAGCCACTTTGCCGTCGGTTGGCAGACGACAAAGAGCTTTGCCGTCCGGCAACAGACGGCAAAGTGGCCACGTGGCAGCTACCTGTGCAAACTGGGGCTGGCCTAGGTGGGTTCTTTGTCGTCCGCTGGCAGACGGCAAAGAATTAAGATTCTTTGCCGTCCGCCAACGGACGTCAAAGAACCCACCTAGGCCAGCCCCACCTATCAAAAAAAGGTGGTTTGCCGTCCGCTAGTAGACGACAAAGACCTTAGGTTCTTTGCCGTCCATGGGTAGACGGCAAAGAACCTAAGGTCTTTGCCGTCTGCCAGCGGACTGCAAAGCACGCCGTTAAGCCCCTTAACGGAGCTAAGTGCCCACGTGTGCCGTCCAGGCTCTTTGCCGTCCGCTGGCAGACGGCAAACAACCTAAGGTCTTTGTTGTCCGCCAGCGGACGACAAAGCGGCCTTTACCGTGGATTATTCAGCCGGACGGTTTGCCGTCCGCCAGCCTTTGTCGTCCGTGTTTCATGCCTTTGCCATATGGGATGGCGGACGGCAAAGTACCTGTTTCCTGTAGTGTAGTGCCCCTTAGTGATTTTCGTGTATTGAAGACTTATAGGTTAAGGAACTAATGTGTTTGTGAGTGTACACACGCTCTATAAGTCTATGAGGAGTTTGATATATCCGGAGATTATCGACCCCTAAAAATGTATGTCTTCAACTGAAGACTTTGTGAAGACTTTGCTGAAGACTTTGTGAAGACTTTGCTGAAGACTTTGATAATTCCCTGAAGACTTTGAACATGAAGAAGTTGGTGTGACCTTCAAGATATGAACGAGGACTATGAAGCATGAAGAATTTGTTTTCGTAGTTTCATTTCCTTTCTTTGAGTCATAGGAAACACCGTACTGTTAAAGGGGGCCAAGGTAATACTAAGGAAAATTTCCAACTAATGCTCAACTCCAAAATCCTCAACCTATACAATCCTTCGAGTGAAGTCTTTGGAAAACTCTTGCGGTTCAGTCAAATTCATCAGTGACAGAGACGAAGTTCTTCTGGTCTCTGAGGAAATTGATCTGACTGAGGAGTTCGGATTTCGCCAGTGCGAATTGCCTACAAGTGAGGAACATGATAAGTCCGAGGACTTTCATAGTTCGAAATTCCGACCATTGCTGTGCTTAGCGCCGGCTGTCCCCAATCATAACATCCACATAACGGTAATATCATTGGGGGCATTTATGTCTTATCATGTCAGGTTGCACCCTGGCTATAAATAGCCACCCCCACAACCACTAGTTGGTTGGCTGCTCCGAGAGAGAACTGACACTTGTCATTTGAGAGCAACCCATCCTCCGAGGACTTTGAGAGAAAATCATCAGTGAGGAAAACCCACAACCAAACCACCAAACCCAAAGTGATTGAGCATCATTGAAGAAATTCATGTGTGAAACCGACGCTTGTTACCTTTGAGGACTATGCATCCTCCAGATGGTTAGGCGTCATGGTCTAGTGCATCCTGCAGTCAATTGGGGATCATGAAGTGACCTTGGTCTAGAGCATCCAGCAATAAATTGTGGATCGCCGGGTGACCAGTTTGTGAGGGTTTTGGACGTCTACCGTGAAGACTTACCACGAGTGTTGGGCGAGGATTGTGTGACCTTAGCTCAAGGAGAATACGGTAAGGACTGTGTGTCCTGGGACTATGTGTCCTCTGGTTTAAATACCAGGCCGCTCCAAACCAGACGTACGACTGTCACAACAGTTGGAACTGGTTCATCAAACCATTTTCTTCATCGAGCTACCTGCTTCTATTTCCTCAACCCCTCTATTCCCCATAAACTTTTTGATGAAATTGATTGTTACTATTTGAAGAATTTGACTGGAGACTTTCATAGTTTCCTCACCTCAAATTGTTCAAGTTACCTTGTTCATCACTGCTTATCCTGTGTCACGCTACTTACTATTTGTGCATGTTTCATTTCATCATGAAGACTATGTTGTTACTATGTTCCTCATGCACTTGAGTACTTATTCTGCTGCTAGTTGTTCATCACATTTCAAATTCCTCAAAGTTGAAATTACTAAAGTGATGAATTTGTAAAAATCGCCTATTCACGCCCTCTAGTAGATATAACGCACTTTCAATTGGTATCAGAGCAGGTACTCCCTCGCTCTGTGTGATTTTGGTATAACCACCTAGAGTTCTAGTTATGTCAACTGCAGGTATGATCAAGGTTTCCGTGGGATGTCCTACCTTCGATGGGATGGACTACCCCTACTGGAAGAACAAGATGCGTATGCACCTTGAAGCTATTGACAATGATCTCAGGTACGTTGTGGAAAATGGTGTACCCTCTGTCACTCCCACTGTTACTACTGCTGATGTGAAAAGATTCAAGCAACTCGACTCTCAAGCGAAGAATATCATCTGTGGCCATCTGAGCAAAGGTCAGTATGGCAGAGTGAGTGCTTTGGAGACTGCTAAGCTTATCTGGGATAGGCTATCCAAAGTCAACGAAGGTGTTTCCACTCAACGTGACTCTCGTGTTGATGTTCTTTGCAATCTCTTCAACCCCTTCAAGAGACTTGACAATGAAAATGTTCAGCAAACTTTTGATCGTCTTACTGATATCTCCAATAACCTTCAAGCACTGGGTGCCACCGATATCACTGACCATGAAGTGGTGAAGAAACTGCTAAGATCTCTTGACTCCTCATTCGATACTCTAGCTTTGATGATTCAAGAACATGGAGACTACAAGTCACTTGATCCTGCTGATATTCTTGAGAGACTCAATACTCATGAATTCCATCAAGCTGAGAAGAGAGACCTCTATGGGCCAAGCTATGGAAGATCTTGTGCTCTGAAGGCAAAAGCAATTTCCTCATCTAAAGAAGAAGATTCTGATAGCAGCCTTGGTGATCTTGAAGAACTAAGTCAGGAACTGGCAATGATCGTGAGGAAATTCGAGAAGTTCTCAAGGAGAGGTGGATTTGGAAAGTCATCAAAAAGTGGCTTGAGGAAATCAGATTCCTCAGAAGACTACAAGAAAAGAACCTGTCATCGTTGGAAGAAGCCTGGTCACTTTATCTCTGACTGTCCTCTCTGGGAAAAAGATTCAAAGAAGAAGAATAAATACAAGGATGATAGTTCTGATGACTCGAAGAAAAAGAAGAGATCTTCAAAGTCCTCATTTGCAAAGTCCTCATCTTCAAGGTCCTCAAAGCACAAGAAGAATGGTTCCAAAAAGGCTCGAGCATTCATTGACAAGGAAATGGATTCCAAGGAAGAATCTGAAGAATATGAAGAAGAGGAAGAATCTGAGGTGGAATCAGAATCTCGTGTCGCTAGCCTTGCTCTCGCTACTGCTTTCGTCAGTAAGTCCATCTTCAACGATGAACAATATGACTACTCCAACGACTCTAACGTCAACAATGATGATTATGCTCCCACCTATTGCTTCATGGCAAAAGGCTCAAAGGTACACAAATATCATTCCTCTTCTGAATCAAGTGAAGGTGAATCTGATGAATTTGTGAAACCTAGCTATGCTAAACT
Organism: Hordeum marinum; assembly: GCA_022496015.1. NCBI lineage: Eukaryota > Viridiplantae > Streptophyta > Magnoliopsida > Poales > Poaceae > Hordeum > Hordeum marinum. The sequence goes on along the minus strand of CM039676.1, from coordinate 106,701,706 downwards.
TGTTAAACTTGCCACTAAGCAACATAGTGCACTTGAAAAGCTTCAGAAAATGCTAGACAAAAGCGATGATCTATTGAATGATGAAGTGGATCGGACTCAAACTCCATCTAACGATCTCAAAAGTCTTCAGACAAAGTATGATAACCTTCAGAGTCATCATAACGACCTCTTAGCCGATCATGAGAAGCTTTCTTATGAATTCCTTCAAAGAAAGCAAGATCTTGAGAAACTGAGGGTGTCACATGAGGATATCCAAAGGGAAAACGATTCCTTACTGGCTCAACAGATTAGTACTGCTCAGGAAGAATTTGTTCCACCTTGTTTGAAATGCATCGAACATGAAACTGCTAATTCTTCACCTGAATGTTCAAATGCTTCTATTACTGCAAATTCTTCAACTATTCCGATGGTCCCAAATTCCTCATCTAAGGATACCACAAGTATCACTAACAAAAATGCAGGGTTGAAGGAATTATATGTGACAGGCATGTACAAAAGTCTCAAAGGACATCAAACCCTTTGCGATGTCCTCAAAAGGCAGATTCTGAACAGGAACCCTAGGAAAGACGGTATTGCCTTTGTGAGGAAACTCAACGCTGATGGATCCTACTGGACACCTGAATAGTACCCCAAAACCTCATGGGTTGCTGCAAAAGGACCTCCTGTAGATCCATCCACTTTATCTGGCTTTACTTGTGAAACTTCATATTCCTCTGATGAGTCACTTGACTCCAACTACAAATTCTTCAAAAATCAGAAAGGTGAAGTATTTGCTAGATTTTTTGGAACTAACTGCATGAATGGTTCTCCTATGAAGAAAATCTAGGTTCCCAAGAGCTACCTACAAAATCTTCAAGTGAATGTCCTCACGACACCACTCATGAAGAATCGGAACCCTAGATCAAATTCCTCATATGGACCAAAGTCCTCACTTGGACCAAATTCCTCAAATGGTCAAAAATATCATTCTCGCGCTAATGCTTCTGTTTCGTAGGGAAAATATAAGAGTTATGAATATGTGCATTATTCCTCAAACCATTATGTTCATAAGTCCTCGAAGAATTTCTCTGCTTATTCATTTGAGTACTCTAACCCTCGCCCTGTGAAACGAAGCGCACTTGCTTCAATGCCTCCCTTCCCATATGGTGCTCACAGAATGATGAACTCTTTTCCACCCCTCCAGATGTGGGTGGTGAAGAAATTGAACTAATTTATTATGCAGGGTCAGGTCTCCAGATGAATTTGAACATCTGATGAATTTGCTGGAGACCTGAGGAAATGATTGAAAGGACGCAAGCTAACCTTGTAGAAATGAATTCTTCATTTCTCACGTCCCCACACTACTTGCTCACTATCTTGTGTGATGAAATCATGTCTGATGAAACTGATGTCATATTCTTCACTCTGAAGCATATGAGTTCGTAAGTTGTACTAATTCATCTGCAGGATGATACTCCAAAAGCTATAGAGTGGGTCCTTGACAGTGGATGCACAAACCACATGACTGGTGACAAGAATCTATTGATGAATTTGCCACTTGATCCATCTCATCTGAAGCATATCACCTATGCAAACAAAGGAAAAAGCAAGGTACTGGGTCTAGGTAAGGTTGCAATCTCAAAGGACCAAACCATGGATAAGGTGATGCTTGTCGAATCCCTTGGGTTCAACCTTATGTCTGTCTCAATGCTTTGTAATCTTGATATGATTGTCGTATTTGGAAAATATCATTGTGTTGTCATCATGGAATCTGACAATTCCAAAGTCTTCGAAGGCTTTAGGAGAGGAGACTTGTATATTGTTGATTTCTCTACAGGTCCTTAGCCTGCCACATGCTTACTTGCAAAGTCCTCAGAAGGCTGGCTGTGGCATCGATGACTTGGACATGCTGGTATGAGGAACTTGCACATGCTCGTGAAGAAAAAGCACGTCATTGGCATCGAAGGTGTCAAATTCCTCAAGGACCACCTCTGTGGTGCATCTGAGTCTGGAAAGATGACCAGATCCAAGCATCCCTCGAAGACAATCATGACCACGACACGACCTTTTGAATTGCTTCACATGGATCTCTTTGATCCCACACATTACTCCACACTAACAAATTCTTCCAATTTTGTATGTCTTTGTCATTGTTCATGATTACTCTCGATACACTTGGGTGCATATTATTCTGTACAAGACTGAAGTGCAGGATGTCTCCAGACGATTTGCTTCAAGGGCCTCCACCAACTTCGGTGTCAAGATCAAGCATATTAGGATTGATAATGGGACTGAGTTCAAGAACATTAATCTTGATGAATACGTTGATGAACTTGGTATTACTCATGAGTTATCTGCCCCTTATACTCCTCAGCAGAATGGTGTCGTGGAGCGCAAGAACAAGACTCTTGTTGAGATGGCTTGCACCATGCTTGATGAATACAAGACTCCTCGTCGCTTCTGGCCTAAGGCAACTGATACTGCATGCCACATCATCAACAGGGTATATCTTCACAAATTCTTCAAGAAGGCTTCGTATGAACTTATGGCTGGCAAGAAACCCAATGTAAGTTATCTCAAAGTCTTCGGTGCAAAATGCTAGATTAGAGATCCTCACCACAGTTCAAAATTTGCACCGAAAGCACATGAAGGTTTTATGCTTGGTTACGGAAAAGACTTGCACACCTACAGAGTCTTCAACATCTACCACCACAAGGTTGTTGAAACTGTAGATGTGCGATTTGATCAAACTGATGGCTCGCAAAGAGAGCACCTGCCTTCTGTGTTAGATGAACAGTCTCCTGAGGAATCCATTAAGCTGAAGGCTACAAAAGATGTCATACCCACTGAGGAAGTCATTCCAACGAATGAAGACATTCATGCTGATACACCTGAAGAAAATGGTGCTGAAGAAAATCCTCAGCCACATCAACCTTCTCATCCTAGAGTTGCAAATGAAGTGCAGATTGACAAAATCATCGATGACATCAATGCACCAGGTCCTCTCACTCGCTCAAAAGCTTCACATTTAACTAACTTTTGTGGGCACTTTGCCTTTGTCTCTATCATAGAGCCCACCAAAGTTGATGAAGCATTCAAGGAGCCAGAGTGGATTCAAGCTATGCAAGAGGAATTGCATCAATTCAAGCTCAACAACGTGTGGGAACTTGTCAAGCAGCGAGATCCTCGCAAGCATAACATCATAGGTACCAAGTGGATCTACCGCAACAAGCAAGATGAAAATGGCCTTGTGGTAGGGAATAAGGCGCGTCTTGTAGCTCAAGGCTACACACAGGTTGAGGGAATTGACTTTGATGAAACTTTTGCACCTGTTCTAGACTTGAAGCTATTCGCATATTGCTTGCTTATGCTAACCATCATGATAGCATCTTATATCAAATGGATGTGAAAAATGCATTCCTCAATGGTAAGCTTGAGGAAGAAGTATATGTTGCTCAACCCCCAGGTTTTGAAGACCCTAAGCATCCTGACAAAGTCTTCAGACTCAACAAGGCCCTCTATGGCCTCAAGCAGGCCCCTCGGGTGTGGTACGACACTCTGAAGGAATTCCTCATGAAGAAAGGCTTCAGACCTAGTTCACTCGACCCAACTCTTTTCACAAAATCCTATGACAATGAACTGTTCATATGCCAAATATACGTAGACAATATTATCTTTGGCTGTACTGACAAACGTTACAGTGATGAATTTGCCTATATGATGAGTGAAGAATATCAAACGTCTATGATGGGAGAGTTGAAATTCTTCTTAGGTCTTCAAATTCGTCAGCAAGATAACGACATCTTCATCTCACAAGAGAAATACCTCAAGGATGTTCTGAGGAAATTTGACATGCAAGATTGCAAAGGTGTCAAAACTCCAATGCCATCAAAAGGCCACCTCTACACTGATGAAAATGGTAAAGATTTCGATCAGAAGGTATACCGCTCCATGATTGGCTCCCTATTGTATCCATGTACATCTAGGCCTGATATTATGCTAAGTGTTTGCATGTGTGCCCGATTCCAAGCAACACCGAAGGAATCACACCATAAGGCTGTGAAACATATTCTTCGATACTTAGCTCACACACCAACACTTGGATTATGGTATCCCAAGGGCTGAAATATTCACCTCGTCAGATACTCTGATGTTGACTATGCTAGAGATCATGTGGATCGCAAGTCAACCTCAGGCACATGTCATTTCCTTAGACGATCCTTAGTCTATTGGTCCTTGAAGAAGCAGAACTACGTTTCACTCTCTACTGCTGAAGCTGAGTACATTGCTGCTGGCTCATGTTGTGCTCAGTTACTATGGATGAAGCAAACCCTGAAGGACTACGACATCAAGTTGAAGAATGTGCCTCTCTACTGTGACAACGAGGGTGCCATCAAGATTGCTTACAACCCAGTTCAGCACTCCAAGACCAAGCACATCCAGATTCGTCATCACTTTCTTCGAGATCATGTACTCAAGGGCGACATCTCCATCGATCACATTCCCACTAAAGAACAACTGGCCGATATCTTCACTGTCCGACATCTTCATCCAGCTAAATATCTTAGAATCTTCGAATGTTCTTTGAAGAAGGACACATATCCTAACACTTATGTAAAATTGATGACTTAGATGTGCAACACACGAAGTGATGTTTTTCTTCAATCAATGAAGAATAACCCTCTAAGTGTGAAGAAATTAATAAAGAATTTGATTCTCAGAACCCTACGACAATTGTACGCGGTGTATGAAATCATAATTCTTATACGGTGGGTCACGCCACCAACCAAAGTTGAAATTCTTCAAAATTGAGTTTTTCTTCATTTTGCAAATTCTTCAAATTTTAAAATTCCTCAAGTTTGCAAATTCCACAAGTTTTCAAATTCTTCAAACTTTGAAACGCATGTTCTTCATTGACTACATATATATATATATATATATATATATGAGTTTTCAATGTCCTCAATAGCATTCACTTATTGCTAATTCTTCAAGGTTATTTTCATCTAAGTGAATCTGATCGGACCCCTTCCCCCTCTATGCTAAACTCAACCTAGTCTGTTCACAAATTCTTCAGATGCATTCTACTTTGAAACTCGTTCAAAGTCTTCATTGTGTCCTTGACAGCTGAAGAATTTGCGTACGGAAACTTTGAAATTTTCACTATCAAAATTTTCATCGGTTCCCGCTCAAACGGTTCCGATTCCCGTGACTGGATAACCCACGATCCCCCACTATTCCCACTTCTTAGTATGTGGGTGACACCTGTCGCGTGAAGAGCAAGGGTCAGGGGCAATCCTGTCCAAAATCTTCGGACAGATTTGGTTTCACCTCCACTATAAATACCCCTCCCCTTCCACTGTTCTCGGTTACTCCTCATCTCTACTCTCTCTCCCGAGCTCCAACCTAGCGCCGCCGCTAAAGTCATCGACGCCAGTGTGGAAGAGATTCACTGCCTCGACCTTGCCGTCGCCGTACTCGCATCGGCCGTGGAAGTCTTCATCCCGCCGCCGCCGTAGCTGTCTCCCTTTGCCAAGCTAGGGCATGGGAGATCTGGACTGACGAACTTCCTCAATCTCATCTCATAGTTCGTCGTGTTCTTCATCAGGCTAAATAATTTTTTTACTGCCCTTATTTGATCTTCAAGATTTCCCAAATCTTTAGAAAGGTGTTTATTCTTCAAGAATCTCATTCTAAAGCACCTTAGATGTTCATACACTTGATGACTTTCTCTAAGTTATGATTTTCTTCAAGATTCCTCAATTGTGTGAATCCTCAAAATTTGCACAGCTCTGGAACCTAAGACAAAGAACACTTAGTAAAATTCCTCAAGACACAAATGGTCAAATTCCTCACACCTATTTTTATTGAAAATTTCTAAGAACGCATATGACCTCTTCAAATTCCTCGCACCTATACTCTGGTCACAGGTACAACATGTCCGCTGATGAATCACTAGGTTCTCATCAACTTAACTCATTTGCAGCGTTTCTTGAGGAAAAACTATATACTTCTTCAGAGTCCTCAAGAGTTCAAAATCCTCAGCTGAAGAAAATGGCTGATGGGAAAAAGCCACAGAAAGGTGGGAAGAAGCCAGATGTGCACACTGCTTTTGAGATTCCAGATGACTTGTATGAGGAATACTGTACACCCGATGAAGAAACACATGGCAAAGAGACAACTAAGCAGAGAAAGATTCGTCTGCAGAAAATTGAGAGGAGATGGGCAAAGGAATGGAAGGAATATCATTATGTAACTCCAAAATACATGATGAAATTCACTGTGAAACCTCCATGCAGCAGGCCACCTTTGGCCCAAAACCAAATTGCTGATCCCACTAGTCTCAAAACTCGTGAAGACTTTCCTCATATATGGGAAAAACAGCAAGCCAAGCTCGCAAGGAAAGCAAAAGAGGCAGTGAGGAAATTCAATGAAGACTCTGCTACTGCTGTCACTGCTAGAGCCTCATCTAGTGCTCCAAAGAAATCAATGATGAAGAAATCTGATGTGAAGACAAGTTCTTCAACCTCAAAACCATCACAGTAGATTCCTCAAGTCCAAAGGCCTCAACCTTCAAAGGCCTCAGATGCTGGTACTTGTCACATCCCTAGCTAGGAGTCATAGTATAACATGTGTTTGCATCATGTTTCATCTTATTGCATCAACATGAAATGGGGAACAAAAGAAACCCCAAGCTCACTATGAATCCAAACAATTCAAACTTGGTGAAAATTCAACAAATCCAAAATGCCCACTAAAAATGTTCACTATGTCTGGTAAATTTGGACATGATTAGAACATGGATCGTTTTAATTATTTGAACACCTAAAGCCATTTAGAAATAAATGATAAAGCCCCTGATAATGATAAATAAAGCATTATCATTATTTCTAATTTCAAATTATTTTGAAACTTTTCAGATAAGTCTGAAATATTCAAACTTCAATATATAAAATGTCCTGGATATTTTACAAAGTCATTTGTACCTGCAAATAAATAAACAAATGTCAGATCATTTAACTGAAAAGAAAAAAAGAAAGAAAAAGAAGAAGAGGAGGCCCAGGTGGAGCTGACCCAGCTGGCCCAGCCAGCCCCACCGTCTTCAACCTCCTGCCAGTAGGCAGGAGGGCGTGTGGCAGCGGCGCGCCGGCCAGCTCCTGCTTGCCTGGCTGCCGTGGAGCCCCCTGGGAGCGCCAGCGCCCTCCCCCCTCCTCGTCGTGGCCCTTTTCTCCTCCCCCTCTCTCACCCGCCACTCTCCCTCTCGCTCCCCCTCTCCCCCTCTCTGTTCTTCTCTCCTGTCGGCATCCGAAGCCGTTGCCGCCGCCGATTCGTCGCCCTGGCGCCTCCCCGAGCCCGTGAGCTCCGTCATCAGCTGTGTTCTGAGCACCTCCGTCGATTCCCCTCCTTCTCCTTGCCGTCTAGCTGCCGTAGCCGCCGTTCCCGTCATGCCCGAAGCTCCCCGCCGCCGGTGTTAATGGCCATCGCGGCCAGAGCACCCGCCGTGCTCAATTGAGCACCCCGTCGTGCTTGCCCGGGCCCGTAGGTGCTGCCCCGACCTCCAGCGCCCCCTCCCGCAGGCCCTAGCGCCGAGGCCTCCCTTGTCCGAGCTCCGGCCGCCACCTCCTTCATCATAGCCGCGAGCTCCGGCGTTCCCCGCGCCCTGGGTGCGGGCGAGTAGGGGCTTCGCCCCAGTGCCTCCGGCTGCCGCTCCTGTGGCCGGCAGCACGGACGCGGCCGCGACCAGAGATCGCGGAGACGAGCCCGTCGCCTGAGCCTTGCAGGTGGGCCCCCTTGTCAGGTTAATTACCCCCCCTGTGCCATTGACGGGTGGGCCCAGCCCTGCTAATTAGTAGTTAGTTTAATTAAAAAAACTGTTAGATGCATGTGTCATTGACAAGTGGGGCCCAGGCGCCACGTTTGACCTCGGCTGGCGCATTTGACCTGCTGACATCATCATGACGTCAGGCTAGCATAATAAATTCAATTTTGGTTTTAAAATAAATTCCAGAAATTATTCAAAAGTTCAAAAAATCACATAAATTAATCTGTAAGTCACATGAAAATAATTTATATATGAAAATTTATCAGAAAAATCCAATGAATCCAATGGGGCTATTGTCATGGATGTTAGAACAATCTAAGTAGGTGGACATGGACATTTACTAATAGGTTAATATATGGAATTTGAAATGAAGAACAATTTTGAACCTATATTCAAACCCATTTCAAATCAACATGAACACTAGTTGCATTAGCTCATCCATACATGCTATCATGCCATGATCATGCATCTTATTGTTGCACTTGTGTGTGTTGATTGTTTCTTATCTGCATTGCGGTAGGCCCTGCTCCTGAGGATACCCCCGAGTATCCCGACAAAGGAGAGAACCTTTCCGTTTCCCAGCAAGGCAAGCAACCCCTTTGATCATTCCGATAACATCCCACTCTCTCACTCCTGCTCTTGTTTATTGCATTAGGACAGTCGATCACATCTCAGTCATACACGGTAGATGATCCTATTCTGCTGCATAACCTGACATTGTCATAGTAAATAGCTAAACCTTGCAACCTAGCATACCTAGTAGATGCTTGTGCCATGATGTGCTTAGCTTACTTTGCCTGCTATGCTTGCTATACTTAGAGTTTGGTCAGGTCTGATTCATCTGGGTGATGAACTGAGTGAAACGATGTTGTTCTGATGTGGTGATATATGATGAACTCGATTTGGTAAAGGTAGCGATGAGAGGCTATGTAGGAGTACATAGTGGGTTGTCTCATCGGGACCGTTCTTAGGAACCGAGTTCCGTGTTTGTGATCCAAGTCTAGTTACTACCACATGTTGGGATACTTAATTGACCCTCTCGACCTATCATTCGCTTAGTCCTTAGTCCAGGAGTTGCAAGTAGTTTCTGGTGTTTATAGCATGCTGGAGGCCGTGCGTAGCGCTGACCCTAGGGGTGGGTTACGACGCGGTAGGCAGTGGCATGGTGTACCAAGGGTCACCCGGATGGTGGGCTTGGGAACCCTGCGCACATCGTTTGGGGCCGTAGCGGAAACGTTGGCCGGACTTCCATGCGGGTTCAATCTCAAATAGGCGATAACCTGGACTAGAGGTCTTATGTAATTAGCGGTCGTGGCCGACTCCCTCGCTGGGCATCCGCTTGAAGGTTGCCGAGGTGCATGGTTTATGAGCACACAACGATAAGTGGCGAGAGGGTGTGTGAAGAAGTACACCCCTGCAGGGTATGAAACTATTCGAATAGCCGCGTCCTCGGATATGGACTACTTGGAGAACTTATGTTGTTCATAGATAATCTAATGGATTCTCATAAAAATATCAAGACAAGTGTGAGTACCGTGGATGGCACTCTCCCAGGAGGGAAGTGAATCCATGGTGGTGTATTTTTATGGAGTTAGTGGACTCGTGTGCGATATCTAAAATGTAAACAAAGAGTTAAAATTGAGTAGTGTAGGTTAGCCACGAGTCAAAGCTGGCATTGCTGCATAACTCCACCTCCCCCTTGTTGATACATGAGCATGAATAGACTAGGTCTGTTTTAAAGACTTGCTGAGTACGTTTGTACTCACACTTGCTTAATAAATGTTGCAGATGAGACCCAGGACCCATTAGGTGGGTTCTTTCTAGACGTTGACGACGTCGAATAGCTGGTGTCCCAGCTACGACCTATGCCCTGTGGCGGGCTATAGATAGTCAGGCCATGTGCCTTTTTATCCTTTCATCTGTCTGTACTCAGACAGCTTATGCTTCCGCTTGGTTTGTATGAACATGTTTGTATGACTTGAGTGTCAGGTCATGTGACCCCTATCTGTAAGAACATATTATGTAAGGCTCTTCTAAGCTTCTTAAATAAAAGCCATGTTGTTGTATAGTTATGTTGTGATGCCATGGTTGTATCTGTGCATATCGGGCATGTCGTGCATACGTGTGACGTGCAACGGTATGTATGGGATCCGACACCTAGTCATGTGCCTTTAGTAGTACTCTTTACGGGAAACTGCCTCTTTATGCTTCCACCGAGCCATGGTAGCTTGCTACTGCTCCGGACACATTGATTGACCGACATGTATCCTTCTTTGCTGCTGTGTCTGTCCCTTCGGGGAAATGTCTCGTGGTGTAATGGAGTCCCTGTAGCCTGCTACGACTCGTCTACGTGCAGTGATGGCATTTGTGTCTCACGACGTAATGGAGTCCCTGTAGCTTGCTATGACTCGTCTACACACGTTTGAGGCCGACACCTGCATTGCTAGGTTATGTATGCCTGTTTCCGTACGGATGTGCCGCTTAGGTTCTATGACTAGTCATGTCAGCCCGGGTTCTTTGTCGTTTGATTGCCAGCGACATGTTCACATACGTGAGCCAAAAGACGCAAACGGTCCCGGCTAAGGCAAGGCTGCAGCTGTGGAACTTACCATGCGTGAGGCCGCAAAGTGATGTGATATGTTACAGTCTGGATTCTTATGACTTAGGATCGGGGTCCCGATAGCGTTGGTATCAGAGCCTGACTGGCTGTAGGACTACCAAGCCAAACCGGTCGAAGTTGAGTCTAGAAACACTATAGAAAAGTAGGGGAATTGATTGTGGAAGGGAACGTAAGGCTCTTTTTACTCCTCTTCCCAAGTTATTCTATGCTGAGTCATTCTCATCTTTTCTGCGGGGATAAGAACTAGGCTACTCATCCATTGCTTAGGATGCCGAGTTACTAAGCATGGACTACTAGCTAGCTTGTTGCAAGTGAATGTGGGTATTCAAGTATTGTTGGTGTGACAAACAGATGGAGAAGAGATTTGAGTCTAGAAAGTCGAGTGGTTATGCTTTTCCAATCTTTTGCTGTTGTCTCAAAATCCTTTTTGAGCAATTACAGCCGTTATGCTGTCCAATTTCTGCTAGAGTCTCTTATGTCTTTGCATCATTCTCTATTTCAGATGCCCCCTCGTCCTTCTCGTCAGGTGGTCCATCTGACCAGGTGCATCGATGTACCGGGTCACACGGCCATGTTGGTTAGAGTCATGATGGAGGCTGGATACTGTTGGTACCTGGAGTACATAGTGGAGGAACAGTATCGAGATTTCAACCAAAGTCGGTATCTGTGTACCGTCAAGATTTATCCTTCATACCCTGGAGCTGCAGAGCCGCTTCACTGGACTTATGGATTAGGTGTCATCATAGATATGGCAGTTCAGGAGGCCGCTTACACCATGCTGACTATCATGAGGTTTCACCATGATCTGCTTCAGAACACAGAGTTTTGTTATGTTCCTGCTTCTATGGGAGGAGAGGATGGTTATCTTAGTGCAGCCTACTATGATCATTCCCATGAGGACCCTAGGCTACAGGTGACCGCTCAGATGTTGGAGAACAGGGATCGTGATGCACGTGCCCTTCGCATGGAGCTTTATGCCACCCATGCATGTCTTTGGACAACCCTGACGCAGTTGGCACCTGTCATGCAGATAGGCTATGGAGATTTGGAGATGCTGACCCCACCGCGGACTCATCTGCCAGCACACGTAGACTAGCCCGATGTTGGAGGCATCACCCCTCTTCGAGGACCGCTGTTGCCGCCGACAAGGGGATCAAGGCCACACCCGTGTCCTTATGGCTCCCAGGGATCACAAGCTAGAGTGTTTCTAGATCCTCAGGTTTAGCTCCCGGGTCATGGGGGTAACCTGTATGAGGCATTCTACGGCGATGCTTGAGTACATGGATGTTAGTTCTAGTATGGTAGTAATTGTATCGCCACAGTCCTGCGTGTCTTGTGGGATATGATGAGGTTGAGAGCTGAGTTCCGGAGGTGTAGATAGATAATGTATAGGAAGCTTGTAATGCCTTCGATGAGTTGTGTCATCTTTCTGTAGTTGTATCTCAGCTTGGCTTGTACTGAACTATGTCATGGTGTGTATGAATCATGGTGTTCATATGGAAGTTGTTTTACCATGTTGATTGGTGTTTACCCTGCATGCCATGTTGTCCAGTACATTCCTTATCCTATGTCTTAGAGTTGTTGTGCCCTATGATTAAGCTGTGGGTTTGTTTCTCCAGGATGGTGGCAACTAGGAATAACCCCGTGCCTGCCCCTGAGTAGGGCGAGGGAAGCCAGCCAAGGCAAGAGGATCTACCACATGCGGCTTCCTTGGCGGAAGTAATGCTTGAAGCCGAAAGGAACAAGAGGGAGACCAATAGGCTGTTGGAAAGAATCGAGCAGGACACAACACGTGCTCCTCGCAATGACCTCAATGATGGCGTATCACTTGGTGATTTCATCAGACTGAGCCCACCCAAATATCATCATTCGGTCGACCCACTCGACGCGGATGACTGGCTGACTAGCATGTATCGCAAGATCCGGGCTGCCAATGTGACTGAGGCCAACAAGGTGACCTTTGCAACTTACTTTCTGGAAGGTCCCGCCAATCTTTGGTGGGAAAATTTCGAAGCCATGTGTCCCGCAGGCCCCGCACCAACTTGGGCAGAGTTCAGTGCCACATTTCGTACCCATCACATCCCGGAAGGGCTGATGGATCGTAAGAGAGAGGAATTATGTGCCTTCACCCAGGGCAGACTGTCAGTGGATGCTTATAGTCGTGAGTTTGGAAACCTTGCTTGCTATGCTCCTGAGGAAGTTTCTACTGATGCCAAGAAGCAGGCTAGGTTCCGCAAGGGACTTAACCCCGAGCTCCGCCGAGATCTACGCCTGCATGAGTGCACCACTTTCCAGGCTCTCGTCAACAAGGCTATCAGTGTCGGGACTGGACAGACTGATTATGAGGCCACGAGAAAGCACAACCATGACTTCAACCCTGCATCTGGCTCAGGCTCCAATAAACGTCGGATCTGGGTGCCCAACGCAGCTCTGCTGCCAAAATACAATGTGAGGCCGTCCTTCCAGGCGCCTCACCCAGTTCAGCCCAACTCTCCAGTCAGACCCTTTGGAGGACCGCCTGCAAATGTTGCTCCCCGTGCCACCATGGTTTGCTATAAGTGTGGAGAACTAGGACACTACTCTCGTGAGTGTCCCCAGAATAATGTTAAGCCCGCTGGACGTGGAAAGCCAGGAAAAGCCTTCTTTGTGAAGCTAGCTCCTGCTTGTGGACGAGTGAACTATGTGTCTGCTGAGGAAGCCCTTGAGGATCCTGATGTTATCCTAGGTACACTCCTTATAAATAGTCATCCATCATTTGTCTTATTTGACACCGGGGCATCTCATTCTTTTATCTCAAAAAGTTATGCACAGTTGCATAACATGTCTTTTTGTGATATGCCTACTCCTTTAGTAGTGCAGACTCCGGGTTCAAAATGGCAAACTTCTAGAGTGAGCCATGATAATGAGATTCTAGTGGATAGACTAGTCTTCGTAGCATCTTTGATAGCCCTCAAGTCTTCGGACATCAATATCATTCTAGGTATGGATTGCATGAAAGCCCACTATGCCAAGATTGATACTCATTCTAGGAATGTTCAACTTACACATCCATCGGGTGAGATAGTTAATGTCTCCACTCGAACAACCAAGCGCCAACTCTATTCCCTCAATGCTAGCCCTCTTCTAGAGTTAGAAGATATTCCGGTAGTCCGTGACTTTCCAGATGTCTTTCCAGAAGAACTGCCAGGAATTCCTCCTGTCAAAGATGTTGAGTTTGTGATAGAGCTCATCCCAGGGGCTGTCCCAATAGCCAGAAGACACTATAAGATGGCACCCTTAGAACTAGCCGAACTTAAGATCCAACTCGATGAGGCTTTGAAGAAAAGTTTCATCCATCCCAGTTCTTCTCCTTGGGCTTGTCTCGTCCTCTTCGTCAAGAAGAAGGATGGTTCGGATCGGATGGTTGTGGATTATCGGCCAGTGAATCTGGTCACCATAAAGAACAAGTATCCGCTCCCCAGGATCAACGATTTGTACGATAAACTCGCTGGATCCTCTGTCTTTTCCAAAATGGATTTGAGGTTGGGATACCATCAAATCAGAATTAGGAACGGGGACATTCCAAAAACGGCTTTTGTTACTCGTTATGGCCAATACGAGTACACCGTCATGTCCTTCGGTTTAACCAATGCCCCAGCCACCTTCTCTCGCTTGATAAATTCGGTATTCGTGGAGTATTTAGATAAATTCGTCATGGTTTACTTCGATGACATACTTATCTACTCGAAGAACGAACAAGAACATGCCGAGCATCTATGGCTGGTATTGATGAAACTTCGAGAGCACCGCTTGTACGCCAAATTCTCCAAGTGTGAATTTTGGTTGCCAGAAGTGACCTATGTGGGCACGTGATATCTGGTAAAGGTATTGCTGTCAATCCCGAGAGAGTTCAGGCCGTCCTTGATTGGACTCAACCTGAATCAGTTAAGCAAGTTCGGAGTTTCCTTGGCTTAGCGAGCTATTGTCGCTGCTTTGTCGAGAATTTCTCCAAAGTTGCAAAACCTCTGACTGAAATCCTCAAGAAAGATAAAAAGTTCGAGTGGACTCCACAATGCGAGCATAGTTTTTAGGAGTTGAAAAGACGACTGACCTCTGCTCCCGTTCTGGTGCCACCTGATTTCTCTAAGGACTTTGCTATCTATTGCGACGCCTCACGACAAGGATTAGGTTGCATTCTCATGCAAGATCGTCATGTGATTGCATACGCATCTCGACAGTTGCGTCCACATGAGGATAATTATCCAACACATGATCTTGAGCTCGCAGTCGTAGTCCATGCACTAAAAACCTGGCGACATTATCTTCTGGGTAATCGGTGCGAAATTTACACTGATCACCAAAGTCTAAAATATATATTCACCCAGCCGGATTTGAATCTTAGGAAAATAAGGTGGGTAGAGTTGATTACAGATTATGACTTAGGGATAACTTACACCCCGGGGAAAGCCAATGTCATGGCTGATGCACTAAGTCGTAAGTCTTATTGTAACAACCTGATGTTACAACAAGGTCAACCACTTCTCCATGAGGAATTTCGGAAGTTAAACCTTCACCTTGTTCCTCAAGGATTCCTATCCAACCTGGTGGTGAAACCTAATCTTAAGGATCAAATAGTAGTTGTCCAGAAATATGATAAGGGTATATCCCGGATCAAGGGGAATATTGCTAGCGGAAACGCTAAAGATTTCTCCAAGAATGATGAAGGTGTTGTGTTCTTCCAGAACCGGTTGGTGGTTCCCAAGAGCACACGCTTAAGACAGCTGATCCTTAAGGAGGCTCATGATTCTCCTATCTCAATTCATCCGGGTAGTACCAAGATGTATCAGGACCTACGCCAGAGGTTCTGGTGGACTAGGATGAAAAGATAAATTGCTCAGTTCGTTGCTAACTGCGACGTTTGTCATCGCGTGAAAGCAGAACATCAAAGTCCTATTGGCACCCTTCAACCTTTAGCTATTCCTGAATGGAAATGGGATAAAGTCGGTATGGATTTCATTACCGGATTTCCCAGGACTAAGAGAGGGAATAATACTATATTTGTGGTCATCGACCGTCTTTCCAAAGTGGCTCATTTTCTTCCTGTTCGGGAAAGTATAACTGCTAGCCAGCTAGCGGAGTTGTATGTTTCTCGAAAAGTTTCTCTTCATGGTGTTCCTTTGGAGATTAACTCAGACCGTGGAAGTATTTATACTTCCCGATTTTGGGAAAGTTTTCAAACCGCTATGGGGACTCATCTATCCTTTAGCACTGCTTTCCACCCGCAATCAAGTGCTCAAGTTGAGCGAGTCAATTAAATCCTCGAAGACATGCTCCGAGCTTGTGTTATATCTTTCGGTATGAATTGGGAGAAATGTCTTCCATTTGCCGAATCTGCTTATAACAATAGTTATCAATCAAGCTTGGGCAAAGCCCCTTTTGAAGTTCTCTATGGACGAAGGTGTCGAACACCTCTTAACTGGTCGGAAACCGGAGAGAGGCAACTCTTTGGTCCGGATATGATCCAGGATGCAGAGGAGCAAGTTCGCATTATTCGTGAAAAGTTGAAAACAGCCCAATCTCGTCAAAAGAGCCAATATGATCGCCATCAAAAGGCTATGACCTATGAAATTGACGAGAAGGCTTACCTTTGGGTTACACCTCTGAAGGGTACCCATCGATTCGGTATCAAGGGCAAGTTGGCTCCTCGTTACATTGGACCTTTTCGCATTCTTGCCAAACGAGGAGAGGTTGCCTACCAATTGGAACTTCCGCCGCATCTTTCCAAGGCTCATGATGTCTTCCACGTCTCGCAACTCAGGCGTTGCTTCTCGGACCCTGTCCGTGAGGTAGACCACGTAGCGCTTGATCTCCAAGATAACCTTACATATCGAGAATACCCTGTTCGTATTCTTGATCAAGCTGAGCGTACCACTCGGCGTCGGAACATCAAGTTTCTTAAGGTTCAGTGGTCACACCATTCTGAAAAGGAGGCCACCTGGGAAAGAGAAGATCGTCTTCGACTAGAGTACCTCGCGCTCTTTCCGACGACTTCAAAATCTCGGGACGAGATTCTTTTGAGTGGGGGTGAGTTGTCACATCCTTAGCTAGGAGTCATAGTATAGCATGTGTTTGCATCATGTTTCATCTTATTGCATCAACATGAAATGGGGAACAAAAGAAACCCCAAGCTCACTATGAATCCAAACAATTCAAACTTGGTGAAAATTCAACAAATCCGAAATGCCCACTAAAAATGTTCACCATGTCTGGTAAATTTGGACATGATTAGAACATGGATCATTTTAATTATTTGAACACCTAAAGCCATTTAGAAATAAATGATAAAGCCCGTGATAATGATAAATAAAGCATTATCATTATTTCTGATTTCAAATTATTTTGAAACTTTTCAAATAAGTCTAAAATATTCAAACTTCAATATATAAAATGTACTGGATATTTTACAAAGTCATTTGTACCTGCAAATAAATAAACAAATGTCAGATCATTTAATAGAATAGAAAAAAAGAAAGAAAAAGAAGAAGAGGAGGCCCAGGTGGAGCTGGCCCAGCTGGCCCAACCAGCCCCACCGTCTTCAACCTCCTGCCAGTAGGCAGGAGGGCATGTGGCAGCGGTGCGCCGGCCAGCTCCTGCTTGCCTGGCTGTCGTCGAGCCCCCTGGGAGCGCCAGCGCCCTCCCCCCTCGTCGCCGTGGCCCTTTTCTCCTCCCTCTCTCTCGCCCGCTGCTCTCCCTCTCCCTCCACCTCTCCTCCTCTCTGTTCTTCTCTCCTGTCGGCATCCGAAGCCGTCATCGCTGTCGATTCGTCGCCCTGGTGCCTCCCCGAGCCCGCGAGCTCCGTCATCAGCTGCGCCGTGAGCCCCTCCATCGATTCCTCTCCTTCTCCTTGCCATCTAGCTGTCGTAGCCGCTGTTCCCGTTGCGCCTGAAGCTCCCCACCGCCGGCGTTAATGGCCACCGCGGCCAGAGCACCCGTCGTGCTCAGTTGAGCACCCCGCCATGCTTGTGCGGGCCCGTAGGTGCCGCCCTGACCTCCAGCGCCCCCTCCCACAGGCCCTAGCGCCGAGGCCTCCCTTGGCCGATCTCCGGCAGCCGCCTCCGGCGTCGTAGCCGTGAGCTCCGGCATTCCCCGCGCCCTCTGCTAGCTCCCCTGGGTGCGGGCTAGCAGGGGCTTCGCCCTAGTGCCTCCGGCTGCCGCTCCCGTGGCCGGTAGCACGGACGTCGCCGTGACTAGAGGTCGTCGGTGACGAGCCCGTCGCTTGAGCCCTGCAGGTGGGCCCCCTTGTCAGGTTAATTAACCCCCCCTGTGCCATTGACAGGTGGGCCCAGCCCTGCTAATTAGTAGTTAGTTTAATTAAAAAAACTGTTAGATGCCTGTGTCATTGACAGGTGGGGCCCAGGCGCCAGGTTTGACCTGGGCTGGCACCTTTGACCTGCTGACATCATCATGACGTCAGGCTGGCATAATAAATTCATTTTTGGTTTTAAAATAAATTCCAGAAATTATTGAAAAGTTCAAAAAAGCATATAAATTAATCTGTAAGTCACATGAAAATAATTTATATATGAAAATTTATCAGAAAAATCCAATGAATCCAATGGGGCTATTGTCATGCATGTTAGAACAATATAAGTAGGTGGACATAGACATTTACTAATTGGTTAATATATGAAATTTCAAATGAAGAACAATTTTGAACCTATATTCAAACCCATTTCAAATCAACATGAACACTAGTTGCATTAGCTCATCCATACATGCTATCATGCCATGATCATGCATCTTATTGTTGCACTTGCGTGTGTTGATTGTTTCTTATCTGCATTGCGGTAGGCCCTGCTCCTGAGGATACCCCCCGAGTATCCTGATGAAGGAGAGAACCTTTCCGTTTCCCAGCAAGGCAAGCAACCCCTTTGATCATTCCGATAACATCCTACTCTCTCGCTCCTGCTCTTGTTTATTGCATTAGGACAGTCGATCATATGTCAGTCATACACGGTAGATGATCCTATTCTGCTGCATAACTTGACATTGTCATAGTAAATAGCTAAACCTTGCAACCTAGCATACCTAGTAGATGCTTGTGCCATGATGTGCTTAGCTTACTTTGCCTGCTATGCTTGCAATACTTAGAGTTGGGTCAGGTCTGATTCATCTGTGTGATGAACTGAGTGAAATGATGTTGTTCTGATGTGGTGATATATGATGAACTCGATTTGGTAAAGGTAGTGATGAGAGGCTATGTAGGAGTACATAGCGGGTTGTCTCATCGGGACCGTTCTTAGGAACTGAGTTCCGTGTTTGTGATCCAAGTCTAGTTACTACCACACATTGGGATACTTAATTGACCCTCTCGACCTATCATTCGCTTAGTCCTTAGTCCAGGAGTTGCAAGTAGTTTCTGGTGTTTATAGCATGCTAGAGGCCGTGCGTAGCGCTGACCCTAGGGGTGGGTTATGACGCGGTAGGCAGTGGCATGGTGTACCAAGGGTCACCCGAATGGCGGGCTTGGGAACCCCGCGCACATCGTTTGGGGTCGTAG
The DNA here is from genome assembly GCA_022496015.1 of Hordeum marinum. Classification (NCBI taxonomy): domain Eukaryota; kingdom Viridiplantae; phylum Streptophyta; class Magnoliopsida; order Poales; family Poaceae; genus Hordeum; species Hordeum marinum. The sequence continues at coordinate 106,682,746 of CM039676.1, read as the reverse complement.
CAGAAACTTCGGCCGGACTTCCGTGCGGGTTCAATCTCAAATAGGCGATAACCTAGACTAGAGGTCTTATGTGATTGGCGTTCGTGGCCGACTCCCTCGCTGGGCATCCGCTTGAAGGTTGCCGAGGTGCATGGTTTATGAGCACACAACGATAAGTGGCGAGAGCGTGTGTGAAGAAGTACACCCCTGCAGGGTATGAAACTATTTGAATAGCCGCGTCTTCGGATATGGACTACTTGGAGAACTTATGTTGTTCATAGATAATCTAATGGATTCTCACAAAAATATCAAGACAAGTGTGAGTACCGTGGATGGCACTCTCCCAGGAGCAAAGTGAATCCATGGTGGTGTACTGTTATGGAGTTAGTGGACTCGTGTGCGATATCTAAAATGTAAACAAAGAGTTAAAATTGAGTAGTGTAGGTTAGCCATTAGTCAAAGCTGGCATTGCTGCATAACTCCACCTCCCCCTTGTTGATACATGAGCATGAATAGACTAGGTCTGTTTTAAAGAATTGCTGAGTACGTTTGTACTCACGTTTGCTTAATAAATGTTGCAGATGAGACCCAGGACCCATTAGGTGGGTTCTTTCTAGACGTTGACGACGTCGAATAGCTGGTGTCCCAGCTACGACCTATGCCCTGTGGCGGGCTATAGATAGTTAGGCCATGTGCCTTTTTATCCTTTCATCTGTCTGTACTCAGACAGCTTATGCTTCCGCTTGGTTTGTATGAACATGTTTGTATGACTTGAGTGTTGGGTCATGTGACCCCTATCTGTAAGAACATATTATGCAAGGCTCATCTGAGCTTCTTAAATAAAAGTCATGTTGTTGTATAGTTATGTTGTGATGCCATGGTTGTATTTATGCATATCGGGCATGTCGTGCGTACGTTTGACGTGCAACGGTATGTATGGGATCCGACACCTAGTCGTGTGCCTTTAGTAGTACTCTTTACGAGAAACTACCTCTTTGTGCTTCCACCGAGCCATGGTAGCTTGCTACTGCTCCAGACACATTGATTAACCGGCATGTATCCTTCTTTGTTGCTGTGTTTGTCCCTTTGAGGAAATGTCTCGCGGTGTAATGGAGTCCCTGTAGCCTGCTACGACTCGTCTACGTGCAGTGATGACATTCATGTCTCATGACGTAATGGAGTCCCTGTAGCTTGCTATGACTCGTCTACACACGCTGGAGGCTGACACTTGCATTGCTGGGTTATGTATGCCTGTTTCCGTACGGATTTGCCGCTTGGGTTCTATGACTAGTCATGTCGGCCCGGGTTCTCTGTCGTTTGATTGCCAGCGACATTGTCACGCCCAAGATGTGATCCTATCCTTATTTGGGCACGAGGGCCTCGACAGGGATAGAAGCGCATCTCGATGCGTTCGCAAGAATGGATATCATTACAAGTACATGTACAGAAGAGATGAGTATATGGAATTGGCTTACACTCGCCACAAGCTACATCAGAGTCACAACAATACAACATCATCTCAAACATCATTCATAAGATCAGGGTCCGGCTACGGACGAAATCAAACGATAAAATGACATCCACCCTTGCTATCCCAGACTGCTGCCTGGAACCCATCCAAGATTGAGGAAGAAGAAGAAGAAGAAGAACTCCAAGTCAAATCAAGCAACGCGCTCACGTCAAATCATCACATAACCTGCACCTGCAACTGTTGTTGTAGTAATCTGTGAGCCACGGGGACTCAGCAATCTCATTTCCAAGGGTATCAAGACTATTAAAGCTTAATAGGTAAGGCATGGTTAAGTGGTGAGGCTGCAGCAAGCGACTAAGCATTTATATGAGTGGCTAACTTACGAGTACAGAAATTAAAGTATGGTGGTCTACGCATAACGAACGTGAACTAGTAATGATCACTAACTGATCCTGAACACCTACTTACGTCAATCATAACCCCACCATGTTTTCTTACGGATAAGAACTCACGATAAGAGACAGTCATGGTTACGCACACAGTTGGTGTATTTTATTAGAGCTTACTTCAAGTTTGCTATGACCGGGTGTTAAACAAATTATCCAAGTTTGCCACATAACCGCGGGCACGACTTCTCGAAAAGATTTAACCCTGCAGGGGTGCTCCAACTCATCCATCACAAATTAACCACACTCAGCGAGAATAACCTCAACCACGGATCTCGTGATCATCCTAGGCAATTCCAAAGGAAATCCGACACCTCGAGATAACCCGAAGAAATCAGAGTTCCTCACTCGAGACGTTCGAGAAAGGTAAAACAAATCCAGCAAGGCCTCCCGACGTGTCGACAAACCCGACAGGAACCGCGTATCTCGTTCTCAGGACACGGCGGATGGAACTAGCTACAGGGAAAACCAATCCTCAAGTTGCCTCGAGGCGGCCCCGCAGGCAGACCATTTTGGACCAACACTCATATGGAGCACTGGCCTGAGGGTTGATTAAATTATCCACGGGGTCCGGAAAAATATCCCCTATGCAAATTAATTAATTATTAGGCAAATGTAGTACCAATGTTGGGCCTTGCCAGACAAGTTTTATTCTAACCCGAAAATTAAGGGGGTCCCCATAACAACCCCGAGCATGTTAGGAGCGCTCATTTATGGAACATAACACCGGTTCACAAGTAGCTAAGGGCGGCAAGAGTGGAACAAAACACCAAGCAAAAGGCCAAGCCTTCCACCCTTTACCAAGTGTATATGTGCATTAAGTTAAATAGCAGCAATATGGTGATATAACAAAAGAAGGTCCATGTTGGTACATGGGAGCAATTGCACCTACAACTAGCAACGCTATAGAAGGCTGAGCAAGCGGGAACATAGCCACACAATGTTTTGCTGGGTCATGGAAGGGTTAGAGGCTTATCATGGCAATTTTGGGAGGCTTATCAAACAAGTGGTAGGTAGCGAGACATAACGGTAAAAGACGAGACAACTAGCACGACAATGATAGTAATGGTATCCAGGGAAATGTATCATCTTGCCTAAGATCCCGCTCGGAAGAAGATCGAGTCCATGAAGAAGACGAACCAACGTAGTCGAACGAATCCTCACACTCCGAACGCTTTCGGAACTCTATCGAGAAGAAGCAATCCGAAACAAACAATCAACACAAGATACACCACAACAAATGCAAAACACGATGCACAACAAATATGTTGCATGTCCGGATAAATATGCAATGCAAGACAATCCACACAATCAAAGACTACACATTAAAGTGAAGCTCAATATGCAACGAGTTACATATTGACGAAACTCCACATTCGAAATATTTAGTTCACTCCCGTTAGGTACACGACAATATTAAATGTTGTTAAACATGGCAAGAGGTGAAGCATAAGTAAACTAACTATCTAGTCATGTTAAATGAGGCCGGAAACAACTTATAGCATTTCCGACATGACCCCATATGTTAATTTCGAAATTGGTCCAGATCTGCTCTAAACATATTTTATATTTGGTAAACAGCAAAATAAATATCACCATGTTATTCTATACGGAATTCTAGTCGATTTACATATATAGAACATCTCAAACGGAGCTACGGTCTAAAAGATACGAGCAATACAAGATGCGGATGGCATGAATGCAAATGCATGAAAACACCACCACAAACATTTCAAATCATGAATGCAATAAGTTATTATGAAACTATATGAGATTCTAAGCAAGTTTCATATATGGAATGTCATCAACGGAGCTACGGTTCAACCACAATCAACAAAACAAGTTTTAGTTGAAATCTACCAAAAAAAGCAACATAGCATTTTTAACATATGAAAACACAAGCTAGAAGACTCCAAAATGCACAAACCAAGCATGGGGCAATAGCATACAACATCCACTTCATTTCATCTTCACATATCAACATCAAAACATGCATGGATCACTAGGTAGGAAGCTCACAAGAAGGCTACTTAATAACAGTTTCAGACTTAGTGAAATAGCAGTTTTAGACAGTGCAGTTTTTATCACGAAGGCATATTGGCAGCAGTGAAACAATAGGCTACAGGTCATGAAATGGCATGAAACTTAACAGCATAGTAGAGGAAAATATCAACAACAATAACTCCATTGCATCAACCACAAAAGAGGTCTAGATCACTAGCAAATCACATGGCAAGACAACACAAAATATAACAGATTCCAGACTTAGAAATATTTTGGACCCTCAAATAACAGATTTTTATAGCAAGTTGACAACAGCGAAACAACACCTAAACATGCATTTCTATGACAAACAAAATGTCCATGCGCTAGGACACACATCAACGAGCAAGTTTCATGTTGAAAATATTTTCATATGATGTCCGGATTAAATCCTACGAAAATGACAAAAGGGCATCACGGTGAAAATGACATGCACACAAACATGCTCGAATGACAAAACTAAATGCACCGATAAATCCAATAGATTTTTCTACCCCGAAAACATATATAATATGATTAGATTCATGTAGGAATTTAATCACAATTAAATATTCGGTATTAGTCCTATTCATGTTATAGCAATTCAACCATGCAAAATAATGTGCAACCAACATGACAACATTTTTCTCATGCATGAAAATGCGATGCAAATGGGATGAACATTTTTAATTTAAGATTTTATTAATTTGGATGCACGGTTAATTAAATTATGAAAATGCAATTAATATGACATATGATGCAAATGCAGGAAATGATATGTTAATTAGATTAAACATGGGTGATATTGGCATAACAATAATCTACATTTTATTCTAGACATGTTTCATATTAAAATTATTTTGATACGGTGCTCGATTCAATCCTATAAAGGCATTATTAAATCTGCAAATATAATAAAAAGAACAAAAGAAAAAAAAGAAATCAGCAGGGGGCGCTGGGCTCACCCTAGTGGGCCTGGCCCATCTGTCGGCTGGAGGGGGAGGCGTTGGCGAGCTGGCTGGCGACTGGGCCGGAGGAGCGGCCCACCTGCGGGTCAACGCTCGGGCGCTCGGGCTCGTCGTCTCCTCGCTCCTCCCGAGCGGGAGGCATGGCGAGGCCGGCTCGGAGGAGGGAGCGGCGAGGCGCAGGAGGCCGGGGACGACGGGGAACGGCTGGGGCGCGCGGGGATCCGGCCGGATCCGGCTGCGGCCGGCGGCGGGATGGCCAAGGCGGCCGACGGCGAGCTCCGGCCATGGCGGGGACGAGCACCTGCGGAAGAGAGGCCGCGGGGAGAGGTTAGAGGAGGAGAAGAGGAAGAGAAAGGAGGAAAGGGAGAGGAGGGCGGCGGCAGGGAGAGGTCCGGCCGGCGGCTGGAGCTGCTCCGGCGGCTCTCCGGCGAGCTGCTGCGGGCACGGGCATGGGAACCTTCATGGACGGCTCGGGGAGCTCCGGGAGAAGCTCCGGAAATGGCTCCGGACGCCGATTCGGGCCCGAAACGACGGAACGGGCCCAGATGGGCTCGGCGGGCTGGCTAGAGGTGGGGAATGGGGGCTAGGGTTTGGGGGCACGCGGAACGAGGACCTATTTATAGGGATCGGGGCTAGGGGTTACGGCACTGTCCGTTTTCGGACTGGCGGGTGTCGACCCGACTGTCCGGAAGCGGAGGGTCAAGCTGCGGTGCTGTGCAGACGGGCAAAGAGGGGAAGAGGGAGAAGTGCGACCTGTGACACGGAGGTTTTATAAGACACCGAGAACGACCGACGAAATACCGACAACTACCGATAAGCTCTCTACTGCGACTGACCGACGGGGTACCTAACGACCTCAGAACGCGACAAAAATCGACGGGCAGTCTACCTAAGATATAACAAGACCGCACGACAAGTTTCAACTCGATCCGAGAATATTTTGCGCGCGCTTAAAAAAGATTTTATTTAAAAGATGTCGCGGGCGCGTGCGTGTGTGGCTGGTCTTGAACGGGCAACGGCGGAACGGAGAGAACCGGCAACTACGAACGAATGCAAGTTTTCGAAAACCAGCGATGATGCAATGCCGATGATGCAAATGATGCGGTGATGAATGCGACAACCAGATGAACACATGCCGAGAACAGAAACAAAAGGGGAATCTTCTAGAATCTTCTGGAACGTCGGTCTCGGGCTGTCACAACTCTCCTCTACTACACGAGGATCTTGTCCCGAGATCTAGAATGAAAACGGGGAAGAGAAGAGCAAAAGGTAAAACTAAGCTGCTTCTGACAAACGAGTGAAACCAATGAATCTTGGAGGAAGCAAAGATAAGAGGATGAAGGAGAAATAAGCAAGAATTCACGGAAAATTTCGGCAGCACTTCGGCAGGAAAGAGGGGCAAAAATTAGATATGATGGAAACAAATTGAAGAAGAGGCACCCAAACTTCGGTTGGAATAGAATCAAAACTTCATAAGATGAAAGGATCAAGAAAGGATTTCACAGCACTCCGGTCAAAATGAACAAGCAAAGAAAGAACATGATCTTGACAAACAAGATGATAGATTGAAGAGAGCAACACGACTTGCCTCCGGAACAAAAGAATAGAAGATAGATCTTGAAGAGAAGAAAACTAAGAAGGAAAATGACAACTTCTAGCAGAAATGAATTTGAAAGCATATTGGAAGAAGAGATTGGACGAAGTTGTTGGAACACCAACAACGAAAAGAACAACTTGTTGTGGACTTATGGAAAATATCTCAAAATTATGAGGTGACAACCTACCACAACAGAAACAATTGATTGATTGAGAGCAACCAGATATGCAAAACTTCTTTCACCAAGAGGAGGAGAAAACTTGAATCATCTATAACACCATGAAAAGGATTGCTTATGACACCATGATAACAACAATCCTTAGGAAAAGCTTAAGGTGAAATACAACCCAAGATAACTCCGAGAAGACATGATGGGTTTACTTATATTTTCTTGACCGTCTTCCTTCGAGACTCCTCGTAATCAAGAATTAAATAATACCATCTCAAAATACAATGGAGAAGGAATTGAACTTAGAAAACCAAGATAAAGGACACTTGAACACCTCCAACAAGAATCTCGATGAACACTTGAAAATGAAAGAAAACTTGATGAACCACCAAGAAGAACCTCCAGAAATGAGAAGATGATAGAAAAGAATTGGAGGATGCAAAAGAATAAGATTGAGGCCTCGCTAAGAATTAGATGAAGCTTGACAACAAGATACTTGAGAAAAGACTAGAAACTCCGGAAGAAAGATGCCACTTGGGATAAGGAATTTGATATCATGAACAACTCCGAAAGAAGGATTGAGATCACTTGATGAAACACGAATAAGAATTATGATGTGACTATCCTTCATCAAGTTAAATTTATGACAAGCAACGGATTCACACATCACTTATTCTCTTGAAAAAGAATGAAGAGAGATAGATTGATCACAAACTTGAAGAAGACTTGCACGAGAACACCGGTAAGAATTCAAAACGAAAGAGGGAAAGCAAAAGAATGATATACCATGAGATGAAGAACACCGGAAGATTCACAAGGCACCGGAAGAATTCGAAACAAAGAGAACACATGAGAATGAAGAGATCAAGATTGCCTAATAGAAACTGAACAAGGCACCGGAATAATTGAGATACGAACGAAGGAACAACAATTGAGAAGAATTGAGAACGAAAGCTGAAAGCTGAGAACGAAGAAATCTTCTGAAATGATGGCCTTCGGAAGGATCAAGAAATGAACACAACTCTGAAAGCACCAGATAGATATGAGAGAAATGACTCATGATCAAAACAATTGAGAAGATAACAACAAGATGAATCCAACATCTTTGGAAGAACGAACAAAGATTTAAGAGAAATTATCCCTCAATCTTCGAGCACAGAATGAAGACGAGAAACAACACCATGAATTGCTGAAACACTCCGGAACAATGAATAAAGAAAAGGTTGAGCCAACAATGAAAAAAAAGATTTAGAAGCGATCATGGAAGAGGAATATGACTGATGAAAACTATTCTTACGCCATATTTAAAGAACTTGAGAACATCTCCGGAAAGAAGAGAAGAGTCAGGTATGATCCTGGGAAAAGACCTGTGGGTTATGGGCCCACGGAAAAGAAACCACCGTTGAACGATTGATTAAAAGAGAGATTGCACCGGTACAAATTAAGAACTTGATGATATGAGACCCTTGAAATAATTCAAGACGACAGAATGAAAATGAATGCCTTCTGAGATATCTTCAACACTCCGGATAGAAAAGAGGGATGACTAAACAAGAGATACTTGGATAAGAATTTCAACATGGGAGAGCAAATAGAGAATGAAAATGATATGATGAACACCATGAACTAGAATTGAATCCACCGGAAGAGAAAACAAGGATGAAAACTAACAACTGATAACTTGAGCACTGAGCATCTTCATGAAGAATCACCAGAGAAGAATAACAACGAGAACAAGGAATATGAGGATAGATCTTGAAATTGGAACTCCTGAGAATCTCCACAAGAAATCACTGGATACAAGATAGAAGAAAAGATAGCGGAAGCATTACAAGAATAGAGACACTTGAATGAGAATAGAATCACTGAAGAAAAAGGGCGGGAGGGCGGGAAAAACAAAGAAACTTGGAACAGATGAGACTACTCCGGGAAAGAAATGAGAATTGATCTTGCAATATTGAAGAGGATAGAATATCCTGAAGAGAAGCACACCGGTTGAGAAGAATTGATATGAAAACTTGATTGGGCAAGAGAGCTAGCATTCCCACAGAAATATGAGAACACTACTTCACAAGATATGAAATCACCACTTGACATCGAAGAAACTCGAATTACCATATTCAAAACAAAAACAAAGGATGAGGCTTACGAAACAAGCCAGAACAAATACATACCCACTATGCACTTGTTGGGAAGATAATTCTAGGTAACTACTTGGATTCCCACCTAAGAACTTCCGAAAACTTTCTTGTTTATGCGATTCGGGTTACGGAATCAGGAACCTGCCCTAGGCAATCAGCTGCAACTGTATCTGCAACCTTCCACACCATAATTCAAGAAATTTGGCAAACTCGTCTATTCTCGAATCCTCGAACGCACAACGATACTAAACCATGGTGGTACCCCAGACGCCTCCCCAGTACTGGGTGACTCCGACCTTATCTCACCACGATAAGTATTGAAGCAATTTCGAACATTCTCCGTCCTGAGATATCAAGAAAACTGAATGATAATGATGTGCCAATCATTCCTCGGAGCTCGACTCCCCGGAAGAAATCAAGTCAGACAGGAGGCACCAAGACAGAACCCTGTCACATCGGCATCATATAGTTTCCAAAATACCCGCGTGATCCTAAAATTTTTGAGCGAGAAGAGGAGTAGAATCAAAATTCCTAACTCAAAAACCTCACCAGAGCATAGAAGAGGAGTAAAAAGAAACCTACTCTCCGATATAACTAGACTCAAAACAGTTTTTTCACTAGACTCGACTCGACCAAGTTCGATCAATCAAGGGGGCTCCTAGGTCGGAACAGGCTCTGATAGACATGTTCACATACGTGAGCCAAAAGACGCAAACGGTCCCGGCTAAGGTAAGGCTGCAGCCGTGGAACTTACCGTGCGTGAGGCCGCAAAGAGATGGGATATGTTACAGTCTGGATTCTTATGACTTAGGATCGGGGTCCCGATAGTACTGTTGCTGCTCAGTCCTCAGCTGCAGCTGCAAAGTCCTCAACCCATTTGCATCTGGCATCATGTAAGAGGACTGAGGGATTCTCAAAAGTTCCAAAGATCTCAGCAAGCCCCTCTACTACAGCCAAGTCTTCAACAAGTCCAACAGTGTTGAAACTGAAGAAACTGCTGGATGAGCTCAAAAACCAAGTCCTCATACAAGCCAAGCTGTGGTAACGATACCCTCAGGATCTGAGGATGATGATGAAGTTGATGATGAAGAACATGAACAAATCATCAAAGAGAGCCACCAAAAGGCTGCAATAGCCAAAGGCAGCTCTATTCCTCTCATGCTGGACCCCAAGATGATCCTCAATTTCATTGATATATGGCACGAGGATCCAAACACCCAACTTTCTTCACTGAACCTGCCTCTTGGTGTGGACCATGTCCTCACCCACTTAATTTCTAAAGAAAAATGGAAACGAGAACAAGCTCAGAGAGCTAAGAGGAACAAGGCTCGGAAAGAAATTTTTCTGAGAGATAATGTGATGAACTTGACCCCAAATCAACTCGTCACGGTTCAGTCTGAAATTCACTCCCTCTCTGAGGATCAAGAAAAATATGATGCTGAATGGAAAGGCACTAAAGTGAAATTTGTCAGGGCTGCTCAAGCTGCTGTGAAGGACCACAATACAAGGGTTGCAGCTCGATCGCAACCTCAAATTCCTCAAGCTGATGAAACTACTCAGCTGACTGATGAAAATGCTCCCGCGGCTGAAGAAGCCCAACCTACTGATGAAAATGCTCCTGCACCTGAAGAAACTACCAGGCCAGCTGAAGCTTTTGCTACGCCTGAAAAAACCGAACCCACCAGGACGACTGCATTAGTAGTGCCTGAAGAAGCTCCGACTGCTCAGGAAAAGACTCTAAAGAGAAAAGCATTTGCGTCAGAGTCCTCAGCTGTGAAGAAGTTGAAGACTGTGAAGACAAGCTCTTCAACTGGACCCATTGATGATATTCCAATCTCCTCTGCACCTGCCTATGAAATTATTCCTTTTGGGGTTGACTATGTGATCCCAGATGAAGAAGATGAAGATCATTACTGCTTCGACAGAGCAGATTGATGAAGAAATTGAAGTTGAAGAAAATGCTTCAACTCCTTAGGTATCATCGCCCTAGCCTCAGTTCACTGCTGAAGAGGCTGGAGTTGAAGAAATTGATGAGAATGTGGATATTGGCAATACAACTCCAATCATCAATGACGAATATTGGGAATCTGCTCACCCAAATTCACCAATGACCACACCTCTGTCACTAATTCCTTAGTCCCCAGCCCAGACTGAAGAAGTTCATGAAGAATTTGCTGATTTGGCCGCCAATGCCACTTAAGAAATTCCAGCTGCATCAGCTGATGACTTTGCTGCTCCAATTGCCACTGAGGAAACTGCACTTCATGTTTCTCGGACTGAAGAAGTTCCTCCCATGCCAAAAGAGATCAAGGGCCGCTTCAAGCCAAATCTTCTACCGAAGCCCAGAATGTCGTTCAAAGGCTCAACGCGCCCCAAATTCCTCAAAAGCAATTTCTTCAATGAGCGCATGTTCTTCACAGGTCCCAATCCTTATGACTCAGCAAGGGCTGGACAAAGCAGATTCTGGACTGCAACTCAGATGAACTACTATGCATTAGTCTTGTTCGACAACAAGAAAGTCTTCGAGCACCATTAGATTCCTCATGCTGATATGGAAACACTTCTATCATTCACGCCTGTGCTCCAAGTTCTTCACGATGCAGGCATTCTTCCTTTCTGCGTAGACATCCGCAACTCGAATGAAGAACACATTCTTCAATTCTATGCTACTCTGCACATCAGTGGAAATTCCTCAGACATCAACTCCTGGGTTTTGGACTGGATGACAGGATCAACTCATTTCACTGCTCAAGCTTCTGAATTACTTCAGACTGTCCTAGTTCCAATTCTTTCAGATGAAGCTCATTGACTGTTTGATGAACCTGCACTTCCAAATCAACTGATGTAAGTGCTGATGAAGACATTGGCTCCTTGAAAGCCTCAACGGAAAACCTTCCTTGTGAAGGATTTGCTATATGTGCCCAGGACGATCTACCGCATACTCACAAATACTCTATGTCCTCAGAAGGGCCACAATTCTGAAGAAGAAGTGGAGGGATTCATGAAGAATATGCTCTTCAACATCATTCATGGGATTCCCATCAACTTCCACGATTTCTTCATGAGGACATTGGCCAATGCTGCTTTAGCTCCATTTGAACAGAAGCCTTATGCGCCTTGGATCAGAAATTCATCAGGACAAAGTCCTCAGTTCCCTTTAAAGCTGATTTCCAGAATCACTTTGGCTTCCTGCCTCCAATCAAAGTCATCAAGAGCACAATTGACTCAGTGGAAGGAAAAGGCAAGACTGTCATTGATGAAGGCACTCGTCCATTGGATGGACAGTTTCGCAAAGGTGCTTCCTTCTCCACCAATGACGACACTGCAACTCAGGACTCAGAAGCAAAGTCCTCACCTCAAAAACCTCAAGAGTCTTCCCCATGTGTGATGACTGATCGTGAGCTTCTAATAAGTCATCATCAGAAGGTCAATAGCAATCACAAGTGGGTGAAGCGTCAACTTGGTTACATTGTGCAAAACATGACTATGACGCAGAACACTGTGAAGAGGAATCACTACTATGCGCATAAAAACCTCAACTGCACTTGGGCCATATTGGCTCACCTCAAGTCTCCTGAAGAACTGAATGAGATGGATCTTGAGGAAAATCCTGACTAGGCTCGTCAACCAAACAAAAAATCAAGAAAGTCCAAGTTCCTCTGATGGTCACAAGTTATATTCTTCATCACGTGAGAGGTGTGAAGATGAAGACATTGACGACACTGTGGCAGGCCCTGCATCGACATACAACCCCGACAATGCTGGCGCTCCTTCCTCACCAACACGATGAAATTCTTCAAAGGGGCGTTAGTCCTCACTTTTTCATCCCTTTTGATCTTCGATGACAAAGGGGGAGAAAATTTGAGTTAGTCTTCAAGCGGGTCTCTATATATACGGGCTATTTTTGTTTAAGTTACAACTCTCGCTCTTCTGAAGCTTTTGTTGATTGAGTTTTAAACTTAAGTCCGATGGTGGTCTGACACTTTTGAACTATTTCCTCGCATGTTTATTTCCTCGAGTACCTTAATGCATACATGCTGAATTTCGTCAGACACCATTTCCTCACACATTTCAAATTCTTCATATCATATGGTCAAATGCGTGTATGAATTACAAGATATAGGGGGAGTTCTCCATGTTTTAACCTGCCATGTGCATTTGCAGTCCAAAGAAAATTCCTCAAATATGCACATCTTCATGGGGAGTTCTTCTATATCTTGCAACCAAATTCCTCAAACTCATACTTTCACTTCATATGTTTATCCCCATTGAAAACTTAACCTATTTGACATCAATCACAAAAAAGGGGGAGATTGATAGTGCATCTAGTGTCCCTTAGTGATTTTGGTGTATTGAAGACTTATAGGTTAAGGAACTAATGTGTTCGTGAGTGTACACAAGCTCTATAAGTCTATAAGGAGTTTGATATATCCAAAGATTATTGACCCCTAAAAATGCATGTCTTCAACTTAAGACTTTGTGAAGACTTTGCTGAAGACTTTGATAATTCCCTGAAGACTTTGAACATGAAGAAGTTGGTGTGACCTTGAAGATATGAACGAGGACTATGAAGCATGAAGACTTTGTTTTCGTAGTTTCATTTCCTTTCTTTGAGTCGTAGGAAACACCGTACTGTTAAAGGTGTCCGAGGTAATACTAAGGAAAATTTCCAACTGATGCTCAACTCCAAAATCCTCAACCTATACAATCCTTCGAGTGAAGCCTTTGGAAATCTCTTGCGGTTCAGTCAAATTCATCAGTGATAGAGATGAAGTTCTTCTGGTCTGTGAGGAAATTGATCTGACTAAGGAGTTAGGATTTCACCAGTGCGAATTGCCTACAAGTGAGGAACATGATAAGCCTGAGGACTTTCATAGTTCAAAATTCCGACCGTTGTTGTGCCTAGCGTCAACTGTCCCCAATCATAACATCCACATAACGGTCATATCATTGGGGGCATTTATGTCTTATCATGTCAGGTTGTACCCTGGCTATAAAAAGCCACCCCCCACAACCACTAGTAGGTTGGCTGCTCCAAGAGAGAACTGACACTTTTCATTTGAGAGCAACCCATCCTCCGAGGACTTTGAGAGAAAATCATCAGTGAGTAAAACTCACAACCAAACCACCAAACCCAAAGTGATTGAGCATCACTGAAGAAATTCCTATGTGGAACCGATGCTTGTTACCTTTGAGGACTGTGCATCCTCCAGACGGTTAGGCGTCATGGTCTAGTGCATCCTGCAGTCAATTGGGGATCACGAAGTGACCTTGGTCTAGAGCATCCAGCAGTAAATTGTGGATCGCCGGGTGACCAGTTTGTGAGGGTTTTGGACGTCTACCGTGAAGACTTACCACGAGTGTTGGGCGAGGACTGTGTGACCTTAGCTCAAGGAGAATACGGTAAGGACTGTGTGTCTTGGGACTGTGTGTCCTCTGGTTTAAATACTAGGCCGCTCCAAACCAGACGTACGACTGTCACAGTAGTTGGAAATGGGTCATCAATCCATTGTATTCATCGAGCTACCTGGTTCTATTTCCTCAACCCCTATATTCCTCATAAACTTGTTGATGAAATTGACTGTTACTGTTTGAAGAATTTGACTGAAGACTTTCACAATTTCCTCACCTCAAATTGTTCAAGTTACCTTGTTCATCACTGCTTATCCTGTGTCATGCTACTTACTATTTGTGCATGTTTCATTTCATCATGAAGACTATGTTGTTACTATTTCCTCATGCACTTGAGTACTTATTCCGCTGCTAGTTGTTCATCACATTTCAAATTCCTCAAAGTTGAAATTCCTCAAGTGATGAATTTGTAAAAATCGCCTATTCACCCCCCTCTAGTCGGTATAACGCACTTTCAGCAGGAAAGGACTCGGATGACTCATGAATATGTTCATCATGGCATGAACCACTATGTTCATCCAACCAAGAATTTTTCGGCATACTCATTTGAGTATACTAACCCTCCTGTGAAACATGCTATTAGGGCATCTTTGCCTAAATTCTCTGATGTTGCCTTAGGCCTTATTTCTTCTAAGCCACCCCTTCGCATGTGGGTGGTTAAGAAGAACTAATATCTTCATGCAACATCGGGTCTGTAGATGGGATGAAACCTATCTCAAATATTATCACTGAAGACCCGAAAACAATCTTGTCTGGATGCAAGATAATCAATGCGAATGTTTTCATTCATATTGTCCATTGTCTTCTTTCTATTGTGCATTGCAATATCATCATCAATGCATGTTATAGCTACATGCCTTGGTGAACTATACTAATTCTCAATGTAGGAAGACAAATCCCATGCCACTGAATGGATTGTGGAGAGTGGATGCACCAGTCACATGACTGGTGACCGAAGCCTATTGATGGAGCAAACTCTTTGTCCTCCAACAAAAGACCGCATCGTCTTTGTTGAAAAGAGCAGCAACAAAGTATTGGGGCTAGGTAGAGTTGCTATCTCAAGGGATCGGCACATGGAGAATGTCATGCTTGTTGAATCCCTTGGTTACAACTTGATTTCTGTCTCAATACTATGTGACTTAGATATGCTTACCATATTCGGTAAATTCAGATGTGTGGTACTAATGGCCTCTGACAAAACCAAAGTCTTCAAAGGTTTTCGAAGAGGTGACTGGTATATGGTAGACTTCTCTACACGACCATAGGTTGCCACATGTCTTCTAGCAAAAGCTTCGGAATGCTGGCTATGGCATAGAACGCTAGGGCATGCTGGGATGAGAAACTTGCACACACTTGCCAAGAAGAAGCTTATCATTGGCATAGAAGGCATCAAGCAAGATGAGTCCGGCCAAGTCATCAGAAACAAAGCACGGCTAGTGGCCCAAAGTTACACACAGGTTGAGGGTATTGACTTCGGTGAAACCTTTGGACCCATTGCTAGACTCGAAGTCATTCGTATATTGCTTTCCTATGCTAACCATCATGATATATGCTTGTATCAAATGGATGTCAAAAGTGTGTTCCTCAATCGTAAGATTGAGGAAGAAGTATATGTTGCTCAGCCACCTGGATTTTAAGATCCAAAGCATCCTGACCATGTCTTAAAGCTCAACAAGGCACTTTATGGCCTCAAGCAAGCACCAAGAGCTTGGTATGAGACACTCAAGGAATTCCTCAAGAAGAAAGGCTTCAACCCTGGTTCACTCGATCCCATTCTCTTTACAAAATCCTATGATGATGAACTGTTTGTATGTCAAATATATGTGGACGACATTATCTTTGGTTTTACTAACAACAAATATAGCGATGAGTTTGCCTATATGATGCAAGAGAAGTACCAAATGTCGATGATGGGAGAAATGAAATTCTTCCTAGGGCTTCAAATTCGACAACAACCAAATGACAACTTCATATCTCAGGAGAAGTACCTCAAGGACTACCTCAAGAAATTAGGCTTGAACAAAGCCAAAGGCTTCAAGATGCCAATGCCTACAAATGGTTAGCTCCGCACTAACGAAAATCATAAATATTTCAATCAGAAGGTATATCGCTCCATGATTGGGTCTTTATTTTACTTATGTGCATCTAGGCCAGATATAATGCTTAGCGTTTGCACGTGCACTCGATTTCAAGCGGCACCAAAGGAGTCGCATCACCTTGATGTGAAGCTAATACTTAGATATCTGGCTCACACCCCAACGCTAGGTTTATGGTATCCAAAGGGTTCGAAGTTTGAGCTCATTGGCTATTCAGATTCTGACTTCGCTGGCGATAGAGTTGATCGGAAGTCTACATCAGGCACATGTCACTTTTTGGGACGATCTCTTGTATGTTGGTCTTTGAAGAAGCAGAACTGTGTTTCACTCTCCACTGCCGAAGCCGAATACATTGCTGCTGGCGCATGATATACTTAGCTTGTTTGGATGAAGCAGACCCTCAAGGACTACAGCATCAACCTAAAGCATGTACCTCTCTGTTGCGACAATGAGAGTGCAATCAAGATCTCCTACAACCCAATACAGCATTCGAAGACAAAGCACATCCAGAAACGACATCATTTTCTTCGGGATCATGCGATGAAGGGCGACATCAACATCAAGCATACTGACACTGAAGATCAACTGGCAGATATCTTCACGAAGCCTTTGGATGACAAGAGGTTTTGCAAGTTGCGGTGTGAGCTAAATATCTTAGAATCTGCAAATGTCCATTGAAATGGGAATACATCCTAACGCTTATGCATTTTGACGACTTTGACACACAACACATGATGTAACGTATGTCTTCAACTCATGAAGACTTACAATCGGAATGTGAATACATTCACGAAGAATATGACTTCAGAGTGCCACGATAATTGTGCGTCATGTCTGGGTCAAACATTCTTATACTATGGGTAACGCCACCAACCAAACTCGAAGACATTGATTTTATATCACTTTCTTCACATGTCTTCGAGGTCTGGATGTCTTCGGACCAAAACTTTTTGTTTGCACGTGTGTTTCAGTTGAAAACTATTTGCAGATCTACATTTGGATTAGAGCTTTGTCCTATACAATATTTGTCCTATAGCTTTGTCTTCAACTTTTTCGTAGGTAACTATGACCGGACCCGACATTCCTTTCTGTTCTCCTCTAGTCTAACTATGTTCTAATCCAGTCATATGAATTCTATATTGACACGTGTTGACTGTCTTCACTGCATCCTTCTTGGTCGAAGACAAATCAACCACATAATTAATTCTCAAACTCAAACTGTCTCCATGTTTTTAGCAACAACTCCCGCGTCGCCGCTTCGATTATGGTAGTGGGTTGTTAGGTGGGTTGCATGTATGCCATGTATCCCACTTAAGCTGAGGAGTCGGGGGCATATTCGTCACAGCAGTTAGAATGTCTCCACCCTTATAAATACGAGTTACCCCCTTCCATTATTACCTTCCTCTTCCTTCGCCTCCCACGTGCTCAAAACCCTAGCAACGTCGCTGGAATCCATCGTCGCCGGAGACGAAGTGCTTCGCTGCCACGCCATCTCCAATGACGTACTCACACTAGCCGCGTTCATCTTCCCCTCCCCACCGTCGTAGTTGTCTGCCTCCACCGAGTTAGGGTGAGGAAGATCGAACCGCTTGGCTTCTCCGCCTTGTCGAGCTGTTCGTCACGTTCTTCATCACGGTAAATACAAATATATTTCTACCACGTGCTTTGATCTAAAATTCTTATTGAAATTTGTTGGTTGTTGTTTATTCACTCTCCACACAACCTCATCTAGATCTAGATCTATCTTTGCCAAATACCTTCACTTTGTGGACTAAAAACTTTGTTGGATTCCTCACTTGTACGAATCCTTGGACCTGTACAAATCTAAAATCACCATACTCTCTATAAAAGTGAATGTCTTCGGTAAAAGGTCAATGTCTTCAACATAGTTTTATCTTTGAAATGTTCTAAGTATGCATATGACCTCTCCTCTTCCCTCGCGTCTCTAACTCTTTCACAAGTACATGTCCGCATCAGAATCGCTTGGATCTCATAGTCTGAATTCATTTGCAGACTACTTGCAAATACTTCTGGAATCCCCTGGTGCGTGCTCATATTTGCACACTGCTGTGAAGCCTTTGCTAAAGCCTGTGCCGAAGCCAATGGCAGATGATAAGCCAGTCAAGAAGGGAGGGTAGCAGAGATGCAAGAATACTGCTAAGGATCTTCCTCCAGATCTTTATGAGCAATACAAGTCTCATAAGGAAGAGACATATCGCCAATGCAAGAATCGACTCCAATGGATTTGAATATATTGGAGTGTAGAGTGGTTTCACTACCGCTTCATGACTGACGAGTATGTTGAGAAGTGTGTTGAGAATGCACCCTGAACTGACATTGTGTATAGAAATCTTCATTCGAAGACTAAGGCAGATGCTATAAAGATGGGATTCTATCCATGCATGTTCAGGCCCCCGATGCCTGAGAAGCCTCATCCATCCAGCATCCTGGGTATCCCAAAACATACCGAGTCCGATTCTGATGTTAAAGATGAAGAGATCCCTCCAGAGCCACAACCGAAGACTTCGGAGAAGTCAAACTCTTCAAAGTCAAAGTCTTCCAAGCCTCCACCTCCTGCAGAGTCTTCACCTCAGGCTTTGCGGTCTCCTTTCGCTAATCCTGAAGAGCCTGAGCATGCAGATCGCCTTCATAGGCGTATGAATAGGAAAATTGTTGCCTCCCGAGGTCCGAAGCCTAATGTCTCTTTGATGGATGCAGCCAATATGATTGAGTTGTTTGATGATGAGTTTGATGACGAAGCCTTAGCCACGCTGATTCGGCAGAAAGAGGATGAAGCCAAGCTGCTCGAAGATTTACCTCTTTTTGACCCTGTCATCTTTGAACATTTCATTGATGAATGCTTCGCCGAGCCCTCCCTCATCATTGATGCTCTTCAACTCCCAATTGGGCTAAGCATCGCGTTCCAAGGACTTGTGAACAAGGAACTGACTGTGTCTCAGAAAGCCAAGCACACGAAGGCCAAGATCGGCCATGAGAAGGACTTATTCAAGCAAAATGTGCATTGACTCTCTGCCGAACAGATAAAGGGATATCAGTTGATGATGACAGATCTCAAAGCTGTGTTTGAGAAGAGATGTGAAGCTATCAAGGGTGCACTTGTGCGCCTCAAGAGAAAGACCTCGATTATGGTCCAATCTCACAATGACATGCTGAAGAGAAAGGCATTTGGCCAACCTGCACTTGCACCCGAAGTCATTGCACGCTCATGCCAAGCTTCAATATCTTCGGGTCAGCCTGCTCCTGAACAGCCTGAGAATTGAGGCATAGTCTTCCCCGCTAGGTTTGCCAACCCACAGACGTGCCCATTTACCTCTGCTACATCAAGCAAGAAGACTAAGCAAGCCGAAGCCTTAGCTAAGAAGCGCAAGGCTCCTTCTTTTGAAGCCCAACCTCCGAAGAGGTTGAAGACAAGAAAATCCAAGTCTTCAGAACTAGCGCAAGACCCAGCAACAGAACCTTCTACTGCTCTGTCATCAACACCAGCTCCTCAACAAGAGCCTCTGCTCATTACACCAATCTTAGTGGCTTCCCCTGCATCAAAAAACTTGGAGAGACAAGTTGTACTACACGAGTCTGCTTCCACAGAGACTCATAAACCAGAAGAGACTCCAGTTGTTAAAGACAATGCAGCAGCTGAAGACATTACTCATGAAAACATTGGTCCTGAAGCCAATATTGAGCCATGACATGTTCCACGGGTGGATGCGCCAATTGTCTCCTCCCCCACAACCAACAAGTGAATTTGTGGACATTGGCACTCCCCTCCGCCCAGAAGTACCTAAAGCCAAGCCCAGTACACCATCACCTCCTTTCTTCCAACTGGTGCAAACTTCACCAGAATCTCTGTTTGCTCCCGTGGACATTGAAACGACCACCCGCACTTCCCCACTCAAATGTCATCGTCGAGGACCTCGAGATCTCATGTCCCCTATTCCTGAAGATGAAGTATGAGTTTCATTGAGTGCATCAGATGAAGAAGTGTTGAGGATTGAAGATGTTCCTCCCAGCCAACCTGCAACAAAAAAATGGCAGCCGAAGACATTGCTGTTGATGCCACCATGGGCGAAGTCAACGCCCCATCTCCTAATGGACCTCGTGTCCTTACCACGCCATCATCTGAAGACAATGAAGACAACATTGTGATGGCTCAAAATCGGGAAGGAGAGATGGTTCCTACAAGATGGCCTCGCCTTGTTGCACCACCAAGGATGGGCCCTCAATATGAGTTCAACCTGGATCGCTACCCCACTGTCATGAACCCAATGCCTCGACTTCCATGTCTTCAACAGTATGGCCTAGTATGACCCACTGTCTTTGAGATTGAAAGGTTTAGGCAGAACAACACCTTCTTTGACTCCGATCGCAATCCATACAAGAGAGAGAAAATACAGTCTGACGGGTTCTGGAGTGCTCCACAACGTTAGTACTACATGTGTGTACTTTATGGTCAGAACAGGATCTTTCCCACAGACATCTCAGCTTTGAAGCTATGAAAGGTCTTCCCTGTTTTGATCAAGCACTGGATTGTCTTTGATATGTGGGTTTGCTACCTTTCTGCATGGATCACGAACACTGGAATGAATAACTTATCCTCCAGTTCTATGCAACCCTTCACATCTCTGGCTTCGGTCGTGATTTGAGCACTTGGCAGATGGACTTCATGATAAGGGATGAACACATCAATGCTTCACCATTGGAATTCTTCCCCGTAACACCACTTGCTGCCTCTGGTGAAGACTTGGATCCTTGCTCTGAAGCCTATGTGGCCACCACTCGAAGCCTATTCCACATGCGAGAACCCAACATGACTGAGATGCTTACAATGATGAAGCCTTTGGCTCGAGATGCAGAATTGCCCACTTCATTCTGTGTGGATGATCTTCAGTACTTGCCCAGGACTATATATCACATTCTTCGACACACTATTTGGCCGATTAAAGGGCACAACTCATCTCACAAGATTGACGAGCCTCTCAAGACATTGCTCTACAACATTGTATATGGCATCAGGTTCAATCTTCAAGTTCCTTCGCAACCTTGCTGCAAATGGCATCAATGTCCTCGAGCCGAAGATATATGATCCCTGGATCATGCGCTTCATCAAATATAGAACCAACACCAGGTTTCTTCCCTCTGCTCACAACTATGGCATTTATCTTCCAGATATTGAAGTTGTGCAAGCAGATTTGTACCCCTCCAAGAGCAAGAACCCTATTGTTGATGGCACTAGTGGCACTGCTGACGTTGAAGGTCTTCACATTCCCTCTAACGCTTCAAGGGCAAGACTAATTGGTGCCTTTTTGAAAGTGCTAGTTATAGACTAGAGGGGGGTGAATAGGAGATTTTTATGAAAGTCTTCGAAACAGTGAATGTATTCGAATAGAGCCGAAAGGTAAATAGGATCAAGTAGGGATACAATCAAGAATCTAGACATGGCATGCAACACAGTGAAGACATTCAAGCATGTTAAGCATTATCATCATGAATACTAAGACGAGTTAAAGATAAACTTAGATAGTACAAAGATAAACAGTTAATATGAATGTCTTCAAAGAAAGTCTTCAAGCAGTGATCAAGTAATGACTTCACAATTCATAGTAGGAATGTAAGAGAGTGAAGGATAAAACCAGTTGCTTGACGAAGACACGTGTTTTGTTGGACTAGTTCCAATTGCTGTGACAACTGTACGTCTGGTTAGGGACGCTGAGATTTAACTCAGAAGACCTCGTCTTCACCTTATTTCCCTTGAGCCGAAGTCACTTAGACAATGCCCAATCACTCTGGTAAGTCTTTAGGAGAGACTTCCTAAACCCGTACAAACTTGGTCACCCGGCAATCCACAATGACTCTTGAACGCTCTAGACCCACACGCCTAACCGTTTGGAAGATCACAGTCTTCAAGTGTAATAAGTCTTCAGTTCTCTCAGAATAGGAAGTCTTCGGCGATGCTCAAACACACTAGCTGTAGGTGTTTAGGTATATCCTCACAGGATGTGTATCTCTCAATGTCTTCGAGGTGGGTTGCTCCAAAACGACAACATACGTATCTCTCTCTAAGCAACAACCTCCTTATGCTGAAGGGGGTGGGCTACTTATAGCCAGTAGGCAACCGGACCTTATATGACCAAAATGACCATGGGTCAATGGCCAACTGACATGTGTCACAACGGTCGGATTTCAAACACACGCGGCAGCTTTTCTTGGGAAACAAGTAAAGCTGACTCAACCAACTCTGGAAGAGATTTCCTCTCATAGTATTCGCTCGAAGACATAGGTTTGGGTTGAGCATCACGTCAACATCTGCCTTCAATCACATCGACCCACTTAATAGTACGATGGTTCCTATGACACGAGAAAGGATAAAAGAAACTACCAAAAGACTTCGCCTTCGCGTTTCATTGTCTTCGGACGAATGTCTTCGCATACCACCAAAGGCTTCAGGCATCATCAATGTCTTCAGACATTTTTAGGGGTCGTCTTCCATGGCTAAACCAAAACTTCAGGGACTTCTCTCTGTGTTATCCTGTGAACTCTCACAAACACATTAGTCCCTCAACCACGTTTGTCTTCAATACTCCAAAACCAAACAATGGTGGCACTAGATGCACTTACAATCTCCCCCTTTTTGGTGATTGATGGCAAACTGGTTGAAGATAAGGTTTTGAAGATTTTGATTGCAAGATATAGAGAGCTCCCCCTGAAGATGTGCACATGAAGATTTTGCTTGGAATGCAAGTGCATATGGCAGGTTGTATTTTGTGGAGATCTCCCCCTATATCTTGTAATCCAATCACCATGCATTTAACTGATATGTCGAAGATACTGAAATGCATAATGAAAAATGGGTGTCTGTAGAATGACTTCAGGTGCATAAAATAACTTGAAGTAGCATCAAAGAGTACAGTAAACATAAAGTGCAGACGTCCATCAGGACTTAAGTTTTGCAACCTAAAACGGCAAATGTTTAGAAATGAGAGTTGTAAACTTAACAAAAATAACACCCAACCCTTATTAGTAGACCCGCTTGAAGACTATCATCCAATGCTTCTCCCCCTTTGCCATCGAATGACCAAAAAGGGACGAAGACATCGCACACTACACGTTCCCTGGGGGTGTCGATGAAGATGGTGTAATGGAGTCATGAGGGGCTGGTGCAGTGTTGTGATGACGAGTCAGTGCAGGCAGTGTAGATGCATCATCAGCTTCATCGGCAAGCCTGACATTGGCGGAAGGAGCTGAAGAAGAGAAGTCACTGTCTTCGAGGGATGGAGTCTTGCGCCACTTCTCCGTGCTGGGAGGTGGTGCACCAAATCTGTATCGTGGATGGAATCCATCATCTCGAAGCTCATGCTCAGGTGCCAGCATGGTCAGGGTTCTCCATGAGTGACGACTGGTTTCATATGCAACAAAAGCATTCTTGGTGGCCAGATTGCGAACATGGTTGAGGTATTTCACAACACACTGCATTTGGCGCCGAGTCCACTAATGATGCCGATCTTGCTTCTGGATCAATGAAACAAGGAGTTCACGATCAGTGAGGGCACGCTCTCTTCTAGGCAGCCATTGACGAGGCAGAGTGCTGGTAATGGCTTCAGTGTTGGTAGCATCGGATCTGGGTTGGCGAATGGCACCAATTAGTCTTGCCCTTGATGGATCAGATGGAATGAGAAGACCTTTAACATTAGCAGTGCCACTGGTGCCTTTGACAAGTGGGTTCTTGCTCTTGGATGGATATAAATCTTCTTGCACAACTTCAATATCGGGAAGATAAATAACATGGTTGCGAGAAGAGGGAAGAAACCTGGTGTTGGTTCTATACTTGATGAAGCACATGATCCAAGGAGCATATATCTTTGGCTCGAGAACATTGACCCCATTTGCAGCAAGGTTGCGAAGGAACAAGTCTTGAAGATTGAACCTGATGCCATATACAATGTTGTAGAGCAATGTCTTTAGAGGCCCTTCAATCTTCTGAGATGAGTTGTGCCCTTTAATTGGCCAAATAGTGTGCCAAAGATTGTGATATATGGTCCTGGGCAAGTACTGAAGATCATCCACGAAGAATGAAGTGGGCAACTCTACATCTTGAGCCAAAGGCTTCATCAGTGTAAGCATCACGGTCATGTTGGGTTCTCGCATATGGAATAGGCTTTGAGTGGCAGCTGTTGGAAATATGCCCTAGAGGCAATAAGAAAATGGTTATTATTGTATTTCCTAGTTCATGATAACTGTCTGTTATTCATGCTATAATTGTTTTAACCGGAAACTGTAATACATGTGTGAATACATAGACCACAACGTGTCCCTAGTGAGCCTCTAGTTGGCTAGCTCGTTGATCAATAGATGGTCATGGTTTCATGACCATGGACATTGGATGTCGTTGATAACGGGATCACATCATTAGGAGAATGATGTGATGGACAATACCCAATCCTAAGCATAGCACAAGATCGTGTAGTTCGTTTGCTAAAGCTTTTCAATGTCAAGTGTTGTTTCCTTAGACCATGTGATTGTGTAACTCCCGGATACCGTAGGAATGCTTTGGGTGTGCCAAACATCACAACGTAACTGGGTGGCTATAAAGGTACGCTACGGGTATCTCCGAAAGTGTCTGTTGGGTTGACACGAATCGAGACTGGGATTTGTCACTCCGTGTGACGGAGAGGTATCTCTGGGCCCACTCGGTAAGACATCATCATTATGAGCTCAATGTGACTAAGGAGTTAGTCACGGGATGATGTATTACGGAACGAGTAAAGAGACTTGCCGGTAATGAGATTGAACAAGGTATGGGGATACCGACGATCGAATCTCGGGTAAGTACCATACCGATAGACAAAGGGAATTGTATACGGGATTGATTGAATCCTTGACATCGTGGTTCATCCGATGAGATCATCGTGGAGTACGTGGGAGCCAACATGGGTATCCATATCCCGCTGTTGGTTATTGACCGGAGAGGTGTCTCGGTCATGTCTACGTGTCTCCCGAACCCGTAGGGTCTACACACTTAAGGTTCGATGACGCTAGGGTTATAGGGAAATAGTGTACGTGGTTACCAAAGGTTGTTCAGAGTCCCAGATGAGATCCCAGACGTCACGAGGAGTCCCGGAATGGTTCGGATACGAAGATTGATATATAGGAAGTGAGGTTTTGGTTACCGGAAGTGTTCCGGGTGTTTCCGGTAGTGTACCGGGACCACCGGAAGGGTTCCGGGGGTCCACCAAGTGGGCCCACCTGCCCCGGAAGGTTCCATGGGCCAAGAGTGGGAGGGATCCAGCCCCTAGGTGGGCTGGTGCGCCTCCCACCTCAGCCCAAGGCGCAGCAAGGGTGGAGGGGGCAAACCCTAGGCTTAGATGGGCCTTAAGGCCCACCCTAGGGCGCCTCCACCTCTCCCTGCCTTGGCCGCCGGCCAAATGGGCTTCTGGAGGCTGCCGCCACCCCTAGGGTGGAACCCTAGGGCGCAGCACCTCTCCTCCCCTCCCCCTATATATAGTGGAGGTATTTGGGGCTGCACAACACACGAGTTCGTCTCCTCCCTGGTGCATCCCTACTCCTCCCTCTCCTCATTCTCCGTAGTGCTTAGCGAAGCTCTGCCGGAGTACCACGCAGCTCCACCGCCACCACGCCGTCGTGTTGCCGGAGCTCTCCCTCAACCTCTCCTCCCTCCTTGCTGGATCAAGGTGTAGGAGACGTCACCGGGCTGCACGTGTGTTGAACGCGGAGGTGTCGTCCGTTCGGCACTTGATCGGATCTACCGCGATCTGAATCGCTGCGAGTACGACTCCATCAACCGCGTTCTAGCAACGCTTCCGCTTAGCGATCTTCAAAGGTATGAAGATCCAATCTCTCCCCGCTCGTTTGCTGGTTTCTCCATAGATAGATCTTGGTGACACGTAGGAAAATTTTGATTTACTACTACGTCTCCCAACAGTGGCATCATGAGCTAGGTCTATGCGTAGAATCTATGCACGAGTAGAACACAAAGTAGTTATGGGCGTCGATTTTGTTAATATGCTTGCCGTTACTAGTCTTATCTTGATTCGACGGTATTGTGGGATGAAGCGGCCCGGACCAACCTTACACGTACGCTTACGTGAGACCGGTTCCACCGCCTGACATGCACTAGTTGCATAAGGTGGCTAGCGGGTGTCTATCTCTCCCACCTTAGTCGGATTGGATTCGATGAAAAGGGTCCTTATGAAGGGTAAATAGCAATTGGCATATCACGTTGTGGTTTTGGCGTAGGTAAGAAACGTTCTTGCTAGAAACCTATAGCAACCACGTAAAAACTTGCAACTACAAATTAGAGGACGTCTAACTTGTTTTTGCAGCATATGCCTTGTGATGTGATATGGCCAGAAGGATGTGATGTGATGCATTGTGATGTATGAGATTGATCATGTTCTTGTAATAGGGTTCACGACTTGCATGTCGGTGACTATGACAACCGGCAGGAGCCATAGGAGTTGTCTTATATTATTGTATGACCTGAGTGTCAATCATAAACGCCATGTAATTACTTTACTTTATTGCTAAGCGTTAGCCATAGTAGTAGAAGTAATAGTTGGCGAGACAACTTCATGAAGACACAATGATGGAGATCATGATGATGGAGATCATGGTGTCGTGCCGGTGACAATGATGATCATCGTGCCCCGAAGATGGAGATCATAGGAGCAAGATGATATTGGCCATATCATGTCACTATATTGATTGCATGTGATGTTTATCATGTTTACATCTTATTTGCTTAGAATGACGGTAGTAAATAAGATGATCTCTCAATAAAATTTCAAGAGAAGTGTTCACCCTAACTGTGCACCGTTGCTAAGGATCGTTGTTCCGAAGCACCACGTGATGATCGGGTGTGATAGGTTCTAACGTTCGCATACAACGGGTGTAAGCCAGATTTACACACGCGAAACACTTAGGTTAACTTGACGAGCCTAGCATGTACAGACATGGCCTCGGAACACGGAAGACCGAAAGGTCGAACATGAGTCGTATAGAAGATACGATCAACATGAAGATGTTCACCATGGATGACTAGTCCGTCTCACGTGATGATCGGACACGGGCTAGTTGACATGGATCATGTATCACTTGGATGACTAGAGAGATGTCTATCTAAGTGGGAGTTCATTGAATAATATGATTATGTGAACTTAGTCTAAAATTGCCTTTAATATCTATATTGTAGATCCAATGGCCAACGCAAATGTCAACCTCAATTTCAACGCGTTCCTAGAGAAAACCAAGCTGAAAGATGATGGAAGCAACTATGCGGACTGGGTCCGTGGCTTGAGGATCATCCTCATAGCTTCCAAGAAACTGTATGTCCTTGATGCACCGCTAGGTGACCCACCCCTTCTCCCAGCAGAACAAGACGTTGCGAACGCTTGGCATTCTCGCTGTGATGATTACTCCCTTGTTCAGTGCGGCATGCTTTACAGTTTAGAACCAGGGCTCCAAAAGCGTTTTGAGCAACACGGAGCATATGAGATGTTCCAGGAGCTGAAACTGGTTTTTCAGGCTCATGCCCGGGTCGAGAGATATGAAGTCTCCGACAAGTTCTTTAGTTGTAAGATGGAGGAGAACAGTTCTGTCAGTGAGCACATCCTCAAGATGTCTAGGCTTCACAACCGCTTGACTCAGCTGGAAGTTAACATCCCGGATGACTCGGTCATTGACAGAATCCTCCAGTCGCTTCCACCTAGCTACAAGAGCTTTGTGATGAACTACATGCAGGGGATGGATAAGTCCATTCCTGAGTTGTACTCGATGCTGAAATCAGCAGAGGTCGAGATCAGAAAGGAGCATCAAGTGTTGATGGTAAACAAGACCACTAGTTTCAAGAAAGGCAAGGGTAAGAAGAACTTCAAGAAGGACGGCAAAGCTGTTGCCGCGCCCGGTAAGCAAGTTGCCGGGAAGAAGAAGAACAAGAATGGACCCAAGCCTGAGACTGAGTGTTTCTATTGCAAGGGTACCGGTCACTGGAAGCGGAACTGCCCCAAGTACTTAGCGGATAAGAAGGACGGCAACATTAAAGGTATATGTGATATACTTGTTATTGATGTGTACTTGACCAGCGCTCGTAGTAGCTCCTGGGTATTTGATACCGGTGCAGTTGCTCACATCTGTAACTCCAAGCAAGAGCTGCAGAATAAGCGGAGGCTGGCCAAGGACGAGGTGACGATGCGCGTCGGGAATGGTTCCAAGGTCGATGTGATCGCCGTCGGCACGCTACCTCTACATCTACCTTCGGGATTAGTTTTAAACCTTAATAATTGTTATTTAGTACCAGCTTTGAGCATGAACATTGTATCTGGATCTCGCTTGATGCGAGATGGCTACTCATTTAAATCCGAGAATAATGGTTGTTCTATTTATATGAGAGAAATGTTTTATGCTCATGCACCGCTGGTCAATGGTTTATTTTTGATGAATCTCGAACGTGATGTTACACATATCCATAGTGTGAGTACCAAAAAGTATAAAGTTGATAACGATAGTCCCACTTACATGTGGCACTGCCGTCTTGGCCATATTGGTGTCAAACGCATGAAGAAGCTCCATGCTGATGGACTTTTGGAGTCACTTGATTTCGAATAATTTGACACATGCGAACCATGCCTCATGGGCAAGATGACCAAGACTCCGTTCTCTGGAACAATGGAGCGAGCAACTGACTTGTTGGAGATAATACATACCGATGTATGCGGTCCAATGAGTGTCGAGGCTCGCGGTGGCTACCGTTATGTTCTCACCCTTACTGATGACTTGAGCAGATATGGGTATGTCTACTTGATGAAACACAAGTCTGAAACCTTTGAAAGGTTCAAGGAGTTTCAGAGTGAGGTCAAGAATCAACGTGACAGGAAAATAAAATGCCTACGATCTGATCGTGGCGGAGAATATTTAAGTCACGAATTTGGCACGCACCTTAGGAAATGTGGAATTGTTTCACAGCTCACGCCGCCCAGCACACCTCAGCGAAATGGTGTGTCTGAACATCGTAATCGCATTCTATTGGATATGGTGCGATCTATGATGTCTCTTACCGACTTACCGCTATCATTTTGGGGATATGCATTAGAGACTGCCGCATTCACTTTAAATAGGGCACCGTCTAAATCCGTTGAGACGACACCGTATGAATTATTGTTTGGAAATAAACCTAAGCTATCGTTTCTAAAAGTTTGGGGATGCGATGCTTATGTGAAGAAACTTCAACCTGAGAAGCTCGAACCCAAAGCGGAAAAGTGCGTCTTCATAGGATATCCCAAAGAGACTATTGGGTATACCTTCTACCTACGATCCGAGGGCAAATTCTTTGTTGCCAAGAATGGATCCTTTCTCGAGAAAGAGTTTCTCTCGAAAGAAGTAAGTGGGAGGAAAATAGAACTTGATGAGGTAATTGTACCTCCACTCGACCCGGAGAGTAGCACAGCACAGGAAGTTGTTTCTGTGGAGCCTACACGGGCTAGAGAGGAAGTTAATGATGATGATCATGAAGCTTCAGATCAAGTCGCTATTCGAAGGTCCACTAGGACACGTTCCGCACCAGAGTGGTACGGCAACCCTGTCCTAGAGATCATGTTGTTGGACAACGGTGAACCTTCGAACTATGAAGAAGCGATGGTGGGTCCGGATTCCGACAAATGGCTTGAGGCCATGAAATCCGAGATAGGATCCATGTATGAGAACAAAGTATGGACTTTGGTGGACTTGCCTGATGATAAGCGAGCCATTGAAAACAAATGGATCTTTAAGAAGAAGACTGACGCAGACGGTAATGTGACCGCCTATAAGGCTCGGCTTGTCGCTAAGGGTTATCGACAAGTTCAAGGAGTTGACTACGATGAGACTTTCTCACCCGTAGCGATATTAAAGTCAGTCCGAATCATGTTAGCAGTTGCCGCATTTATGATTATGAGATCTGGCAAATGGACGTCAAAACGGCATTCCTTAATGGCTTCCTCAAGGAAGAACTGTATATGATGCAGCTGGAAGGTTTTGTCGATCCTAAAGATGCTAACAAGGTATGCAAGCTCCAGCGCTCCATCTATGGGCTGGTGCAAGCATCTCGGAGTTGGAACATTCGCTTTAATGAGGTGATTAAAGCGTTTGGGTTTGTACAGGTTTATGGAGAACCCTGTATTTACAAGAAAGTGAGTGGGAGCTCTATAGCATTTCTTATACTGTATGTGGATGACATGCTGATAATGGGAAATAATATAGAACTCTTGGAAAGTATAAAGGCCTACTTGAATAAGTGTTTTTCAATGAAGGACCTTGGAGAAGCTACTTACATATTAGGTATTAAGATCTATAGAGATAGATCGAAACGCCTCATTGGTCTTTCACAAAGCACATACCTTGAAAAGATATTGAAGAAGTTCAATATGGATCAGTCCAAGAAGGGGTTCTTGCCTGTGTTGCAAGGTGTGAGATTGAGTACGACTCAATGCCCGACCACGGCAAAGGATAGAGAAGAGATGAGTGTCATCCCCTATGCTTCAGCCATAGGCTCTATTATGTATGCCATGCTGTGTACCACACCTGATGTGAACCTTGCCATAAGCTTGGTAGGAAGGTACCAAAGTGATCCCGGAGCGGAACACTGGACAGCGATCAAGAATATCCTGAAGTACCTGAAAAGGACAAAGGACATGTTTCTCGTTTATGGAGGTGTCGAAGAGCTCGTCGTAAAGGGTTACGTCGATGCTAGCTTCGACACAGATCCGGACGACTCCAAGTCGCAAACCGGATATGTGTATATTTTGAATGGAGGGGCAGTGAGCTGGAGCAGCAGCAAGCAAAGCGTCATGGCAGCATCTACATGTGAAGCGGAGTACATAGCTGCTTCGGAAGCAGCAAAGGAGGGAGTCTGGATGAAGGAGTTCATCACCGACCAAGGAGTGATTCCGAATGCGTCGGGCCCGATGACTCTACTCTGTGACAACACTGGAGCTATTGCCCTTGCGAAGGAGCCCAGGTTTCACAAGAAGACAAGACACATCAAGCGCCGCTTCAACTCCATCCGTTATTACATTCAGGAGGGAGACATAGATATTTGTAAAGTGCATACGGATCTGAATGTCGCAGATCCGTTGACTAAACCTCTCTCACGAGCAAAACATGATCAACACCAGAATGCTATGGGTGTTCGATTCATCACAATGTAACTAGATTATTGACTCTAGTGCAAGTGGGAGACTGTTGGAAATATGCCCTAGAGGCAATAATAAAATGGTTATTATTGTATTTCCTAGTTCATGATAATTGTCTGTTATTCATGCTATAATTGTGTTAACCGGAAACCGTAATACATGTGTGAATACATAGACCACAACGTGTCCCTGGTGAGCCTCTAGTTGGCTAGCTCGTTGATCAATAGATGGTCACGGTTTCATGACCATGGACATTGGATGTCGTTGATAACGGGATCACATCATTAGGAGAATGATGTGATGGACAAGACCCAATCCTAAGCATAGCACAAGATCGTGTAGTTCGTTTGCTAAAGCTTTTCAATGTCAAGTGTCGTTTCCTTAGACCATGAGATTGTGTAACTCCCGGATACCGTAGGAATGCTTTGGGTGTGCCAAACGTCACAGCGTAACTGGGTGGCTATAAAGGTACGCTACGGGTATCTCCGAAAGTGTCTATTGGGTTGACACGAATCGAGACTGGGATTTGTCACTCCGTGTGACGGAGAGGTATCTCTGGGCCCACTCGGTAAGACATCATCATTATGAGCTCAATGTGACTAAGGAGTTAGTCACGGGATGATGTATTACGAAACGAGTAAAGAGACTTGCCGGTAACGAGATTGAACAAGGTATGGGGATACCGACGATCGAATCTCGGGTAAGTACCATACCGATAGACAAAGGAAATTGTATACGGGATTGATTGAATCCTTGACATCGTGGTTCATCCGATGAGATCATCATGGAGTACGTGAGAGCCAACATGGGTATCTAGATCTCGCTGTTGGTTATTGACCGGAGAGGTGTCTCGGTCATGTCTACGTGTCTCCCAAACCCGTAGGGTCTACACACTTAAGGTTCGATGACGCTAGGGTTATAGGGAAATAGTGTACGTGGTTACCTAAGGTTGTTCGGAGTCCCGGATGAGATCCCGGATGTCACGAGGAGTCCCGGAATGGTCCGGAGACGAAGATTGATATATAGGAAGTGAGGTTTTGGTTACCGGAAGTGTTCCGGGTGTTTCCGGTAGTGTACCGGGACGACGGGAAGGGTTCCGGGGGTCCACCAAGTGGGCCCACCTGCCCCGGAAGGTTCCATGGGCCAAGAGTGGGAGGGAGCCAGCCCCTAGGTGGGCTGGTGCGCCTCCCACCTCAGCCCAAGGCGCAGCAAGGGTGGAGGGGGCAAACCCTAGGCTTAGATGGGCCTTAAGGCCCACCCTAGGGTGCCTCCACCTCTCCCTGCCCTGGCCACCGGCCAGATGGGCTTCTGGAGGCTGCCGCCACCCCTAGGGTGGAACCCTAGGGTGCATCACCTCTCCTCCCCTCCCCCTATATATAGTGGAGGTATTTGGGGCTGCACAATACACGAGTTCGTCTCCTCCTTGGTGCATCCCTACTCCTCCCTCTCCTCATTCTCCGTAGTGCTTAGCGAAGCTCTGCCGGAGTACCACGCAGCTCCACCGCCACCACGCCGTCGTGTTGCCGGAGCTCTCCCTCAACCTCTCCTCCCTCCTTGCTAGATCAAGGCGTAGGAGACGTCACCGGGCTGCACGTGTGTTGAACGCGGAGGTGCCGTCCGTTCGGCACTTGATCGGATCTACCGCGACCTGAATCGCTGCGAGTACGACTCCATCAACCGCGTTCTAGCAACGCTTCCGCTTAGCGATCTTCAAAGGTATGAAGATCCAATCTCTCCCCGCTTGTTTGCTGGTTTCTCCATAGATAGATCTTGGTGACACGTAGGAAAATTTTGATTTACTACTACGTCTCCCAACAGCTGCCACATAGGCTTTAGAGCAAGGATCCAAGTCTTCACCAGAGGAAACAAGAGGTGTAGCAGGAAAGAATTCTAGTGCTGAAGCATTGATGTGTTCATCCCTTATCATGAAGTCCATCTGCCAAGTGCTCAGATCACGACCAAAGCCAGAGATGTGTAGGGTTGTGTAGAACTAGAGGATAAGTTCCTCGTTCCAGTATTCATGATCTGTGTAGAAGGGTAGTAAACCCACATCTCAAACATAATCCAGAACTTGATCAAAGCAGGGAAGTCCTTTCATGGCTTCAAAGCTGAGATGTCTGTGGGGAAAGATCATGTTCTAACCATACAACACACCCATTTAGTACTAACGTTGTGAAGCACTCTAGAATATGTCAGACTGAATCCTTGTTCTCTTGTATGGATTGCAGTCGGAGTAAAAGAAGGTGTTGTTCAGCCTGAACCTTTCAAGTTCAAAGATGGTGGGTCTTGTAGGGCCAGACTGTCGAAGACATGGTAGATGTGGCATGGGGTTCAGGACATTTGGACATCTATCCAGATTTAACTCATACTTAGCACCATCCTTGATGGTGCAACAAGGCTATGCCATCTGGTAGGAACCATCTCTCCTTCCCTATTGCGAGCCATCACAATGTTCTCATCATTGTCTAGTTGATGGTGTGGCAGGAACAGGAGGTCCATTTGGGGATGGGGCATTGGCTTTGCCCATGGTGGGATTGGTAGTAGTGTCTTCGGCTGCCGGGTTCTTTGTTTGTGGGCGACTGGGAGGAACATCTTCAATCAACAACAATTCTTCAACTGTTGTAGTCGGTGAAACTCGTACTTCGTCTTCAAGAATGGGAGACATGAGAGCTCGAGGTCCTCTACGAAGACGTTTGAGTGGGGAAGTGCGAGTGCTTGGTTTAATCTCCTCCAGAGCAAATGGAGATTCCGGTGAGGCTGACACTGGTGGGAAGAACGGAGGTGATGGTGTACCAGGTTCAGCATCAGGGACATCTAGGCAAAGGGGTGTGCCAATGTCTACAAACTCACTTGTTGGTTGGGGTGAGGAGATC
Organism: Hordeum marinum; assembly: GCA_022496015.1. Taxonomy (NCBI): domain Eukaryota; kingdom Viridiplantae; phylum Streptophyta; class Magnoliopsida; order Poales; family Poaceae; genus Hordeum; species Hordeum marinum. The sequence continues at coordinate 106,648,375 of CM039676.1, read as the reverse complement.
ACAGGCGCATCCACCTGGGGAACATGTTCTTGCTCAACATTGTCTTCTGGACCAATGTCTTCAGCTGCGGCAGTGACTTCAGCAACTAGAATCTCTTCTTGTATCCGAGTCTTTGTGGGAGCAGACTCATGCAGTACAACTTGTCTTTCCAAGTTTTCTGATGAAGGGGTGCCATAGAGATTGGCGTAACGAGCAGAGGCTCTTGTTGAGGAGCAGGAGGGGGTTCTGGTGTTGAGTCTTGTGCTAATTCTGAAGACTTAGATTTCCTTGTCTTCAACCTCTTCGGAGGTTGGGCTTCAGAAGCAGCAACCTTGCGCTTACTAGCTGAGGCTTCGGCTTGCTTAGTCTTTTTGCTAGAAGTAGCAGAGGAGGGGCGCGTCCATGGGTTGGCAAACCTAGCAGGGAAGACTATGTCGTGGTTCTCAGACCGTTCAAGAGCAGGCTGTTCCGAAGACATTGAAGCTTGGCGAGAGTGTGCAATGACTTTGGGCGCAAGTGTAGGCTGACCAAGTGCCTTTCTCTTTAGCATGTCATTGTGAGCTTGTACCATTATCCAGGTCTTTATCTTGAGGCACGCAAGGGAGCCCTTGACAGCTTCACATCTCTTCTCAAACACAGCCTTCAGATCTGCCATCATTAGGTGATACCCCTTTATCTGTTTGGCATTGAGTCTGTGTACATTGTGCTTGAAGAGCCCTTTTCATGACTGATCTTTGCCTTTGTTTGCTTGGCCTTCCTAGCCACGGATAGTTCCTCATTCACAAGTCCTTGGAACATGACGCTCAGGCCAATTGGGAGTTGGAGAGCATCTATGTCGATGGAAGGTTCGGCGAACCATTCACCAATGAAATGTTCAAAGATGACGGAGTCAATCAGAGGTAAGTCTTCGAGCACTTTGGCTTCCTCTTATTTATATTGAATTATCTTGGCTAAGGCTTCGTCATCGAACTCATCATCAGAAAGCTCAACCATGTTGGCAGCATCCATCAAAGACATGGTTGGCTTCGAACCTCTAGAGGTGGCAGCATTCCTTTTCAAACGCCTATGACGGTGATCTTCATGCTCAGATTCGTCGGGATTAGCAAAAGGAGAACGCGAAGCTTATGGTGAGGACTCTGCTAGAGGTGGAGCCTTGGGAGACTTTGGTTTTGGAGACCTTGGCTTCTCCAAAGGCTTCAGCTATGGCTCAGGAGGGTTTTCTTCCTCTTCATCATCAGAATTAGACTCAGTACGTTCTTGGATGCCAAGATTGCTTGAAGGATGCGTATTCTTAGGCATTGGGGGCTAGAACATACATGGGTAGAATCCCATCTTGATTCCATCGGCCTTTGTCTTCTGGTGAAGATTTCTGTAGATGATTTCTGTCCATGGTGCTTTCTCAGCACACTTCTCAGCATACTCAGTAGTCACGAAGCGGTAATAATAGCACTCCAGACTCCAATATCTTCAAATCCATTGGATTTTATACTTCAGCTGGAGGTAAGATTCCTCCTTATAAGACTTATACTGCTCATATAGATCTGGAGGAAGGTCTTTGGCAGTGTTCTTACATCTCTGCTTGCCTCCCTTCTTGACTGGCTTATCATCTGCCATTGGCTTCGGCAAAGGCTTCACACGTGTGCGCAAGTATGAGCGTGCGCCAAGGGATTCCAGATGTTTCTGCAAGTAGTCTGCAAACAAATTCAGACTATGAGATCCAAGGGATTCTGCTATGGACATTTACCTGTGAAAGAGTTAGAGACGTGAGGGAAGAGGAGAGGCCATATGCATTCTCAGAAGATTTGGAAGATATAATGTGTGTTGAAGACATTGACCTCTTACCGAAGACATTCACTTTTATAGAGAATATGGTGATTTCAGATTTGTACAAGTGAGGAATCCAACCAAGTTTTTAGTCGACAAAGTGAAGGTTTTGGGCAAGAATAGGTCTAGATCTAGATGCGGTTGTGTGTGGAGAAGAAACAACATCTGAAAAATCCAGTAAAGATTTTAGATCAAAGCATGTGGTAAAAATAACTTTTTATTTATTGCAATGAAGAAATCGATGAACAGCTTGACGAGGCGGAGAAGCCAAGCGGTTCGATCTTCCTCACCCTAACTTGGTGGAGGCAAACAGCTATGGCGGTGGCGAGGGGAAGATGAACACGGCCGGCGTGAGTACATCGTCGGAGAAGTCATGGCAGCGAAGCACTTCGTCTCCGGCAATGATGGATTCCAGCGACGGTGCTAGGGTTTTGAGCACGTGGGGTGGCGGAGGAAGAGGAAGGTAATAATGGAAGGGGGTAACTCGTATTTATAAGGGTGGAGGCATTGTAACTCTTGTGACAAATATACCCCTGACTCTTCGGCTTAAGTGGGACATGTGGCATACATGCAAACCACCTGACAACCGACTACCATAATCGAAGTGGCGATGCGGGAGTTGTTGCTAAAGACACGGAGACAGTTTGAGATTGAGAATTAATTATGTGGTTGATTTGTCTTCGATCGTCAAGGACGCAGTGAAGACAGTCAACGCATGTCAATATAGAATGCATATGACTGGATTAGAATAGAGTTAGACAAGAGGAGAATAGAAAGGAATGTCCGGTCCGATCACATTTTCCTAGGTAAAATTTGAAGACAAAGCTATAGGACAAATGTTGTATAGGACAAAGCTCTAATCCAAATGTAGATCTACAAATAGTTCTTAAATGAAACACACGTGCAAAAAGTTTTGTTCCGAAGACATACGAATCTCGAAGACATGTGAAGAAAATGAGATAAAAGAAATGTCTTCGAGTTTGGTTGGTGGAATTACCCACCGTATAAAAAATGTTTGACCTAGACACGGCGCACAATTATCGTGGCGCTCTGAAGTCATATTGTTTGTTAATGTGTTCACATTCAGATTGTAAGTCTTCATGAGTTGAAGACATATGTTACATCATGTGTTGTGCATCAAAGTCGTCAACATGCATAAGTGTTAGGATGTATTCCCATTTCAGAGGACATTCAAGGATTCTAAGATATTTAGCTCACGCCGCAACTTGGAAAATCTCTTCTCATCCAAAGGCTTCGTGAAGATATCTGCCAGTTGATCTTCAGTGTCTGCATGCTTGATGTGTATGTCGCCCTTCATCACATGATCCCGAAGAAAATGATGTCGGATTTGAATGTGCTTTGTCTTCGAATGTTGTACTGGGTTGTACAAGATATTGATGGAACTGTCATTGTCGCAGTAGAGACGTACATGATTCAGGTTGATGTCATAGTCCTTGAGGGTCTGCTTCATCCAGAGAAGCTGAGTGCTGCAAGCCTCGGCAGCAATGTATTCGGCTTCGGTAGTGGAGAGCGAAACACAGTTCTGCTTCTCCGAAGACCAACATAAAAGAGACCATTCAAGGAAATGACAGGTGCCTGATGTAGACTTGTGATCACCTATATCGCCAGCGAAGTCAGAATCTGAATAGCCAATCAACTCAAACTTTGAACCCTTTGGATACCATAATCCTAACGTTGGGGTGTGAGCTAGATATCTAAGTATTCGCTTCATAGCAAGGTGATGCGACTCCTTTGGTGTCGCTTGAAATCGGGTGCACATGCAAACGCTAAGCATTATATCTAGCCTAGAGCACATAAGTACAGAGGTGATCATTTGTAGGCATTGGCATCTTGTAGCATTTGGCTTCATTCATGCCAAATTTCTTGAGGCGGTCCTTGAGGTACTTCTCCTGAGATATGAAGATGTCATTCGGTTGTTGTCGAATTTGAAGCCCTAGGAAGAATTTAAGTTCTCCCATCATCAACATTTGGTACTTCTCTTGCATCGTATAGGCAAACTCATCACTGTATTTTTTGTTAGGTCAGCCGAAGATAATGTCATCAACATATATTTGACAAACAAACAGTTCACCATCATAAGATTTAGTAAAGAGAGTGGGATCAAGTGAACCGGGTTTGAAGCTTTTCTTCTTGAGGAATTCCTTGAGTGTGCCATACCAAGCTCGTGGTGCTTGCTTGTGGCCATAAAGTGCCTTATTGATCTTGAAGACATGATTAGGACGCTTTGGATCTTCAAACCCTGGAGGCTGAGCAACCTATACTTCTTCCTCAATCTTACCATTGAGTAAAGTACTTTTGACATCCATTTGATGCAAGCGTATGTCATGATGGTTAGCATAGGCAAGCACTATACAAATGGCTTCGAGTCTAGCAACACGTGCAAAGGTTTCACCAAATTCAATACCCTCAACCTGTGTGTAACCTTGGGCCACTAGTCGTGCCTTGTTTCTGATGACTTGGCTGGACTCATCTTGCTTGTTGCGGAAGATCGACTTGGTATCGATGATCTTGTGCTTCCTTGAATCAGGATCTTTACGAGCTCCCACACATTGTTTATCTCAAATTGGTGAAGCTCTTCCTACATGGCTCAAATCCATTCTGATTCCATGAAAGCTTCATCTACTTTGGTGGGATATGTGATAGATCCAAAAGCAAAGTGCCCACAAAAGTTTGCCAATTGAGTAGCTCTTGAGCGAGTAAGTGGACCTAGTGCATTTATGTTGTCAAGCATTCTCTCAATCTAAACTTCATTTGCCATGTGTGGATGAGCAGGGTGAAGACTTTGTTCTGGCTGCTGAGCATTGTCTTCGCCGGCAACATTGTCTTCAGGTTCAGCATTGTCTTCACGCTGAGTGGATCGAGGAATGATCACTTCTTCAATCACGGGTTCTTCAGGCACAATTTCTCTAGTGCCCACCAGTCTGATAGCTTCATGAGGAGGTAGTTCATCTAGCACAGGAGGTAGGTGCTCTCTTTGTGAGTCGTTAGTTTCATCAAATCGCACATCTACAGTTTCAACCACTTTATTGTGACAGGTGTTAAAGACTCTGTAGGTGTGTGAATCCTTTCCATAACGAAGCATGATACCCTCATGTGTTTTCGGAGAAAATTTTGATGTGTGGTGTGGATCCCTTATCCAGCATTTTGCACCGAAGACTTTAAAGTAGCTTACATTGGGTTTCTTACCGGTGAGAAGCTCATAGGATGTTTTCTTGAAGAACTTGTGAAGATATACTCTGTTGATGATGTGGCATGCAGTGTCAATGGCTTCAGGCCATAGCTTCCTTGGTGTCTTGTATTCATCAAGCATGGTGCAAGCCATCTCAATCAGTGTCCTGTTCTTGTGCACCACAACGCCATTCTACTGCGGTGTGTATGGAGAAGAGAACTCAAGAGTGATGCCAAAAGTATCAAGATAGGTGTCCAAGCCTGTGTTCTTGAATTCAGTGCCATTGTCACTATGGATGTGCTTAATCTTGACGTTGTAGTTGTTCATGCACCTATTTGCGAAGCATTTGAAGAGATCCTGCACTTCAGTTTTATAAAGAATAATATGCACCCAAGTGAACCGAGAGTAATCATCAACAATCATGAAGCCATATAGGTTTGCAGTGGTAGAGATGGTGGAATAGTGATTAGGGCCAAATAAGTCCATGTGTAGTAGCTCGAAGGGACGTGAGGTAGTCATGATTGTCTTTGAAGGATGCTTGGCCCTAGTCATCTTCCTAGCTTCACACGCACCATAGAGGTGGCCCTTCTTCAACATGACACCCTCGATGCCAATGATAAGTTTCTTCTTGGCAAGTGTGTGCAAGTTCTTCATCCCAGCATGTCCTAGCCTTCTGTGCCATAGCCAACATTCTGAATCTTTTGCTAGAAGACATGATGCAACCTGTGGTCCTACGGAGAAGCCTACCATATACAAGTCACCTCTTCAAAAACCTTTGAAGACTTTGGTTTTTTAGAGTCCATTAGTACCACACATCAAAATTTACCGAATATTACAAGCATATCTAAGTAATAGAGCATTGAGACAGACATTAAGTTGTAACCAAGGGATTCAACTAGCATGACATTCTCCAAGTGTCGGTCCCTTGAGATAGAAACTCTACCTAGCCCAAATACTTTGTTGTTGCTTTTGTAAGCAAAGACGATGTGGTCTTTTGTTGGAGGACAAATAGTTTGCTCCATCAATAGGCTTCGATCACTTGTCATGTGTCTGGTGCATCCACTATCCATAATCCATTCAGTGGCTTGGATTTGTCTTCTTGCATTGATATTTAGTATAGTTCACCAAGGCATGTAGCCATAACATAAACTGATGATGAGATCGCAATGCATAGCAGAAAGAAGACAATGGACGATATGAATGAAAACATTCGCATTCATTATCTTGCATCCAGACAAGATTGTTTTTGGGTCTCTAGAGATAATCTTCGAGATAGGATTCATCCTATCTGGAGAGCCGATGCTGCATGGAGATTTTATTTCTTCTTAACCACCCACATGCGAAGGGGTGCCTTTGATGCAATAATACGTAAGGCAGCATCACAGAATTTAGGCAAAGATGCCATAATAGCATGTTTCACAGGGGGGTTAGTGTACTCAAATGAATATGCTGAGAAATTCTTGGTTGGATGAACATAGCGGTTCATTCCATGGTGAACATATTCATTAGTCATTTGATTCTTTCCCTGCAAAATGTATTTGATAGAGTAATCATGTGAAGGCCTTTGTCTTCTCGAAGACATTGATCTGGGGTTTGTCTTCTTCTTGAGAGGTGTTGTCAGGACATTCACCCGAAGCCTTTCAAGAAGACTTTTGGGAACCCAAATCTTCTTCAATGGAGAGCCATTCCTGCAGTTAGTACCAATGAACCTTGCAAACACTTCACCATTTTGGCACTTGAAAAATTTATAGTTGGAATAAAAAGATTCATCAACAATGATAGGATTCGCACAGTTATAACCAGATGATATGGAGGGATCAACTGGGGGACCTTTTGCAGCAACCCATGTGGTTTTGGGATACTGCTCAGGTGTCCAGTAAGATCCATCAACATTGAGATTTCTTTCGAAACCAACACCCTCTTTCCTAGGGTTTTTGTTTAGGATGGTATTTTTCAGGACATCACAAAGTATCTAATGTCCCTTTAGACTCTTGTACATGCCAGTTTCAAGCAATGTCTTCAACCTGTCATTGTCATCAATGGTAGTAGTGACTTCCTCAGATGAGGGGTTAGGTGCCATAGATACAGTTGAAGATAATGCATTCTTAGAAGCCTTTGAACATTCAGTAGTGGAATCATTGGCTTCGCGAGCAAGACATTTTAAGAATGGAGCATTAAATTCTTCCTGAGTAGTACTGATCTGTTCTACTAGGAGTGAGTCGTTTTCCTTCCGTAGATCATCATGTGCTTCCCTCAAATTCTCAAGATCAACCTTCTTATGAAGATACTCAAGAGAAAGCTTCTCATGATTAGTTGAGAGGGCATCATGACGATGTGGAGATCCTCAAACCTTGAATGAAGACTACGCATGTCTTCAGCCATAGTTTCATTCAGACTCGCCTCTTCGTGTAACAGGTCATCGCTTTTCTCTAGAGTGGTTTGCATTTTATCCATAGCATTTTGTTGCTTAGTGGCAATTTTCACAAGTTTGGAATAGCTAGGTTTCATGACATCATCAGATTCATCTTCGGATTTGGAGTCATGATGTGAGGGCTTTGAGGATACCTTAGAGGATTTAGCCATGAAGCAGTAGGCCGGAGTAGCGTCATCGTTAATGACTTCGATGTTGAAGAAGGAGCCATTGTCTTCGAGTTCGAAGATAGACATAGATAGATATGTCGAGCCATTGCCAGTCCAGCTACTTTAGCATCGGATTCCTCCTTAGATGCTTCATCCCTTTGTAATATATGAGTTTTTGTCCGAAACCCTGATACTTCGAAAGAGATTGTCCATTTTGTACACGAAGTGCATCCAATTTTTCCGTAACCCTCTAAACTTTTTAGCACATGATATGTGGGTGAAATGATTATACCATGCCAACTTTCAAACTTTTCAGAGTTCCATCTCCTTTCCGATGAAGGCATGGGCCTTTCCTGATGAACTCTTCTTGTGTGATGAAGACTTTGCATACTTCTTCTTCTTCTTGTCATCGGAGTCGTAGTTCTTCCTCTTATTCTTGGATTCCTTTTCCCATTGAGGACAATCAGCAATGAAGTGGCGAGTTTTCTTGCACTTGTGACAGGTTTGCCTCCTGTCATCCTTTGAAGACATTTGATAGGACCTCTTGGAATCACGCCTTGAAGATTTTGCATAGTGTTTTGACTTGGCAAATTTTTGGAACTTCCTGACAAGCAAAGCAAGTTCTTTTCCAAAGTCTTCAGCACCATCAGAACTGCAGTTAGAGTTGTCTTTGGACGAAGACATAGGTTTGGCCTTCAATGCACGAGAGCGACTATAGCTAGGACCATAGATTCTCTTTTCTCAGCTTGTTGGAATCCATGGGTGTTCAAACTCTCAAGAATATCAACAGGATCCAAACTCTTGAAGTCAGGGCACTCTTGGATCATTAGTGCCAGTGTATCAAAGGAACTATCAAGTGATCTGAGTAGCTTCTCCAGGACTTCATGTTTGGTGATATCAGTGGCGCCAAGTGCATTCAGCTTGTTTGAGATGTTAGTGAGGCGATCAAAGTCGAGATGAACATTTTCGTTGTCGAGTCCCTTGAAGCGGTTGAACAGGTTGCAAAGCACATCAACACGGGAGTCTCTTTGAGATGAGACGCCTTCATTCACTTTGGAAAACCATTCCCAGATTTCCTTGGATGTGCGAAGTGCACTCACACAGCCATATTGTTCTTTGGTCAGATGACCACAGATGATGTTCTTGACGGTGGAGTCGAGTTGTGCAAACCTCTTCACGTCAGCAGCAGTGACACCTTCGCCAACCTCGGGAATGCCTACCATGATGACATACCATAGGTCGTTGTCAATGGCTTCGAGATGCATGCGCATCTTGTTCTTCCAGTAGGGGTAGTCGATGCCATCGAAGACAGGGCACACATCGAAGACCTTGATTATCCATGCAACCGACATAGCTAAAACTCCACGGTGGTTAAACCGACACGTAGAACAAGGGAGTAGCTTGCTCTGGTACAAATTGAAAGTGCTAGTTATCGACTAGAGGGGGTGAATAGGCGATTCGAATAGAGCGGAAACGTAAACATGATCAAGTAGGGATACAATAAAGAATCTAGACAGGCCATGCAACACAATGAAGACATTCAAGCATGTTAAGCATTATCATCATGAATACTAAGATCAATCAAAGACAAACTTAAATAATACGAAGATAAACACTTAATGTGAATGTCTTTAGAGAAAGTCTTCAAGCAGTGATCAAGTAATGACTTCACGGTTCAGAGTAGGAATGTAAGAGAGTGAAGGATAAAACCAGTTGCTTGACGAAGACACATGATTTGTTGGACCAGTTCCAGTTGCTGTGACAACTGTACGTCTGGTTAGGGAGGCTGAGATTTAACTCAGAAGACCTGGTCTTCACCTTATTTCCCTTGAGCCGAAGTCACTTAGACAACACCCAATCACTCTGGTAAATCTTGAGTTCCGTAGTCCATAATGACTCTTGGACGCTCTAGACCCAAACACTTAACCGTCTGGAAGATCACTGTCTTCAAGTGTAATAAGTCTTCAGTTCTCTCAAAACAGAAAGTCTTCAGTGATTCTCAAACACACTAGATCTAGGTGTTTAGGTGTATCCTCGTAGGATGTGTATCTCTCAATGTCTTCGAGGTGGGTTGCTCCAAAACGACAGCAGCCGTATCTCTCTCTGAGCAGCCACCTCCTTATGGTGGAGGGGGTGGGCTATTTATAGCCAGCAGGCAACCCAACCTTATATGACCAAAATGACCATGGGTCAATGGCCAACCAACACGTGTCACAACGGACGAATTTCAAACACACGTGACAAATTTACTTGGGCAACAAGTAAAGTTGACTCAACCAACTCTGGAAGAGATTTCCTCTCATAGTCTTCGCTCGAAGACATAGGTTTGGGTTGAGCATCACGTCAGCATCTGACTTCAATCACATCGACCCAACTTAACAGTACGGTGGTTCCTATGACACAGGAAAGAATAAATAAAACTACCATAAGACTTCGTCTTCGCATTTCATTGTCTTTGGGCGAGTGTCTTCGCATACCACCAAAGACTTCAATCGTCATCAATGTCTTCAGACATTTTTAGGGGTTGTCTTCAATGGCTAAACCGAAACTTCAAGGACTTCACTTTGTGTTATCCTGTGAAATCTCACAAACATATTAGTACCTCAACCATGTTTGTCTTCAATACTCCAAAACCAAACAAGGGTGGCACTAGAGGCACTTACGCTTTCGACAACCAAGATCTGGTGCTACCAACAATGAAGCCACATCCGGCACCCTGCCAAGAAGAGAGTGCACCCTTACATATCGTGAAATTCTTGTCTCACTGATCCAGAAGCAAGACATGCATCATGAATGGACTCGCTGATAGATGCATTCTATGGTGCAAGACCTCAATCGTGTTCGCAACTTGGCCACCAAGAATGCATTCGTGGCCTATGAAATAAGTCCTCGCTCATGGAAGACCTTGACTATGTTGGCACCTGAAGATGAGCTTGGCTAAGATGGATTTCACCCACGTTGTAGATTTGGTGCACCACCTCCTAGCTCGGAGAAATGGCGCAAGACTCCATCCCTCAAAGATAACGACTTCTCTCCTTCAGCTCCTTTCGCCAACATCACGCTTGCCGATGAAGCTGATGATGCATCTTCACTGCCTCCATCAACTCGGCATCGCGACACTGCACCAGCCCCTCATGACTCCACTGCACTGTCTTCATCGACACTAGTTGGGGGACGAGTAGTGTTTAATGTCTTCGTCCCTTTTTGCTCATTCGATGATAAAGGGGGAGAAGCATTGGATGATAGTCTTCAAGTGGGTCTACTAATAAGGGTTGGGTGTTATTTTTGCTATATTTACAACTCTCATTTCTCAACATTTGCCATTTTGGGTTGTAAAACTTAAGTCCCGATGGACGTCTGCACTTTGTGCTTACCGTACTCTTTGATGTTTTATTCAAGTTATTTTATGCGCCTGAAGTCATTCTGCAAATTCCCATTTTTCATTACGCATTTCATTATCTTTGACATATCTGTTAAATGCATAGTAATTGGATTACAAAATATAGGGGGTGATCTCCACAAACTACAATGCCATGTGCACTTGCATTCCAAGCAAAATCTTCATATGCACATCTTTAGGGGGAGCTCTCTATATCTTGCAATCAAAATCTTCAAAACCTTATCTTCACATATTTTTATCCCCGTTGAAAACTTCAACCAGTTTGTCATCAAACACCAAAAAGGAGGGAGATTTTAAGTGCATCTAGTGCCACCCTTGTTTGGTTTTGGAGTATTGAAGACAAACGTGGTTGAGGGACTAATGTGTTTGTGAGAGTTCATGGGTTAACACGGATAGAAGTCCTCGGAGTTTCGATTTAGCTATTGAAGGCAACATCCAAAAATGTCTGAAGACATTGATGACGTCTGAAGCCATTGGTGCTATGCGAAGACATGCTTTGAAGACAATAAAACGCGAAGAACAAGTCTTTTGGTAGTTTTATTTCTCTTTTCCTGAGTCATAGTAACTACCGTACTGTTAAGTGGGGTTGATGTGATTGGAGTCGGATGATGATATGATGCTCAACTCACACCTATGTCTTCGAGTGAAGACAATGAGAGGAAAACTCTTCCAGAGTTGGTTGAGTCAGCTTTACTTGTAGCCCAAGTAAAGCTGTCGCGTGTCTTTGAAATCCGATCGTTGTGACATGTGTCCATTTCCATTAACCTAGGGTCATTTTGGTCATATCAGGCTGGGTTGCCCGTTGGCTATAAATAGCCCACCCCCTCCACCATGAGAAGGTGGCTGCTTAGAGAGAGATACGACTATTGTCATTTTGGAGCAACCCACCTCGAAGACATTGATAGATACACATCATGCGAGGATACACCTAAACACCTAGAGCTAGTGTGTTTGAGCATCACTGGAGACTTTTTGTTCTGACAGAACTGAAGACATATTACACTTGAAGACTGTGATCTTCCAGACGGTTAGGCATCTGGGTCTAGAGCGTCCAAGAGTCATTGTGGACTGCCGGGTGACCAAGTTTGTACAGGTTTCAGAAGTCCCCCCTGAAAACTTACCAGAGTGATTGGGCGTTGTCTAAGTGACTTTGGCTCAAGGGGAATAAGGTGAAGACGAGGTCTTCTTAGTTAAATCTCAGCCTCCCTAACCAGACGTACAGTTGTCACAACAACTAGAACTGGTCCAACAAATCCCATGTCTTCGTCAAGCAACTGGTTCTATTCTTCACTCTCTTACATTCCTACACTAGAGTGTGAAGTCATTGCTTGATCATTGATTGAAGACTTTCTGCAAAGACATTCATATCAATTGTTTATCTTCATACTATCTAAGTTTCTCTTTGACCCACCTTAGTATTCATGATGATAATCCTTAACTTGCTTGAATGTCTTCACTATATTGCATGCCCTGTCTAGATCCTTGATTGTATCCATACCTGATCTTGTTTACGTTTCCGCACTATTTGAATACATTGTTGTTTCGAAGACTTTCATTAAAATAACCCCCCTCTAGTCGATACTAGCACTTTCAACTCATGTTCGACCTTTCGGTCTTTCGTGTTCCGAGGCCATGTCTATAGATGCTAGGCTCGTCAAGTTTAACCCAAGTATTCTGCATGTGTAAAACTGGCTGATGTGGCTTGAGACTGCGTCGGTATTTCCCCAGAGAGGAAGGGATGATGCAACACAACTACATTAAGTATTTCCCTTAGTTAAGAAACCATGGTATCAATCCGTAGAGGAAGATCAAGCAACTATGTAAACAACACCTGCACACAAAGAACAAATACTTGCAACCCGACGCGCAAGAGAGGTAGTCAAGCTCTCAATGATAAAAAGATAGATTAGATTGTAATAGGTTGGGCAAATATATCTCACAAGAACACAAAATAAAAGAAGTAAACAAAAAGTACAGCAAGGTATTTTGGGTTTTTTGGATTTATAGATCTAAAAACAAACACGGCAAATAGATCGGAAAGCAATATGTTGGAAAAGTAGACCCGGGGTCGTAGGTTTCACTAGTGGCTTCTCTCATGAGTATAGCACACGATGGGTGAACAAATTACTATTGGGCAATTGATAGAATATCAAATAATCATGACAATATCCAAGGCAATGATCATTATATAGGCATCATGTCCAAGATAAGTAGATCGAAATGATTTTGCATCTACTACTATTAGTCAACATATCGACCGCTATCCAGCATGCATCTAGTGTATTACGTTCATGGAAAATGGAATAACGCAATAAGAAAGGTGACATGATGTAGACAAGATCTATTAATGTATGAATAGACCCCATCTTGTTATCCTTAATAGGAATGATACATGTGTGCCTTGCTGCCCCTTCTATCACTAGGAAAGGACATCGCATGATCAAACCCATCACAAAGCACCTCTTCCCATGGTAAGAAAAATCGATCTAGTTGGCCTAACTAAACCAAATAATAAGAATACAAGGCTATAAGTAATCATGCATATAGGAGATCAAAGAAGACTCAAATAATATCCATGGATAGAAATTGACCATGAACTCAAAATTCATCGGATCCCAACAAACACACCACAAAAAGTCATTACATCAAATAGATCTCCAAGAGACCATTGTATTGAGAATCAAAAGAGAGAGAGAGAGGAATCCATCTAGCTACTGCCTACGAACCCGTAGGTCTATGGTGGACTACTCACGCATCATCGGAGAGGCACCCATGAAGACGATGCACCCCTCTGTGATGGTGCTAGATTGGATCTCGTGGTTCTGGAACTTGCGGTGGCTGGAATTGTGTTTCGTCGATGGTTTTATGAATATTTGGGTATTTATAGAGCAAATAGTCAGTGGAGGGGGTTCCCGAGGCGTCCACAACCCATCAGGGTGCGCCTGGGGCCTCTGGCGCGCCCTGGTGGGTTGTGGGCGGCCTGGGCTCCCTCCTAGTTACTTCTTTGGCCCTATGGCTTTCTTCTGGTCCAAAAAAATTCTCCAAAAAGTTTCGTCATGATTGGACTCCATTTGGTACTAATATTCCGTGAAGTAAAAAATAAGCAAAAACAGCAACTAGCACTTTGGCACTATGCCAATAGGTTAGTCCCAAAAAATGATATAAAGTTGCTATAAAATGATTGTAAAACATCCAAGATTGATAATATAACAACATGGAATAATCAAAAATTATACACACATTGGATACGTATCACTAGCTTACACCCATTGTATGTGAACGAAGACTCTATCACACCAAATCATCACGAGGTGCTTTGAAATGACGAACTTTCGCAACGGTGCATACTTAGGGTGAACACATTTTTATTGAAATTAAGTGAAGGGATCATCTTATAATGGCATCGTCATCCTAAGAAAAATAAGATGCATAAAAGATAAACATCACATGCAAATCAATAAGTGATATGATATGGCCATTATCATCCTATGCTTTTGATATCCATCTCCAAAGTACCGGCATGATCTCCATCGTCACCGACATGACACCATGATCTCCATCATTGTGTCTTGACGTGGTTGTCTCTCCAAATATTGCTTCTACAACTATTGCTAACGCATAGAGATAAAGTAAAGCAATTAAGTGGCGTTTAATAATTGACACACATGTAATATAATAAATTAAAGACAACCCTATGGCTCCTGTCGGTTGTCGTTCTCATCAACATGCAAGTCATGATAACTATTACAAAGCATGATCGTCTCATACATCAACCATATATAAAATCACGCCTTGGCCATATCACATCACAACATGCCCGCAAAAACAAGTTATACATCCTCTACTTTGTTGTTGCAAGTTTTACGTGGCTGCTATGGGCAACTAGCAAGAACCATTCTTACCTACACAAAGCCACAACGGTGATAATAAAGTTGCCTTTTAACCTTTTAGAAGGACCACCATAGTCCAATCTGATTCAACTAAAGTGGGAGAGACAGACATTACCAACCACCTTATGCAAAACAAGTTGCATGCCAATCGGTGGAAATAGTCTCTTGTGCAAGGAAAAGTAAAGTTGGTCTGGGCTGCTTCATCCCACAATACCGCCAAATCAAAATAAGACAAGGGAGTTAAGAAATCTGAACATCAATGCCCACAACATCTTTGTGTTCTACTCGTGCATATCATCTACTTATATACCTAGCATGGAAAACAAAAAATCCTACGAAGACCCAAGATCTATCTATGGAAATGCATAGCAATGAGAGGGAGAGTGTGCCTATGTACCCTTGTAGACCATTAAGCAGAAGCATATATAAAAGCGTTTGATGTAGTCGTACTCTTCATGATCCAATTCGATCTAGAGCCAAACGGACGACACCTCCGCATTCATCACACGTGCGGGTCGATGACGTATCCGCCTCCTTGATTTAGCAAGCGAGGGCAAAGAAGTAGATGGGATCTTAACCAACACGACAACATGGTGGAGATGGTGGTGGAGTAGTGCCAGCATGGCTTCTCCAAGTGCCTCCGGAACTGCGAACGAGGAAGAACGTGAGAGACGGGAGGGGGAGGGTTGCCTCAAGGGAGACGACTTGTTTTATTCATCCCTACCCTCCAATACACTATTTATAGGAAGCAAGGGGGATAGGGGAGCAGCCCTGAACCCACCTCCAAGGGAGGCATGGCGGACAGGAGGGAGGAGTCATCCCTCCCAAAGGAACCTCCAAAGTTTCTAACCCCCTAGCCGCATGGGCCCTTGGGGACTGGACCAATAAGGCTAGGGCGTCCGCTACTGTGACAGCCCAAGTGTTGTCCCTACCTTGTTGGCATGTATCTTAAGTGAACCTTGTTTTCATGAGATTAATGATATGAGTTGAGCCTTGTTATGCCATGTCTTGTTCATGCATTCATGCATCATGCATCATTTCATCCATCATGCCATGTCTTTGTTGAGATGTGACCTTGTTGTGGTTGAGTGTGTCCTTGTGTGGTGTGATGTGGTTAGAGTGTGGGTGGTGCATCTCCTTCTACTCCTCCTCTCTTTTATTTCCAACAAAACCCTACTTCCCTCTTCATTCCATTGCCATTAATCACCTTAATTAAGTGCTAAATTAAATTGGTTAAAAATGTTCTGGTATGAGGGTATATTATTTTGAGTATGTATGTATATCTCTTTGTGATGTTTGAACTTGGGCTCATGGGTTTTGCTAAATAATAGGGGGCTGGTTATTTAAAAAGTATTTAAATTACTTATCCAAAAAATTCATCTTGTTATTTTTAGTAAAAAGTACATTTCATTTCTAATGGAAAAATATTTTTGTTTTGGCAAAAGTCCTTTTATTTTTCTCTAGGATGTTTTTCTTGTGTTGTTGATATTTAAAAGAAAAAACCTTCCTGCTGGTTTGTTTGGTGCAACAGAGAGAGTGAGTGGGCCTTGCCCTTCCCCTCTGGCCCAGCCTGCAAGGGAACGGCAACCTGCCCCGTTTCTTCTCCGCCAGAGAGAGCAGAGAGAGTGAGCGCGCGCCCGTGCTCACGGACGTCGAGCTCGCCGTTTGCCCCCTCCTTTTAAAAGCCTCGGCATGCGTGCCCTCCGCTAGGGTTCCCTCTTCTCCGCGTGCCGCCGCCGCTCCCCTTCTCCTTCTTCTTCCTTCTCTTCTTCCTCCCCTTCAGGTAAGGTCAGAGAGATTCAGAGAAACGCCGCGTCGCCGTGTTTCTTCGGGTCGTCGTCACCGCCTCCGGTGACCTGCTCGTCGCCATCGGAGATGGTGGGGTGGTTCCTGGTGCTGCCGGCGCTCCATTTCCGGTGCTAGGGAGGTCCTAGCTCCTTCATAGTGCCGCCCTGTCGACGCCGTCGTTCGCGGCAGGGAGGCTCGTCGTCGGGCCGTCTTCTTCCTCTTCTTTCCCTCCATCTCACCGTCGTCCGTGTCCCCGCGCCTCTGGAGACCCCCTCAGTGAGCAGCGTTCCCCCGCAACCCTTCTGTCCCGCGTAGGCCCGCGAATTGCCACCGTCGTGTTTGCCTCTATTGTGCCCGAGCCGAGCAACAACTCGATCTCGAGCGCCTCCTTGCCGCCATTGCAGCCGTGTTTGGTGCAGGAATGGGTTCCCCATAGGTTCTCGCCTTCCCCTCGGCAGGTTCCCCTCACCGAAGAGCCCTGTGCCGCCAGGAATGGTCGTCGCCATGCCTCTTTCCGCCGTTGTTGAGTTATTCAGTTTCGTCAGAGTATTCGTGCCCTGTTAGTTCTAGAGGGGTCGATGCCCTCTCCTGTTAACATTCGTAGTCGTAGCATAGTGGTAACATGCTCGGGGTAGCGACCAGAGGTCGTGGGTTCGAGCCCGAACCCCTCCCTCCTTTTTTTTGTTATTTTTCCTTTGTTTTTTCTCTTTTGATATGGCCATGTAAGTATGTGTATGTGCAAACCTTCATGTTTGTAGGGTGTTTTTCTTTCTTTTCTGATTGTATGTGTGTGTGTGGAGTGGTGTATGTGGTGTGTAGTGCAATATGTGAGTGTGCATTTATGCTTGCTTGGTGTATGTGTGTGTGTGTGTGGTATACATGCATATATATGTGCATATATGCACTTGTGCATATATGTGTGTATGTGTGTGTGTGATGAACACCCACACACCTAGGAGTGTGTTTTCATGAGAGTATGTGCCCATATGCACTTGTGCATATGTGGCTAGTGTGTATGTGCCCATATGCCTTTGTGCATATATGGTGCATATGTGTGTGTGTGTGTGTGATGAACACCCACCCTCATAGGTGGTGTGTTCATGGGTGTGGATGTGCTCATATGCCTCAGGCATATGTAGCCATGTGTGTGCATGCTTGTGTAGTGTGTGTGTGTGTAGGAGTGTGTGTGTGTGTGTGACAAGTGGGCTCTTCCCCCACTTGTCATACACTATGTTTTTTGGTAATGCCATGTTTTGTAGGAGTTATTAGATCATTTCCATTTAAAGATAAGATTCCAAATCTGTTGAGGCCTATTTGTGGTCTTGTCCATTTAGAGTAAGTTTTCACTTATGAGAGTGGATGGTTGCTTTGCTAGTGTAGTTCTTGACATGTTGCTTCACATGAATATATGAGTATGACACATGATTTTGGGTTAGAAAGATCCAAGGAATCGAATGGTGCAATTAGATTTCACTTTTGAGCAAGTTTATAAAAATGTCATTTTCTGCTGTGATGCTACTTTGTCATTTTTGCATGAATTAATCCATGCTTGCTTTGGGGCATGTGCTAACATGGAAGTGTTAGTGTTTTATGTCTATTATGCCATGGTATTTTTGTTTGACATGAGAATCACCCATATAAGTGGGAAACTTGCTACAAAGTAGCTAACTTAATGTTACTGTTTTCACCATGCTAAATATTTCTAAGTTTGAGAATCTGCTGTTATTTTTATGCCATGAAGAGTGGTTGCTATCTTGAGATATGTTGAGAATTAGCTCAAGCTCACTGCTAGTGTTTTGAAGTATATGTTGTCTTCTATCATCCTGTTAATTTTCATGCAATGAGGTGGTCTATATCACCATTAGTTTCTGCTGTCAACTTGCCATCAGGTTAACTCAGATTCCAGAAAACTGTTATTTTCACGAAGTCCCAGAAATCTGTTTCATCATGCCAACTTGTGAGATCCATGCTTATTGATGTGTGCCTTAATTCCAGTATGTTTAGTTGGATAAGTTGATGAGCATGTCATGTAGTTTCTTTCAATGCCTTGTTTGTGGTGGTAGGATTCCGGTAGCTCAAGTTGTGGGTTGTGCAAGTTGCTATGTTGTTGTTTGTGGCAGATTGCTTGTTTTATTGTTTTGTGACTTGTGGGAGCTATACTCCATGGAATTGCTTGATCTTTGGCTCTATTGTTGTTGGTTTTTCATTGCCTATCCAGTGGCTACCTTGGAATGTCAAGGAATAGCCCAGGTCTTTCTTGTCTTGTGTTTTGCCTTCGTATCTTGTCGTGAGCGTATCGTGAGAACCGTAACTCCGTCTCTTACGTTCTTCATATGCATTTTTTCATTTTTGCATGATGCATCCATATTTGCCATGTTCATGCATGTCTAAATAACTTAACATAAGGTTCTATCCAGATTCATTAATAACCAACCCTTTGCATGTGAACCATGACTAGTTAGGATTGCCGTGCTAAAACTCTTCAAATAAGCATGCATCATTCTTGCTTGTGCATTGCACCATGGTTGTTTGTTTATTGTTGCTGTTTCTTTTGGGTAGACGCGATGTTGAACCTAAGTACGAAGAGCTAGGCGAGTACAACTACGAGGATCTCACTATTTGTTCCACAAAGAACCAACAGGCAAGATGATCGTACCCGGATCCCGATACTATTTTTGCTTGCTAGTGTCACGCTCTTATCGTTACAATTGCGTTACCTACCAATTGAATGTCAGCCTCCTAATTGCCATGATAACCTCTAACCCTCCACATCCTAGCAAACCTTTGATTAGCTAAGTTACCGCTGCCCAGCCCCTCTTATAGCGTTCTGGTTGCAGGTACAGGTTGTATCCATGTGATAACATGGATTTGGCATATCACAATATTATATGTTATTTAATTTAATGCATATATATATATATATATCTTGGTATTGGTGGAAGGTTTGGCCTTTTGCTAGGTGTTTTGTTCCGCTGTTACCACCATAGTTTCTTGTTACCGGTGTTATGTTTCCATACTTTGCGCTCCTAACATGCTCAGGGTTGTTATGGGGACCCCCTTGTTTATTCGGTTAAGATTAAAACTTGTCTGGCAAGACCCAACATTGGTACTACATTTTCTTAATAACTTAATAAAATTTGCATAGGGCTTTGCAACCCCGTGGATAATTAATCAATCCCCGGGCCAGTGCTCCTCATGAGTATTGGTCCAAACTAGAGCACTGTGCGGGGACAACCCAGGGCAACTTGGGATATTTCTATCAGGCCACCGTACACTAGCTTATCCGGTCATGTCCTGAGAACGAGATACGCAGCTCTTATCGGGTTCGTCGACACGTCAGGTGGTCTTGCTGGATTTGTTTTACCTTTATCGAGTGTCTTGCGTGAGGGCTCTGACTTTCTTCGGGTTATCTCGAGGTGTTGGAAATCCTTTGGAGTTGCCTAGGATGATCACGAGATCCATGGTCGAGGCTATTCCCGCGGAGTGTGGTTAATTTGTGATGGACTAGTTGGAGCACCCCTGGAGGGTCAAATCTTGTGGAAAGTCGTGCCCACGGTTATGTGGCAACTTGGATATTTGTTTAACACCCGGTTATAGTAAACTTGAAGTAAACTCTAATAAAATACACCAACTGTGTGAGTAACTGTGATCGTCTCTACCCGTGAACATGACCAGAGAGAGAACACGGTGGGGTTATGATTGACGTAAGTGTTCAGGATCTCATAGATGTCATTCTAGATTCGATCGTTCATCGTAGGCCACTCATATTTATCTTCATGTTACGTAAGTTTAGCCACCATAAATGCTTAGTGCTGCTGCAAACTAAAAACATACCCCATCCCAACCTTTAAGCTTGAATAGTCTCGGTACCCGACCGCATGATTGCTGAGTCCTTGTGGCTCACAAATTACTACAACAATCTAGGTACAGGTACAGATGAGTTCGTGCAGGATGATCTGACGCAGCTCCAGTGGGAGTATGACGAGGAAAGGGGCAGGATGTATGTGACTTATCCGGATGAGTAGAGGACCATGGTCGTGATCTTTGGGATAGCGAGATAGTATCATTTGCATCTGTTTTATCGTTTGATTTTGTCCCTAGGCGGACCCTGTCTTCATCTTGATGTTTGAACTCTGTGTGGAATTGTAATTTAGTATGTGGCGAGTGTAAGCCAACTCGTATACTCATCTCTTCTGTAATGTATGATGTAATGATGCTATACTTGCTAATGACGAGATGCGCCTCTATCCCTTGTGAGGCCCCCGTGCCTTATTATGGATAGGCGCGTATCTTGGGCGTGACAAGTAGCTATCCATAATAAGGCACGGGGGCCTCGCAAGGGATAGAGGCGCATCTTGGGTGTGACAGGTACATACCATGCCAGCCTAAGGGGCATGGTGGAACCCTCCATGGACTTCCGGACCCCTCCAGAATCCTCGAGAAGCGTCCTGGTACAATACTGGCAAAACCCGAAACTTTCCCGGTAGCCAAAATATGACTTCCCATATATAAATATTTACCGCAGGACCATTATGGAGCTTCTCGTGATGTTTGGGGTCTCATCCAAGACTCTAAATAACATTCGGTCACCAACGTACATGTCCCAATAGTACTCTAGCATCATTGAATATTAAGCGTGCGGACCCTGCGGGTTCAAGAATCTTATAGAGATGACCGAGACACCTCTTCGACCAATAACCAATAGTGGGACCTAGATGACCATATCGGTTCCTACATATTCCACGAAGGTCTTTATCGTCTGAACCACGATGTTAAGGATTAAGTCAATCCCGTATGAAGTTTCCTTTGTCTATCGGTATGTTACTTGCCCGAGATTCGATCGTCGGTATCTCCATAGCTAGTTCAATTTCGTTACCAGCAAGTCTATTTTACTCGTTCCGTAATACAAGATCCTATGAATAACTCATTATCCACATTGCTTGCAAGTTCTTGTGATGTTGTATTACCAAGAGGGCCCAGAGATACCTCTCCTTTGTACGGAGTGATAAATCCTAGTCTTGATTCACGCCAACCCAAAAGACACCCTCAGAGATACTTGTAGAGCAGCTTTATGATCACCCAATTATGAAGTGACATTTTATAGCACACAAGCTATTCCTCTGCTTTCAGGGGGTTGCATGATCTCATGGTATTAGGAAAAGATACTTGACATGAAGAAAGTTGTAGCAATAAACTTAAGTGATATGATCATATGCTAAGCTTACAGTTGGGTCTTGTCCATCACATCATTCTCCTAATGATTTGATCCTGTTATCAAATGACAACTCTTGTCTATGATTACGAAACCTTAACCATCTTTGATCAACAAGCTAGTCTAATAGAGGCTCGGTAGGAAAATGGTGTTTATTATGTATCCACACATGTATTTAAGTTTCCAGTCAATACAATTCTAGCATGGATAATAAACGTTTGTCATAAACAGGGAAATGTGATAATAGTCAATTTATTATTGCCTCTAGGGCATATTTCCAACACCCTTGACACCGAGCCAGATTTCGCAATCCCGAGGCCATGCACTAGCATGTTCGAGCCCTTGAAAATGCTTTTGTTCATCTCGAAACTCTACAAATGTCATCGTCATAAATAATTAGTGACAAAGACAATATTAGATTCACTTGCGATTGCGATCTCCAAGCAATTCAGCATAACTTACCACTCTATTAAGAAGGGGGTGTACACTCCCTGAATTCACCTTGGGTCCTGATACGTCTCCGACGTATCTATAATTTTAGATCCATGCTATTATCATACCACTCTTACATAATTTTGGCATCAATTTATATTACTTTTATGGACTAACCTAATAATCTAGTGCTCAGTGGCAGTTCCTTTTTTTGCATGTTTTTTTGTTTCGCAGAAAATCCATATCTAGGAATGTCCAAACACGATGAAAAATTATGATGATTTTGTGTGAAATATATCTGATTTTTGGACGCAAGAATCCAAGCAAGACTACGCCCGTGGGCCCCACAAGCCCATGAGGCACGCCTATGCCCCAAGGCATTGGGAATAGGCTCGGGGAAAATCATAGGTCCCTTGGAGCTCTGCTTTGGGTGCAAGGAAGCTAGTTATGAGGGGGTGGAGGGGGTTGTGTTAAAATTTCAGCCCAATAGGAGCTACGGAACTCCGGCTATAAAAGAAACGGTGTTTGATCAGAAATCCTATCGCCAAACATAGACAGAGATCCAATCTCAGAGGGCTCTCATGCCTCGGGGGCCATGGAGGCCAAAGACCATTGGGGGAACCCTTCCCCATCTAGAGGGAACGTCAAGCAAGAAGAAAAAGGAGGGGGCTCTCTCCCCCTCTCTGCTAGTGGCGTTGGAGCATCGCAGGGGGAACCATCGTGACGACGATCTACTCCAACAACTTAGCCACCGTCATCACCAACTTTGCCCCCGCTATGAAGCGGTCTAACTTTTCTCACCCTGCTATAATCTCTACTTGAACATGGTGTTCTAGGCTATATATTATTATCCAATGATGTGTTGCACCTCTTTTATGTTTGAGTACATTCCTTTTGTCCCGTGGGTCAATTGTGGTATGGTATGGTTGATATGAGCTCTATGTTATTATGGTGTTTTCCTGTGGCACCCTCCGTGTCATGCAAGTGTGTGCAATCCCCGTTGCAGGGTGTTACAATATGTTAATGATTCACTTGTAGTTGGTTGCGGGAGAAATAGAAACCTAAGACCTAGTTCAGTAGTTGTTGTGTATGGGTCAAAAGGGACTTTTGACTTAATGCTATGGTAATGTTTAACCTAAATTAATCTTAGTAGTTGTTAATGCTTGCTAGAGTTCCAATCATAAGAACATGTGATCCAAGTACATAAAGTATGTTACCTTAAGCCTCTCCCACATAAGTATGATAAGTATGATATCGTATTCAATTACCTAGAGAAACACCTTTTTCATAGTTTTTTACATATGTGCCCCCAGTTCCTTAGCTGTACTCATTCATCCCCACGCTCTTAAAATTTGCTCACTTTTCCCCACTCCCTTGTCCGAAACCCTTAGAAATGGCCACAACATTGGATGTCGTCGGGTCAATAGTTTGATCATTAACTGCTGACGAGTGGGGCCGCGCTAGACTATGTCGCCCATTGGACCTGATGAGCGTGTTCGACCCGCCCCATTTCCGGCCACATGGACGCCGAATGGACGTGCACGCGCTTTCTCCTCACCCTCCTCTGGGACGCGTGGTGGCCTTCCAACTACCCCCACTCCCAAAGTAAATGTGCTCGCTCGGCGGCCCCCGGTCGTTAGCCACCCATGTTTGGGTCGTCGTCCTTCTTTAAGTGGAAACCCGTGGACCGGCCAGTCCACAGTATCTTCCACCCTTCCAAAGCTAGGACTGCCTCCTCCACCCCCGACAGGATCTATGAACCCTAGCCGGTGGCCACCATGGGCATCTTCTCAGGGGCCGGCTCGAGCTCCGACGAGAACAAGGGAAAGGCCCCCATCGTCCCTTGCCGTGCGCTTCCTCCATCGTCATGTTCATGTCCGCCTCGGCAGCGGATTAGCGTCCTAGTGCACTAGGCGAGGTGGCATTGGGAGCACCGCATCCCTCTCCCCTACCTCGACATGATCATGCCACATGACTAGCACTTGGATCCGGAGAGGATCCCAGTGCCGACGGTGCCATGGTCGGCGAGGGCGCATGCGGAGGAGGTGAGGTGCTGGTGGTAGCAGATCACACCTAAGCAACTTCTCAACCCGGCCTACGCTGCAGACTCTCCCTATCGGGAGGTCTGGTCCGCGTTTGAGCACGAGGAGCAGCGTCGGCGTGGCGTCCATGATGTGTGGCATGTCACTGTGTCACCCCTCGTCGTGCGCGATGAGGACCAGGCGGAGGAGGCCGCATACCAGGATGCACTGGTAGCCACCCTCCTAAAAGCGAGGAGGAAGAACGGCACAAGGAGGAGGAGGAGAAGGAGGAGGCAGCTTACCAGGCATGATTGGCGGAGGCCATTGCGCTCTCCGCTGCCGCAACTATGTCGTGTCGTCGTTGGCCCCGTCGTCCCCCGCGAGGCTCGAGCAGGCGCTGACCGCCCTCATGCTCCATGAGTACATCTGGGAGGGGGGGTGCGCGAGTGGTTGAGTGCGTCACCGATATGTCTCCAACGTATCTATAATTTTTGCTTGTTCCATACTGTTATATTATCGAATGTTTTACAATCATTTTATCGCAACTTTATATAATTTTTTGGGACTAACCTATTGACATAGTGCCAAAGTGCCAGTTGATTTTTTTGCTTGTCTTTAACTTTGTAGAAAATCAGTACCAAGCAGAGCCCAAATTCTGCGGGGATTTTTGAAGAATTTTTATGGACCAAAAGAGCCAGGATGGGCCAAAGATCACCAGGAGAGCGGGGCCCATGGTGGCCTCCCTCACCAGGGCACGCTAGAGGCCCCTGGCGCGGCCTGATGGAGGCTGCCCACCTCGGGACCCCCTCAACCGACTATCAAACCTATAAATTCCCAATTTTTTGGAAAACCCTAGAGGAGTCGACGAAACGCAATTCCAGCCGCCGCAAGTTCCAGAACCTCGATATCCAATCTAACACCATCACAGAGAGGTTCATCTTCATCATAGGTGCCACTCCGATGATGCGTGAGTAGTCCACCATAGACCTATGGGTCCGTAGGCAGTAGCTAGATGGCTTCATCTCTCTCTATGATTCTCAATACAATGGTCTCTTGGATATCTATTTGATGTAATGACTTTTGCAGTGTGTTTGTTGGGATCCAATGAATTTTGAGTTCATGATGAGTTTCTATCCATGAATATGATTTGAGTCTTCTTTGATCTCTTAGTTGCATGATTACTTATAGCCTCCTATTTCTTCTTCAAATCTATGATTTATTTAGGCCAACTAGATCGATTTTTCTTGCCATGGGAAGAGGTGCTTTCTGATGTGTTCGATTTTGCGGTGTTCTTTCCCAGTGACAAAAGGGGTAGCAAGACACGCATGTATCATTGCCATTAAGGATAACAAGATGGGGTATATTCCTACATGAATAGATCTTGTCTACATCATGTCACCATTCTTATTGCATTACTCCATTTTCCCATGAACTTAATACATTAGACACATGTTGGATAGCGGTCAATGTGTGGAGTAATAGAAGTAGATGCAGAATCACTTCGGTCTACTTATCTTGGACGTGATGCCTATATAATTATCATTGCATGGATATTGTCATGATTATTTGATCTTCTATCAATTTCCCAACTGTAATTTGTTCACCCACCGCGCGCTATACTCATGAGAGAAGCCACTAGTGAAACCTACGGCCCCCGGGTCTACTTTTCCAACATATTGCTTTCTGATCTACTATTTTGCCCTTTTGTTTTCAGATCTAATAATCCAAAAAAAATCCAAAAATACCTTGCTGCACTTTTCGTTTACCTATTTTATTTTGTGTTCTTGTGAGATCTATTTGCCAAAACTATCATTACCTAATCTATCTTATTACAGTAGAGAGCTTGACAACCTCTCTTTCACGTCGGGTTGCAAGTATTTGTTATTTGTGTGCAGGTGTTGTTTATGTGGGTGCGTGATCTCCCTCTACGGATTGATATCTTGGTTTCATAACTGAGGGAAATACTTACCATCACTGTGCTGCATCATCCCTTCCTCTTTGGGGAAATACCGACGCAGTCTCAAGCCACGTCAAAGGAATTTCTAGCGTCGTTGCCCGGGAGGAAGCAATCTCATCTACCAAGTTCCTAATCACAAATCTCATCTCCTTGCAATTTACGCCCCCCTTTCCGATTTATAGGGCTCAAATCTGAAATCTCATCAACCAAGGTATATGTTGAGTGGAGGAATGTATCTCGTACTTTACAAAACTATTCAAATTAAAAGCATGCATTAATTGTAGTGCATGCATGCATGACCATTAGATGAGTAGGAGCATTACATGCATTGGTGTGTTCCTTTTTAATTCTTGCAAGCAAAGATTTAGTGTGCATTGTAATCTTAAAATGAGATGGAGATGAGCCCTATAGTTCGAAAAACCAAAAATTTCGAGATAAGCCCTATAAGCCGTAAAGGAGGGAGTACATTATTTACCATTTGCCTCTCGTTTTCCTCTCCCACACTTCATAAATTTGCCGTTTTATTTGCCCTCTCTTTTTTGTTTGCCTTTTTCTTGTAAGATCTCTTGTTCGCATATCTCTTCACTATGACTAGCATCACTACCCCCTGGTCACCAGATTTTGAAGTTCTATACTTCAAACAAAAACAAGGGGAAAATCTGAAAGATGCTTGGTATAGATTAATGGAGTCATATTGTATTTGCAATATAAAGGGATATGCAAAGGTTTTGCTTCGAATTTTTTACATAGGATTAACTTTGCATCATAGACAACTCTTGGATTTTGCCGCTAAAGGAAATTTTACCGAACTTGATCCCAGCGCTTCTTATGAAATTTTAGAAGAGATATTAGGAGTTCCTCCACTGAAAAAGGTTCCCTCTCTCACACAAGGGGTTCAAATTCTAGAAAAATTGGTTGACTTACATAAACATTTGGTTGAGTTGCAAAAATATCATGAGCCTCTTAAACATATTGGGGGAAACTTGAATCGCATGAACACTTTGATTACTCTTTGCAATAAGCGTTTGGATATTTTAGATCTCAAGATGGTTTCTTCTCCTGAAAATGTGGGGAAGCATAAAGAACCTCCCGGATTTGAGAAAGCCCTCATAAAAGTGGCAAAAACTAAGGATGACAATATTTGAAACTATGTGTTATGCCTTGCTAGGGCGTAAAACGATAGCGCTTGTTGGCAGGCAACCTAATGAATAGAATATATTTATCTTTTCATTTCTATTTTTGAGTATTTGCACAATTATGCTTATGTTATGATTGTGTTTTTATGTGTTATTTAGTGTTTCTGCCAAGTAAAGCCTTTAGGATGATCCATAGGATGAGTAGAAATAATGTTGAATCTGAAACAGAAACTTTGTTTCGAGTGCATGAATTTTCATTTTTTACTGGAACGAGATATTGTGCTAAAATTTAACACAATATTGATATAAAAATTATTTATGTTTTACTAATTGTTCAGAATTTTTAGATTTCCAGAAGTATGGCTAGAGTACAGATTACTACAGATTGTTCTGTCTGAAACAATTTTTTTTCGTTGCATCGTGTGCTTGTTTTGACGAATCTATGGCTTGTATCGGGGGGTATAAGTCACTATAAAGTTAGAATAAAGTAGCTATAATGCAATAATAAAATATTAATGGGTTTACAATAGTACCTAAAGTGGTAATTTGCTTTATTATACTAATGGATCTCATGAGAATTTTGTCAAGTTTTGTGTGATTGAAGTTTTCAAGTTTTGGGTGAGATCAAGATGGATGAAGGAATAAGGAATAAGAAGAGCCTAATATTGGGGATGCTAAATCACCCCAAGGTAATATCAAAAAAGTAACAAGCAACTAAGCTTGGGGATGCCCCGAGTGGCATCCCCTCTTTCTTCTAACAACCATCGGTAGTTTACTTGGAACTATATTTTTATTCGTCACATATCATGAGTTTTGCTTGGAGCGTCTTGTATATTTGCTTTATTTGCTTTTATACTTGCTTCACACACCTATTTTAGAGAGAAAAAAGTATGCTATGATTTGCTAGAATTGCTCTTTATGCTTCAGTTAAATCTGTTGAGCAAAGTAATTGCTCTTATGCTTCAATTATATCTTTTTGAGCACGGCGTGCATTTACATGTTTGAAGAAATGCTCTTATGCTTCACTTATATCTTTTTTAGCATGGCGTTCTTTTACATGTTTTAAGAAATGCTCTCTTGCTTTACTTATATTAATTTGAGAGTTAGTAATTTTGAAGCAATCCTCTCATGCTTCACTTACATTATTTTGAGAGATGAAACTTGTATGCTCATGTCCTTCACTTATATCCATGTGAGCTTGTCAAAAGCAATTGCAATATATGAAACTAGTCCCAAAGTGATAGATATTCAAGAGGAGTACAATAAAAACTTTCATGAAGATCATTGGACAAATTAAACTTGATTCTTTGTAATAGTTTTGAGACATGACAATAGTAATATGTGAGTTATGTTGGTGAGTAATTATCCTTAGTAAGAATATTGGTGTTAAGGTTTGTGATTTTCTATGCAGCATGAAAGTAAATAGTTGTGCTATGAAATTATGTCCTACTTATGGTGCATTATTCAGTGTTAGTTATGCTTAATGCTCACTTATGTGATTTTTCTTTTCTTGGCTGGATGCTTCTCAATCTTTTGCTAGCCTTCACTTGTACTAAGTAGAAATACTACTTGTGCATCCAAAATCCTTAAAACCAGTTTTGCCATATGAGTCCACCATACCTACCTATATACGGTATTTCCATGCCGTTCCAAGCAAATTTGTATGTGCCATCTCTAAATTTCAAAATAATTTTTCCTTTTTGTATGCTCGTACCGCTCATGAAACATTAGGGGGTGACCGATATTTTTCCATTCTAGATGTGTTATTCTCAAGATGAGTGTTTATTCACTTGTCGTTGCACGAGAGTGCAGCGGTAATAGGGATGCCCACTCCCAAAATGAAAAAGAAAAGATATTTACTTTATGTTGTAAAATAATAAATTCCTTCGAAAGTGTTGGTATGGAAGGCAACTGTGGATTCGGCTAGCCATGGAAAGTGAAAGTAAGGTGGAAAAGGGAATAAACATTATTTTCTGTTTGGGAACCGCCTATGATATATCTAGCGTGGAAACATATTGGAATCTCTTAGTTGTTTTCGTTGACAAGAAAGGCATGCCACCCAAAATATTTTTCTCTATCAATTTAAACACTTGACCATGGAACCTCTACAAATCCCTACTTCCCTCTGTGAAGGGCCTATCTATTTGATTTATGCAATTTTTATTTTCCAATTTGATTCGCCATCTTCTCTTATAAAGCACCAACTCGGAGGCACTATGATCATACTTGAGCATTAGGTGTAGCTAATATTTGAGTGTGTATTGTGAATGGATCAATGATTGAGCATGATGGGCTAGGGATAACTGGCTTTAGCGTTGATATTTTAAAAGACATGGTTGCTTGTTGATATGCTTGAGTATTATTGTTTTCATGTAAAAACTAAAATATTGCTTTGAACCATTTAAAATTTAAAATTTCCATGCTACAAAGAAAATAATATATGATGAACATGTTAGGCAACATTCCACGTCAAAAAATCTGTTTTTATGATTTACCTACTCGAGGACGAGTAGGAATTAAGCTTGGGGATGCTCATATGAATCCAACGTATCTATAATATTTGCTTGTTCCATGTTGTTATATTATCAATCTTGGATGTTTTACAATCATTTTATCGCAACTTTATATCATTTTGGGGACTAACCTATTGACAGAGTGACGAAGTGCCAGTTGTTGTTTTTGCTTGTTTTTTACTTCGTAGTAAATCGGTACCAAACGGAGCCCAAAGCTACGGGAATTTTTGGAGGAATTTTATGGACCAGAAGAGCCAGGATGGGACAAAGAGCACCAGGAGAGGGGCCTAGGGTGGCCACCCTCCACCAGGGCACGCTAGAGGGCCCTGGTGCGACCTGGTGGAGGGTGCCCACCTCGAGACCCCCCTCAACCAACTATCAAGCTTATAAATTCCCAATTTTTTGGAAAACCCTAGAGGAGTTGATGAAACGCAATTCCAGTCGCCGCAAGTTCCAGAACCTCGAGATCCAATCTAACACCATCATGGAGGGGTTCATCTTCATCATAGGTGCCTCTCCGATGATGCATGAGTAGTCCACCATAGACCTACGGGTCCATAGGCAGTAGCTAGATGGCTTCCTCTCTCTCTATGATTCTAAATACAATGGTCTCTTGGAGATCTATTTGATGTAATGACTTTTGCGGTGTGTTTGTTGGGATCCGATGAATTTTGAGTTCATGATCAGTTTCTATCCATGAATATGTTTTGAGTCTTCTTTGATCTCTTATTTGCATGATTACTTATAGCCTCATATTTCTTCTTCAAATCTTTGGTTTAGTTAGGCCAACTAGATCGATTTTTCTTGCCATGGGAAGAGGTGCTTTGTGATGGGTTCGATCTTGCAGTGTTCTTTCCCAGTGACAGAAGGGGAAGCAAGACACGCATGTATCATTGCCATTAAGGATAACAAGATGGGGCCTATTCCTACATGAATAGATCTTGTCTACATCATGTCACCATTCTGATTGCATTACTCTGTTTTCCCATGAACTTAATACACTAGATGCATGCTGGATAGCGGTCGATGTGTGGAGTAATAGAAGTAGATGCAGAATCGTTTCGGTCTACTTATCTTGGTTGTGATGCCTATATAATTATCATTGCCTGGATATCGTCATGATTAATTGATCTTCTATCAGTTGCCCAATAGTAATTTGTTCACCCACTATGCGCTATACTCATGAGAGAAGCCACTAGCGAAATCTACGACCCCCGGGTCTACTTTTCCAACATATTGCTTTCCAATCTACTATTTTGCCTTCGTGTTTTCAGATCTATTAATCCAAAAAACCCAAAAATACTTTTCTGCACTTTTTGTTTACTTATTCTATTTTGTGTTCTTGCGAGATCGATTTGCCAAAACTATCATTGCCTAATCTATCTTATTACCGTAGAGAGCTTGACAACCTTGCTTTTGCGTCGGATTGCAAGTATTTGTTTATTTGTGTGCAGGTGTTTTTTACGTGGGTGCGTGATCTTCCTCTACAGATTGATACCTTGGTTTCATAACTCAGGAAAATACTTATCATCGCAGTGCTTCATCATCCCTCCCTTTTTGGGGAAATACCGACACAGTCTCAAGCCACGCCAGCCACCCATCTGGATGAGGGCGACGCCGGAGCAGGAGCGGGTATACCTGGAGCACTAGCAACCACAGCATCTGCTGGTGGAGCGTGAAGAGGGTAAGCAACACAAGGAGTGGGAGAAGGAGGCCGAGGCAGAGGAGGAGGAGCTCCGTGCCGAAGCCCAGGCAGCAACGATGCAGGAGGCGGTGGAGCCACCGACGGGCGACATCGCCACCGCGTGGGAGACGACGTTCCCCTGGGCTGGCCCAGCGCCGACCCTTGTCGGCTTCACCGGCCCCAACAACGACGACGAAGAGCACGCCTAGGGCATCATGCCTCCTCGTTTTCATTTTAGGTTAAATGTTTTAGTTAATGCATTGCAGACTTATGAACTATCGTCGGCCTATGTGGCCGACATTAATGTTTAATGAAAGTTAATGCATGGTGATGTGATGTGAGGCTTCAATGTGATGTAATGTGATGTGATTAAGGCAACAATTTAATTAGAACTAACCTTTGAATTATAAGCAACATTTGATGTTAGCCTATGTTGTAGTGATCTAACATCAAACAAAACAAAAAGAAATACATAGATGATCAACCCGATGTATGTTCGTAGTCATGAGAAATATGGCATGGTGATGAGCTCAAAAGTTAGGGTTAGGGATGGCAATGGGTACCCATTACCCACGTACCCTGCGGGTAAAAACCCTATTAAGGTAAGGGTATGGGACAAAAATTTACCCATGGGTATATAAATAGGAAAATCTGAAACCCATCGGGTAGAGCGGGTACAGGTATGGGATCATATAACCCATACCCACATACCCATGTACCGTATAAAATCTATGTAAATAGAAAAATATCTCTACAATCTACACTATGTGAAGAATTTGTGAACTGAAAATGTATGTCTATGTGTTGTTGTTTATGACTATATGATGTTGTTTACATGTATATGTTGTTGTTATAATCTATTTTTGTAAACTATATTATATGATGCAGTTTATGACTATAAGTTGTTCAAATTGATGCTTTGCAAATATGGGTAATTCTACCCGTGGGTACCCGTCTACCCTGTCGGGTAATGTGTATGGGTAAAAATTGTATCCATTAATGGGTATGGGTACGGGTGATGGGTAAGCTCAGGCAGGACGGGTAAGGGTACGAGGAGGCTCCACCCGTACCCATACCCTGCGGGTGCCATCCCTAGTTAGGGTAAGCAGACCAATTGTAATAGTAATCACTACAAAAACAATTTAAATTTTCAAAAATGAAAAAATAAGTTCAGATCCTTCTTATTCACTCTAAAATGAATCTTTTCTGTTTTTTTGATTTTTTTAAATAATTCTTAAACCTAAACCCATTGTCACTCTCTTCTCGAACTCTATACAACCTCGCACATGATAACTCATTTTTGTGAAGGATTTTTCATAAAAATGTCCATAAACCAAGATATTTTTTCATAACCATGTCACATACAATGGCATTGTGTGCAGGTCTTTCATTTTTTTTATTCTGAATTAGTTCTGGTCATTTGAACTTGGAAATGGTAGCTAACCTCAAAAAAAGATTTTTCATAAAAATGTTCCTAAACCGAGTTTATATTGTTTATGGTATTTATGTCTTATAAATCGACGAACCACGAAGGTTTCCTATTTTTTGAATTAGTTAATTTCATTTGAAAGTTGGTCAAACTTATGATAACCCCGCTGGCCGGCTCAAAACCCCGTAGAATTTCTCCAAACCCTAGCGTCGAACTGCAGTCGTCCGATCATACCCTAGTGCCAAGTGACAGCTGTCAGATATAGTTGCCCTCAGATATGGCCTTCTAAAAGGAATTCTGAGGACAGGCTGCGTGCACCCTCCGCGCCGTTGGATCACATGGACGGCTCCACATCGTTGGATCGTTGGGCGATCCGTGAGAGGTTGGTTATGCTCGCCAACTCGTCTGTCATTAACTATCGAAGGAGGAGGCGCCTCGACCGTCAACGCGGTGTGAACATCGTGTGGCACCGCTCCGGCTCCCCGTCCTAATCCATAGCCGACTATTTAAGCCGAATGGTGCCCCAGCCCTAGCTCATCCGCCTGCTCCCTCTCTTCGCTACCACCCGAGCAGGTCTGCCTCCTCTCGCACTTCCCTCTTCGAGCCCGTCAGTCATGCCACCATGCCATCGATATTACATGATACATCATCGTCTCTTCCTCCTTGAGTAGGTTCAAATCCGAAGGGAAGCGGGGCTAACTCTAGAACCGGAGGAGGATTTTAAGGAGGGGGTGATCAGGGATCCCGAGGAGGAGGAGCCAGAGGAGGCGTCGCTGTAGGAGCCGGAGGAGGAGGCACCACCGTAGGAGCCGGAGGAGGAGGCATTGGCGATCATGGATCTGTGCCCCGAGCAGCTGTCATCCTCAACTCCATCCACTCAGAGGCAGCTGCGGAGGCCCGACGATTTTGTTAGCATCAAATGGAGGCAGCGCGGGTGACGCAGGCGGATCAGGTGGCGGCACACACGGATCAGGCTACGACATAGGAGGATTACGCTCTGGTGTAGGCAGATCATGCCATCTCCGACAACAAAGACGCGTAGTGCACTAGGTAGTACGTAGGATATATATTGCATGCTCTTATAAAGAATGGAATATGAGAGAGTTGGATTTTAGCACTACCCTCCTCCAGCTTTTCTTTGCACTATTTTCGAACCGTATCAGGAACAAGAGCTTATGCATTGCTTTGTTTTCTAGGTGGTATGCTTGTTGGGGAACGCGACAGAAAACAAAAATTTCCGGTATAGCGAGCACGCCCAGGACCACTATGGAGACTGCATACAAGGTTTGATCTGATCCGTACCGACTCGAAGCGCAACGGAAGAAAAGTCGGTGGAGATCGTTGGTGCAGATCCCCGCAGCTAGGATTTTACAACCTCCCAACCACGAGGATGTACTCCCTCGTCGGACAGCCCTTCGGGAGGTGGTCGGACAGTCCCCCGGACGATGTCGCGGACAGCCCTTCGGGAGGACCCTCGAAACTCGAACGAAGACTCGGACAGCCCTACGGGAGGACACACGAACAGCCCCTCGGGCAAAAGATCGAAACTACGACCTCTCTACGGGGTTGCACACATACGGTGTCATCTATCCGGCAGGGCTTCGCCGTCCAGAACTAGTTCCTGCCGGAACCCAGACAGCCTTTCGGCTCTACGAAAGACTCTTTTTGTGGGAGGGAGAGAGTGAGCTTGCAAAGCAAAGCATGTGTATGAGAGCACAAGGATGAAGAGATGGCAGCCCACATCTCCTCTATTTATAGGAAAACCAAGGGGTAGGGTTGGGACTTGAAAATACCAAACTACCCCCACTTTATGTCACACATAAAAAACATAAGAAGGAAAAAGGGGTGCCATGTGGACCTCCATGGAGGATCTCCACCCTTGGCCGGCCAACCCTTGGGGGGCCCCCATGATGAGCTAACTTGCTCCCCAATCCCTTCTAGAAGCCTTTTTGGAAATATCCAAAAAGGTCCTTTTCCATAAATATCCAAAAAGCACTTTCACTATTCACGACGACATTTTTCAGCGTCCGATCGAACTGAAAATATTTATGTGGGCTTAGAACAATTCTAGTACCCCACTAAAATAATTTTTAATGCGATCCGGAACAATTCCGGAATAGTGATTGTCATCTGCGAAAAGCATCTGAAGCGGTTCCGGCAGCTCCGGAACATTTCCGGTTTTTCTTCCAAAAAATTCCCAAAAGTTTCCAGAATGATTCTGGCACCCTCCAAAAATTATCAGGCATGTGCCGAAACCAATTTGACTTAATGGTATCCCCTGAAAACTACTTTTTAGCTTTACCGAAACTGTTCCGATGACTTGTCTGCGGAACTTTTCTGCTGTCCGAAACTTTTCCGATGTCCGAAACTTTTCGGTGATTTTCTCTCAGACTCCCTGTCTAGTATTCAACAGATAGATGACCCTTAAGCGTGTGACCCTATAGGTTCGGTGAAGCATAGACATGACCTGGAACCCCTTCTGATCAATGATCAACATCGGAGTCGTGGACACCCATATTGACCCCTATACCCACATGAATGAATATTCGAGTGAACCTCTAGTTGCCGTGAGCTATTCCTGTTGCTTCGCGAGATGTTACAATTACCCGAGGTGAGACATGTAGGCATCCTCGTGGATCAACAACTTGTCCACTATGCCAGTTACCTCTTTGCCGGTATTGTTCTCTTTTCTCGTTCCCGTGTTCCGGCATCCCCGTGATCAAATCACAGTGTCTGGCCAGACGATGATGGATACCGTAACACCGAGAGGGCCCAGAGATATCTCTCCATCGTCGGAGGAGCAAATCCCAATCTTGAGCTAACAAGTTACTTGACATACTTTTCAATGAACCCGTAAGCCGTCGTAATAGCCACCCATTTACGGATGACGTTTAACAAACCCCAAAGTTCATGAAGCAAGCATGAAGAAACTCGATACTCTCATGGTCTAAGGAATTATGCAAACGTTAACCATCTCTGTGTTATTAACCATTAACTTGTGACGAATGTATCTCGTAGCATAACATCAATTCGGGTCGATTCAACACGAGTGTTCTACCAACATCGCGTCCTCAAAATTGCCGGCATAGCCATGCCCATGATCAAGAAAACAGGACCATCATGCAACACTTGAGCCAGTCTTAGAGGCAAGACTAGGAATACAATTTACCTTTTATTATACCACACGTGCACATGAGTTTCCCGCCAAGCCTCGTTTAATTTGTAGACTCGAGAATCATTGCAGTTATAGCATGGAACATAAACATTCATTACAAACTTTGGAGATACAAAATAACTGTTATTACTGCCTCTAGGGCATATCTCCTACAGACTCCCACTTGCACTAGAGTCATAATCCAGTTACCTGGCTTCCCTAACACCAATGGCTATCCGGTGTTGCTCATGCTTTGCTCGTGGTAGAGGCTTTGTCATCGGGTCTGACACATTCAGATCCGTGTGAACTTTGCGTACTTTCACTTAACCTTCTTCGACATGATGTCGAATGAGTTTATATTTGCGTTGAATATGCATTGTCTTATGGTGCGAACATGGCTCCCTTGCCCGAGCCACGGCGCCACTATTATCACAATAGATCTCCACCAGGTCCAGAGCACTTGGAACCACACCAAGGTTTTCAAGAAATTGCTTGATACCGACAGCTTGCTTGGAGGCTTAAGAAGCAGCAACATATTCCGCCTCCATCGTAGAATCCGCCACAGTCTTTTGTTTGGAACTTTTCCAATCAACTGCACCACCGTTCAATATGAAAACATAGCCAGATTGAGATTTGAAGTCATCTGGGTCAGTCATGAAGCCTGCATCAGTGTAACAACTTACAATGAGCTCTTCATCACCTCCGTACACAAGGAGTAAATCCTTGGTCCTTCTGAGGTACTTAAGAATACCCTCGACTGCGGCCTAGTGTTCCAATCCTGGATCACCTTGGTACCGGCTGCTAACACTTAGCGCATAGGAAACATCCGGTCTTGTACATAGCATGGAATACATAATAGAACCAACTGCCGAAGCATATGGAATATCATTCATTTGTACTCGCTCATCGAGGGTCCGAGGACTCTGATTCTTGCAAAGCACTGTGCCAGGTGACATGGGGAGTAGGCCTTTCTTGGAGTTCTCCATGTTGAACCTTTTCAACACCTTGTCAATGTACGTGCTTTGGCTAAGAGCTATTAGGCGTCTTGATCTATCTCTATAGATCCTGATGCCCAATACATATGCCGCTTCTCCTAAGTCTTTCATCGAAAAACTCCTTTTCAATGAGTCTTTTATTTCGCTAAGAAAATTCACATCATTTCCAATCAACAATATGTCATCCACATACAAGATTAGAAATGCTTTTGCGCTCCCACTAAACTTCTTGTAAACACAAGATTCTTCATCGTTCCTGATGAAGCCAAATGTTTTTACCACTTCATCAAAACGAATGTTCCAGCTCCTTGATGCTTGCTTCAGACCATAAATGGCTTTCTGAAACTTACATACTTTTCCAGCATTCTTAGGATCGACAAAACCTTCTGGTTGTATCATGTATACATCCTGTTCAAGGTTTCCATTTAGGAAAGCCGTTTTGACATCCATCTGCCATATTTCATAATCGAAATAAGCAGCAATTGCTAGTAATATCCGAACAGACCTAAGCATAGCTACGGGCGAGAAAGTCTCATCGTAGTCCACTCCTGGAACTTGCGTGAACCCTTTCGCGACAAGTCTAGCTTTGTGGATTGTAATGTTACCATCCACGTACGTCTTTGTTTTGAAAATCCATTTACAACCAATGGGTTTTACGCCATCTGGAATTTCTTCCAAGTTCCAAACTTGGTTTTCGTACATGGATTCCATTTCGGATATCATGGCCTTGTGCCATTCCCTTGAGCTAGGCCCCGCCATCGCTTCCTTGTAGTGCGCAGGTTCATCGTCTTCAAGAATGAAGATTTCATTATGAAACCACTCAAGTGGCTGGATAGCCCTACCTGATCTGCGCGGTTCAGTTACAACATTGTCTGAAATTTCCGCATCACATGCGAAAACTTCCGGCTCGGTTGTAGGGATAATTTGCGGAATTACTTCCGGTTCCTTAGCCATATCAACGGTTGCCAAAGATTCACTAATCTCATTAAGTTGTACTGTCCTCCCACTCAATTCTTTAGCGAGAAATTCTTTCTCGAGAAAGTGTGCAACCTTTGCGACAAACATTTTGCCTTCGGACTGGTGGTAGAAGGAATATCCAATGGTGTTATTTGGATAACCTACAAAGTAATATTTGTCTGATCTAGGTTCTAGTTTGGTTGGCTGTAAATGTTTTACGTATGCCTCACAACCCCAAACCTTGAGATGCGACACACTAGGTATCTTCGCACACCACATCTCATTTGGTGTCGTCTCAACAGACTTAGACGGCGCTCTATTTAATGTATAAGCGGCAGTGAGTAGTGCGTGACCCCAAAAAGATATCGGTAAATCTGTAAGAGACATCATCGACCTTACCATGTCTAACAGGGTTCGGTTACATCGTTTCGACACTCCGTTTCGCTGTGGAGTTCCGGGAGGCATAAGCTGTGAAACGATTCCACGGTCACTCAGATGTTGGCCAAACTCATGACTAAGATATTCGCCTCCGCGATCAGACCGCAGAAACTTAATCTTTTTGTCACGATGATTTTCTACCTCATTCTAAAAATCTTTGAACTTTTCAAAGGTTTCCGACTTATGCTTCATCAAGTAGATATAGCCATACCGACTTAAATCATCAGTAAAAGTCACGAAGTAAAAATACCCACCCCGTGCGGCCGTGTTCATTGGACCACATACATCACTATGTATTATTTCCAATAATTCACCCGCCCGTTCAGGATGACCCGTGAACGGCGTCTTGGTCATTTTTCCCATCAAGCAAGCTTCACATGTGTCAAATGATTCAAAATCAAGGGACGGTAAAACTCCATCTTTATGGAGTCTTTGCATGCGTTTCTTTCCGATGTGGCCAAGCTGACAGTGCCACAAGTAAGTGGTGGTGGTATCAGCCTTCTTAAGGCGTTTAGCATTCACATTAAAGACATCATTTCCACAATCAAGATTCAGTATGAAAAGGCCCCCAACAATGGGTGCAAATCCATAAAACATATCCTTACAATAAAGTGAACAACCATTGTTCTCAGACTTGTAGGAGTACCCATCATGTACTAAACATGATCCAGAGATAATGTTTCTACACAATAACGGAACAAAATAACAGTTACTAAGTTCCAAAATAAATCTTGAAGGGAGACGTAGAGGCATAATGCCGACGGCTTGAGCGGCGATCCCAACGCCATTCCCGACACGCATCACGACTTCATTCTTTGCCAGCTTGCGCACCTTCTGAAGCCCCTGTATCGAGTTGCAAATGTGAGCAACCGATCCGGTATCAAATATCCAAGACTTAGAATTTTCTCTAGCAAGCAAAACGTCAATGACATTAACTTGTATAACAATTATACCTTTTCCGGTTTTCCCGGACTTCTTATCTTCCAGATACTTCTTGCAGTTTCTCTTCCAGTGTCCTGTGCCCTTGCAGTAGAAGCACTCAGTTTCATTCTTGGCTCCGCCCTTAGATTTGCGTTGGAAGCCGGTCTTACCAGCGCCCTTGCCCTTCTTTGGCTTGCCTTTTTTGAAACTGGCAGTTTTATTCACAAGCAACACTTGCTTGCGATTTTTCTGCAGTCCTCCTTCAGCAGTTTTCAGCATGGCAAGCACCTCATTTGCTGTTTTGTCCATCCCATTCATGTTGTAGTTCATGATAAAGCCGCCATAAGACAGGGGGAGTGAACCTAGCAACAAGTCCATAACATGCTCTTCTGGAAGTGGGAATTCCAGGATTTTAAGTCTTTCAGCGTAGCCAATCATATTGACTACGTGCTCGCCAACTGAACTGCCCTCAGCCATCTTGGTCTCCGCCATCATTTTCATGATGTTAAAACGTTCAGACCGTGCATTAAACTTGTAAAGAGCATCCAGATCCTTGATCATATCAAAGGAGTCATGGAATTCAAAACGTTTTTGAAGCTCTGAACTCATGCAAGATAGCATGAGGCACTGCACTAAGTTGTAATCATCATCCTTAGTGGCCCAGACATTATGTATGTCTGCCGCGGCTGTTGCTGCCGGTTTAGGAGGAAGAGGTCCGTCAAGCACATACACTTTCTTAGCACCCCGGAGGACAATCCTCAGGGTACGGACCCAGTCCGCATAGTTGTTTCCATTCGCAGCTAACTTCTCTTTCTCTAACATAGGGCCTAAGTTGAACGCGGTGTTGCGAGCCATTTGATCTACAACGGAAAACACAAGTTCATTTAGACTTTGTTCATAATGATTTTTGGCACTAGTGAATAAATAATTTTATTCCAAGGTGCACTCCCACTCAAATCAATATCTCTCATAATTGATTGTGAGTGATGCAAGACCCAACTTTAAATTCAGCGTCAAGGATGTAACCATCTCAAGTGACGAGAATTTCAATTGGTAGGCCAACTTGCCAATCACATCTCTATGTGACTCTTGTTCATCTTTCGATGTGTGTGTTCCGAGCTCATGACTTTCATGCCTGAACGTCAAGACAACCAAGTGATCTCGCTGCGAGGTCTCAACTCACCCGCCTCACACTTCTCTAATCGTTTGTACCCATGTAACCATGTGATACCCCGAAGGGATAGGTGCCGTGACGGTGCTACACTTGGGAGAACACTAACTACTTGATAT
Source organism: Hordeum marinum (assembly GCA_022496015.1). Taxonomy (NCBI): domain Eukaryota; kingdom Viridiplantae; phylum Streptophyta; class Magnoliopsida; order Poales; family Poaceae; genus Hordeum; species Hordeum marinum. The sequence continues at coordinate 106,607,585 of CM039676.1, read as the reverse complement.
TCTAAGTGAGAGATCACCCTAATAAAAAGCGACTACCGCGCAATAAAGAAGGGTGCATCAAGAGGGATAAACATCTCAGGCAATTCATAATAGCATGATATGGTATAGCCCCTTTTGACGGAGAAGTCAAGTATTTCTTCGTCTTCGGCATTCGCGTCAGTGTTCACCTCTGCGAAGATTGCCACCACCTTGTTGATGCACCAGATAATATTGCTAGCTTTATAGCTAATAAAATAAGTGCATTACATAAGGTTGACACGCAGGTCATTAAAGTGCAATCATATGGCACCAACCATCATGCCGAATCATGACACGCAGGTCATGTTAATTACATCATATAGCCATCTCATACATAATCAAATTGAGTATGAGCATTGCTATACCACATCACATGCAAACCATCCTGCAAAACCAAGTTAGACGCCTCTAATCGGTTTATACAAAATTTTATTTTACGTGGCTTCTAAGGTTTTGACTCAAACCGCAGCTACCAACGTTTATCATCAAGTATGATAATTCAAGTTGCTAGATTAACTTTCCAGGGTGTATGAAACACGAGATAATAAAATCTCAAGCCTCATACTAAACTTCGTCATACGCGTGACCCCCGTGCATATCATATCTGCATTGCCCTTTCGTCTGCGAAACATCCATCTTTCTTTTGACTATGGTGGAACCCAAAGAACTATTAGCACTTCGTTGATCTGTCAATCAGCATACTCAGGAGCAGCATGAAAGGATCGCGGATTGCCAGAACTTTGTAAGATTCCACCATTCCGTCAAGATATGGACTACGCAAATTCACGGGAAGCAACAGGAACATCGGGTAACAGATTTCATCTGCTACCCGCACAAATAATTTTCAGCAATAGATCTCATCTACTACAAAATTATACTATGCAATACCCATACATCTCATGTATTCTAGATCATAACATGCATCTACTCATAGCCTGGCTCTGATACCATTGTTGGGGAACGCGACAGAAAACAAAAATTTCCGGTATAGCGAGCACGCCCAGGACCACTATGGAGACTGCATACAAGGTTTGATCTGATCCGTACCGACTCAAAGCGCAGCGGAAGAAGAGTCCGTGGAGATCGTTGGTGCAGATCCCCGCAGCTAGGATTTTACAACCTCCCAACCGCGAGGATGTACTCCCTCGTTGGACAACCCTTCGAGAGGTGGTCGGATAGTCCCCCGGACGATGTCGCGGACAGCCCTTCGGGAGGACCCTCGAAACTCGAACGAAGACTCGGACAGCCCTACGGGAGGACACACGAACAGCCCCTCGGGCAAAAGATCGAAACTACGACCTCTCTATGGGATTGCACACATATGGTGTCATCTATCCGGCAGGGCTTCGCCGTCCAGAACTAGTTCCTGCCGGAACCCAGACGGCCTTTCAGCTCTACGAAAGACTCTTTTCGTGGGAGGGAGAGAGAGAGCTTGCAAAGCAAAGCATGTGTATGAGAGCACAAGGATGAAGAGATGGCAGCCCACATCTCCTCTATTTATAGGAAAACCAAGGGGTAGGGTTGGGACTTGAAAATACCAAACTACCCCCACTTTATGTCACACATAAAAAACATAAGAAGGAAAAAGGGGTGCCATGTGGATCTCCATGGAGGAGCTCCACCCTTGGCCGGCCAACCCTTGGGGGCCCCCCATGAGGAGCTAACTTGCTCCCCAATTCCTTCTAGAAGCCTTTTTGGAAATATCCAAAAAGGTCCTTTTCCATAAATATCCAAAAAGCACTTTCACTATTCACGACGACATTTTTCAGCGTCCGATCGAACTGAAAATATTTATGTGGGCTTAGAACAATTCTAGTACCCCACTAAAATAATTTTTAATGCGATCTGGAACAATTCCAGAATAGTGATTTTCATCTGCGAAAAGCATCTGAAGCGGTTCCGGCAGCTCCGGAACATTTCCGGTTTTTCTTCCGGAAAATTCCCAGAAGTTTCCAGAATGATTCTGGCACCCTCCAAGAATTATCAGGCATGTGCCGAAACCAATTTGACTTAATGGTATCCCCTAAAAACTACTTTTTAGTTTTACCGAAACTTTCCGATAACCTGTCTGCGGAACTTTTCCGCTGTCCGAAACTTTTCCGGTGTCCGAAACTTTTTGGTGATTTTCTCTCAGACTCCCTGTCTAGTATTCAACAGATAGATGACCCTTAAGCGTGTGACCCTATAGGTTCAGTGAAGCATAGACATGACCTGGAACCCCTTCCGATCAATGATCAACAACGGAGCCGTGGACACCCATATTGACCCCTATACCCACACGAATGAATATTCGAGTGAACCTCTAGTTGTCGTGAGCTATTCCTGTTGCTTCGCGATATGTTACAATTACCCGAGGTGAGACATGTAGGCATCCTCGTGGATCAACAACTTGTCCACTATGTCAGTTACCTCGTTGTCGGTATTGTTCTCTTTTCTCGTTCCCGTGTTCCGGCATCCCCGTGATCAAATCACAAAGTGTCTGGCCAGACGATGATGGATACTGTAACACCGAGAGGGCCCAGAGATATCTCTCCATCGTCGGAGGAGCAAATCCCAATCTTGAGCTAACAAGTTACTTGACATACTTTTCCATGAATCCGTAAGCCGCCGTAATAGCCACCCATTTACGAATGACGTTTAACAAACCCCAAAGTTCATGAAGCAAGCATGAAGAAACTCGATACTCTCATGGTCTAAGGAATTATGCAAACATTAACCATCTCTGTGTTATTAACCATTAACTTGTGACGAATGTATCTCATAGCATAACATCAATTCGGATCGATTCAACACTAGTGTTCTACCAACATCGCGTCCTCAAAATTGCCGGCATAGCCATGCCCATGATCAGGAAAACAGGACCATCATGCAACACTTGAGCCAGTCTTAGAGGCAAGACTAGGAATACAATTTACCGTTTATTATACCACACGTGCACATGAGTTTCCCTCCAAGCCTCGTTTAATTTGTAGACTCGAGAATCATTGCAGTTATAGCATGGAACATAAACATTCATTACAAACTTTGGAGATACAAAATAACTGTTATTACTGCCTCTAGGGCATATCTCCTACAATGCTTGCTCCGCTTGGATTTCATTCCATGATAAGTATGTTTTCCTTCTTGATCTTACCTTTTCGTTGCTATCACTTGCTCTATCCACTCCTGGCCAGAGCTCCCTCTATCAACAACACCCTCATGATGTGGAGGGGAAGATTTGAGGCGTGACATTTTTCTAGCTAGACAAAGTAACTAATAAAAGATGCAAGCGTCACATTTGAGGCAGCTAGAAGGTGGAAGAAGAGAGGAACCAATGGCAGTGACCGTCGCTACGTCCGTGGTGGCTCGCATGCAAGAAGGGTGGTGCATCGTGGCAGTGCCCGTTAGCGAATGCAAGCAGGCTAGCTGGATCATGTGACATGCATAGCAGACTTTGGTATCATGGCAGCACGCATCAATGCATGCATGCAGGCGATTCATGCAATGACCCAACGGTCCAACAAAACCAAGGCCCAATGGTCCAACGCGGCCCCTCATTAGGTCCAACGGGCAACACAGTCCAGCGCGGCCCCACTCATCAGCAGTTAATGGTTGAACCATTGACCCGACGGCATCCAATGTTGTGACAATTTCTAAGGGTTTCAGGCAAGAGAGTGGGGAAAAGTGAGCAAATGTTAAAAGCGTGGGGATGAATGAGTACAACTAAGGAACTAGGGGCATTGGAATAGAAAACCCTTTTTCAAACTTCTTAAAAAACATTTAGTATATTTTTATTTTATTAAACAACAATTAACTCTTCGCAATCTTGCAAAGCTATATTTTTATCCTCGCAAACTAGTTTTATTTCTCGTTCCTGGGTAAAGCAAGCGTTGTGTGCATAGAGTTGTATCGGTGGTCGATAGAACTTGAGAGAATATTAATTCTACCTTTAGCTCCTTGTTGCGTTCGACACTCTTATTTAGCAAAAATGGTACAACCGGTCCCCTATACTTGTGGGTTATGAGGTACCTCTAATATTGACATCATGGGCATCTTCACGAGAGTCGTCCGCCTCTAGTGATGCAATATCCACTTTGGTCCACTTTGGCCTCATGCGCAATCGGTATTTTGTAACAGCCCGAGACCGACGCTTCAAAAGATTCCCCTTTTATCCCATTCTCGTCGTGCGATTCATTTGATTGTCACATTCAGCACTGCATCATTCGCATCATCTGCATAGCATCGCCACTCATTTTTGAAAAATTGCATCCGCTCGTAGTCGTCGGTTCTCTCTGTTCTTACCGTTGCCCGTCTCGAGACCAACCACACATGCACGCGCCCGCGGTATCGATAAAATATTGTTTTTAAAGTGCATGAAAAATATTCTCGGATTGGGCCGAAACTTGGCGTGCGGTCTTGTTTTATTGTAGGTAAACCATCTGCCAAATTTTGTCGTAATCGGAGGTCGTTTGGTACCCCATCGGTTAAATATAGCGGCACTAGCCGGTCAAATTATCGGACATTTTCTCGGTGTTTAAAACTCGTGTCACGGGCCGCAATTCTCCCCTCTCTTCTTCGCCCAACCCCCTCTACACAGCCACCTAGCCCACCTAACCCAACCCCGCGTCCGAAGCCGCCCGATCTCGATCATACGACTCGAAACGGCGCAAAAATCCCCCTAACCTAGCCCCATTTCGTATTTAATCCCCCCTCCCCTACCTAATTGGGCAACCCGAACCCTCTTCCTCGATTTCCATGTCGCCGCCAGCCTCCCACCACCCCGTAGCCGCCAGCTCCTCCTCCCACCTCACGCGGGCCCACCGAGCCCATATGGAGGCCCGCCCGGGCCCGAACCGCCCCGCCGCTCCACGGAGGAGCTCCCCAGCGCTCGCTTAGATCAAAGGGAGGAGCCCTCGATCCAGCGACGCAGTACCTCCCTGCGCCCTCGCCGGAGCCCCGACACCGGCCCCGCTACCGCAACCATCGTCGCAAGCTGCCCCGGCCTCTCTCTCCCTCCTGCAGGTCGCCGCAGCTGCATGGCCGAAGCTCCGCCGCCGGCCTTCGTCCACGGTCGCCGCCCAGATCCGGCCGGGAATCATCGGATCCGATGCCCGTCGGTCAGATCCCCCCTCCCCGGCCTCTACCTCGCCATGCCACGGCCTCCTCCAGCCATCATTGTCTTGCCGCCGCTGCCCGCTGGCCTCGTCCTGCTCGAGAGCGAGCGGATGCCAGCGCTCGCTGCGTTGACCGCAGGTGGGCCAACGCCCAGCCCAGCTTCCCATCGTCTTGGGTCGAAGCCCAGCGAGGTGAGCGCTCCGGCCTCCTAACCCTCGCCCGCGTGCGCATATTAGTTATCCTCACCCATTGCTGCTCTTGGGCTACTCCAGATTCGGCCTGTTTCCTTTTTTCTGTTAACGATTTTGTCAATTAGCTAGCGAATAATAAAATTGCAGAAAACCCCTAAACTCATGCATTTAATAACTCGAGATCCATGCATCATATGAGAAAACTTTATATATGAAAAGTGACTAGAATTTCATGTAGATTCACAATATTAAACTTTCACATGTGATAAAAATGTTTAACCTATTGTTTTCATGTAATTTGCGTAAATACCATGTAAAATGATTTATTTCATATCTAATTAACCGTAGCTCCGTTTACAATGTTCCACATATGTAACTTGACTAGAAAATCATGTAAGATATCATGGAACACTTTATATTGCTGTTAATCAACTCTAAAATATGTTTATAACAGATCTGGTCCAACTTTGTAAATTTCTTATGAGGTCGTTTCAGTGAGGTGATATATTGCTTCCGGCCTCATTTAAAATGCCTAGATGTTGTAGTTGTTCATGCTTCACCTCTTGCCATGTTTAAAAACATTTAATATTGATGAGTACCAAAACGGTAGTGAACTAAATAATCAATCGTGGAGTTTCGTCAATATGCAACTTATTGCATATTGAAGTTCACTTAATGTGTAAGAGTTGGTTGATGTGCTTTGTCATGCCTTGCCTATTTAAACCGGACATGCATCATATTTGTTTGCGCATCATGTCATGCAAATATTCTGCTATACTATGTGTTGATTGTTATTTCGGATTGTTCCTTCTTGATAGAGTTCCGAAAGCGTTCGGAGTGTGAGGATTCGTTTGACTACGTTGGCCCGTCTTCTTCATGGACTCGTTCTTCTTCCAAGCGGGATCTCAGGCAAGATGACACTTTTCCCTGGATACCACTACTATCATTGCTATGCTAGTTGTCCCATTTTTATCGTTATGTCTTGCTACCTACCACTTGTTTGTCAAGCCTCCCAACATTGCAATGAAAAGCCTCTAACCCTCCACATTCCTAGCAAACCTTTGTTTGGCTATGTTACCGCTTGCTCAGCCCTTCTTATAGCGTTTCTAGCTGCAGGTGCAATTGCTTCCATGTGACAACATGGACATTCTTTTGTTATCACAATATTATTGTTATTTAATTTAATGCACCTATACACTTGGTAAAGGGTGAAAGGCTTGGCCTTTTGCTCGGTGTTTTGTTCCACTCTTGCCGCCCTAGTTACTTGTGAACCAGTGTTATGTTCCATATTGAGCGCTCCTAACATGCTCTGGGTTGTTATGGGGACCCCCCTGATTTTCATTTTAGGATAAAACTTGTCTAGCAAGGCCAACATTGGTACTATATTTGCCTAATAACTAATAAACCTGCATAGGGAGTAATTAACCTGAGGATCTTAATCAACAACCCGGGCCAGTGCTCCTCATGAGTGTTGGTCCAAACTAGAGCACTGTGCGGGGCCACCCCAGGGCAACTTGGAGGATTTCTATCAGGCCACTGTATGTGTCACTTATCCGCCATGTCCTGAGAACGAGATACACGACTCCTATTGGGATTGTCGACACGTCGGGAGGCCTTGCTGGACTTGTTTTACCTTTCTCGAATGTCTTGTGTGAGGAACTCTGATCTTCTTCGGGCTATCTCGAGGTGTCGAATTTCCTTTGGAATTGCCTAGGATGATCACAAGATTCGTGGTCGAGGTTATTCCCATGGCGTGTGGTTAATTTGTGATGGATGAGTTGGAGCACCCCTACAGGGTTAAATCTTTCGGGAAGCCGTGCCCGCGGTTATGTGGCAAACTTGGAAACTTTGTTTAACACTCGGTCATACCATACTTGAAGTAAACTCTAATAAAATACACCAACTGTGTGCGTAACCGTGACTGTCTCTTCTCGTGAGTCCTTATCCGAGAGAGAACACGATGGGGTTATGTTTGACGTAAGTAGGTGTTCAGGATCACTTAGTGATCATTACTAGTTCACGTTCGTTATGCGTAGACCACCATACTTTACTTTCTGTATTCGTAAGTTAGTCACTCAAATAAATGCTTAGTCGCTTGATGCAACCTCACCACTTAACCATATCTCACTCATTAAGCTTTAATAGTTTTGATACCCTTGAAAATGAGATTGCTGAGTCCCTGTGGCTCACAGATTACTACAACAACTGTTGTAGGTGCAGGTAATGCGATGATTTGATGTGCGCGCGATGCTTGTTTGATTTGGAGTTCTTCTTGTTCTTCTTCTTCATCAATCTGGGCGTGATATATTTCCTACCATTATCAAACCATTCCAAATGTGTCTCCTTGTACTCGTCCCAATATGCTACTTGTGATCCGCATTGGGATTTTCCCTGATGAGGAAGAGTAAAGCAATATAGTAGCGGATAAGTATTTCCCTTAATGAGAACTAAGGTTGTCAACCACAGAAATACTCATCGTCAACACCTACACACATAAACGCAAACACTTGGTCCCAACTCCGGCAAGAGGGTTGTCAATCCCCTTGAACTCGTTACTTGCAAGTATTAATTCTGATAGTGATAAATATATAAAAAGTAAAGTAAAAAAGAAAGTAGATAAATTACATCAAGGTATTTTGTTTTTTAGCAATATGATTAAATAGACCCGGGGATCACCCAATTTCCAAATGAAATCTTTTGACAAATCCAAATAAAAGAAAATAGAAAAAAAAATAGGATGTCACATCTATTATCTATACTACACTTGTATCACCATCTCTTTGCCGAATTAGTGCACCTATACAATTTACCAATGTACTGGATAAGTTGGGGACACAAGAGATTGCTTGTATTTGATTGCAGGGTTGTTTGAGAGAGACCGTCTTCATCCTACACCTCCCAAGGATAGATAAGCCTTAGGTCATCCACTTGAGGAAAATTTGCTGATGTCCTACAAAACTCCGCCTTAGAGGCCCAACAAAGTCTACAGAAATAATGTTGCGTAGTAGACATCAACATACAATGGTTGGATGAGAACCTTCCATGTGATGCGATGGGCAATGACATAGATAGCTCCATGCGCAACATCTAGACTAACCGGTTGGTCCCAACAGCGGGCCTTCTGTGCCCACTGGGCCCATCACAAGTCGGCTTTGGACGGAATAATCAAGCACGATCCAAGAGTGTTGTACCCCTCCAACATCGCATGGGTGTGAACAAAACACATACCTTCTATCCCTTATCGCAACACATGTCCGTCGTATCGGGCATAGAATATACCCATCGCGAGCCGGTTTTGTACGGGATAGCTAGGTGAGATCCATGAATGCCACACACCCCGCCAGCATCGCAAGGGCATTAACCACACCTGATCACAATGCCCAACTAGACGACTAAACATAAGGCAACAATCACGTGTATGACATGTATTGTCGAAAACGTTGTAGATGACACCGTAACACACATATAGTTACATGGTTCGGGACCAGGAAAAACTAAACAAGAACAACCAATACACCTCCATCATAAAATCTCAATTAATGATCCATCATCTATTACCTACTAATAAAACAAGATGATATTTTTGGTTTCGTCTCGTTTAGATGATTTTCACGTACACCGGCCCATAAACACTATTTGAAAAAAAACATGATGGGTAGAGGTAGGCTTGCTTCGAATTTTTCTCCATCAATCCATTGCTGGAGGAGCAGGGATAAAAATATATGCCCGTGTTGGACTGGACCTCCGGATCTCCACTCCCTGCATCGATCACATATGTCAACCCAGCTATGCTCTGATTTGTGCTACAAACTTGGTTGTTACCCAATAAATAGTCCCACCTTGCTCCTTTGTATCCAATTCCACCAATTTTTATATGTTTCCGAATTGAAACCAATGAAGCGTGAGGAGCGCATGAGGAAAGGAACTGGAGAAAAGCTTGCTGTCCTGAGTTACGAAGGCCAGGAAGGAAAGGAATTAAAAGGCTTCATGCCTCGATGGGAGAAAGAAAATTTAGAGCCTTGCACCATGAGCCATGAAGGAAAGGAATTAAAGACTTTGTGCCTCGATGGGAGAGGGGATAAATTAAAGATCCACGAAGGAAGGAAAGAAATTCTACATGACCTTACGCTAATGAAGAAGCCTGCGGCCGAAAAAACTGGGTAAGTTCTCGACGCTTGTCCTTCACGTCTAGGTCCTTGGCTGACGTCGGGACGATGACCATTATGACTACTTCACCATCTATCCTTCGTTGTGGGCCTTCGGGAGACCCAACAGCACGGCGTTGATGCCGCTATGGTGATTTTCATGTCCCAGGTAGCCTTTTAGCCTACGTTCCAACGTCAAGCCGAGCGAACGTTCAACATCAGTTCGATTGGGTGTAACAGCCCACGAGGTAAACGGACTACTACTTGCACGCTAACCTTTTCATATCTCCATTGCCCAACCTTTACAAGAAAATGAGTCCATGATCTTCTTCACTGGTTGTGGCGGCTGTGTTACGGCCCCTACCGCTCTGTTGGCTATGCTTGTAGCATCGTGACCCCTACCGACCAGTCCGGAGTTCCTCATTGTACAGTTCAAAGAGCCATACGTGTCACCGATGGCTCCTCCACAAATCTCTACATCAACACCTCCTCGTAGCACATACCAAAGTTGTGCGCATGTACCGCACCAAGTACCATGCGCAGAAGGGTAAGATCGACATAACACATGTGTCCCTATGACAGTGCCTTCAATTCGATTGTTGACATAACGCAGGTGTCCACTATGTTCATCCAGAGATTACATCATCTTCTCTTCTTCATGAGGGGTAGGCTAGGGCTGTGATATTTTTCCCGTTGCAACGCACGGGCATTTTTACTAGTATGATCTCAACTAAAGATCAACAAACAAGAGTGAGTAGTACACATTACATATATAACAACAGGATTGCACAATAAGATGAACATCGAGACAAACTTTCCGACTTGAGGTAAGTTGTCCAAATTCCAGGCGACCATGCACACAACCATTCATGTCCCGTTCATGGATGCGACTATTCATCATCGTTGGCGCCACTTTTAGGAGGGAAGCTAACACAACCCTTTCTCTATCCCTAGCCAACGCACGCCGCAAAAAACAAACTTTGGTCAAACCGATCCCAGGGATGTGGCTTCACTTTTGGAACACAAATTAGAACCATTGACCAAATATATGATCGATTCGACTGAAATTGAGTTGCTTCCATACCCCATGACATCACAACAAACTTGCCCGCCATAGCAACATTTCAACGCTACCATTGCAATGAAAATACTTACCATTACAACAACTTATGTTGATTTCCTAGCTCCATATCCCTCCCTATTTACCTGATCGTTGCACCAACTGATTTCTCGTCATGGCCACCAATGAGATGGGACGAATGATCGTTGTCTTGACCGGCTTGAGGGATTTGTGGAGAGATTTGAGACATGATTTCATCCAAGTACAAATCCACTTGTTTCTTTTACTAATTGGATTCATGATTTGAGTGATTTGATGGATAGATCTGTCCTCTTCCTCGGTTTCCTCTACATATATGGGATATTTTAAGATATGAGGAACCACACCAATCCATCTCAAATTTGGCGGTTAAACACTATTGTGGTGACGATTCTGTTGGAGAGGTCCTGCGTCAAAATATCTCATTGAGTTCTGTCTCGTAGGAGTAAAGAGTCAATTTAGATACCAATAGAAAGAAAGTAGACACAAAAAAAGTGCCTAACTATCACACCTAATTGGTGTTATGATTGGTTAAGATGAATGCGAATACAACCAAATAAAAGTTGTCATTCCATGACTCTTTGAGCGAAATATAGCAAAAGGAAGGAAAATCCATGATCCGGACCAATTTTATCCACCCCTTAGGAGCTACAAGATCAACCAAGGATGTCTTCGATAGTTCCTCATAGAAATTTATTGACTCTAGAGACACGGTAATATGGAGAAGACAAAAAATGTTTGAAGCACACAAAGAAACCGAAAGCGCCCCTTGTTTCAAAGAGAGGAGGACATGTTATTCACATTTAATTTGATGGTCAGAGTCGAATTGAAATAATTCTTGCCAATTCTTTACCCTTGGATGCTACTAGGCGGTAGGAGTTCCCAACAAGAAACTAATATGCCATCTGGCCCAAAATTTGTAGATTTGGGGGCCACCTCAAGATCTAGCGAGAATCGCCTTTGTTGTGATATAGGAGTATCAAGGAAAAGAAGGCAAGCCTTTCTGCTGATGATTTTCCTTTGTGGATTTCTCACCTCTCTGACACATACTAGCTCCCTTCCAAGGGACTAGACATTAGGGTACATCTTCATGTTCGCGTTTCTCTCGTTGTCCTTATTTTTTTGCAACTGTAATTTTTTGTCTTAACTTTAAGACGCCCTAGCATATACAAGCACCCCATGGGTATGTAACCATTCCCTATCATTTGAATGATATCAAGGGGAGGGCTAGTGGGCTAGAGCTCTAGGCGAGAGCCATAGTTTAGATCTGAGGAGTTATTCTTGTCCTCAAAATGATGATGTGAGGAGTGCCTCGTCGTTGAGTTATTCATTTACATAGTTTTGCCATGACCCAACTCAATGCTTGAACCTCCCTCGACGTCTCTCCTAACATAGGCTAGGTCGTGCTTCAACAAGTCGAGTGAGCCTGTTAAAAAACAAGTTGAGGCATCAACCCTGTTTTAGCACAACGATCTTCGGTATAAGGTCGTCATACACATCCAATGTTTGTGATATTCTTGACTATGTTATGCGAGATACCCTACCTCTTTGTTGTTTATACAAAACAACACTCGTATTGCGAATGAATCAAGAGTCTGAACAAAGTCCACATATCACCTTCTACATGCAAGACCTACCTTGAGTGAGGTTTGACCTTTGCGGTCGATAAGACATGGTGGGGATAAGTTGGCTTGCACTTGATGGAACCTTTGTGGCGACACAAGATATCGGGGAAGGAAACGTTACTTATCAGTCACAAATTACGTCCAACACACGATACATTTTTAGATGCCATTGATGAAAATCACTATCTGCATCCACTTATGGAGTATTTCCCAAGCTCCGCATCAACACAGAGGACACAAGTCCAACATAACGATGTTGTCATCGCCACGACATCTTCGCTTGAACGGACTAATTTTCAAATCCACCACCAACTATAGAGTCAACCGCCTCGTCAGAATGAATTTGAAACTTAATAATTCAGCACTGTTGTTACTGTCAACAAAGCCAAAGACGCCAACGAGACAAAATTGCCAAATTGCCAAGACAAAACTACCAGATCCGCACTCACGGGATCCGACGGGCCTTCACCACCTACTAGATCATTGATGGCACGCGTTGTCATGCCCGTTTATTTTGGCTCTTGGTATAATGCATTTTCTATTTTCCAGTTTAAGCGATTTACTTCCATCCACATTCATAATCTAGGTTTTTGAAATATATATACATCAAACAGAATAAGACATAAAACAATAGGTCATCCAGAAGTTTTCATAGTTGCTTGGCATGAATCGGCAAGACAACTTGGAATAAAGGGTTGATTGAAGTTGTCCATCTCGTGCCATAAAGGTACATGCAAGATGATATGTTTGGTTAGTACCACAAGCAACTATAGTGCGCATATACACCACAGTTTGTACTATATGCCAAAGTTTCATTTTACTCGGTACTAATTGCCTTTTGTTTTGTTTCCTTCCCTATACTTTCCATACATGTCACCTTCCTGTAAACATGGCCATTATCTTGCCATAGGAGGATAGCAATCAAGTCAATTGCTAGAATTCCCAGCTGCCTGAGGATACAATTCGTCGTCGGCTCAAAGAAAGCTGCATTTTCTAAATATTTGACACTGTACCGGACAAATTTCTCAGGTCCGTCCATCAATAGAAGCTTTTATTTTCAAAATCAAGACACATACATGACAAACGAAGCAAAGCCTGTTTGTTGTGGAAAGTATTTAGTGAATCGTCAGATGCACACACTGAGGAACAAGCGAACAATTGGTCAAACAGATTTACCCCAAGAACACTACAGCCATGATAAACACAAAGGGATAGAAGGAGCACCTCTTGCGTTTGTAGTTGGGGACGACCTGCGGGTAGAAGCTGAAGGACTTGGCGGAGAAGGCGATCCACCCGATCGATGACCTGGTAGAGCATCTCCAGTTCCAACATTTTCCACTACGACGACATCGTCGACGGCGCCAAAACTCTCAGTTGCTTCTGTCACTCACCGCTGCATGGCTATAGTGTACTCGAGCGTGGCAGATCTGCCAGCGGCCCGCCCAAGGAATCCAGATAAAAATCTGATACATGCTTCAGGGGTGTGGTGCGCCACCGATCTAGTGAGGGATCTCGTGGCCGCCTCCAGAAATAGATGCGCTCTGTTAGCCTTTCCGACAGAAGACAAGAGAAGGAGGACATCGACGGGTAGACGGAGACGGAGGCGACGTTCTGATGGGGCGGGTGTGTACTGCGCGGCACAAGGAGGTGGGAGCCAAACGAAACGACAACGGTGACAGCGCAACCTGTTCGTGGGCGAGAGAGAGAGGAGATCGAGGGTGGGAATTGAATGAGAGAGACGAGAGGTCGTGGGAAGTTTTTCTTAGTAACTCCTCGCATCACGCAGTCGCTCGATCCCTGCAAGCCTAGGCGGTAGAATGGGCTTCCCGACGGCCCAATGCATCAGACGCCTTCATTTTGGCCTCTGGAGCAGCAGGCCACATGACAGTTGGCTCAATTTCATACAGTGCGGCATAAATGGTTTTCCAGACAAGATCAGACGGTCAGAAACTTCCAAATCGGGAAAACGGATGGTTGAAAACGCAAAATATTATGAGGACAGGGATTAGATGCGGTCAGGGCCGGTCCTGAGATTTCGGGGCCCCGAGACGGATACATAAATTGGGGCCTCTTAATATAAGCATCAAAACAATAATCAATGCATTAGCCTCATCTTTTGACATCAAGAACTCGTGTAAATCTCTCTTAAATCTAGTCTTTTTGTTTTATGAGATAAATAATACAAGTATAGCTACATTCCAGAACAAGAAAACGAAACTATATCATCCTCCCTTCAATTCTAAACCTTGCCAAGTTTAGCAAATCAAGCAGACAAACACATTGGATGATCATCAGGAATTTATCTACAACTTTCATATATTGTGGTAAAAAATTGATAATTCACAGAAATTGACTAGTTCTCACAAAATATAAACTTACTAAAATATGGTAATTCATTTTTGAGAAACTAAAATCTGAAAGTTCTTGTATAGAAGCACCTTCGTGATATCTGAATATTAATCCAAATTGAGCAAACTCGGTTTCCCTGGAAAACTGTCAATCATTATTACAACTTTAATGTTGGTGTCATCTCAAAATTATATATGAAATAGTGCCAGTTTTTAAAACACTAATCTTGTTCGATAATTTAGACAATCGGAAACAATTCTGGCTTCGATCGACAAACTAAGTATTTTTTCTTAACAATTCAAAACAAAATAGAGTATTTAAGAATTAGAGGATAGATTCCCGAAAAAAGAACTGATAATAATAGAAAAGAGGTTACCTTGATCTGTAGACCATCGATCTGAAAATAATTAATCTATTCTGATCCAATCTAGGCAGTTCCTTGTCTGTTACTGTCAGTATTCCCCGCGGCTGCTTTGTGTCTGGCGGGAGGCACCCGACGATGTTCATATTCGTGAGTGCATCGAGTGCTTGGAGACTGGAGCAAAGCAACGTCGCCTCTCTGACTCATAATAAGCGCTTGGGATTGGCAAACTCACAATCGAAATTTATAGGAAGAAGAAAAGGAGTACAAGGACGTGGGCTACATGCATGACGAACAGGATCAGCCCGATTTGTATGCAGATTTGGTATGCCGGATCAACCTGTGTATGCAGATTTGGTATGACGACAATTCTTGTAAATATGGACTACTGAATGCATAATTTAGTGTGACAAATAATTTTGCACAATTGAGAGGAGAGTCAATTATGACGTACCACCATAAGCCCATGTAATACAAGGGGAGTCGTGATGATGTAGGGTCCACTCGAGTGCTCTTAAGAGGCTTATCCCATGTAATATAAGAGGAGCCGTGATGATGTAGGGTCCACTCGAGTGCTCTTAAGAGGCTTATCCCATGTAATATAAGAGGAGCCGTGATGATGTAGGGTACTCGAGTGCTCTTTGGAGGCTTAATGATGCTAAAGAAGGCATAGCCTTAAAAAGAACAACGCCAAATTGCATGGGAACCCATGTCTTACTGTGCAACATAAGCAATATAGTAAAACATATGCACTGGTACATCTTAAGTTGTAAGCATTTTAGACTATCAATCCTGAAAAAATCAACAACTTACTTGCTTCCAGTATTGTCCAGGGGAAATAAATTATGGACTGACAAAAACGCAAGATGCTCCCTGCTGCACAAATTTCCCAAATGATAGCTCCTTCATTTTGTCAAAGCAAAAGTTTAGCAACTTCACGTTCCTCAAAGTGAGAAAATACTCCAGATAGAACTAACAGTGATATGATTCATTAGCACAAAAGCCTCCAGCATTTTGAATTTTAAAAAAAGAAGCCACCAGCCCATATAATTTAATATTACAAATAAATAGCAAATAGAGATTGATGAAACAAATATGAAAGAGATTTTGGTAATAGCAATACACTTTCGGAGAAATCACAAGAAAAAAGCCTACATGCCAGTGGCTAAAAATATATGTTGCCAAATTACCCCTCGTTAACAAAATCTTACTGGTATAGTCTGTAATGGAGGCTTGCATCAAGGGTGCAACTATACTACATTTATATGCAGTTAGTGTCGCTGTTTAGTCTAAACTGCCCTCCTGATGATCAGTTGAATATGTGTGATTAATCTAAGCTTACACGTATAGTCTCTAATGGAGGTTTGCATCCACACCTTCTCCGTCATGCACCATGTTCTCAAAATGGTGGTGCAGATTCGACGACGGGAATCTTTCATGATAGTCAGCACGCACATGCTGGTTAGGCAGTTATTCTCAAGGAACGGCGAGCCCTTAATCTTGGATTTCTTGATGAATTTGATGAAGCCCCAATTGTCACTGACCGGCGAGGATGTATGGTTCATATAGGAGTTGGCTACCTAGGAGATCCGGCCATCCTTCTCCATCAAGTTCAGGTCCTGATGTCCTTGTCGCTACTACAGTAGTACAGGAAGGCAACTGTTGAAACTTAGCGATCAGTCGATCGGAATCGAACACGATATAGTATATGGAAGAAATTGCTCTACATACGTATGTACCCGACTACCTGCGACGGCAAGCAGGCAACTCCTCTTCCTTTCCTTGATTGACGGCCTCGTCGGCGTCGTCCTTGTCCCTGGCTAGCAGCAAATCGGAAGGCGCCAACCCCTGTCCGCCGACGTCGGGGGCATGTGCAGCCTTATTGCTCACCGCGTCGTCGCCATTGCAGTCTGTGCTCCTCGCCTTGTCCTGCTTCTCCGCCTCAGCCCCGACGATTTTGCTGGGTGCAGAAGGGTTCGGCGGGGCTGAGCCGGCGGAGCGGCGGGTGTGGTCGGCAGCGACGACAGATCGTGCGGGCTTTCGTGGGGATGTCTCGAGACTCGAGAGAGACGAAGCGGTAAGGGTTCAGTAGCGTTTCGTTGGTGCTCTTTTCGTTACGTTGGTGCTCTTTTAGATCATCAGATACGTAATCCAAGGGCTAATATGCTTTGTTGGATTAACCCTCTTTTCTTTTTATAGGGGTAGTAGATAGATAGTAGATAGTAGATGAGGTGCTGCTGCTAAGGACACGCGCGCGCGCGTACACGCGAACAGAGCACGACCGACGGCCATGGCGAGCGGCGACCCGAAGCCGGACGAAAACTACTCCTCCGATGGCGGCGAGACCACCGACGCCGAGTCCTCCGACGAGTCCCCACATCAGCCGCGGAGGGCCCCCCGCGCCAACCCCATCCTGACCCGCCTCTCCGTGTCGCTGAATCCGAG
This sequence comes from Hordeum marinum, assembly GCA_022496015.1. Classification (NCBI taxonomy): domain Eukaryota; kingdom Viridiplantae; phylum Streptophyta; class Magnoliopsida; order Poales; family Poaceae; genus Hordeum; species Hordeum marinum. The sequence continues at coordinate 106,590,258 of CM039676.1, read as the reverse complement.
CCCGCTCTCCGCCGCCACCGCGGCTCCTGGGGTCTGCCTCCTCCGCTTCGCCTGGGAGTCGGCCGCCGGTTCCCTCGTCGGCGCCGTCGTTGGATATGGTAACACCGCGGTCCTCTCCGCCTCCTCATTTGTCTCGACACGTCCGTTAGGGTTAGGGCTCTGCGATCTTTGGACCTGGCTGGCTCCCTTTCTATTCTAGGCCTCTCGTAATTTGATAAGGTTTTTGACGGACAGGAGATCAGATTTGATTATATTCGATAAGATTATGTCATAAGGTGTTCGTCTAACCTGTGGTGTGCAATTGAGCTCTTAGTACTGATTGTCCATACGGTCTATAGTTAGTGTCATTCATAAGGCACTTGATTATGGTTTTTCTTTGTTAGATTCGCAGTATATTGTGCCAATGTTGAGGACATTTAGGAAATAAGGCTCAATTGCAGCACATAGTGTGTTGTTTGGGTTTCGTGCAGCTGACTATAATTATATGTTCAGGAATAGGATAGTTGAACTTGTAGCAATTTTGTTGAATTTGTGTGACACTGTCACCGAGGATTATGGATTTTACAGTTAACCACAAATAATTATTCCTTGTGAAAAATCACGTGCTTACTGAGATTGAAACATGTGCGAAATTTCAGAAATGTTGGTAAAACCAAATTGTTTTTGCTCCGTGTACTTGATTTAAGGCCTGGCTGCATGCATACGTACCTATCTGGAAGCTGCAGTGTGTGTTTATTCCTTGCAAAAAATAAAATAAAATAAAATACTTGCTAATGCCGCCAAATGAAAAAAATGATACAGAACATGTCCGGGTTTGCTCAGAAAATTTGGTAGAGAACTTTCTTTTGGCTCATACAAACATACCAAACTGGATACGGACATACTCAACTCGTATGTTTACTGTGTGTTTGTGTTGTGTTCATACAACTTGTTATGGACCAAGAACTAAAGTAAAAGCAACTCCGAGAGAAACAATGGAGTTACACACCTAGCTCCGTTCTTGGTTGCTAACCTGTTACCAGTGGTTTGGGCACAGAAATAGCTTCACGCATACGCCTAATTTTAGAATACAATATTTGGATTTTGTGTCTTACTGTCATCCATAGAAGTATTTGGATGCCCAAAATCCAGAGCATGTCAATTGACAAATCTGTTTTACCTAGACCTGGTGATTAATTGGTAGATTAGATGCTCCCGATGTTGCATTCTCATGCAGGGTCTTTCTCAAGGCATGTATGGAGCTTGGCGGCGTCTGTTATCATGTTAAGTTGCTCGACATGCATGGGTGATACTTAACCACTGGTCTAATTTTGTATAAATAAACCAATTGCTGCTTTGTGGACTCCACCCACCACTGACAGTCGGGCTGTGGCCCAAGGAACCAATCACAACAAAGATAGCCTATCTAGTTACGTCCGTTACCACCTTGAATATAATAACTAGATCTTTTATGGAATATAGTAGTTGTCCTAGTGGATCTGGCGGTCATGTCAAATCAATTCAATCATTTAATGCTACCTGTAAATTGGAATTGGTTCAGTCTTGTATGTTCATTGTGCACAATATTTTTGTTTGGCATATGTTCTGTCAGGCTGCCCTGCCGTGTGTCATCCTTCTATTCAAAACACAACAATTATATCTTTGTTATGTTAACTATATCTGGTGACTTTTTAGGAAAAGGCTTGGTTACTACAAAAGGGTTTAAAGGCTCATTTGCTGACGCTGCCTCTTCTGCTAAGGTATGATGATACATATTTCATTGTTGGATACCAATGTTCATTTCATTTGTAATAGACTTTTCTCGGTTAACCACCATATTGAGAATTTTGTCTGTTGTTCTAGATATTTGCTGTTCTTGCCGGTGTTCAAAGTTTGGTTTCTTGCTCTTTGAGAAAGCTACGTGGAAAAGATGACGGTCTGTCTTTGATGCCCCCCTTAAGATTGTGCTGCCAGCCTGCTACTCCCTCCGTAAAGAAATATAAGAGCATTTAGATCACTAAAGTAGCGATCAAAACGATCTTATATTTCTTTATGGAGGGAGTACCTTTTTTTGAAGTACTTACTACTTAGGGTACAGGGTGTTTAAAGTGACAAGGATGGCCATTGACTTGTGGATCTTTTGTCTACAGTTATTAACGCAGGAGTTGCAGGCTGTTGCACTGGCCTTGCTTTGAGTTTTCCAGGTAAAGTTATAGCAATGCAATTAATAGCTGGAACTATCTAAATTTACACGTTGTTCCTGGATACCTTGCCCAAAGACTATGGTTTTGACATAGTTTAATGTAGTTTAACAATAGGAGTGAGAATGATTTGCCTGTATTGTTCTAGTTGCCTAGTGTAGGTTATTTGGATAAAAATCTTACCTGGTTGGCAACCCCAGTGTTGGCTGCAAACGTGTGCTAGTGTCATGGTGGTTTCTGGACTTGGGATTTGTTTTGAGAGCACACATAGCCTTTTAGTTTTTGGTTAGATATTTTGCATCAGTGCAAGTTTTATCAGGCTAATAAATTAATCATTTTGAATTCTCCATCAGTTGCTCACTTGCTTCTGTAATCTCTTGTGGTTTACCGCATGTTGCTAATGATTTCCGAATTAGTTTGGTGTTACATGACACAATATCTTAGTTCTTACAGTTTTGATGTCATAGCTTTTTATTTTGTCTCCTTGGTTTGCCATACCCCCTTGGATCCATTTATGTCTGCACAATTGCTGGCATGGAGGGTAAAGCACGAACCACAAGTACATGGCTGAACGATACATGATGGTGAGTAAGCCCTCAAACAAAGTAGAACATAGAAAAAACGGACAACATACATGGGATGGAAAGACACGACGAAGATGAGCAAGAATACAGAAGGGCCTGAAGACAACACCACGCCACAACCAACAATAGGCGACGCCCTCAAGAGGGAAATGGCGCAAAGCGTCGCCGTCACCAACGGAACGGACAAAGGTTTTCACTCGGAATCCTGGTAGGGGGAAACTGCGACAACATGCTCAAGAGTAAAGTAGCACCCATGGGTGCCATGGCTGCCAGTGACGAAGCGCAGAGCTTTCACCTGGTTGTTACCTTGAGCCGCAAAGAAGTAATAAAGTCAGCCGCTCCTACGAAGCCAGGATCTCCATAACCAAATCTGCGCACCATCGTTGCCACAACAGATGGCAACAGAGAAGACACCAAGCCCACCCACTGCAACACCTCTCGCCGCACACACGACCAAGAAGCACAACCACCATTGTGCCACCCATATACCCGTCGGAGAGTCTACTGACTAGCCCGCCACATGAGGCTGCCACCTCGGCATCCCTGTCCGAACCCCTCTTACCAACCGCATAACACACGGACGCCGCCGACCGAAGGGAAGAAGACACCTCCCGCCTATCCTCACCTCAGGGTCCCACCACAAGGCTGACTGGAGGGGTCCATAGCTAGGCAGCACTGCCACCACGGCTGCCCAACAAACTGCCCATCCGGGAGGGGGGGGGGGCACCGAACCCCTGCACCTAGCTCGTGCGCTAGCCACTTGCTGGCAGAACCTCCGGACGGAGCGGCAGCCAGCGCCCCATCCAGATTTGGCTCCTTCAGATCTCAACAGAGTTGTCCCGGTACCGACACTTTCATCGCTGGGCAGCCTTGGCATCGCCGGCCGTATCCTCCTCTTAAACCCCACATAATCGCCAGCCCCAACATCACCCTCCTAAGGCCACCATCCCACACACCTTGCGTGCCTGTAGAGAAAGGCGAAGCCTCGGCAGCCGCTGTGACCGAGCACTGTTGGACCACCATTGTCGCCAGCCACTACCGTCCTAGGCACAACAGAAGCCACCAGCCCGCGCCGCTAGCCGGCACCGGACGCCAGATCTGGGTGGAGCCTAGGTCGCCGCCATGGCCACCACGAGCACGCCCCACCTCCCAGAAGCCAACCGTGCTGCCGAAGACACTGAGGGTGTATTTGATTGAAGAACCAAGTGGAATGGAATGTAGTAGTTCCATATCTGTGTTTGGTATGAATAATGAGGTGGAATGAAACGGTTACATCTCAGTGTTTGGTTGATGGAATGGAATGAAAAATGTTCAAATTAGTGTTTGCTTTTCTGGCTATATATGCTACATTAATCGTATTTTCGGAAGCACTTTATTTAATTTCAAAACAATGTTTTTTTTTCATCACCAACAGCCTGGTGCATTAGCTCCCTCTTGCCCGGTCCAGGGAAGGGTCCGACAAACAATTTATATTTTGCTTCACAATCATGCCAAATAAATAACATCAATAGTCTATATACAATCATATTTTACTAACAAATTTAGAAAGAATAATCAATAAATGGTCCACGGGCGTGCACAAATTTGTTGTAGTTGCAAAAGGCAAGAACGAGAATGCACAAATTCCCATTTAGGTGATTATCACTAGTCTAGCAAACGCACATGGAGAGAGGAGGATGGAGCAGAACCTGATTCTCTTCCGTGGTGTAGCCGCCGTCTGCCAATTCCTCATGTTGTGCCGCTCAACAAATCGAGACGTGCAGCGCCTGGCCGCCGCCTGCAGCCACTGCCACAGCCCATGAGCTGCTGCTCCTTCTACTGCCTCCGCTCCGCCCAAGCTGGCCTCTACAGCCGCTGCCCATCTGCTTGATCGTCACCCTGCTTGTACCTAGCCGCCTGCTGCTGCTGCACGCCATCAGAGGAGAGATGAGGGGGGGGGGGGGGGGGGCGGACTAGGGAGAGCCGGAGCCGGAGAGGGAGAGAGATAGGAGTGCTCGCCCTCGTCGCAGATCCAGAGAGGGAGAGACGCTAAAACAAGCGTTCCACTCGGCGCTTGATTTGGAGGCATCGCTTGGTTCGGCATAATCAGGGAATATGCCATTCCCTATTCCTTCCATAGATCAAACACTGGAATGGACCTTGGGTGCGGAACCGACCCACATTACATTCCACTTGGTGACCCCAACCAAACAAACCCTGAGCGGCGCCGTCGGGAATGCTTCCGCCGCACCGTGGAAAACATCAAGTGGCACCACCACTACCCTTGAAATTCCAGCGCCCCGGCCCATCGGAGCTGGCCCGTATCTGATCCCACACGTGAGGAGGTGAGAAGCCCCGCTCTGCCAGGCTTCGCTCAGTCATGCCCTCTAGCGGTGGCAGGGGAGGAGGAGCCCGGCGGCTAGGGTAGGAGGAAAAAACAGTTCTTCCTTATCTGATCATCTCTGGCATGTATAGATTAACTCATCCATACCAAGTGATCATTGTACAGATATATATTTGCTGTTGGTTGGTCATTTATTATACGGATATAAAACTGAGAAGTCCCTCACCAGTTGCTGAGAATACAACTTCTCTCTTTGCTTTTTGTAGGGAGTGGGGCAGGAGTTAGTGTTTCTGTTTTCGCTCCTGTAGCATAACTAAACTGCTTCGTATGTATTGATCACCTCAGTACCATATTTTCTGCTGTCTGTTGCAGGTGCACCGCAAACTCTGATTCAGAGCTGTCTGGCCTTCGGAACTTTCTCGTACATCATAGAAAAGCTCAACAGACAGCAACCTGCACTTGCTCTACCCTCAGCCGCTGGCCTGAAGAACCTGAAGGCTGGTCCGAGTGTTCTTCCCCCCTTCACGCTTAACATGCCGCACAATGCGATGGAAGGTTTCTCTTCGTTTCAAAACTTTTTGTCAAAGTTCCGAGAAAGCTGAACGACCCGGAGGCATGATGGTAGCTTCACCCATTACATACTTCGATTTCTGTCCATGTAAATGCATCAAGCTGAGCTTTTTGTTTCCAGTTTAGTGTATCACGAAGGATGATCATTCTACTCTGCATTTGAACAGTTTTGCAAATTACCTTCCAGAAGGAAAGCAGCTTAGCTTGTGTCCAACCTGATGAATAATCGTGTATGACCTGGCAGCAGATTGCCTGAACCTTTGTGATAATCCTTTGCTAGCGAATCCTCTTGTATATGACGGGTACACAGTAATGTTTTGTCAGGTCTTCGAATAAGACTAGAGTGGTAATTTCCAAGGATTGTCTTTTCATTTAATTATTTTTTGTAAGAGTATGCAATTACATACAAACTATGTTTTGTACGTACTACCATCTATCCTCCAAATCTGCAAGGAATAAATCGTAATCCTAACAATCTGCAAGGAATAAATCGTGATTCCACGGAATAGAAAAGAGGCTCTTTGCCATCTATCCTCCTAATCTGCAAACCAATTAGAATCGATACATATCATTCCAATTCAATTACTATAGCTCATCTTCAATTTTGGAAGCGAATGGCAAGTATTTCATCTGTTCTAAAATAAGTGTCGATGATCTAATACAAAATTTATACTATACTTATTTTAAGACTCCTTGAGACGGAGTGAGTAGAAAAATGCATTGCATGCAATTTTGTCCACTTTGGATCATTCCCTCTAAACAAAAATGCCAGTGATATTTCTCTGAATGCGTGTGCTGATAACTACTATTTCATTTTCTATGCACTGAATCAATATTAAAAATTGCAACCATTTTATTAATATGTACAACCATCAATTAGATTCAGATACAAAAACTAGTGAAAATTCAGAAATCGAAATACATGTAAATGAGATCTGGCCATTTCAGCCGCATGATTTCTCTTAGTGACATGCAGCATGCAGCCACTTTTCTACTCCCTCCATTCATAAATATGAGTCTTTTAAAGATTCAACTACAGACTACATACGAAGTAAAATGAGTAAATCTACACTTTAAAATATGTCTATATACATTTATATGTAGTTCATAGTGGAATCTTTAAAAGACTTATATTTAGAAACAGGGGATGTAGGTGATTATTCAGCATGCATGGATGGCTGAGAGACTCGGCCGAGAGTGTCACGAAAGCTTTTTTTGCTTTAATCTTCACTTTGTTGTGTTTCCTCTCTCTGTTCTTTCCTCGGTTAGAACTTCGATGCCAGAAACCGGATTACCTCCTTCCATGATCTGCACAAAGGCATAATAAGAATACCTTTTCTTTCATGAATATGCATTGTTGTGTATCATTTCATTGATAGATATGGTGAGCATACAGGAGCCGCTCGAGGGGGCGTACACAAATCGACGTTCCCAAGAGCGTAACAAGAGATCGGAACGGTTCATGAAAAATTTCCGTAAAACTTTATCTGATTGCAACTTGTTTGATATTGGTTTTAAAGGACCTTGGTGGACCTTTAATAATAAGCAAGAGGGCCGGAAAAACGTGAGAGCTAGGCTGGAGGGGGGGGGGGGGGGGTCGCCTCGCCGTAGTGGTAAGATATCTTTAGAGATGCCTCAGTGTAGCATATCTGCTCGCCCCGTTTTGACCATTTCCCCGTGTTGTTGAGGTTGGGAAAAAGAAAGGAGTGGAGACTCAAAGGAGAAAAGAGGAGCCGAACCTTCAGGTATGAACAGATGTGAGAACGCGTGGATTCTTTACAGCAAACGATTGATGAAAACTGGAACAAGAACGGCGCGGCGGCCAACCTACAAGAGGTGAAAGATAAACTACATATCATGCAGTCTGCCTTGATTTCCTGGGCAGACCGTGATTTTGGTTCAGTTATCAAGCAAACTTCGGAAATCAGAAATAAACTCGGTGCCCTCTCGAAGGCACCTAGGTCAGCGGAGCAGCAAGAGAAAATTAAGAAACTCTCAAAGGAACTGGATGAACTGTTGTTAAGAGAAGAGATAATGTGGAGGCAAAGGTCCCAGGCAACTTAACTAAGAGAAAGGGACAAAAACTCTAAGTGGTTTCAGCGAAAAGCAACATGGAGGAAGAAAAGGAATGAAATCACAAAACTAAAGGACAGTTCAGGTGTTTGGAAAGAAGACAGAGAGGAAATAAAAGAGATGTCAAGACAATTTTTTCTGAACCTGTATGAAAAGGAGGAGGTGAGACCGCATGCAGTTTTGGAATTAGTACAAAAGAAAGTCACTGAGGACATGAATAGGGAATTAACAAAGGATTTCTCAACTATGGAAATTAGTGACGCCTTGTTCCAAATAGGCCCTCTCAAGGCGTCGGGGCCGAACGGATTTCCAGCGAGGTTTTATCAAAGAAATTGGGATATCCTTAAAAATGATGTCATTGGGCGTGCTCAGCTTCTTCGTGAGTGGTCATTTACCGGAAGGGATCAACGACACAATTATTGTGCTCATCCTAAAGGGAAAGACCCTCAGTCAATCATAGATTACCGTCCTATCAGCCTCTTCAACGTACTATATAAGGTGATCTCCAAGTATCTAGTGAATCGGCTTCGACCCCTACTGGATGGAATCATTTCGGAGACTCAAAGTGCCTTCATCCCAGGGAGATTGATCATTGACAACGCCACCATAGCTTTTGAGTGCTTTCACAAGATTCAACATAGCAGGAACATCCATAACACACATTGCGCATATAAGCTGGATCTAGCGAAAGCATATGACAGGGTAGATTGGCAATTCCTCGAAGAGGCCATGTTAAGAATCGGATTTGATAAGAAGTGGACAAGTTGGGTGATGCAGTGTGTGCGTTCTGTCAGTTACTCGGTCAGATCCAATGGAGAGCTCTTATAACCATTTTCCCCATCCAGAGGCCTCCGCCAGGGTGACCCCCTCAGCCCGTACTTATTCCTTTCCGTGGCACATGGGTTCGTCAACCTTTTGCGCAAGGAAATCCATGAGGGGAATCTAACTCCACTAAAAATCGCAAGGAACAACCCCGACATATCGAACCTTCTTTTCGCGGATGATAGCCTTCTATTTTTCAAGGCCAATGCGAATGAGGCAAAAGTCATCAGAAGGGTGTTGGAAAACTTTCAGAAAGGCACTGGTCAACTCCTAAGCGAGAGTAAGTGTTCTATTCTATTTAGCGAGAGGTGCCTGCCCGGAATTAGGGAAGAGATAAAGGACACGTTAGGGGTCGTCTCGTCGACCTTTGAGAGCAAATAATTGTTGGGAGACGTAGTAGTAAATCAAAATTTTCCTACGTGTCACCAAGATCTATCTATGGAGAAACCAACAAACGAGCGGGGAGAGATTGGATCTTCATACCTTTGAAGATCGCTAAGCGAAAGCGTTGCTAGAACGCGGTTGATGGAGTCGTACTCGCAGCGATTCAGATCGCGGTAGATCCGATCAAGTGCCGAACGGACGGCACCTCCGCGTTCAACACACGTGCAGCCCGGTGACGTCTCCTACGCCTTGATCCAGCAAGGAGGGAGGAGAGGTTGAGGGAGAGCTCCGGCAACACGACGGCGTGGTGGCGGTGGAGCTGCGTGCTACTCCGGCAGAGCTTCGCTAAGCACTACGGAGAATGAGAAGAGGGAGGAGTAGGGATGCACCAGGGAGGAGACGAACTCGTGTGTTGTGCAGCCCCAAATACCTCCACTATATATAGGGGGAGGGGAGGAGAGGTGTTGCGCCCTAGGGTTCCACCCTAGGGGTGGCGGCAGCCTCCAGAAGCCCATTTGGCCGGCGGCCAGGGCAGGGAGAGGTGGAGGCGCCCTAGGGTGGGCCTTAAGGCCCATCTAAGCCTAGGGTTTGCCCCCTCCACCCTTGCTGCGCCTTGGGCTGAGGTGGGAGGCGCACCAGCCCACCTAGGGGCTGGCTCCCTCCCACTCTTGGCCCATGGAACCTTCCGGGGCAGGTGGGCCCACTTGGTGGACCCCCGGAACCCTTCCGGTGGTCCCGGTACACTACCGGAAACACCCGGAACACTTCCGGTAACCAAAACCTCACTTCCTATATATCAATCTTCGTCTCCAGATCATTCCGGGACTCCTCGTGACGTCCGGGATCTCATCCGGGACTCCGAACAACCTTCGGTAACCACGTACACTATTTCCCTATAACCCTAGCGTCATCGAACGTTAAGTGTGTAGACCCTACGGGTTCGGGAGACACGTAGACATGACCGAGACACCTCTCCGGTCAATAACCAACAGCGGGATCTGGATACCCATGTTGGCTCCCACGTACTCCACGATGATCTCATCGGATGAACCACGATGTCAAGGATTCAATCAATCCCGTATACAATTCCCTTTGTCTATCGGTATGGTACTTACCCGAGATTCGATCGTCGGTATCCCCATAGCTTGTTCAATCTCATTACCGGCAAGTCTTTTTACTCGTTCCGTAATACATCATCCCGTGACTAACTCCTTAGTCACATTGAGCTCATAATGATGATGTCTTACCGAGTGGGCCCAGAGATACCTCTCCGTCACACGGAGTGACAAATCCCAGTCTCGATTCGTGTCAACCCAACAAACACTTTCGGAGATACCCGTAGCGTACCTTTATAGCCACCCAGTTACGTTGTGACATTTGGCACACCCAAAGCATTCCTACGGTATCCGGGAGTTACACAATCTCATGGTCTAAGGAAACAACACTTGACATTGAAAAGCTTTAGCAAACGAACTACACGATCTTGTGCTATGCTTAGGATTGGGTCTTGTCCATCACATCATTCTCCTAATGATGTGATCCCGTTATCAACGACATCCAATGTCCATGGTCATGAAACCGTGACCATCTATTGATCAACGAGCTAGCCAACTAGAGGCTCACTAGGGACACGTTGTGGTCTATGTATTCACACATGTATTACGGTTTTCGGTTAACACAATTATAGCATGAATAACAGACAATTATCATGAACTAGGAAATACAATAATAACCATTTTATTATTGCCTCTAGGGCATATTTCCAACAGTCTCCCACTTTCACTAGAGTCAATAATCTAGTTACATTGTGATGAATCGAACACCCATAGCATTCTGGTGTTGATCATGTTTTGCTCGTGAGAGAGGTTTAGTCAACGGATCTGCGACATTCAGATCCGTATGCACTTTACAAATATCTATGTCTCCCTCGTGAATGTAATCACGGATGGAGTTGAAGCGGCGCTTGATGTGTCTTGTCTTCTTGTGAAACCTGGGCTCCTTCGCAAGGGCAATAGCTCCAGTGTTGTCACAGAGTAGAGTCATCGGGCCCGACGCATTCGGAATCACTCCTAGGTCGGTGATGAACTCCTTCATCCAGACTCCCTCCTTTGCTGCTTCCGAAGCAGCTATGTACTCCGCTTCACATGTAGATGCTGCCACAACGCTTTGCTTGCTGCTGCTCCAGCTCACTGCCCCTCCATTCAAAATATACACGTATCCGGTTTGCGACTTGGAGTCGTCCGGATCTGTGTCGAAGCTAGCATCGATGTAACCCTTTATGACGAGCTCTTCGGCACCTCCATAAACGAGAAACATGTCCTTTGTCCTTTTCAGGTACTTCAGGATATTCTTGACCGCTGTCCAGTGTTCCGCTCCGGGATCACTTTGGTACCTTCCTACCAAGCTTATGGCAAGGTTCATATCAGGTCTGGTACACAACATGGCATACATAATAGAGCCTATGGCTGAAGCATAGGGGATGACACTCATCTCTTCTCTATCCTTTGCCGTGGTCTGGCATTGAGTCGTACTCAATCTCACACCTTGCAACACAGGCAAGAACCCCTTCTTGGACTGATCCATATTGAACTTCTTCAATATCTTTTCAAGGTATGTGCTTTGTGAAAGACCAATGAGGCGTTTCGGTCTATCTCTATAGATCTTAATACCTAATATGTAAGCAGCTTCTCCAAGGTCCTTCATTGAAAAACACTTATTCAAGTAGGCCTTTATACTTTCCAAGAGTTCTATATTATTTCCCATTATCAGCATGTCATCCACATACGGTATAAGAAATGCTATAGAGCTCCCACTCACTTTCTTGTAAATACAGGGTTCTCCATAAACCTGTACAAACCCAAACGCTTTAATCACCTCATTAAAGCGAATGTTCCAACTCTGAGATGCTTGCACCAGCCCATAGATGGAGCGCTGGAGCTTGCATACCTTGTTAGCATCTTTAGGATCGACAAAACCTTCCGGCTGCATCATATACAGTTCTTCCTTGAGGAAGCCATTAAGGAATGTCGTTTTGACGTCCATTTGCCAGATCTCATAATCATAAAATGCGGCAACTTCTAACATGATTCAGACTGACTTTAGCATCGCTACGGATGAGAAAGTCTCATCGTAGTCAACTCCTTGAACTTGTCGATAACCCTTAGCGACAAGCCGAGCCTTATAGGCGGTCACATTACCGTCTGCGTCAGTCTTCTTCTTAAAGATCCATTTGTTTTCATTGGCTCGCTTATCATCAGGAAAGTCCACCAAAGTCCATACTTTGTTCTCATACATGGATCCTATCTCGGATTTCATGGCCTCAAGCCATTTGTTAGAATCCGGACCCGCCATCGCTTCTTCAAAGTTCGAAGGTTCACCGTTGTCCAACAACATGATCTCTAGGACAGGGTTGCCGTACCACTCTGGTGCGGAACGTGTCCTAGTGGACCTTCGAATAGCGACTTGATCTGAAGCTTCATGATCATCATCATTAACTTCCTCTCTAGCCCGTGTAGGCTCCACAGAAACAACTTCCTGTGCTGTGCTACTCTTCGGGTCGAGTGGAGGTACAATTACCTCATCAAGTTCTATTTTCCTCCCACTTACTTCTTTCGAGAGAAACTCTTTCTCGAGAAAGGATACATTCTTGGCAACAAAGAATTTGCCCTCGGATCGTAGGTAGAAGGTATACCCAATAGTCTCTTTGGGATATCCTATGAAGACACACTTTTCCGCTTTGGGTTCGAGCTTCTCAGGTTTAAGTTTCTTCACATAAGCATCGCATCCCCAAACTTTTAGAAACGACAGCTTAGGTTTCTTTCCAAACCATAATTCATACGGTGTCGTCTCAACGGATTTAGACGGTGCCCTATTTAAAGTGAATGCGGCAGTCTCTAATGCATATCCCCAAAATGATAGCGGTAAGTCGGTAAGAGACATCATAGATCGCGCCATATCCAATAGAGTGCGATTACGACGTTCAGACACACCATTTTGCTGAGGTGTGCCGGGCGGCGTGAGCTGTGAAACAATTCCACATTTCCTAAGGTGCGTGCCAAACTCGTACTTAAATATTCTCCGCCACGATCAGATCGTAGGCATTTTATTTTCCTGTCATGTTGATTCTCGACCTCACTCTGAAACTCCTTGAACCTTTCAAAGGTTTCAGACTTGTGTTTCATTAAGTAGACATACCCATATCTGCTCAAGTCATCAGTAAGGGTGAGAACATAATGGTAGCCACCGCGAGCCTCGACACTCATTGGACCGCATACATCGGTATGTATTATCTCCAACAAGTCAGTTGCTCGCTCCATTGTTCTGGAGAACAGAGTCTTGGTCATCTTGCCCATGAGGCATGGTTCGCATGTGTCAAATGATTCGAAATCAAGTGACTCCAAAAGTCCATCAGCATGGAGCTTCTTCATGCGTTTGACACCAATATGGCCAAGACGGCAGTGCCACATGTAAGTGGGACTATCGTTATCAACTTTATACTTTTTGGTACTCACACTATGGATATGTGTAACATCACGTTCGAGATTTATCAAAAATAAACCATTGACCAGCGGTGCATGAGCATAAAACATTTCTCTCATATAAATAGAACAACCATTATTCTCGGATTTAAATGAGTAGCCATCTCGCATCAAGCGAGATCCAGATACAATGTTCATGCTCAAAGCTGGTACTAAATAACAATTATTAAGGTTTAAAACTAATCCCGAAGGTAGATGTAGAGGTAGCGTGCCGACGGCGATCACATCGACCTTGGAACCATTCCCGACGCGCATCGTCACCTCGTCCTTGGCCAGCCTCCGCTTATTCCGCAGCTCCTGCTTGGAGTTACAGATGTGAGCAACTGCACCGGTATCAAATACCCAGGAGCTACTACGAGCGCTGGTCAAGTACACATCAATAACAAGTATATCACATATACCTTTAATGTTGTCGTCCTTCTTATCCGCTAAGTACTTGGGGCAGTTCCGCTTCCAGTGACCGGTACCCTTGCAATAGAAACACTCAGTCTCAGGCTTGGGTCCATTCTTGTTCTTCTTCTTCCCGGCAACTTGCTTACCGGGCGCGGCAACAGCTTTGCCGTCCTTCTTGAAGTTCTTCTTACCCTTGCCTTTCTTGAAACTAGTGGTCTTGTTTACCATCAACACTTGATGCTCCTTTCTGATCTCGACCTCTGCTGATTTCAGCATCGAGTACAACTCAGGAATGGACTTCTCCATCCCCTGCATGTTGTAGTTCATCACAAAGCTCTTGTAGCTAGGTGGAAGCGACTGGAGGATTCTGTCAATGACCGAGTCATCCGGGATGTTAACTCTCAGCTGAGTCAAGTGGTTGTGAAGCCCAGACATCTTGAGGATGTGCTCACTGACAGAACTGTTCTCCTCCATCTTACAACTAAAGAACTTGTCGGAGACTTCATATCTCTCGACCCGGGCATGAGCCTGAAAAACCAGTTTCAGCTCCTGGAAAATCTCATATGCTCCGTGTTGCTCAAAACGCTTTTGGAGCCCTGGTTCTAAATTGTAAAGCATGCCGCACTGAACAAGGGAGTAATCATCGTAGCGAGAATGCCAAGCGTTCGCAATGTCTTGTTCTGCTGGGAGAAGGGGTGGGTCACCTAGCGGTGCATCAAGGACATACAGTTTCTTTTAAGCTATGAGGATGATCCTCAAGCCACGGACCCAGTCCGCATAGTTGCTTCCATCATCTTTCAGCTTGGTTTTCTCTAGGAATGCGTTGAAATTGAGGTTGACATTTGCGTTGGCCATTGGATCTACAATATAGATATTAAAGGCAATTTTAGACTAAGTTCATGATAATTAAGTTCACATAATCATATTATTCAATGAACTCCCACTTAGATAGACATCTCTCTAGTCATCCAAGTGATACATGATCCATGTCAACTAGCCCGTGTCCGATCATCACGTGAGATGGACTAGTCATCCATGGTGAACATCTTCATGTTGATCGTATCTTCTATACGACTCATGTTCGACCTTTCGGTCTTCCGTGTTCCGAGGCCATGTCTGTACATGCTAGGCTCGTCAAGTTAACCTAAGTGTTTCGCGTGTGTAAATCTGGCTTACACCCGTTGTATGCGAACGTTAGAACCTATCACACCCGATCATCACGTGGTGCTTCGGAACAACGATCCTTAGCAACGGTGCACAGTTAGGGTGAACACTTCTCTTGAAATTTTATTGAGAGATCATCTTATTTACTACCGTCGTTCTAAGCAAATAAGATGTAAACATGATAAACATCACATGCAATCAATATAGTGACATGATATGGCCAATATCATCTTGCTCCTATGATCTCCATCTTCGGGGCACGATGATCATCATTGTCACCGGCACGACACCATGATCTCCATCATCATGATCTCCATCATTGTGTCTTCATGAAGTTGTCTCGCCAACTATTACTTCTACTACTATGGCTAACGCTTAGCAATAAAGTAAAGTAATTACATGGCGTTTATGATTGACACGCAGGTCATACAATAATATAAGACAACTCCTATGGCTCCTGCCGGTTGTCATAGTCATCGACATGCAAGTCGTGAACCCTATTACAAGAACATGATCAATCTCATACATCACAATGCATCACATCACATCCTTCTGGCCATATCACATCACAAGGCATATGCTGCAAAAACAAGTTAGACGTCCTCTAATTTGTAGTTGCAAGTTTTTACGTGGTTGCTATAGGTTTCTAGCAAGAACGTTTCTTACCTACGCCAAAACCACAACGTGATATGCCAATTGCTATTTACCCTTCATAAGGACCCTTTTCATCGAATCCAATCCGACTAAGGTGGGAGAGTCAGACACCCGCTAGCCACCTTATGCAACTAGTGCATGTCAGGCGGTGGAACCGGTCTCACGTAAGCGTACGTGTAAGGTTGGTCCGGGCCGCTTCATCCCACAATACTGTCGAATCAAGATAAGACTAGTAACGGCAATCATATTAACAAAATCGACGCCCACAACTGCTTCGTGTTCTACTCGTGCATAGATTCTACGCATAGACCTAGCTCATGATGCCACTGTTGGGAGACGTAGTAGTAAATCAAAAATTTCCTACGTGTCACCAAGATCTATCTATGGAGAAACCAGCAAACGAGCGGGAAGAGATTGGATCTTCATACCTTTGAAGATCGCTAAGCGGAAGCGTTGCTAGAATGCGGTTGATGGAGTTGTACTCGCAGCGATTCAGATCGCGGTAGATCCGATCAAGTGCCGAACGGACGGCACCTCCGCGTTCAACACACGTGCAGCCCGGTGATGTCTCCTACGCCTTGATCCAGCAAGGAGGGAGGAGAGGTTGAGGGAGAGCTCCGGCAACACGACGGCGTGGTGGCGGTGGAGCTGCGTGCTACTCCGGCAGAGCTTCGCTAAGCACTACGGAGAATGAGGAGAGGGAGGAGTAGGGATGCACCAGGGAGGAGACGAACTCGTGTGTTGTGCAGCCCCAAATACCTCCACTATATATAGGGGGAGGGGAGGAGAGGTGCTGTGCCCTAGGGTTCCACCCTAGGGGTGGCGGCAGCCTCCAGAAGCCCATCTGGCCGGCGGCCAGGGCAGGGAGAGGTGGAGGCGCCCTAGGGTGGGCCTTAAGGCCCATCTAAGCCTAGGGTTTGCCCCCTCCACCCTTGCTGCGCCTTGGGCTGAGGTGGGAGGCGCACCAGCCCACCTAGGGGCTGGCTCCCTCCCACTCTTGGCCCATGGAACCTTCCGGGGCAGGTGGGCCCACTTGGTGGACCCCCGGAACCCTTCCGGTGGTCCCGGTACACTACCGGAAACACCCGGAACACTTCCGGTAACCAAAACCTCACTTCCTATATATATATCTTCGTCTCCAGACCATTCCGGGACTCCTCATGACGTCCGGGATCTCATCCGGGACTCCGAACAACCTTCGGTAACCACGTACACTATTTCCCTATAACCCTAGCGTCATCGAACGTTAAGTGTGTAGACCCTACGGGTTCGGGAGACACGTAGACATGACCGAGACACCTCTCCGGTCAATAACCAACAACGGGATCTGGATACCCATGTTGGCTCCCACGTACTCCACGATGATTTCATCGGATGAACCATGATGTCAAGGATTCAATCAATCCCGTATACAATTCCCTTTGTCTATCGGTATGGTACTTACCCGAGATTCGATCGTCGGTATCCCCATACCTTGTTCAATCTCGTTACCGGCAAGTCTCTTTACTCGTTCCGTAATACATCATCCCGTGACTAACTCCTTAGTCACATTGAGCTCATAATGATGATGTCTTACCGAGTGGGCCCAGAGATACCTCTCCGTCACACGGAGTGACAAATCCCAGTCTCGATTCGTGTCAACCCAACAAACACTTTCGGAGATACCCGTAGCGTACCTTTATAGCCACCCAGTTACGTTGTGACGTTTGGCACACCCAAAGCATTCCTACGGTATCCGGGAGTTACACAATCTCATGGTCTAAGGAAACGACACTTGACATTGAAAAGCTTTAGCAAACGAACTACACGATCTTGTGCTATGCTTAGGATTGGGTCTTGTCCATCACATCATTCTCCTAATGATGTGATCCTGTTATCAACGACATCCAATGTCCATGGTCATGAAACCGTGACCATCTATTGATCAACGAGCTAGCCAACTAGAGGCTCACTAGGGACACGTTGTGGTCTATGTATTCACAAATGTATTACGGTTTCCGGTTAACACAATTATAGCATGAATAACAGACAATTATCATGAACTAGGAAATACAATAATAACCATTTTATTATTGCCTCTAGGGCATATTTCCAACAATAATTAGGAAATAATAAATTAGTTATTATCATATTTCCTTTTTCATGATAATCGTTTATTATCCATGCTATAATTGTGTTGATCGGAAACTCAGATACATGTGTGGATTCATAGACAACACCATGTCCCTAGTATGCCTCTAATAGACTAGCTCGTTGATCAAAGATGGCTATGGTTTCCTAGTCATGGACATGAGATGTCATTTGATAACGGGATCACGTCATTAGGAGAATGATGTGATGGACAAGACCCAAACTACAAACATAGCATATGATCGTGTCAGTTTATTGCTACTGTTTTCTGCATGTCAAGTATTTGTTCCTATGACCATGAGATCATGCAACTCACTGACACCGGAGGAGTACCTTGTGTGTATCAAACATCGCAACGTAACTGGGTGACTATAAAGGTGCTCTACAGGTATCTCCGAGGGTGTCTGTTGGGTTGGCATGGTTCAAGACTGGGATTTGTTACTCCGTGTGACGGAGAGGTATCTCAGGGCCCAGTCGGCAATACAACATCAAATAAGCCTTGCAAGCAATGTGACTAAGTGTTAGTCATGGGATCTTGTATTACGGAAGGAGTAAAGTGACTTGCCGGTAACGAGGTTGAACTAGGTATGGAGATACCAACGATCGAATCTCGGGCAAGTAACATACCGAAGAACAAAGGGAACATAATACGGGATTAACCGAATCCTTGACATAGAGGTTCGACCGATACAGATCTTTGTAGAATATGTAGGAACCAATATGGGCATCCAGGTCCCGCTATTGGTTATTGACCGTAGAGGTGTCTCGGTCATGTCTACATAGTTCTCGAACCCGCAGGGTCTGCACACTTAAGGTTTGGTGACATTTCGGTAGTATAGAGTTATGTATGGTGGCGACCAAAGGTTGTTCGGAGTCCCAGATGAGAACTCGGACATCACGAGGAGCTACGGAATGGTCCGGAGGTAAAGATTGATATATAGGAAGTCCTATTTTGGTCGCCAGAAAAGTTTCGCGCTCATCGGTAGTGTACCGGGAGTGCCGGTAGTGTACCGGGAGACCATCGGGAGGGGTATTTCGACCCAAGAGGCTACATGGGCCGTGGGAGAAGGAATACCAGCCCTTTGTGGGCTGGTGGAAGTCCCACACAAGGCCCATGCGACTGGGAGAGAAAACCCAAAGAGAAAAAGGTGGAAAAAGGCAAAATTGGGAGGAATCCTAGTCCTACTAGGATTGGAGGAGGAGTCCTCCACTCCTCCTTGATTCGGCCGAACTAAGGGCTGGTCCCTTGAGGGACAAGCCTCCTCCTCTCTTCCTCCTATATATACTAGAGGTTTTAGTGTTTTTGGCACTAGATTTTCATCCACGTGTTACCCGTTCCTCTAGTGCATAGTTTCTCCTCTAGTCCATGAGCCAACGTCGAAGTCCTTTGCGATGTCCAACTTCAGTAGAACCCTTGGCGCCTTGAGGTTGTGGAGGAGGCGGGCGGTTTGCTGAACTAGGAGGAAATTGCATCTCCTAGCGATAAAGATGCTCTGGTTGATAGAGACAATTTCCCCCATCTGAGGCGCGAGCCAAAGGGAGAGAACCTTGGAAAACAACTTTGCTAGGATATGGATCAAACATATGGGCAGGTAATCCATAAGTGTCCTTGCGTCGGGTCTCTTGGGCAGTAGCAGTAGTAGGGCCTGATTGAGCTTGTGGAACCCGCGCCCGTTCATGGCATAGAGCTTCTCAAAGCCTGCACATATGTCACTCTTGATGATTGGCCAATACACGTGAAGGAACTCTGACTTGAACCCATCTGGTCCGGGCGCCTTGTCAGTGGGCATTTTCCGGATAGCGTCCCAAATTTCATCTTAAGAGAAGGGCCGATCGACCTCGGCCAGGTTGAAGCACCAATCATTTATGGATTCCAAGTTTATGGAGTGGTCGCGTGGAGTGGAGGAGCCAAGGATGGTGGTGAAGTGCTCGTAAGCAGCACGGGACATGGTTGTCTCATCGGAGAGGGTATCATCCCCCACATGCAGTCTCATGATCTGGTTGTTCTTGCTCACGTGCACCGCGTGGATCTTGAAAAAAGCCGAGTTGGTGTCGCCATCGCAAAGCCAACTAAATTGATATTGTTGACGGGCTATGGATCTTTCGAGGGAAGTGAGGCCAAGGTAGGAACGTTAAATCTCACATCGCAACCAACTCTCGACTGGAGATAGGGGGTGTAAGTCTTGAGCCAAGTTGAGATGATAAATGAGCTCTCGCGCCGTGATCAACTGAGAGGAAATATGACCAATGGATTGGGATCCCCAGCTCCGTAGACGTCGGGCGGTGGCCTTGAGACAAGAGTATATGCATCGGAAAGGGTCATCGTCGGGGGAAACCGAGCTCCAAGCCTCCTCGACCATTTCCATGAAGCCATCCACTTTCACCCAGAAGCGCTCGAAATGAAATCTTCTCTTGCCATGGGGCCCCATCGAGAAATCGAGAACCAATGGGCAGTGATTGGAGGCGGCCGAGGAGAGGCAGGGGAGAAGGTTCTGCGGGTGGCTTGACTCCCACGAGGGTGTGCAAAAGACCATGTTGTTACGGAGGAGGGTAGGATTCTGCTGCTCGTTGGACCACATGTACCGTCTGCCGTGCATGTAAATGTCACGTAGGGCATGGCTAGATATGAGGCGTCGGAATCTGTTCATCATGCGATGGTTTATCCGCCCATTATTCTTGTCGGTGGTCGATGCTATCGTATTGAAATCGCCTCCCAATAGACAAGGCCCCACCATGGTTGCACGGAGGTCGTGTAGCTTAGAGATGAAGCTTGTTCGCCTTGCCTTGGGGGGCCATAAACGCTGGTGATCTACCAAGGGGTCGCACTCGAGGTGGTGGGTACCAGGGAGAGACATGTTAGAAACCAATCGAGGGGTTAGAGAGAGTGATATGATCAAAGCGCCAGGCTAGGATGATGCCGCCCCTAGTGCCATCCGCCGGTAAGCACTAAGCAGTAGTGACCTGCAAAGCGAGTCCTGAGAGTTTCCATGACAAGCGCATGCGATACCAAATCTAGTTTAGATTCCGAGATACGAACAATGACGGGGGATACATGGGAGATAACACTCCGACAATAGCTCGGTTCACCCTGTAGTTAGGTCCTCTAACATTCCAAAAAACAACATTGTGGTCTTGATCCTTCAAAGCATGGGGGGGTGTTGACGATACGGGGCCGCACATACATAGATAGACAGTGATCAACTGTGATGGGGACATTGGCTGACTGTCAAATAGGCTTGGAAGGATGCGCCATCCATAAAAATCTGTGAACACTTGCATCACTTCACTAGTGCGTGGACGGTCGAATAGCCACTTGTACTTCTCCAGGATATCGATAGAAATTGGCTCATCTTCCTCTAGGAGGCCCAAGCGGCGTAGGAGCGTCCATTTATATTTGGTCTCGGAATCAAAGCCCCGGTCGTTCTTAGCGATCTGGCCGCTCTACCGCAGCGTAAAGTTTGGCGACAACTTTCCCCGCTTGCGTCTGGCAGGGGGTGTTGGCAGGACCGGAGTGACACACACAAGTATGGAATCGATGAAGCCAAGGATGTGCTACGACACGAGGCATGCAGCGGTGCCATTGGACGTGTGGGGTGGAATATGGCGGAGCAGTGGCACGATCAACAACACGCATCAGACACCCATCTAGGGGACCTCCATGGGGTTCGCTATCTACATGACACACGAAAGGAGGTGAGCCAGGATTAAGTGTGACACTGGCTGAGCGAGCGGACGATGGAGGTGCAGGCTCGGTGCACAGGGGATCCGTTGCGAGGCAGGCTGTGTGGGTGGGCATGGCAGGCCCCTTTGCCTAGGGATCCACAGGCGGTCCACCATGTCCTTGTCTGTGCCATCCGCCTCTAGGCGGAAATTGCGCAGAGGGGGTAGGAAGATCAGGGGAGCCTTCTGATTCATCTTGCATGTCCGCATCGGGTGGTTCCACCAAAAGCAGCAAGGGGGACAGACAGGGTGAGGGTGGATCTGATGCTGCATGGCCTTGTGTGCTGTTGGCATCATCGCCATCACTAGCGAGACTAGGGGCGCGCATAGCTGGCGAGCCAAATGCAATGGTACCAACCGGCACATGAGTTTGAAAATGCATGGCTCAATCGTTGTCCACCGGTTGGAGTGTAGCGGCTGGTGCGTCACCTGAGCTTGTGCCTCCCTCGAACGTCATCTGGTGCGTCCCCAAGCTTCTAGGGTCTCTTCTGGTCTAGAAAAAATCTGTGTAAAGTTCATCATGTTTGGACTTCGTTTTGTACGGTTTTTCTGCAAAACAAGGAAATATGCAAAAAAAATAGAATCTGGCACTAGGCACCAAGTTAGCAGGTTAGTCCATGAAACCAATATAAAATGACATATGAAGCATATAAGATTGGTAATATAGAGCATGAAAAAAATGACAGGTTGGAGATGTATCAACCTGCACCGAGAACTTGCACCATGTGTTAGCAGACAGCCCAGAACTCGAGGAGACTTCAGGTTTTTCCATTGATTCATCACTAGCCTGAAGGGCTCCGAGATAACAAGCATGGCAATGTCGTCCGCATACTTGATGGGCATGTTGAAAGTGCAATCTTGCTGTTAAGAATATTTTGATGTTGATGACAAAATACATATAAGGGACTAATTATGTTTGCTGAGTTTATACATAGGTTATTAGTTCCCTTGGCATCACTATGTGGGATCATGTACACATCATACGCGATATGACTCAAGTAGATTACCAACAAGAAAAGAAAATTTTGGTTCTTTTTATATATTTCTTGAGTAATAGGGATCCCGCACTATTAAGAGGGGATCCAAGTGGTATGTTCAAGATTTGCTCAAAGTATCATTTGTTGGTCATCATTTCCTGGCACATGCTCCACAAAGACCAAATATCCGTAGGAAAACCCTTAGCCACAACCTATATGAATTATACTTCAATATACTGGTACTTAGCTGGATCATCCGGACCCTGTCCCGGATCGTCCGGGCCTTGGCCAGATCATCTGGGTAAACCATGTCCTTGAACACGAGAACCTCGTTTATAGCCGGATCATTCGAGCCTTGTTCTGGATCATCCGGGTCATGCCCGGATCATTCGGGCCTTGGCCCGGATCATCTGGCTAAACCACCTCCCGATTACCAGAACCTCTTCTATAGTCGGACCATCTGGACGACGTCCGCTTCATTCGGGCTTGGCCCAGATCATCCGGGCGTACTCCCGGATCATCCGGGGACCTCGTAGCACAGCTCCTCATGCATTCCTTGCTCGTTACTGGATCTTCTGGGACCCTATCCAGATTATCCAGGCAGGTCAAATGCTAACCAAATGGCTCTAATTTTTTGGAGTATATAAAGCCCTCTTACTCGTTCGGGAAGAGGTTGACCACTACACTCATATACAACCGACGAACACAAGTGCTCTCTCTCTCCTCTGCGAAATCCTAGATCTCAAGTTGATCTTGGTGTATCTGAGAGAGTTGTTCCATTCAAAATAAAGATCCACTCCTTCCCCTTCTTGTGACCAAAGCAAATCATGATTTGAGCAACTATTGAGCTTTTCCCGTTGGATCTTGTTACTCTTGGAGGTTGGAGACTCCTAGGCAGTAGGAGTACTCCGGTGAGGAATCATTCATTGTGATTACCCCCAAAAGTTTGTGAAGGTTTGGAGACCGCCTCAAGGTCTACCACTAGTGGTTGAGAAACGCCTTCGTGGTGTTGTCTCAAGGAGAGAATAGGGTGAGCCTTCATGGCGTTGGTGTGCCTTCGTGGTAACATCCACCTCTCTAAACGGTGACGTAGCTTCCCTCCAATGAAGTGAACATCGGCATACATCCTCGTCTCTCGGAGTTGCGGTTATCCCTAACCCTAGCTTCCTACTTGTGGTTATTTGTCTTTGTGGTATTACTTGTGATTGCCTATCTACTTACTTGTGGATTTGCTTAGAACACATAGCACAACTATCATCTTTGTAATTATTAGGCTCACTTTCATATTCCACAATATTGCCTAAAATTGCTAAGTAATAATTAAAAAAATCGTACCTATTCACCCCCCTTCTAGGTCCATCTCGATCCTTTCAATTGGTATCAGAGCCTCATGCTCTAATCTTGTGTCTTAACTGCCCTAGAGTGAGATGGATAAGGATGGAACCCTTTAATTGCACTCCCTATCGAGAAAGGGACTTCCTCTTTGGATGAGCGCAGATCTTTCACCTCTGAGGATCTTGAAAGGGCCCTCACCAAGAAAAAGGAGTAGCATGATGCTTCTATTGAGACCTTGGTCAAAATGAGGTTGGATGTATTAGCTGCAAGAACTCCACCACTAGAAAACCTAGGGGGTGTGCTAAAGCAGCCAAATGCATCTCTTTCTAATTTGGGCCAACAATCTCAAGCTGGTCACCACACCGGTGTCCATGGTTGTATGAAAAATCTAGAGTTGAGAAACCTAGGTATAATGCCACAGGAAACCCTCCTTTACTTGATAACACTACTGATTTTTCTTTGTGGAGGGTTGGTATGCAGGATCATCTTAGGTTTGTCAATGATGAAATGCTGGAGTTCATGGAGAAAGGTTATAACCCCATGAATCCCAAGGATCTCACACTAGGTGAAGAATATGACAAACACCTCAATGACACTGCAATCATGCTCACAACAAAGGACATGTCTGACAAGCAGAAAAGTCCCTACATTCACCTCACAAATGCAAAAGAACTATGGGATAGACTTGTGATGACCAAGACTAGAACTTCCTCCCTCTATCTTGCACAATATGAGATTGCAAAAGGGGCATTACAATATTTCTGCATGGAGAAAGGTGAATACCCCAAGCAACTTCATGAGCGATTCATGACACTTGCCGCTGACATTGAATCATATGATTGTGACAAGAGCCAAGATGGATTCAACTTGACCAAGCATTTTCTTGTGGACAAATTGCTAAATGCCCTTGCTCCATATAACCATCAAATGGTATGGGGCATAAGAAGATAACATGGATTCAAGGACATGTCTCTCGATGATGTCATATCAACCTTCCAACTATTTTAAGAATCAAGGCAAATGCTACAAGACACCTTGCCATGCATGGTTCCTCATCACCCAAGACAAACCTAGCTGTGAAGGCCAAGCACATAAAGGATGATGATGTGAGTAAACAAGAAGAAGATGTTGAAGAAGAAGGTTATGAAGTTGACTCGGATGAGGGGCCCTCATATGAATACATGGCTCTCTTTGTGAAGAAGTTTGGTGCAGGAAAATTCAAGGGAAGATTCCAAACGAAGAAAGTAAGGACTTTCTACAATTGGGAAGAAACCAACCATTTCTCAAACGAGTGCCGCTATGAAAAGAGAGAATATAAACCAAGATTTCCGAAGACATTTGTGAAGAATAAGTTGCCCAACCCATTGAACTCCATGTTCAAGAAGAGAGATGGGAAGGATATAGTTGCCCAAGATGAGTCTGACCCTGATGATGTTAGAGGTGTTGTAGGTGTATCCCAAGACACTCAAACCACATTGAGACTCGTAAACAAGACCGGTGATGTTGTCACATACAACTATATGAAAGACTACAAAGGCAACACACACAAATGTCTCATGGCAAAGGCCACAGTAGATGATGATGAGGGTCAAGCCTCTTCGGACAAGGTGAAGGTAACTCCACGTCCAAACCCTCCTCTATTTATTCCTACCACACCTAGTGATGAATACCTTGATGTTGAGGATCATGATCATTATGAAATAAGTGATGCTATGTTTGCTAAAATGGAGAAAATCATGTGCTCTCTTAGAGGAAAGAAGCTCGTTATGTTTCATATGCTTATGGAGATGGTGAGTAAGCTCACCATCTCCATCAAGGAACTCCAAACCCTCGTTATAGAGGAAAAGGAAAAATGTGAAATCCTTGAGCGGAAAGTCCTATATGAGGAAGCACGTAATGATGAATTGTGCTTACAAATAGGTGCAAACATTGATAGACACACTAAAGATTGTGAGCTTCTACACTTGTCTCTCAAGACAAAGGAATAAGAGCTCAGTCTTCTTACTAAGAAGTTTGATTAACTCAAGCTCACCTATCTTAAACCAGTTTGGAAATCCTATTCCTCTCCTATTATAAATGTTGATGCTTATGCTACTAACCCAAGTGGTGAGCTAGCTAGCTTACTTGAGGAGAATCGGGTGTTAAAGGCTCAAATTGAAAAAGGGCCCATGTCATGTGCTCAAGGACAAAAGAACCTCAATGAAGTGTTGAGTCAACACAAGGAGGTAGTGGCCAAGGAAGGGCTTGGATTTGATCAAAGCACAAGCAAGAATAAGGTAGAAACACATAAGTCTACAACTCCCCTCAAGTAGATATTTGTGCGAGAAGGGCACAAGGAGAAAGGAAAGGGTAAGGTTGAGAATGATGTTAGTATGAAGGCCACTAGGGGCAAGCCTACTCACAACAAGCCAAAAAAATTTATGCCTCCATCATATGTGCTTCGTAAGGGAAAAGATGAGATGTGTATGCTCAGTTTGTTGGCCCTAGAGATGCTTTTCAGTTTTATGCAATTTGGATTTCTAAGACCCTTGTTACTAACTTGAGAGGTCCCATTTTAAAATGGATGCCTCTAACCAAGACTTGAATTGTGTGTAGGTTGTTGTCTCCGGTAGAGTCAAATGGGTGATTGATAGCGGTTGCTCAAATCATATGAATGGAGATGGAACATTGCTCATGGACTTCATGGAAGCTATTCGATCATATATGAGCATTGTCTTTGGTCGAGGGTCTAAAGGATAGGTACTTGGTTTGGGCAAGGTGGCTATCACCAATGACATGTCACTTACAAATGTCATGCTTGTCCAATCCCTAAAATATCATTTGCTTTTTGTTCGTCAATTGGCTTCTGTTGGTTATGATGCACTATTTGGACTAACGGATGTGAAAGTCATTAAGAGAGATGCTCTTGAAGTTGACTTTGTGGGGGAGTTGGATGGAAACCTTTACACGGTTGATTTCTCGAAAGAGAGCACATTCCATGCAACTTGCCTCATGGCCAAGGCCGACAAGGGATGGATATGGCATCGCCGGCTAGCCCATGTTGGCATGAGAAATCTTCAAGATCTCTTAAAGGGTAAACACATCCTTGGACTAACCAATGTATCTTTTGAGAAAGATCGTGTGTGTAGTGCATGCATAGCAAGGAAGCAACATCAATCAAAGCCCCCCCCCAAGAACATAGTATCAACTTCAAAACCTTTGGAGCTCCTTCACATGGATCTCTTTGGGCCTCCTTCATGGGACAATCTTGGTGCGAAGAAGTATGGTTTTGTTATTTTTGGTGATTACTCAAGATACACATGGGTGTTCTTTCTCAAGTCCAAGAACGAGACAAAAATCACCTTCATTGATTATGCCAAGCAAGCTCAATGCAAGTTTGACAAACAAATCTTGGCAATAAGAAGTGACAATGGCTCTAAGTTCAAGAACTATACCTTGGAAGAGTTTCTTTATGATGAAGGAATTGGGCATCAATACTCCGAACCATATACCCCACAACAAAATGGGGTAGCCGAGAGGAAGAACCGCACACTTGTGAAAATGGCGAGGTCCATGTTGGATGAGTACAAATCACCTCATAGCTTTTGGACAGAGGCTGTCAACATAGCATGTCATGCATCAAATCGTCTATTCCTTCGCAAGATCTTGGAGAAGAACCCATATGAACTCATAACCGGAAACAAACCAAATGTCAAATATTTTCAGGTCTTTGGTTGTAAATGCTTCATTCTCAACAAGAGAGAACGGTTAGGAAAATTTCAATCTAAAAAACTGAAGGAATATTTATTGGTTATGGATCAAAGTCCCATGCCTATAGGGTCTACAACAAATCCACTGGATGTGTGTAGAAACTTGCGATGTGATGTTTGATGGATTTAATGGCTCCCATGGGGAGCAAGTTGATATAAGTGATGCAGGTGATGAAGATCCTTCACAAGACATTTTGACCATGGGTGTAGGTGCTCTCCTTCCAATGGAACATGTTCCTTGTGAAGGTGAAAATAAGGACACAAGCACCACTCATGCTCAAACTACTACTACACCAACATCACCACAAGATGCCATTTCCCAAGAGGAGTTCATAATCCAAGAACAAGAACTAGGTCCTACATGGTACCTACAACATCATCAAGCACAAGAACAAGTTCATCATCCAGAACAAGAACAAGAACATGCATATGTCGATGATGATGAATCCTCTAGTAATGGTGAATCTCAACAAATGATGCATGTAGAACAAGATATTCCACCATATCCTATAGATCCACATGTTGAAGATGTTGATGATGGGAATGAAATGGAACCTCGTGAAACCTTAACCTCCATCATGCCTCGTGTGGCCCGTCATGTTGATGTTAAGCAAATCCATACCGGCATATCGGAAGGTAGAGTCACTCGTAAACAATTAACAAACTTCTGTGCTCACTTTTCGTTTATCTCTAGTGTTGTGCCACTCAAGGCACAAGATGCATTCACGGACAACGACTGGATTGTTGCAATGCAAGAAGAGTTGAACAACTTTGAGCGTAGCAAAGTATGGTGTTTAGTCAAAAGGCCAACTAAGGAACACAATGTTATTGGAACAAAATGGATCTTGAACAACAAGCAAGATGAGCATGGTGTAATCATCAAAAACAAGGAAAGGTTAGTGGCACAAGGGTACTCACAAGTTGAAGGTTTGGACTTTGATGAGACCTTTGCTCCCGTTGCCCGTCTTGAATCAATTCGCATCTTACTTGCTTATGCTGCTTTTAATGGTTTTATTTTACATCAAATGGATGTCAAGAGTGCATTTCTTAATGGTCCTCTACAAGAAGTGTTCTATGTATCACAACCACCTGGTTTCGTTGACCCCGATCACAAAGACTATGTGTACAAACTTCACAAGGCTCTGTATGGCCTCAAACAAGCACCTCATGCTTGGTGTGATCATCTTAAGAAGTTTTTACTCAATGATGGTTTTGTGAGAGGGGTGGTTGACCCTACTCTTTTTACTAAAAGGGAAAAGGATGATTTGATCTTATGCCAAATTTACGTAGATGATATCATCGTTGGTTCTCCTAACATTCATTTATGCAAGAAGTTTCTAGAATCCATGAATAAGACCTTTGAGATGTCACTCAATGCGGACTTGAAGTTCTTTCTTGTTTTTCAAATTCAACAATTTCAAGAAGGAATTTTCTTATCTCAAACCAAGTATCTCAAGGACATTTTTGCGAAGTTCATAATGACAGACACCAGCCCATGCAAGACGCCCATGGCAACCAAATTTTTTCTTGACGAAGACACAAACGGTATCCCATTTGACCCATCTATTTACCACTCTATGATTGTTTCATTGATTTACCTTTGTGCATCTAGACCAGACATCATGTTAAGTGTAGGCATTTGTGCAAGATTTCAAGCTACCCCTAGGGAAAGTCATCATAAGGCGGTTAAGCATATTCTTAGATACCTTGTTCACACCCCAAAGTTGGGTCTATGGTACCCCAAGGATGCCAAGTTTGATCTCATTGGTTACATGTATGCGGATTAGGATGGAGACAAGGTGGGAAGGAAATCCACCTCCGGGGCATGCTAGTTTCTTGGACGCTCCTTGGTAAGTTGGTCCTCGAAGAAGAAAAAATGTGTCTCTCTATCCACCGCTGAAGCCGAATATATGCAACTGCAAGTTGTGCAACACAATTGCTATGGATGAGGCAAACTTTGAAGGACTATGGTATAACTTACAGACATGTTCCTCTAAGATGCGACAATGAAAGTGCCATCAAGCTTGTTGAAAACCCTGTTGATCACCCTCGCACCAAGCACATTGACATTCGGTATCACTTCTTAAGATACCATGTCCAAAAGGGGGACATTGCTCTTTCTCATGTTGGTACAAACATACAACTTGCTGACATCTTCACCAAACCGTTGGTATCTTGGAGCTTGATAGCATTATGTGAAATTTTTGCACACATGCATACATTTATTCCATGTCGTGTCTAGGTGTAGGCATGTACTTAGGGGGAGACATTCAACTCATGAGTACTCTCACCCTATATGATGCATAAATAAACCAAACACTCTCAAAGTTACTTTGCTCACTTTTGTTACTGGGTGCTTTAAATGATGGAGTTGTGGCAATGGGCTCAAGTTCATACCTTCGCAATGTCATACCACGTTTACTCAAACACGGTGGCCTAAGCCACCACCCCTACCATGAACAATGTTAGAGCATTTTTGTTTATCCTACCTAGGGTCAACACTATACAGTTAGTTTTGTTCGTTATGACCTATATGCTACATTTTATCACTCCTATGCCAAAATCATGCATTATCACATATGGCGGTGTATCTCTCTCTCTCTATATATATATACCTGCCTTCCTAGGATAAAGAATTTTCTTCACTATCTGTGTGGATTTGGTCTCTATTTGCATCTCCTCACCATCGCCATATATATATATATATATATATATGTATATATATATATGTATATATATATATACCGGGGTTGCTAAAAATCTGTTCTATCCTGATTATCCTCTATATACCCAGCCCGGATATCCGGGTCCCCGTCTGGACATCCGGATACTTATATGGACGGATCATCCGGGTCTCCGTCCGGTCATCTGGACTCCTTCGGATCATCCGGGTCACCTTCCAGACATTCGGGTGGGTTCACGCCAAAAACAAAACACAACCCACAAAGAGGGCAGATGGTTATCCTCTATTTTCTCCTCCCGTCTTGTTCGGCTGTTCCCGCGTCGCTGGTGGTCCTCTGCGGCCACCCCTGCTCGCCAAGCCGGCCGATCAATTGGATCCCGGTGCAGAAAGGGAAGGAAGTCAATGATATCTCTATCTTTTGTCCTAAATACCGATGGATTTTCTAGTGTGTCCTTAACTCCATTGCTCCCAAGAAAGGGGATCGTGGAATGGCTCGGGCATACAACATTGAGTTACCATACTATTCTCGGATGGCTACCAATCATCCCATTGACATGGCTGACTTTTTGTGGCGCGAGATTCGCATGGCTAGCTTTCATAAGCTTCGGAATCTTCACCATGCTCCTTTCATTCATACTGTGATTGACTATGTTTATCCATGTCCCATTGCCAATACGTCCATTCACACCATGTGGACTCCGTACGATGACTCTTCTAGGGGGAAGGCTCCTGTTCCTGCGAGTGCCAAGACCCCTTCTCGCTCCACTAAACCATTTATGAAGCCTTTTGATCACCTAGCTCGCTTTATTGGGAAGTCCCATAGAGCGATTTTGACACCTGCCGCTTCACCACCACTCACGTTGCTACCACGGAGGTTCGTCGCATCTCTGAGGCAAACACACTTAGGGATCGCCTCCGTGCGCTCCCTGGGAGTCCCGTTGAGCCTGATGAACCTCTTCCGGAGTACCTTCCTCTTCCGGTTGTTGATTTTCCTTCTAACGCAGATTTTCCCGAGCTCTTCCTTGTCGCTACTGATTCCAGTGATGGTGATGGTGATGACGGTGCTGAGTGATCCATTGTGGTATTTTTTTCATTTCCCTTTTTGGTACTTGCTACCAAGGGGGAGATGTATATCTTAGGGTGTGTGTGGTTATGTCCTAGTGCTCCTGCCCTGGCACTCTTTAATATTTGTGTGGCCGAGCACTTGGCATATGTGGCCTATTAATGTATAGAACCTATGTGTAATGAATCTATGGTACTTATCTTATGCTACCTTGTAAGCTTTTAATTATGGATCTGTTGTCATTTCATTTGATGCTTATCATTGCTCTTGTTTAATTACAACTAAGGGAATCCACTCTATGTGTGCATCATTCTCCCGTCTCATTTTTTTCCTGCACACATTGAGGGGGAGTTATGAACAACTCTTCTAAAATATACAAACATATATCTTGTGCTTTTGAGCTATATGTATTTTTGTCATCAACTACCAAAAAGGGGGAGATTGAAAGTGCAATCTTGCTCTTAAGAATATTTTGATGTTGATGACAGAATACATATAAGAGAGTAATTATGTTTGCTGAGTTTATACACATGTTATTAGTTCCCTTGGCATCATTATGTGGGATCATGGACACATCATACGAGATATGACTCAAGCAGATTACCAACAAGAATATAAACTTTTGGTTCTTTTTATATATTTCTTGAGTAATAGGGATCCTGCACTATTAAGAGGGGATCCAAGTGGTATGTTCAAGATTTGCTCAAAGTATCATCTGTTGGTCACCATTTCCTGGCACATGCTCCACAAAGGCCAAATATCCATACAAAACCCTTAGCCACAACCTATATGAATTATACTTCAAAATACTAGTACTTAGCCAGATCATCCGGACCTTGTCCCGGATCGTCCGGGCACTATCCGGGTCGTCCGAGCCTTGGCCCAGATCATGTGGGTAAACAATGTCCTTGAACACCAGAACCTCGTTTCTAGTCGGATCATCCGGACCTTGATCCATATCATCCGAGTCATGCCCAGATCATCCGGGCCTTGGGCCGGATCCTCTGCCTAAACCACCTCCCGATTACCAGAACCTCTTCTATAGCCGGACCATCCAGGCTTGGCCTAGATCGTCCGGGCGTACTCTTGGATCATCCGGGGACCTCGTAGCACCGTTCCTCATGCATTCCTTGCTCGTTCCTGGATCATCTGGGACCCTGTCCAGATCATCTAGGCAGGTCAAATGCTGACCAAACGGCTCCATTTTGTTGGGAGTATATAAAGCCCTCTTATCTGTTCGGGAAGAGGTTGACCACTACACTCATATATAACCGACGAACACAAGTGCTCTCTCTCTCACTCCTCCACGAAATCCTAGATCTTGAGTTGATCTTGGTGTGTTTGAGAGATTAGTTCCAGTGAAAATAAAGATACACGCCTTCCCCTTCTTGTGACCAAAGCAAATCTTTATTTGAGAAAGACTTGAGCTATTCCCGTTGGATCTTGTTACTCTTGGAGGTTGGAGACTCCTAGGCGGTAGGAGTACTCCAGCGAGGAATCGTTCATTGTGATTACCCCCGGAAAGTTTCTGAAGGTTAGGAGACCACCTCAAGGTCTACCACTAGTGGTTGAGAAACGCCTTCGTGGTGTTGTCTCAAGGAGAGAATAGGGTAAGCCTTTGTGGAATTGGTGTGCCTTCATGGTTACATCCACCTCTCTAAATGGTGACATACCTTCCCTCCAAAGAAGTGAACATCGGCATACATCCTCGTCTCTCGAAGTTGTGGTTATCCCTAACCCAAACTTCCTACTTATGGTTATTTGTCTTTGTGGTATTACTTGTATTACTTGTGCTTACCTATATATTTACTTGTGGTTTTGCTTAGTACACATAGCACAACTATCATCTTTCCAATTGTTAGGCTCACTTTCATATTCCGCAATATTGCCTAAAATTGCTAAGTAACAATTAAATTTTTTAATTGTACCTATTCTGTTGGAAATATGCCCTAGAGGCAATATATAAAGTGTTTATTATTATATTTCCTTGTTCATGATAATCGTTTATTATCCATGCTATAATTGTAGTGATTGGAAACACATTGCATGTGTGGGTAAATAGACAACACTGTGTCCCTAGTATGCCTCTAGTGAACTAGCTCGTTGATCAAAGATGGTCAGGGTTTCCTAGCCATTGACATGTGATGTCATTTGATAACGGGATCACATCATTGGGAGAATGATGTGATGGACAAGACCCAAACTACAAACGTAGCATATGATCGTGTCAGTTTATTGCTACTGTTTTCTGCATGTCAATGTATATGTTCCTATGACCATGAGATCATGTAACTCACGGATATTGGAGGAGTGCCTTGTGTGTATCAAACGTCGCAACGTAACTGGGTGACTATAAAGGTACTCTACAGGTATCTTCGATGGTGTCTGTTGAGTTGGCATGGATCGAGACTGGGATTTGTTACTCCGTGTGACAGAGAGGTATCTCGGGGCCCACTCGGTAATGCAACATCACAATAAGCCTTGCAAGAAATGTGACTAATTGTTAGTTGCGGGATCTTGTATTACGGAACGAGTAAAGAGACTTGCCGGTAACGAGGTTGAACTAGGTATGGAGATACTGACGATCGAATCTCGGGCAAGTAACATACCGAAGAACAAAGGGAACGTTATACGGGATTAACGGAATCCTTGA
Organism: Hordeum marinum; assembly: GCA_022496015.1. Lineage (NCBI taxonomy): Eukaryota > Viridiplantae > Streptophyta > Magnoliopsida > Poales > Poaceae > Hordeum > Hordeum marinum. The sequence goes on along the minus strand of CM039676.1, from coordinate 106,556,263 downwards.
CATAGAGGTTCGACTGATAAAGAGCTTCGTAGAATATGTAGGAACCAATGTGGACGTCCAGGTCCCGCCATTGGTTATTGACCATAGAGGTGTCTCGGTCATGTCTACATAGTTCTCGAACCCGCAGGGTCTGCACACTTAAGGTTCGGTGACGTTTCGGTAGTGTAGAGTTATGTATGGTGGTGACCGAAGTTTTTTCGGAGTCCCGGATGAGATCCCAGACGTCACGAGGAGCTCCGGAATGGTCCGGAGGTAAAGATTCATATATAGGAAGTCCCAGTTTGGTCGTCGGAAAAGTTTTGGGCTCATCGGTAGTGTACCGGGAGTGCCGGTAGTGTACCGGGAGGCCTCCGGGAGGGGGTATTTCGACCCCAAGAGGTCCATGGGCTGTGGGATAGTATTAACCAGCCCTTAGTGGGCTGGGAAAACATCCACAAAGGCCCATGGCGCAGGAGAGAAAGTCCTAAAGCAAAAAGTGGAAAATCAGCCAATAGGAGGCAATCCTACTCCAACTAGGATTGGAGGTGGAATAGGATTCCACCCTCCTCCTAGCGGGCCGAACCAAGGAGGTTTTGGCTGCCTCTCCTCTCCTCTCCTCCTATATATACTAGTGGAATAGCTAGGGTTTTGGCAGAATTTCCGGCCACGTGCTACCCGTTCCACCGGTGCATAGTTTCTCCTCTAGATCGCAGTTCCGCAGTGCTTAGGCGAAACCCTGCCGGAATTGCTCCACCACCATCACCGGAGCGTCGTCACGCTGCCGGTGAACTCTCTCTCCTCTCCACCTCCTCTTGCTGGATCAAGACGGTGGAGATCGCCATCAAGCTGCACGTGTGCTGAACGCGGAGGTGCCGTCCGTTCGGTACTAGATCGGAAGGATCGTGATCAAGGCCACGGGACGTTCGTGATCGGATCGCGGGACGGATTGTGACGAGATCGCGGGATGGTTCGTGATTGGTTCGCGGGACGGTTCGTGATTAGATCACGGGACGCTCGGCGATTTGGATCGCGAAGAAGTACGACTACACCAACCGCGTTTCTTAACGCTTCCCGCTTAGCGATCTACAAGGGTACGTAGATCCACTCTCCCTCTCGTAGATGCTCATCACCATGGATAGGTTTGCATGTGCGTAGGAAAATTTTTGTTTCCCATCTGACGTTCCCCAACAGTGGCATCATGAGCTCGGTTGATGGTTCGGTGAGATCTCGAGTAGAAAACAAAAGGTTTGTGGGCGTTGATGCTTAGATTGCTTCCTCCCTTGGTCGGATTTTGGTTCAGCGGGATTGTGAGATAAAACAGCTCAGACCAACATTACTCGTACGCTTACGAGAGACCGGTTCCCTCGAGGCAACTTGTTGCTTAGATGGCTTGCGGGCGACAGTTTGTCTCACTTTAGTTGAGTCGGATCTGACAAAGGCGATCCTTGAGAATGTTGAAAAGCAATCTATGTATCACCGTTGTGGTTTATACGTAGGTGAGAATCGTTCTTGCTAGATACCCGTAGCAGCCACGTAAAACATGCAACAACAATTAGAGGACGTCTAACTTGTTTTTGCAGGGTATGTTGTGATGTGATATGGCCAATTACATGATGTGATATATGTGATGTATGAGATGATCATGTGATGTATAGAACTTCACGACTTGCATGTCGATGAGTACGGCAACCGGCAGGAGCCATAGGGTTGTCTTTAATTATTGTATGACCTGCGTGTCAATCATTAAGCGCTATGTAATGCTTTACTTTATCGCTAAATGGTACCAATAGTAGTAGAAGCATGCAGGGCGTGACAACCTCGATGGTGACACATTGATAGAGATCAAGATGATGGAGATCATGGTGTCGTGCCGGTGACGATGAAGAACATGCCGGTGCTTTGAAGATGGAGATCTAAAGCACAAGTTCATGGCCATATCATGTCACTTATGAATTGCATGTGATGTTAATCCTTTTATGCACCTTGTTTTGCTTAGTACGACGGTAGCATTATAAGGTGATCCCTCACTTAAATTTCAAGATAAAATTGTGTTCTCCCCGTGTGTGCACCGTTGCGAAAGTTCGTCGTGTTGAGACACCACGTGATGATCGGGTGTGATAGACTCTACGTTCACATACAACGGGTGCAAGCCAGATTTGCACGCGCAGAACACTCGGGTTAAACTTGACAAGCCTAGCATGTACAGACATGGCCTCGGAACACAAGAGACCGAAAGGTCGAGCATGAATCATATAGTAGATATGATCAACATAATGATGTTCACCAATGAAGCCAACTTAACTCACGTGATGATCGGACTTGAGTTGGTGAATTTGGATCATGTGACACTCAAATGACCTGAGGGATGTCAATTTGAGTGGGAGCTTTAGTAATTTGATTAACTAAACTCATTATCTTGAACAATAGTCTAAGTAACCTTTGCATATTTATGTTGTAGATCAATGGCTCGCGCAGTAGCACCCCTGAATTTTAATGCGTTCCTAGAGAAAGCTAAATTGAAAGATGATGGAAGTAACTTTGTTGACTGGGCCCATAATCTGAGGATTATCCTCACGGCTTCCCAGAAGTCATATGTCCTTGATGCACCACTTGGTGACCAGCCAGAAGACATGACCTCCGAAGACGTTAAGAACGCTTGGGAGGCTCGTGCTGGAGACTACTCAATAGTTCAGTGTGCAATATTGTATGGCTTAGAACCGGGGCTTCAAAGATGTTTTGAACGTCATGGAGCATATGAGATGTTCCAGGAGTTGAAGTTTATCTTTCAGAAGAATGCCCGGATCGAGAGGTATGAAACCTCAGATAAATTCTATGCTTGCAAGATGGAGGAGAACGGGTCTATTAGTGAGCACATACTCAGAATGTCTGGGTACTCAAACCGTCTAGCTGAGTTGGGAATTACCCTTCCGCCGGAGGCAATCACTGATAGAGTTCTTCAATCGCTGCCACCTAGTTACAAGAGCTTTGTGATGAACTATAACATGCACGGGATGAACAAGTCAGCCGCCGAGCTGTTTGCGATGCTGAAAGACGCTGAGTCTAAAATCCAGAAAGAACATCAAGTGTTGATGGTCAATAAAACCACTAGTTTCAAGAAAAATGGCAAGGGCAAAGGCAAGAAGGGTAAAACTAAGAAGGATGGCAAAGCAATTGCTACTCCTAAAAAGAAGCCTAAGCATGGACCTAAGCCAGAAACTGAGTGCTTTCATTGCAAAGGAATTGGTCACTGGAAGCGGAATTGCCCCAAGTACCTGGCAGACAAGAAGGCGGCCAACGACAAACAAGGTATGTATGATATACATGTTATTGATGTGTACCTTACTAGCTCCCGTAGTAGTGCCTGGGTATTTGATACCGGTTCGGTTGCTCACATTTGCAACTCAAAGCAGGAACTACGGAATAAACGAAGGTTGGCAAAGGATGAAGTGAAGATGCGCATGGGAAATGGTTCCAAGGTTGATGTGATCGCCGTCGGCACGCTCTCTCTTCTATTACCATCGGGATTAGTGATGAACCTGAATAATTGTTATTTAGTGCCTGCGTTAAGCATGAACATTATATCTGGATCTTGTTTATTGCGAGACGGTTACTCATTTAAGTCAGAGAATAAAGGTTGTTCTATTTATATGAGTAATATCTTTTATGGTCATGCACCCAATATTAGGGGTTTATTCATATTGAATCTTGATAGTGATGACACACATGTTCATAACATTGATGCCAAAAGATGTAGAGTTGTTAATGATAGTACCACTTTCTTGTGGAACTGCTGTTTAGGTCATATTGGTGTAAAACGCATGAGGAAGCTCCATGCTGATGGACTTTTGGAGTCACTTGATTTTGAATCACTTGACACATGTGAACCATGCCTGATGGGCAAGATGACTAAAACGCCGTTCTCTGGAACAATGGAACGGGCAAGTGACTTGTTGGAAATCATACATACTGATGTGTGCGGTCCAATGAATGTTGCAACGCGCGGTGGATATCGTTACTTTCTCACCTTCATTGATGACTTGAGTAGATATGGGTATATTTACTTGATGAAACACAAGTCTGAAACTTTTGAAAAGTTCAAGCAATTTCAGAGTGAAGTTGAGAATCATCGTAACAAGAAGATTAAATTTCTACGATCTGATCGAGGAGGTGAATATCTGAGTTATGAGTTTGGCAGTCACTTAAGACAATGTGGAATTGTTTCACAGTTGACACCGCCCGGAACACCACAGCGTAATGGTGTGTCTGAACGTCGTAATCGAACCTTATTAGATATGGTGCGTTCTATGATGTCTCTTGCTGATTTGCCACTATCGTTTTGGGGTTATGCATTAGAGATAGCTGCATTCACTTTAAATAGGGCACCATCGGAATCCGTTGAGACGACGCCATATGAACTGTGGTTTGGCAAAAAGCCGAAGTTGTCGTTTCTTAAAGTTTGGGGATGTGATGCTTATGTCAAAAAGCTTCAGCCTGAAAAGCTGGAACCCAAAGCGGAGAAATGCGTCTTCATAGGACACCCGAAAGAGACAGTCGGGTATACCTTCTATCTCAGATCCGAGGGCAAAGTATTTGTCGCTAAGAATGGAACATTTCTTGAGAAAGAGTTTCTCTCGAAAGAATTGAGTGGGAGGAAAATAGAGCTTGATGAGGTTGTTGAACCTTTACTTCAACCAGAAAGTAGCGCAGCGCAGAAAGATGTTTCTGTGGAACCTACGACGGTAGAAGAGGAAGTTGATGATGATGATCATGAAGCTTCGGATCAAGCTGCTATTGAACCTCATAGGTCGACAAGGGCGCGTACTACTCCCGAGTGGTATGGCAACCCTGTCTTGGAGGTCATGTTGTTAGACAACAATGAACCTACGAGCTATGGAGGAGCAGTGATGGGCCCAGATTCCGAGAAATGGTTAGAGGCCATGAAATCCGAGATGGGATCCATGTATGAAAACAAAGTATGGACTTTGGAAGTACTACCTGAAGGGCGAAAGGCCATTCAGAACAAATGGATTTTTAAGAAGAAGACGCACGCAGACGGTAATGTCACTGTCTATAAAGCTCGACTTGTGGCAAAGGGTTTTTCACAAGTTCAAGGAGTTGACTAAGATGAGACTTTCTCACCCGTAGCGATGCTTAAGTCTGTCAGAATCATGTTGGCAATAGCTGCTTATTTCGACTATGAAATTTGGTAGATGGATGTAAAAACGGCGTTCCTCAACGGTTTCCTTGAGGAAGAGTTGTATATGATGCAACCCGAAGGTTTTGTCGATCCAGAGAATGCCGACAAAGTTTATAAACTCCAGCGATCCATTTATGGACTGGTGCAAGCATCTCGGAGTTGGAATAAGCGTTTTGATGAGGTGATCAAAGCGTTTGGGTTTATACAAGTTTATGGAGAATCTTGTATTTACAAGAAAGTGACTGGGAGCTCTATAGCGTTTCTAGTGTTATATGTGGATGACATATTGCTGATTGGAAACGATATAGAAATGCTGGAAAGCGTGAAGGAATATTTGAATAAGAGTTTTTCAATGAAGGACCTAGGAGAAGCTGCTTTCATATTAGGCATTAAGATCTATAGAGATAGATCGAGCCGCTTAATAGCACTTTCACAGAGCACATACCTTGATAAAGTTTTGAAGAAGTTCAAAATGGAACAGGCCAAGAAAGGGTTCTTGCCTGTGTTACAAGGTGTGAAGTTGATTAAGACTCAATGCCTAGTGACTGCAGAAGATAAAGAAAAGATGAGCGTCATCCCCTATGCTTCAGTCATAGGCTCTATCATGTATGCAATGTTGTGCACAAGACCCGATGTCAGCCTTGCCATAAGTATGGCTGGAAGGTTTCAAAGTGATCATGGAATGGAGCACTGGCAAGCGGTCAAGAATATCCTTAAGTACCTTAACAGAACTAAGGACATGTTTCTCGTTTATGGAGGTGATGAAGAGCTCGTCGTAAAGGGTTACGTCGATGCAAGCTTTGACACTGATCCGGACGATTCTAAATCACAAACCGGATACGTATTTATTCTTAACGGGGGAGCGGTAAGCTGGTGTAGTTTCAAGCAAAGCGTGGTAGCTGATTCTACGTGCGAAGCGGAGTACATCGCAGCCTCGGAGGCGGCGAAGGAAGGTGTCTGGATGAAGCAGTTCATGACAGATCTTGGAGTAGTGCCTAGTGCGCTGAATCCAACAAATTTGTTCTGTGACAACACTGGTGCCATTGCTCTAGCCAAGGAACCAAGGTTTCACAAGAGGACCAGACACATAAAGCGATGCTTCAACTCCATCCGGTTCTACATCGAGGAGAAGGACATAAATATTAGCAAAGTACACACGGATCTGAATGTGGCAGACCCATTGACTAAACCTCTTCCAAGGGCTAAACATGATCAACACCAGAACTGTATGGGTGTTCGATTCATTACCATGTAAATCACATAGTGATGTGAACTAGATTATTGACTCTAGTGCAAGTGGGAGACTGTTGGAAATATGCCCTAGAGGCAATATATAAAGTGTTTATTATTATATTTCCTTGTTCATGATAATCGTTTATTATCCATGCTATAATTTTAGTGATTGGAAACACATTGCATGTGTGGGTAAATAGACAACACTGTGTCCCTAGTATGCCTCTAGTGAACTAGCTCGTTGATCAAAGATGGTCAGGGTTTCCTAGCCATTGACATGTTATGTCATTTGATAACGGGATCACATCATTGGGAGAATGATGTGATGGACAAGACCCAAACTACAAACGTAGCATATGATCGTGTCAATTTATTGCTACTGTTTTCTGCATGTCAATGTATATGTTCGTATGACCATGAGATCATGTAACTCACGGATATCGGAGGAGTGCCTTGTGTGTATCAAACGTCGCAACATAACTGGGTGACTATAAAGGTACTCTACAGGTATCTCCGATGGTGTCTGTTGAGTTGGCATGGATCGAGACTGGGATTTGTTACTCCGTGTGACGGAGAGGTATCTCGGGGCCCACTCGGTAATGCAACATCACAATAAGCCTTGCAAGCAATGTGACTAATTGTTAGTTGCGGGATCTTGTATTACGGAACGAGTAAAGAGACTTGCCGGTAACGAGGTTGAACTAGGTATGGAGATACCGACGATCGAATCTCGGGCAAGTAACATACCGAAGAACAAAGGGAAGGTTATACGGGATTAACGGAATCCTTGACATAGAGGTTCGACCGATAAAGATCTTCGTAGAATATGTAGGAACCAATGTGGACGTCTAGGTCCCGCCATTGGTTATTGACCGTAGAGGTGTCTTGGTCATGTCTACATAGTTCTCGAACCCGCAGGGTCTGCACACTTAAGGTTTGGTGACGTTTTGGTAGTGTAGAGTTATGTATGGTGGTGACCGAAGTTTTTTCGGAGTCCCGTATGAGATCCCGGACGTCGCGAGGAGCTCCGGAATGGTCTGGAGGTAAAGGTTCATATATAGGAAGTCCCAGTTTGGTCGCCGGAAAAGTTTCGGGCTCAGCGGTAGTGTACCGGGAGTGCCGGTAGTGTACCGGGAGGCCTCCGGGAGGGGTATTTCGACCCCAAGAGGTCCATGGTCTGTGGGAGAGTATTAACCAGCCCTTAGTGGGATGGGAAAACAGCCACAAAGTCCCATGGCGCGGGAGAGAAAGTCCTAAAGCAAAAAGTGGAAAATCAGCCAATAGGAGGCAATCCTACTCCAACTAGGATTGGAGGTGGAATAGGATTCCACCCTCCTCCTAGCGGGCCGAACCAAGGAGGTTTTGGCTGCCTCTCCTCTCCTCTCCTCCTATATATACTAGTGGAATAGCTAGGGTTTTGGCAGAATTTCCGGCCACGTGCTACCCGTTCCACCGGTGCATAGTTTCTCCTCTAGATCGCAGTTCCGCAGTGCTTAGGCGAAGCCCTGCCGGAATTGCTCCACCACCATCACCGGAGCGCCGTCACACTGCCGGTGAACTCTCTATCCTCTCCACCTCCTCTTGCTGGATCAAGACGGTGGAGATCGCCATCAAGCTGCACGTGTGCTGAATGCGAAGGTGTCGTCCGTTCGGTACTAGATCGGAAGGATCGTGATCAAGGCCACGGGACGTTCGTGATCGGATCGCGGGACGGATCGTGACGAGATCGCGGGACGGTTCGTGATTGGTTCGCGGGACGGTTCGTGATTAGATCGCGGGACGCTCGGCGATTTGGATCGCGAAGAAGTACGACTACACCAACCGCGTTTCTTAACGCTTCCCGCTTAGCGATCTACAAGGGTACGTAGATCCACTCTCCCTCTCGTAGATGCTCATCACCATGGATAGGTTTGCGTGTGCGTAGGAAATTTTTTGTTTCCCATGCGACATTCCCCAACATATTCACCCCCCTCTAGGTCCATCTCGATCCTTTCACACGTAGAACCTCTGCGGCTCTATGCCCCTCCTTGTGGCCAAGCCTAGGTCTACGTCCAATGACTAGTGGATGGCTCACCATAGTGATCCTGACTGACACATCCACCCTCTTGACCCATCGATTAGCTGGGATGATGTCATCGGCATCCTCCGCACCAGCAATGACCTTCACCCCTCCAGTGGTGGTTTCCCACTCCATCTTTACGACCTTGCCAGTTCAGTGGGAGTGCATCATACTATGATCATGCAATTGGGTGGAACATGATCATAGTTTGGGGGAACATTGCATGGGAAACAAAAAAATTCCTGCACACACGCAAGATCTATCCATGGTGATGAGCATCTACGAGAGGGAGAGTGCATCTACATACCATTGTAGATCGCTAAGCGGGAAGCGTTAAGAAACGCAATTGATGTAATCGAACGTCTTCGTGATCCAAATCGCCGAGCGTCCCGTGATCCCATCACAATCCTTCTCGTGATCCAATCATGATCCACCCCGCGATCCCATCACGATCCGTCTCGTGATCAAATCACAAATCGTCTCGCGATCCTGATCACGGTTCTTTCGATCTACCGCCGAACGAATGGCGCCTCCGCGATCAGCACACGTACAGCTCGATGATGATCTCTGCCTTCTTGATCCAGCAAGAGGGATCGGAGAGGTATATGAGTTCTCCCACATCACGACGGCATGGCAGCGATGGTGGTGGAACTATTTCGGCAGGGCTTTGCCTAAGCACCGCCGAACTAGAGTAGAGGAGAAAACCGATCTAGATGAAGTAGAGGGAGCACGTGATAATTAGGGTTAGCTTTCCCCTCTAAACCCTCCAGTATATATAGGAGGGAGGGAGGGGAGGAGGCAGCCTCAAATCCTCAAGAGTTGGCCAAAATTGGAGGTGGAGGAGTCCTACTCCAATCCTATTAGGAGTAGGATTCCTCCTTTCCACTTGGAAACTCTTTCCACCTCTCCACCTTTTGGGTTTTCCCACCCCTAGTCGCATGGGACTTAGTGGGGGGTTCGGGCCGCCCAATAAGGGCTGGTTTGACTCCTCCCACAGCCCATGAGGTCCTTTGGGTCAAGACACCCCTCCCGATGGTCCTCGGTACCTTAAGTGTGCAGACCCTGCGGGTTTGAGAACTATGTAGACATGATCGAGACACCTCTACGATCAATAACCAATAGCGGGACCTGGATGCCCATATTGGTTCCTACATATTCTAGGAAGATCTTTATCGGTTGAACCTCTATGTCAAGGATTCAGTTAATACCGTATGCAGTTCCCTTTGTTCTTCGGTATGTTACTTGCCCGAGATTCAATCGTCGGTATCTCTATACCTAGTTCAATCTTGTTACCGACAAGTCTCTTTACTCGTTTTGCAATACAAGATCTCGTGGCTAACACTTAGTCCATTGCTTGCAAGGCTTGTTGTGATGTTGTATTACCGAGTGGGCCCTAAGATACCTCTCCGTCACACGGAGGAACAAATCCCAGTCTTGATCCATGCCAACTCAATAGACACCCTCAGAGATACCTGTAGAGCACCTTTATAGTCACCCAGTTAAGTTATGACGTTTGATACACACAAGGTACTCCTCCGGTGTCAATGAGTTGCATGATCTCATGGTCATAGGAACAGATACTTTGACATGCAGAAAACTATAGCAATAAACTGACACGATCATATGCTATGTTTATAGTTTGGGTCTTGTCCATCACATCATTCTCCTAATGATGTGATCTCATTATCAAATGACATCTCATGTCCATGACTAGGAAACCATAGCCATCTTTGATCAACGAGCTACTCCAATAGAGGCTTACTAGGGACATGGTGTTGTCTATGTATCCACACATGTATCTGAGTTTCCGATCAATAAAATTATAGCATGGGTAATAAACGATTATCATGAACAAGGAAATATGATAATAACCAATTTATTATTGCCTCTAGGGAATATTTCCAACAGTCTCCCACTTGCACTAGAGTCAATAATCTAGCTCACATCGCTATGTGATTTGTTATGAATCTCACACCCAATGAGTTCTGGGGTTCGATCATGTTTTGCATGTGAAAGAGGTTTTAGTCAACGGGTCTGCAACATTCAGATCCGTGTGTTATTTGCAACTATCTATGTCATATTGTAGATACTGCTACCACGCTCCATTTGGAGTTACTCCAAATGGTTGCTCCACTATATGTATCCGGATTGCTACTAAGAGTCATCTGGATTGGTGTTCAAGCTTGCATCGACGTAACCCTTTACGCCAAACTCTTTATCATCTCCATAATCGAGAAATATTTCCTTAGTCCTCTAGTTACTAAGGATAATTTTGATCACTGTCCAGTGATCCGCTCCTGGATCACTCTTGTACCCCTTGACATACTCATGGCAAGGCACACACAAGTGTGGTACACAACATGGCATACTATATAGATCCTATGGGTAAGGCATAGGGGACGACCTTCGTCCTTTCTCTTTCTTCTGCCGTGGTCTAGCATTTGAGTCTAACTCAACTTCACACCTTACAAATTAGGAAAGAACTCCTTCTTTGACTTATCCATTTTGAACTCTTTCAAAATCTTGTCTAGGTATGTACTCATTGAAAGTCTCATCAAGAATCTTTGATCTATATCTATAGATCTCGATGCCCAACAATTAAGTAGCTTTATCCAGGTCTTCCTTTGAAATACTATTTTCAAACAACCCTTTATGCTTTCCAGAAGTTCTACATTATTTTTGATCAACAATATGTCAACCACATATACTTATCAGAAATTCTATAGTGCTCCCACTCACTTTATTGTAATACAAGTTTCTCATAAACTTTGTATAGACTCAAAAAGTTTTATCACCTCATCAAAGCGTATATTCCAACTCCAATATGCTTGCACCAGTCCATAAATGGATCGCTGGAGTTTGCAAACTTTGTTAGCATTCTTTGGATCGACAAAACCTTTCGGTTATATCATATAGAACTCTTCCTTAAGGAAACCGTTAAGGAACGTTGTTTTGACATCCATCTGCCAAATTTCATAGTCAAAATATGCAGCTATTGCTAACATGATTCTAACGGACTTAAGCATCACTACGGGTAAGAAGGTCTCATCGTAGTCAACTCCTTGAACTTGTGAAAAACCCTTTGCCACAAGTCGAGCTTTATAGACGGTGACATTACCGTCCGCGTCCGTCTTCCTCTTAAAGATCCATTTGTTCTAAATGGCCTTTTGCCCTTCAGGTAATACTTCCAAAGTCCATACCTTGTTTTCATACATGGATCCCATCTCAGATTTCATGGTCTCTAACCATTTCTCGGAATCCGGTCCCATCATCGCTTCTCCATAGCTCGTAGGTTCATCATTGTCCAACAACATGACCTCTAAGATAGGGTTGCCGTACCACTCAGGAGCACGACGCATCCTTGTCGACCTACGAGGTTCGATAGTAACTTGATCGGAAGATTCATGATCATCATCATTAACTTCTTCTTCAACTAACGTAGGCTCCATAGAAACAACTTTCTGCGCCGCGCTACTCTATGGTTGAAACAAAGGTTCAACAACCTCATCAAGTTCTATCTTCCTCCCACTCAATTCTTTCGAGAGAAACTCTTTCTCGGGAAAGGACCCGTTTTAGCAACAAACACTTTGTGCTTGGATCTAAGATAGAAGGTTTACCCAACTGTTACGTTAGGGTATCCTATGAAGATGCATTTGTCCACTTCGGGTTCGAGCTCATTAGGTGAAAACCCCTTTTTCACATAAGCGTCACAGCCCCAAACATTAAGAAATGACAACTTAGGTTTCTGCCAAACCAAAATTCATACGGTGTCATCTCAACAGACTTAGATGGTGCCCCTTTTAAAAGTGAATGTAGTTGTCTCTAATGCGTAACCCCAAAACGATAGTGGCAGATCGATAAGAGACATCATAGTTTGCACCATATTCAATAGAGCACGACTACGACGTTTGGACACACCATCACACTATGTTGTTCCAGGTGGCGTGAGTTGTGAAACAACTTCCACATTGTCTTAAGTTTGTATACCAAGCTCGTAACTTAGATATTCACCTCCACGATCATATCGTAGACATTTTATCTTCTTGTCACGATGATCTCAAACTTCACTCTGATTTTGTTTGAACTTTTCAAACGATTCATACTTGTGTTTCATTAAGTAAATATACACTATGTCTACTCAAATCATTAGTGAAGGTAAGAAAATAAGGATATCCACCGCACGCTACAACACTCATTGGACCGTATACATCAACATGTATCATTTCCTTTAAGTCACTTGCCCGTTCCATCAAGCCGGAAAACGGGGTATTAGTCATCTTGCCCATGAGGCATGGTTCGCATGTCTCAACCGATTCAAAATTGAAAGAGTCCAAAGATCCATCAACATGGAGTTTCTTCATGCGCTTTACACCAATATGACATTTAGCGGCAGTGTCACAAGTATGTGGTACTATCATTATTAACTTTGTATCTTTTGGCATCAATGTTATGAACATGTGTATTACTCCGATCAAGATTCAATAAACCATTCTCATTGGGTGCATGACCATTGAAGGTATTATTCATGTAAACAGAATAATCATTATTCTCTAACTTAATTGAATAGCCATATTGCAATAAACATGATCTAATCATGTTCATGCTCAACACAAACACCAAATAACATTTATTTAGGTTCATCACTAATCCCGAGGGTCGAGAGAGCGTGTGATGGTGATCACATCAACTTTGGAAACACTTCCAACATTGTCACCTCATCATTAGCTAGCCTCTGTTTATTCCGTAGCTTTATTTCGAGTTACTAACATTTAGCAACCGAACCGGTATCCAATACCCATGTGCTACTAGGAGTACTAGCAAGGTACACATCAATAACACATATATCAAATATACTTCTGTCGACATTGTCAGCCTTCTTATCTACCGAGTATCTAGGGTTCTTCCATTTCAGCGACCGTTCTCCTCATAATAGAAGCACTTAGTCTCGGGTTTGGGTTCAACCTTGGGTTGCTTCACTGGAGCAGCAACTGACTTGCCATCCATGAGTTTTCCCTCCTAGCCCTTGCCCTTCTCGAAACTAGTGGTTTCACTAACCATCAACACTTGATGCTCCTTCTTGATTTCTACCTTCGTGGTGTCAAACATCGCGAATAGCTCAGGGATCATTATTTCCATCCCTGGCATTTTATAGTTCATCACGAAACTCTAGTAGCTTAGTGACAGTGACTTGGAGAACTATGTCAATCACTATCTTATCTGGAAGATCAACTCCCACTCGATTCAAGCGATTGTAGCACCCAGACAATCTGAGCACATGCTCAACGATTGACCTATTCTCCTTCATCTTGCAGGAAAAGAATCTTGTTGGAGGTCTCATACCTCACAACACGGGCACGAGCCTAAGATCCTAATTTCAGCTCTTAGAACATCTCATATGTTCCGTGACGTTCAAAACATTTTGGAGCCTCAATTCTAAGCCGTAATGCATGACGCACTGAACTATTTGGTAGTCATCGGAACGTGCCTGTCAGATGTTCACAACATCTACAGATGACGTTACAGGGGGTGGCACACCGAGTGGTGCATTAAGGATATAAGCCTTCTATGCAGCAATGAGGACAATCCTCAGATCACGAACCCAGTCCGCATTATTGCTACCATCATCTTTCAACTCTATTTCTCTAGGAACATATAAAAATTCAATTGAGCTACAATACGAGCTAGTAATCTACAACATAATTTCCAAAGACATTTTGAATATGTTTTTAGTTAATCATATTAAAAAACTCCCACTCAAATTGACATCCCTTTGGTCATTCGAGTGTAACATGATCCAAATCCACCAACTCAAGTCCGATCATCACGTGAGTTGAGGTGGTTTCAATGGTGAACATCTTCATGTTGATCATATCTACTATATGACTCATGTTTGACCTTTCGGTCTCCTGTGTTCCGAGGCCATGTCTGTGCATGCTAGGCTCGTCAAGTTTAACCCGAGTGTTCCGCACGTGCAACACTGGCTTGCACCCGTTGTATGTGAACGTAGAGTCTATCACACCTGATCATCACGTGGTGTCTTGACACGACAAACTTTCGCAACGGTGCACACTCGGGGAGAACACAATTTATCTTGAAATTTAAGTGAGGGATCACCTTATAATTCTACCGTCGTCCTAAGCAAAACAAGGTGCATAAAAGGATTAACATCACATGCAAATCATAAGTGACATGATATAGCCATGAACTTGTGCTTTTGATCTCCATCTTGAAAGCACTAGCATGATCTCCATCGTCACTGGCATGACACCTTGATCTCCATCAACGTGTCGCCATCGGGGTTGTCGCGCCAACTGTTGCTTCCACGGCTATTGCTAACTCATAGCAATAAATTAAAGCAAAACGGCGAAAATAATTAAAGACAACCCTATGGCTCCAGCCGGTTGCCGTACTCATCGACATGCAAGTCGTGATATTCTATACAATACATGATCATCTCATACATCACATATATCTCATCATGTAATTGGCCATATCACATCACAACATACCCTGCAAAAACAAGTTAGATGTCCTCTAATTGTTGTTGCAAGTTTTACGTGGCTGCTACGGGTATCTAGCAAAAACAATTCTCACCTACGCAAAAACCACAACGGTGATACATAAATTGCTTTTCAACCTTCTCAAGGACCGCCTTTGTCGAATCCGATCCAACTAAAGTAGGAGAAAGAGACACCCGCCAGCCATCTTTGTGCAAGTTACTCGTCAGTCGATGGAACCGGTCTCTCGTAAGCGTACGCGTAAGGTTGGTCCGGGCCGCTTCATCCCACAATACTGCTGAACCAAAACACGACCAAGGGAGGAAGCAATCTAACTATCAACGCCCACAAACTCCTTTGTGTTCTACTCGTGATCTCATCTACACATAGACCTAGCTCATGATGCCACTGTTGGGTAACGTTGCATGGGAAACAAAAAAATTCCTACGCACACGCAAGATCTATCCATGGTGATGAGCATCTACGAGAGGGAGAGTGGATCTACATACCCTTGTAGATCGGTAAGCGGGAAGCGTTAAGAAACGCGGTTGATGTAGTCGAACGTCTTCTCGATCCAAATTCCTGAGCGTCCCACGATCCCATCACGATCCTTCTCGCGACCCAATAACGATCTGTCCCGCGATCCCATCACGATCCGTCTCGTGATCAAATCACGAATCGCCTCACGCTCCTGATCATGGTTCTTTCGATCTAGCGTCGAACGGATGGCGCCTCCGCGTTCAGCACACGTACAGCTCGATGACGATCTCCGCCTTCTTGATCCAGCAAGAGGGATTAGAGAGGTAGATGAGTTCTCCCGCATCGCGATGGCGTGGCGGTGATGGTGGTGGAACTATTCCGGCAGGGCTTCGCCTAAGCACCGCCGAACTATAGTAGAGGAGAAAACGGATCTAGATGAAGTAGAGGGAGCACGTTGCAATTAGGGTTAGCTTTCTCCTCTAAATCCTCTAGTATATATAGGAGGGAGGGAGGGGAGGAGGCAGCCTCAAACCCTCAAGAGTTGGCCGAAACTGGAGGTGGAGGAGTCCTACTCCAATCCTATTAGGAGTAGGATTCCTCCTTTCCACTTGGAAACTCTTTCCACCTCTCCACCTTTTGGGTTTTTCCCACCCCTAGCCGCATGGGACTTAGTGGGGGCTCGGCCAGCCCACTAATGGCTGGTTTGAATCCTCCCACAACCCATGAGGTCCTTTGGGTCGAGACACCCCTCCTGATGGTCCTCGGTACCCCTCTCGGCACTCCTGATACACTATCGATGAGCCCGAAACTTTTTCGACGACCAAAATAAGACTTCCTATATACCAATCTTTATCTGCTAACCATTCTGGAGCTCCTCATGATGTCCGGGATCTCATCTAGGACTCTGAACAACCTTCGACCACCATAATACATAACTCTATAGTACCGAAACGTCACCGAACCTTAAGTGTGTAGACCCTGTGGGTTCGAGAACTATGTAGACATGACCGAGACACCTCTACGATCAATAACCAATAGCGGGACCTGGATGCCCATATTGGTTCCTACATATTCTAGGGAGATCTTTATCGGTTGAACCTCTATGTCAAGGATTCAGTTAATCCCGTATGCAGTTCCTTTTGTTCTTCGGTATGTTACTTGCCCGAGATTCGATCGTCGGTATCTCTATACCTAGTTCAATCTCGTTACCGGCAAGTCTCTTTTCTCATTTTGTAATACAAGATCCCGTGGCTAACACTTAGTCACATTTCTTGCAAGGCTTGTTATGATGTTGTATTACCAAGTGGGCCCTGAGATACCTCTCCGTCACATGGAGGAACAAATCCCAGTCTTGATCCATGCCAAATTAATAGACACCCTCGAAGATACCTGTAGAGCACCTTTATAGTCACCTAGTTATGTTGCGACGTTTCATACACACAAGGTACTCCTTCGGTGTCAATGAGTTGCATGATCTCATGGTCATAGGAAGAGATACTTTGACATGCAGAAAACTATAGCAATAAACTGACACGATCATATGCTATGTTTATAGTTTGGGTCTTGTCCATCACATCATTCTCCTAATGATGTGATCCCGTTATCAAATGACATCGCATGTCCATGACTAGGAAACCATAGCCATCTTTGATCAACGAGCTAGTCCAATAGAGGCCTACTAGGGACATGGTGTTGTCTATGTATCCACACATGTATCTGAGTTTCCGATCAACACAATTATAGCATGGATAATAAATGATTATCATGAACAAGAAAATATGATAATAACCAATTTATTATTGCCTCTAGGGTATATTTTCAACACATAGGAACTGCCATGATCTACCAACTTCCCAACATGCATGCACCTTTGTAGGGCATTGCTATGGGATTGCCCAATTGCACTAATCATTGGCAGTTATCCATGGGTGGTGCTATGATTTGATCATAGCATTGTCCAAGTGCAACCGCCACTGATCATGGCAGTTGCACTTGAGTGGTGCTATGACCAGAGCATAACATTGTCCAATTGCAAGTGCCACTGATCACAACAGTTGTAATTAGACAGTGCTATGATCAGAACTGCACAAAATTCATTCATATTTTTCCTACAACTATTTATAGCATGCATATGCCTTGTCCTGCTATGATCATGCAAGAACATAGCACCTATATGATCATGCACACAGACTATATGTTCATGTACACATCCTAACTAGCATTGTCTACCAACAACCTAGCAACCATTCTAATTACAACAACACTCTAACCAGCATTGTTATTCTACTAAGAACACCCTAACCATCATTGAGATTCTACCAAGAACATCTTAACTACAAAACTAGCTTTCTCGAGTGTAGAGCAGTAACATGAACACCCTAACTACCAGTCTAGCATTATATTGTTGTCACCGGCAATCGATTATATTCGAATCAAATCAAATCCTATCCAATCCACTTCAATCAAATCCAACTGATTCAGAACTAGGCAAAAGAAACCTAACTACTAATGGCAGCACACACAATAAATTGTTCATCGGAGTGGTTTTCGATGAAGGGAACGTCGGGCACGGACCAAACCCTAGTGACATCGGGGATCCGCTCGGCATTGATCCGAGGGCCCTTGCCACTTGAGTTGTGCTCCTCATGACGCACGTGATGGAGGAAGAGGGACCACCTCGATGCTCCGGCCACGCTCCCTCAAACAAGGGTAAAAAAACACGTTTGGGCATGACTAATGGGCTTTCCTCAACCCGTGCCATTGCATTCGTTGTGCTTCCCTCCGTCGACGTACCCTAAATGATTACCTCCGGAGTTGGAGCCGCAATGACTGACACAACAGTGCTTAGTGTGTCAATGGCCGCTGACCGTGGCCTGGTGCAGATGGGGGACAAATCTCAGATTGCCGCCATGAGAGCATCTCCAGCCGTGGCCCCAAAGGACCCCCCAGGCTGCTTTTTTATCGCCGGCGGGCGAAAAAACCCAGTCGCGGCCCCAAGACGTCGTTTTTCGCCGGTTGAGGCCCTTTTTTTGGGCCGGCGAACCCAGGCCGAACCCAAGGCACTGGGGGTCTCTTGGGGGCTCCAGCAGTAACAAATCGGCGTGTGGGACACCACTGTCAGGCGAATCTCGTCCCTTTTTCCTAGCGTCGAGCCACTTTCCCGCTGCCGACCCCGGCGACCCTTGCCTGTTCACGGCTCCTGCGCCGCCGCTAGAAGACCCCACTTCGCCCTCCCTCGCCGGATTTTGCTTCCCCGACCCTCACCCAAGCCACGCCGGACGGGGCGCCGGCGTCTACTCACCTGTTCGCCCGTCACGCCGACAAGGTGTTCGACGTTTTGCCTGCTCGGCCATGGACTCGGACGACAAGGAGGCATTCGCGGCCCTGTTGGAGGAAGAAGCCGAGGCCGACGCCGCTGACGAGGAGCACCTCATGATACTGTCTTCGCTGGCCGGCCTGTTCGTCAACAATGACAAGCTCCAGCGAGGTGGCTCGAGGCCGGGGCGGCGCAAGAGCAAGCAGAGGCATCGAATGGAGGGGTATTGCATGCTCTACGCCGACTACTTTGCCGACTCTCCATTGCACGGTGAGAAAGTATTTCGGCGTCGTTACCGGATGAGTCGGAAGCTCTTCCTCGGGATTGTTAATTCCGTCCGGGAGTTCGACAACTATTTCGTTTGCAAGAAGGATTGCACCGGCACAGTTGGATTCTCTCACTTCAGAAATGCACCCAAGCTATGAGGATGCTTGCATACGGAGCTCCCGCGGACATACAAGAAGACTATGGGCGAATGGCCGAGTCCACCACCATTGAGTGTCTGTACAAGTTCTACAGAGCGGTGGTGGCAGTGTTTGGACCACAATATTTGCGATCACCCAATGCCGAAGACACTACTCGAATCCTGGCACAGAATGCAGCAAGAGGATTTCCAGGGATGCTTGGAAGCATCGACTGCATGCATTGGTCATGGAAAAACTGTCCATTTGCTTGGCAGGGGATGTACAAAGGCGCCAAAGGTGGTTGCAGTATGGTACTTGAGGCAGTAGCCACATATGACCTATGGATTTGGCACTCTTTTGGTATGCCAGGAACTCACAATGATATCAACATCTTGTAGTGCTCGAATGTCTTCGCCAAGCTTGTTGAAGGTCATGCTCTTCCGGTGAACTTTGAGGTCAATGGACGCCAATACAACAAGGGATACTATCTAGCAGATGGTATCTGTCCGAGATGGTCCACATTTGTGAAGACTATCTCAAAACTTGTGGCGCCAAAGAAGGCACACTTTGCTAAGTGTCAGGAGGCTTGCAGGAAAGATGTCGAGCGAGCATTTGGTGTGCTCCAATCGCGATTTGCTGTTGTCAGGTGTCCCGCTATGACCTGGTCCAAAAGGCAGATGTGGGAGATCATGAATTGTTGTGTCTGCTTGCACAACATGATCATCGAGAGCGAGCAGAAAGAGCCAGTGTTTGATCCTGAACCATATCACAGGATGGGACCTCTTACAGTTGTTGATCACCAGGTACCAGCAACATGGACTGCCTACCTCAATATGCGCCAGGAGATCCGAGACCCACAAGTGCATCAAGAACTGCAAGACGATCTGGTGGAGCACCTATGGAGGCTTAAGGGCAACGCCTAGCTCGATTTGTTTTAATTTATGTTGGAACTTGCTTCGTTGAACTATTTGATTTTGTATTAATTTCTATGATGAACTTTGGTACGAAACATTCAGTTTTTGTTGAATTTTATGTCAAAAGAGTGCCGATTTTGTTCATTTATGCCTAAAAGGCTCCGATTTTGTTGATTTCAAAACCGAAATAACGCCGAAACGGGGTCGAATTTGGGCCGATTCTACGCCAATAATGGGCTGAAAGCGACGGTTGTGGGGCGACCCCGGGGGTTCGATTAGGAAGCCGAGCCCTCCCAGACCGATTTTAGCGTCGCCTCGCCCACAGGCGGCATCATTTCGACCCCTGAGGGGCCAACGGCTGGAGATGCTCTGAGGTCAATGCCTGGCCAGGCCAGGCCGACCACCCACTGGTCTTGGATGGCGTGGCGTTGCTGCTGGCAAGGATAGAAGGAGGGGCAACGCAGATGGGGTGTCGATCATCAGAGAGCACGAAGGGGCGGTGAGAGATAGGAAACGTGGTGGGAATGTGACTGGGTGGAGAGTTATAGGACATCGCGTCATCTCCCATGTTTCCTGACGCATGTAGGCAAGAGCAATGCATGGCTGGAGCGAGCCTGACTGTTCCAACTCAGCCTAGTCAGGGACTGCTTTAAGTTCCGGACCAAGACCCACCTACCAAACGCGTAACACGTGAAAAAGACTAGTGTTTGCATCTTCCTCCTTGAGCCAGCGCGGACACAATCTGATCAGCGACACCCAGCAGGGAATAACCAGGTTGGCAATGGCAATCTGTACCAAGGATGGTCTGAACAGTCTGATAAAATAAAAAGCTTCGATAAATTCAAGCAGCGATTCCTGGTATGGCAAAACAAATCTTTACAAGTCATTACAAAGTAGAGAAAGAAGGAAGGAATTTCACAGTTCTCGCCACACAAAATTCCTGAAGCTCTTACCGAGGACAAGGACATACTAGATTTGACCCATGGAGCCTGTGTCTACATATATTCTGAACATAATAAATTGGCAGTTCCCCTATAGACTGAATTTCACACGAGCTATCAATCCTTCTTCACTCGGTCCCTTGCTGCTTTAGCAGAGCTTGAGCGCTCGGCCTGCGAGAACATGATGAATACATGCATAACGGCAGTCACCATTGCCAATCCAGTAGCAAAGAGGATCACTCCTTTCCACGTCGACAAGAGCTGGGTCCACTGTAAGAATCTATGAGCACCATATAGGAGGAGACATGACCAAGACAGAACCACCTGAACCAACAGCAAGAATTCAAGTGAGACCAAGAAATAAGCTATCTGTAGACAGTAATACGAGGTCTCCTTTTTTTTCTGAAAGAGCATGAGCATGATCTTAGAAGTTCTCATAGCAGAATAGTAGAAGAGCTGCACTGATATGCAGATATCATCATGCTGTAGTTGTGTGGGAAAAACGAATAATGTTGTCGTGGCGTGTCACATGATCGTATTTAGCATATTCCCGCTTATTTTTCTATCCAAATGCACTATTCTAATTCTGTACATGTCAATAGTTAGTTCGATAACAAGGAAGTGTCACATGATATTACAAGGTGCTAAAGGACCTTAAGGGCACATGTGACTGCATACTATTCTAGTTTCTTAGCATCCACTCCGCCCATTCCACTCTAACTGTCCCTGTCATTGGACTCTCCATTTCAAAATAATTGTCCAATGAGATTCGGTATGTTAATGCAATGTTTACAACCTAAACCTATGTTAATGATTTAGAAGAGGCTTGGCTGTAGCATGAAATTTAACGAGGGTATGCATGATCGTTTTTAATTAGCTCTTCTTCAGATTCAATGTTTTCTTTTCCTGCATGCTTGGTGGGCTGAGGATTTTTTTTTTACATTGAAACAGAGGGAGCAATAATGGACGCGCATTTTTTAAGTCAAAAGTTAATGATATTGCATAAATTGGTGTCTTCGTTATGTTTTACCATCAAAGATTTCACTGGGCGACCAATTGGTATAATTTCCTCATCAAAAGTACCAGTTGCTATATGTCTGTCCAATAACGCGTCCTGTCACAGGGAAAGAAAATTAGTGATTAGCATGTCAGCCAAGTTTTTTCCAACAATAACACATTATATGATCACAGTTTCCTATAATTAATATTATTAGTTCCATACCTTTGCTACAAATATATCTTTGCACCATTTTGAAACATCTTCATCTGAGTTAGGCATATCACTCATTGAATGGCGTTTTATGCGGACATGAACCTATAATAACAGTGGAGCTGTAAATATGATAGAAATACCAATGGTACCAAATCAAAATCTTTGAGCTAGAATCCGATGGGTTCTGAAAAACAACTCAGGTTGCTATAAATATAATTTCTAATCATAAATATTTTCAAGAAATTTAATGGCTAGAGCTCACAGCAAGTAAATTTCTACAGACTGCAGAAGTTAGCTTACAACTGATGATTGTCCCTGAAGAATACGAAGCATTGTTGGTTTAGGCGAATCTTCCGGAATAATCACTGTTGTATCGTAGATAGCTGGGACAAAGTCACGCATAATACTTACAGCTGATACAAATCCCTAAGATGTTGCAAATGAAAAAGAGCTGTTAGAAACGAGGGATAAACAAAGTACATGGAGATAAAATTTGAAAAAAATGTACAAATGCATCAGAGCGTCAAACTACCAAATATTTGTTCTGACAAAGTGTCCATGTAGCTGTTGTTCGAGCTTTGACCACAGGAAGGGAACACGAGATCTTTTGTTACCATACTATAACAAGGGGTTAATTGTGCAAGACAACAGGTGGTTTTGTGGATGCGGTAACAAATAGCCACAGACCCCCCCCCCCCTCCAACACAGCACCAAACTACCAAATATTTGTTCTGACAAAGTGTCCATGTAGGCTGTTGTCTTTGAGTTTGACCACTGGAAGGGAAGGCAAGATTTTGTGTACCATAGTACAAGGAGTAATTGCGCAAAACGACAGGTGGTTTTGTGGATGTGGTGACAAATATTGAGTCATTTTGACAACAAAACTGACCAATGAGTCCACCTGTCAGCACAGCCATGTTAATTAGTTGCCATGCGAGCAGGTCAATGTGCCGGCAAGGCAGGGCTGCGGCACAAGAGACAAGGAGAGGAACAGAGGAGGGCACCCACAGCGAGCTTATCAGCAAGGTAACCCACTGTGCTCTGGTGGTCACCAGTGGTGAGCCCGGATCGTGCTGGTTATTATCCCGTGTGGTCGCAGTAGTGTCAAATTAGTACAGGGAAACATCAATGGAGAAGAGAGCATTTTGTGCGTGAGAAGAATTTTCCAGAGGCTCACTTGAGGTGGAGATCAAGAGGCGGCAGCCGCGGTCGGAGCGGGAGAAGGACATCCTAAATTTGGCGACAAACCACCTGCCCATTTATTTCACAACTATCTCTGTCTAATCCCCTTACTGATTTAAGTTTGGACCAGAGAATTGCTGGATCGGGATCATCTTCTTTGTCTCTGACCAAATCTCCGCCGCCACGATTCACGATCTCCAGCATGTCCTCAGACTCTTTCCTGCTTCTTGCATGTCCCGAAGGATCATGCACATCCTCTTGACCATGCGTGTATGCTCTCATGCAGGGAGCTGAACCATCTGCCTCTGTCCAGCCCTCACCCGACACAATCCCACTCCTAAGCTTCCAAGTAAAACACATGAGTTTCTGGCAAACCAGGAATTCACATACCCAATTTTGACCAGAGAAATGCCGGATCAAG
Organism: Hordeum marinum; assembly: GCA_022496015.1. Lineage (NCBI taxonomy): Eukaryota > Viridiplantae > Streptophyta > Magnoliopsida > Poales > Poaceae > Hordeum > Hordeum marinum. The sequence continues at coordinate 106,532,427 of CM039676.1, read as the reverse complement.
GTCACTGCATGGCTGCTTCCAGTCACATCAGGAGAGATGAGAATGAGATCGAGACAGTAGCATTGGCATGAGAGAGACAGAGAGAATAAGAGGACCTGACTTGTGGAGTCCATCAGCCCATGTCCACTTAAGCATGAGGCATGAGTAATTCGACGTGACTGTCTGGGCTCTACCTGTCATTTTCACCGTGAAAGGTTTGGGTGCAGCACTACAGGCTACCTCAGAAGTCATGGTTGTTTTTTAAAATATCCACTACCTGCCCATTTGTATTAACACAGCCAAAAACCTGTGGTTTTGCGCAATCAGCTCTGTTAAAAGAGAAGATAAATCTAAGAATTGTGTATGTGTCACAACCAAGCATTATAAAAGTTGTACAAAATGAGACCAGGAAAACAGAGAAAACTAAGGACAGATTTGACATCTCATGTGCAAAGTTAGTACTGCACAGAGTACAATATTTCAGTTTGGAAGAAACAAATTCAATACCTTTGTTCGTGGAATTAGCACATTCCTAGGCGCTGTCAAACCCTGTGAGACTGCATATTCTTGAGCTGCTAAAAGTTTTGCTGGAGTAAATCTTGTACCCTCAACAAAAAGGGCAAGCCAAAACGATCTGGGGAAGTCTTTCAACCTTTGAAGACCCGACTGCATTTAATAGTGTAAATATCATTAATTTACTATGAACTGCAAGGCATTGTAGTATTATTAGGTAAGGTGGAAAATACTTTAAGTGTTTTTTCATCCTTTGCCCAGCTTCTCTCCAAAAAGAGGTATTCTGCAAACCACATGGACCAACCAATAACCTGCAATAGTTGATCAAGATAAGACACAATCAATAAATACTTTCGTCAGCTAAATGCAAGTGCAGCCCATTCTAGATAACGCCTGTTGAAGTTTCCACAAAAAAAAATCTATACCGACAATAGAGATCATGCCTGTATGATGCATAGAAATATTATTATATCTCTACCGTGATATCCGGCTTTAGTTCTCCAGTGCTATTACGGTTACTTGATTATTCTCAGTTCCAGCAAAAAATAGCATCCATTCAATTATTTTAGCTCTGCCTTTTTCTTCTTCAAATGAGGTAGTTCTGGCTTCAGATGTTGAGCATAGACTATTTTCTACAAGAATCAGTTAAGCTTAATAGCTTATAAACAGTTTAGTACTACTGTTATTACTATATGATAGAAGTAGTGTCGCTAAGGGCAACATATATGTTGGACAAATTAACTCTCAGTCTGTCAGACAACCCTTGCTTGCCAGTTACCACTGAATCGACCTGTGCCTGTTTGCTGATGCTCTAAAGTTTACTAAGAAACACCATATATTATATCCAAACAATGTGGGTTGCTCTTCTCAGATACTATTTTTTGCTTGGATTTTAGCAGTAGGGATGGTCTCTTCTTAAGGTCTTGAATTCTACTTTGTTTGTTGGAACCTAGCAGCAGGGATGACCTTTTAACTATCTACAGGACGTAATTCTTCTTCACCACAAGGCCATTAAAATAATGGCCAAAAAGAAATACTAGATATAATAGTAGTGTACCACATAACTTTAGCACAATTCTCCATTTGAGTAATCTTATTTGATTAATTTCCCTTGCCTTAGTCTTATCAAGATAGCTGAACTATGAGTAATGTAGAACCAAATATGATGATAGAAATGTACAGGCCAACTTACTGGAAGGAACTTCGAAGATTTCTTCATTATAGCGATTGCGCTTCCAAGACATCCTGAACGCTGACCATCAAATCATGGGCGACTCATCATAATGTACTTAACAGATTACTAACTAAAAATATAATACTTAGCAAGTGATAAGAACCTGTGCTAAAATCCATCCAACCAGCCAATCAATGTCACTTCGATGATTGGATATGAGAAGGGCGTGCTCTTTGCCTAAAGAATTCTTCAGATAAGGTTGTATTCAAAACACATCCTTTCTAAATATGGTCTAAGTGAATAATGAAATGGTATCAGTTCCCAAATGGTAATATTGGCATTAACTCCTTACCCATTACTTTCCAAGTTTCTGGATCCGCATACACCTGTACCTGCAAAATTTGCATGGATTGATATCAGGGAACTAGTAGTTGTGAAATCAATTACTATTTCAAAAAGGTCCAAACAACTTGAAAATTATCAAGGAACTTTTTGTTTACTCAACTTTCCACCGAAATTTGCAAACAAGCACTTGAAAATTCTGTTTACTCGACTTCGATTGAAATTTAAGTACAATAACTTTTTGTACTGTGATTGAATTATCAAGTAGACACACACTTGAATAAAAAAAACAGTGAGATTTGGTGAGTGTGTTTTGATCAGTGATTGTTGAAGTTAAGATCATACAGATAAGTTGTTTCCTATTTAATGCAACAGTGAGGAAAACATCATAGTTCAAATAATTATCTAGTAGTATAAGACAAATGACAAGCCAGCAGCACCAGTTCCATTACATGCCACCATTGGGTCAAATCTGTATGCATTACTGCAATACAAGTTCTTGTCAAACGAGAACGTTGAAACATTCGCCCTGAGTATAAAAAAGAGGCACTACAACATCCCTAACCTGCTTATACACTGCACCTTTATCACTCTTTCTTTTGAAATATATATTAGTGCTGCTATTCAGATTGCTTTACAAACATAAAATCATCAATATAACTGAAAACATGACACAGAGCATCCTCAAATGACATCGCAAATTTCAGTTGACTCAACAAGATGGCCTATCTATTCAGACTTTAACTGCTTTGAAAAAGCATGTTGACTTTAATCATCTGGTATATGCTAACTGATGATCTTGATTGTGATCAACCAACCAACACTCAGCATTGCTTTTTATCAAAAAGGCATTGCAAGGTGCTAGGTGTGTCCATCATCATGCCAGATTAAATTGTGGATCATCCAAAGGCATGCAATCTATCTTTCTGCAAGTAATTAAAACAGCAAATTCACCCTAAGGTCGCTATCCATGTACCAACTTAAAAGATAAACAAGAGAGGCCTTGTAGCCCAAACGAAGGATATATGGATATTTACACTTTGATTTAACTTCAGATTTGATACGTAATGGTGTATAAAGAAGAAAAGATGGTTGACTTTTTGCTCCAATATTATACAGTATACATACCTTAACACCTGCCCACCAGTCCACAAGCCAGATCAGCTGAAGCCACAACAACTCAGCCAGGAATACGTTGATCTGCCGGTACAATCGCTTCGAGAATGGCCTTATCGTCAAGAACAATACGGCCTGGAACGTTTTGCAAATATAGTAAGAGACCGGGAACGGCTTAACGGAAATTCCAGTGCGAATTAACAGATCAAAGAGCAAAATTTGCCAATTTCGAGGCCGCAAATTGAACAATCTCCCAAATTAAGCAGCTAAACTCAAAATGATGGCATCAGATCGGACTGCATAACATCAACAAAACATATTTGATCCGAGCAAGCGAAGAAGCAACGTGCGCGCTCATGACGAAATCACCAACTCGAACCTACTAAAAGGAAAACATTTACGAAAGAAAATTGAATCTCTGCTCGTGAACTTGTCCAGATCACCGCACAATCCCTAAAAGGGGTCACATAGAATTACAGGAAACGATTCCCAGACCCGGGTCGCCCGAGGTTACCTGGACAGTGTTGACGACGAGGCCGGAGAGGAGGAAGAGGAGGCCAAGCGGGAGCAGGACGAGCACGAGGGGAATCGCCATGGCCGCCGCCGCGTCTCCTCTCTTGCTATGGTGTCTCTGGATTACTGGAAAAGCGCGGGGGTTAAGTAGGAAAGATGGGTTCGTTTTCCGCTGCTTGCGGCCGGGCGATGGACACAAACACGGATTTTCATTTTCCTTAAGGGTCCAGATGAAATGCAACAGATTTCAAGCAACGGCGACACTTCACATGGTCCCACACAGGCCCACGGTACTCACGGTCACGGGCTCATTTCCCCGACACCATTCACAAGTCACGGGCCCCAGGGTCTCGTCGTTTCCTTCCATGAGGCTGTTGGAATTGCAAAGTATTTTATCTTGAAAAAAGTACGAGAGTAAAAATCGCTTTTTATATTATAAAATGAAGGAAGTAAAATGTTAGACATCGATCTGGACGGCGTCGTGCTCAGTCGTGAACCAAACATCCCAGTTCAGAGAGTCGGGCACGTACGCTAGGTCATGACATTGCTCCGGCATGAGGAGAGCATGTCGTTGCGGATCTCGGCCTCACGTGCACTCGAACGGGTGGCATGACCGGCATCGGAATACGGTGGGGGTCAAGGTTCCATCCTTGCGGAAGGCTTACGTCCCGCCATATTGGTAGGCCCCGAATGGACTAGGGGTCGAGGTGTCAGCCTGTGGGAGGTGCCACAACAGCGAAAGGCGGTACTCCCAATGGTACTGTGCGCGGTGCACTGGGATGTACTACCAGTTGTGTGGTCGTGTCGTCCTCCACTCCCCCACCCGCCCCCTAATGCGGAGCATCCCACAGGCATCATCATGTCAAGAGTTCATTTGACAAGTGGCACGTGTAACATTTACTTCGCATGCATAAAGGTGGACCATCTCCTTTACACATGTTTCCTTGACCCCTTCGAGGATGGTATACTAGTTGACACTTCTCTCATGTGCATACATATGTATTGTGGGAGCTTCGCGGATGAGGAGGAGGAGTTAAGCGCAAGAGAATAACTACACCATCCGTGAGGGAATCATGGAAGCGACGACGAAAGAAGACGGAGCTGCTGGCGCTACAACGGTCGGACATCCGGGTAAAGTCCGGACATCCGATGCATGTACAGAACAAGAGGAGCAGCGCCCCCGAGCGGCCGAAGCATTAGCAGTCGGACATCCGGCGCCACATCGTCAACCGGACATCCGGCCTCCCCTAGGAAACCCGACAGAGAGGCACCCGAATGCATCAAAAGATCGGCCACCCGAAGCCTCACGAGAGTCCGGACATCAACCCCCCTCCCCCCAGCCAAACATCTGGTGACTGGATGTGCGCATGGACGGGCCCAAGGCCCATGTATCTCCCTCTCTCTTACCCCTTCATGGACTAGCCTATAAATACTCCTCCTCATTTCTAGGATTAGCAAAGTGATAGCTCATTTCTACTTGAGCTTTGCTCCTTCCTCTACCTCTCTCATGGAGACCGAGGCCTCCACCGAAGAAGATCCCTAGAGGATGTCAAGGCACCTTCTGAGGGAAGACCCGTCTACGGATTTAAGGCCTCCTTGTCTTAGGACTTGGGGGAAGAACCCTATCTTGTTCCATCTCATTCTTTGGATGATTTGTTATCATGGATTCATCTATGTGTATCTTTATTTGCATCTACATGTGTTGATTTGTGTTTCCTTTCGTGATTTCCCTTGTGTTTTCCCCTCGTGTTCTTCGTGTTCATCACGAACCCCCCTCTAATTCATGAACATCGGGACAAATTACACCGATTTGGGTCTTGCCCTACATCATCTTGGTATCATGAGCCACACTGACACGAATTTGGAGCCATATCCCTTATTTTCTAGCCACCAGTTCAAAATTTTCTCCCCAATTTTGAAAATTCCCCACAAAAAGAGCCCCCAAATTTTCTAGTGATTTATTGTTCTTGTGAGTTTTTGTTGATCTTGATTCGTGGATATCGTGTTTAGCAAGTGGACCTACCTCCTATTGCATTCCCTAGCCCCAAATTTCTTTTTACCCATCCAATTTTCCCTCTGGAATCCCCAATTTCCACCCCAAATCGAGTTTTTGACCCCCCAAATCACGATCTGGATTTGTCAGGCCAGATTTCCGGGCCCCTGGCTGGATATCCTCCCCCCCCCCCTGACAAACATCCGGCTCCTAAAGCACCAAAACAGACAAATTTCTGGACATTGGTGCCTGGATTTCTGACCTAGCCCCGGATGTCCGGCCCTGTAGGTTTCGGCCACCCGTGTTTCACCGTTTCAGCCATAACTAATTCATATGGAATATGATTTCGGCGTTCTTTAGCTCGTTTTGTAGCCGTTGACATCCACCATCCATCAAAATTGGTTCCACCACCATTTGACTCCACCAATTGTTTCAAATTTTGGCAAGTTTGCCTAGGCCCTCCACAATAGCAACCGCAATACCACCATAGCTTTCCACAACCTAACCCATTTTGATCCCATTGCATTTGTGGTTGCTTGAGTTGTGATTTGAGTCTCCTAAGGTATTTCAGCTACTTAGGGATGGTTACTTATTCATCAACCACCGACAGTTTATATCGTGCCATCGACTACATCAACCAACGACTTCCGCTTTTGACGACGACCATCCATTCTTTGAGACCGTCTTCAACCGGAAGCAAGGCCAGTTACCCCCGACTTCATGAAAGGTTAAGTGTGAAGAAGGTATCCATTCCATCATAAACTTTTCCTTCGTTGCCATTACACCTTGATAGCCCCACCATGTTTGTGAATACCTTCATACCTATTGAGACTAGCTATTCGAGTATTGTCGGGCTTCACGAAAACTTGTGCACCGTAGTGATACGACATCATAGTGTTACATAATTTGAAATATCATATAGTGCAATTGCTTGCCCCCATGAATATCTTGTGATACTTGTCTCATATATTTTATTGAGGCTCAATAATAATAGTGGAAAGGAAGAGAAGAGTAAAAAAGAAGAAGTTTTTAAGCAAGAAAGAAAAGCTAAAGAACTTATAAGCAAAAGAGTGTGAGCATGAAAAGAGATTTTTGTGCATGAGGATACATGGAATAGGAAACATTTTGCTTGCATGAATAGGATTGGTGCCAAGTGTTCAGTCGTGCCTAAACATGCAATCAGGTTAGCATCTCTCCTTGTGTTTGTGCAACATGAGCTTAGTCTTTGTTAGGCATTCTGTATTGCTCAATCGTATAGTTGCACAAGCCCCATTATCCCACTGCATTTGTTTCTTTATTGCCATCCTCTATATTTTTGATCGCTTGCGCTGGGAACACTTATCAACACCATATTTTGTTTATTGGTACACATTGGACATCTTAGATCCTTGTCATTCATGGAGACGAGAAGGTAACTTGATATTATTCTTTCCCTTTATCCACTTACTACTTGCACTAGTGCCATGATGTATAGGGACAACACATCTACTTCGGTCTACTACCACAATGACGAGTTCGATGCCATGAACGACCACATCGATGCCAAGATGCACAAGCACATGGCGGAGCTCAAAGCCCTCAACACCCGTAAGATGTCTTCCTCATCTTAGAGAAGACACTCAAGTTCACACGCTCCCTGATACATCTCCAACGTATCTATAACTTTTCATTATTCCATGCTATTATATTATCATTCTAGGATACTTTTTAGGCATTTACTTGTTGTTATTATTTTTGAGCACTAACCTATTAACCCAGTGCCAAGTGTCAGTTGTTGTTTTATGTTGTTTTTGGCTTTTTAGGAATGAGAGGCAATTTTCTATGCATGGTGGTAGCTACACACTCTTTGGCATACATGCTTTCTTTTATATATGAGGTGTTGGGTTTCTTACGTCATTGTCACAGGTATACTTTTGTTGTATAGGAATGATTTTTTTCTCACTTTTGGTTGTCTTTTTTATTATCTATTTGACACAAGTGCCTTTTCGTTCTATAGCAAGGGCCTTTTCTCACTTCTCTCAAATTTTTTGCTTGCCTTTTTGGCACAAGTGCCTTTTTGCTTTGTGGCTGGTCCAAAATCATGATATTTCATTATAGAGTTATTTTTGTATTCCAAAATAATTTACCAAAATAATTAGAGGTAAAATTTTGGGCCATGTGTAGCTACCACCATGGGTAGCAAATTATTTCCGTTTCAGGAATACTGTACCAAATGAAGTCCAAATACCCCAAAACTTTTTGATGATTTTTTCTGGACCAAAATAAGACATGGAAGCTTCAAATGAAGATCGAAGGGCACATGAGGTGCCCCCATGCCAACAAAGCGCGCCTAGGTGGGTGGTAGTGCCCTGATGGCTTGGGGCCACCTCCTCGCTCTCCTGGCCCTAATCTCTGCACTATAAATTAACAAATATTCTAGACATCCTAGAGATCCTCCTGAAACACTTTTTCCACCGCCGCAAGTCTCTGTTCTGCCGTGTGTCCATCTGGAGCCCAGTTTCGGTGCCCTACGAGAGGCGGGGTCGATCACGGATAGCCTCTACATCAACCTTGTTGCTCCCATGTGTGATTAGTTCATTGCAAACTTATGGGTCTGTAGTTAGTACCTATATGGATATCTCTCTCAATGTTCTTCATTGCCAATATGTCACGCCCAAGATGCGATCCTATCCTTATTTTGGCACGGGGGCCTCGACAGGGATAGAAGCGCATCTCGTCGTGTTGCAAGAATGGATATCATTACAAGTATATTTACATAAGAGATGAGTATATGGAATTGGCTTACACTCGCCACAAGCTACATCAATATCACATCAATATCACATCAATACAACAACATACTCAAACATCATACATAAGAGCAACGTCCGACTACGGACGAAATCAAACGATAAAATGACATACATCCTTGCTATCCTAGGCTGCTGCCTGGAACCCATCCTGGATTGATGAAGAAGAAGAAGAATAACTCCAAATAAAATCAAGCATCACTCTCACGTCAAAAACCTGTACCTGCAACTATTGTTGTAGTAATCTGTGAGCCACAGGGACTCAACAATCTCATTTCCAAGGGTATCAAGACTACTAAAGCTTAATGGGTGAGGTATGGTTAAGTGGTGAGGCTACAACAAGCGACTACGCATTTATTTGAGTGACTAACTTAGGAATACAAAAAGTAAAGTATGGTGGTCTACGTATAACGGACATGAACTAGTAATGATCACTAACTGATCCTGAACACCTACTTACGTCAAACATAACCCCACTGTGTTCTCTCTCGGATAAGGACTCATGAGAAGAGACAGTCACGGTTATGCACACGATTGGTGTATTTTATTAGAGTTTACTTCAAGTTTGCTATGACCGGGTGTTAAACAAAATATCCAAGTTTGCCACATAACCGCGGGCACGGCTTTCCGAAAGATTTAACCCGACAGGGGTGCTCCAACTCATCCATCACAAATTAACCACACGCCGCGGGAATAACCTTGACCACAGATCTCGTGATCATCCTATGCAATTCCAAAGGAAATCTGATACCTCGAGATAGCCCGAAGAAGATCAGAGTTTCTCATGCAAGACATTCGAGAAAGGTAAAACAAGTCCAGCAAGGCCACCCGGCGTGTCAACGAACCCGATAGGAGCCGCATATCTCGTTCTCAGGACACAACCAGATGAGCGCAGCGTACAGTGGCCTGATAGAAATCACCCGAGTTGCCCCGGGTTGGCCCCGCACACGACTCTAGTTTGGACAAACACTCATGTGGAGCACTGGCCCGGGGGTTGATTAAATTATCCACGGGGTGATCATGCCCTATGCAAATTTTAGTTGTTATTAAGCAAATATTACCAATGTTGGGCCTTGCCAGACAAGCTTTATCCTAAAATGAAGATCAAGGGGGTCCCCATAACAACCCCGAGCATGTTAGGAGCGCTCAGTTATGGAACATAACACCGGTTCACAAGTAACTAGGGCGACAAGAGTGGAACAAAATATCGAGCAAAAGGCCAAGCCTTCCACCCTTTACCAAGTGTATACATGAATTAAATTGAATAGCAATAATATTGTGATAACAAAAGAATGTCCATGTTGTCACATGGAAGCAATTGCACATGCAGCTAGAAACGCTATAAGAAGGGCCGAGCAAGCGGTAACATAGTCAAACAAAGGTTTTCTGGGATGTAGAGGGGTTAGAGGCTTCTCATGGCAATGTTGGGAGGCTTGTCAAACAATTCGTAGGTAGCATGACATAATGATAAAAGCAAGACAACTAGCATAGCAATGATAGTAGTGGTATCCAGGGAAATGTGTCATCTTGCCTGAGATCCCACTCGGAAGAAGAACGAGTCCATGAAGAAGACGAGCCAACGTAGTCGAACGAATCCTCACACTCCGAACGCTTTCGGAACACTACCGAGAAGAAGCAAACGGGAAACAACAATCAACACAAGGTACACCACAACATATGCATGACATGATGCGCAAACAAATATGATGCATGTCCGGTTTAAATATGCAAGGCATGACAATTCACATCAAAGAACTACTACACATTAAAGTGAAGCTCAATATGCAACGAGTTGCATATTGACGAAACTCCATGTTCGAATTATTTAGTTCACTCATGTTTAGGTACTCGTCAATATTAAATGTTTTTAAACATGTCAAGTGGTGAATCATAAACAACTACATCACCTAGGCACTTTAAATGGGGCCGGAAGCAACATATAGCCTTTCCGAAACATCCCCATAAGCATAATATGAATTTGGTGCAGGTTTGTCCTAACATAATTTTATGTTTATTAAACAGGGAAATAAAGGTGGCATGAGATTCTACACGTTTTCTAGTCAAGTCACATATATAAAACATTTTTATTGGAGCTACGATTTAGTAGTTATGAAATAAATCATTTTAGCATTGCATCTATGCAAATTACATGAAAACAGCAAGTTAAACATTTTAAAAATATGTGAGAGTTGGAAATTGTGAATCTACACGAACTTCTAGTCAAGTTTCATACATAAAGTTTTTCCATACGATGCCCGATACTCGAGTTATTAAATGCATGAAATTCGGGGTCTAATCTGCAATTTTACAATTCACTAGATAAATAGCAAAATTCTCAGCAGGAAAAAAACCCTCTACGGGTCGAATCTGAACATGGGCCTAAACAAGGGCATGGCGATGGATAGCTAAACGGCGCATGGGGCGGGGAATAGGGGCGGCTCACCTCCGTGGCCATGGGCCGGAGAGCGGGCTACGGAAGCTGGGCCGGAGGGGAGGTGGACTGGGCCGGCCCACCCACGGGTCAACGGGCGAGCGGGGGCCTCCTCCTCCCGATCCTGATCGGGTGAGGGCATGGCGGCGGTGCTCCTGCAATGCCGGCAACGAGGCGGGCAAGGGGTGATGGCGCAAGGCGGCGGTAGAAACGGGCGGATCCGGCCTTGGGGCAGCCCCGTTCCCAGCGGCGACGAGCTCAGCGAGCATCCATGGGCGGCAGGCATGGCAGAACTCCATGGGGCGGCGAAGGCGACAACCCTGCACCGGGGAAGAAGGGAAGCACGGGAGGGGGGCAACGGCGACGGCTCTAGCCTGGCGGCGGGGCGGCCCGGATGCCGGCTCCGGCGGGGTTGGCACGGGTGAGGTCCTAGCAGCAGGGGCGAGCTCGGGCGCCCGAGGCTCGGGCGATGGCGCTCGTTCGGGCCCAGATGGGCTCGGGCGGGCGGTGCGATGGGCTTTGGCGGGGCCTGCATGGTGGAGGGAGGAGGCTGGCGGCTAAGGGGACAACCTCCCTGGAATTTAGGGATTAGGTCTAGGTGGGTATATATATAGCATTTAGGGGCTAGGGTTAGCAGTTTTTGTTCGTTTTCGGACCTTTGGATCTTGATCCGACGGTCCGGAAGTGGAGGGGGGCTAGCAGGGTTGTGCTGGGTTGTGTAGAGGGGGTTTGTGGGGATGAGAGGGAATGGTGGCCCGTGACACGAGTTTTCCAAACACCGAAAAACATCCAAAAATAAACCGATGATCGCACTACTACGGTTGACCGTTCGGGTATCGAACGACCTCGGAATGCGACAAAATTTGGCTGGCGGACTACCTACACTATAATAAGACCGCATGCCAACTTTCGACCCAATCCGGAAATATTTTATGTGCACTTTAAAAACAATTTTTTATCGATGTCGCGGGCACGTGCATGTGTGGTTGGTCTCTAAATGGGAAACGACAAGAACGGAGAGAACCGACAACTACGAACGGATGCAAGTTTTAGAAAACGAGTGACGATGCCATGAAGATGATGCGAATGATGCAATGATGAATGCAACAAACAGACGAACCACACGACGACAATGGAAATAAAAGGGGAATCTTCCGGAGCGCCAGTCCCGGGCCGTTACAACTCTCCACTACACGAAGATCTCGTCCCGAGATCTAGAATGAGAAGGGGAAGAGAAAGAGCAAGAGGTAAACTTAGTTGCTTCTCTGACAACGAGTGAAACCAATGATCACCGAAGGTTTCAACGATATGAAGAATGACATGAGGAACAAGCAATAATTCAAAAGAAATTTTGGCAGCACTTCGGTAGGAAAGAGAGGCAAAACTTGATAAGAAGGAAAAGAACTTGAACATAGAACACAACACTCCGGTTAATGGACAATCAAGGGAAGAGCATGATCTTGGAAAAGCAAGATGATAGATTGAAGAGAGCAACATCACAAGGCCTCCTTAACAAGAGAATAGAAAATAGATTGATGGAAGGAAAAGAACAGAGAAGAAAACAACAACTTCTACCACCATTGAACTTGAGAAGCATAGGTTGAACAGAGTTATTGAAAACCAACAACGAAAAGAATAAGCTTGTTATGGGCTTATGGAAAACATCTCAAAATTATGAGGTGACAACCTGCCCCAACAGAAACAATTGATTGCTTGAGAGCAACAAGATATGCAAAATTCACAAAGAGGAGGAGGAGAAAACTTGAATCATTTATGACACCATGATAGCAACAATCCTTAGGAAATGCTTTAGGTGAAATCCAACCCAAGATAACTCCGAGAAAACAAGATGGTTTTACTTATCTCGTTCTTGACAATTTTCCTATGAGGCTCCTCATAATCAAGAATTTAATAACACCATCTCAAAAGACCATGGAGAAGGAATTGAACTTAGAAATCCAAGATAAGAACACATGAGCACCTCCAACAAGAATCTTGAAGAACAATTCGAGAAGAATTACATCTTTAACAACCACCATAAAAACCATTGGGAACTCCAGAATGAAAGGATGATAGAAAAGAATTGAAGGTTGCGAAAAGACAAGATTGAGGCCTTCCAATGATTTAGATGATGCTTCGGGACAAGATAATTGAGCAAAATTAGGAACTCCAGAAAAGAAAGATGACCACTTAGGATAAGGAATTGATATCATGAACAACTCTGGAAGAAGGATTGAAATCACTTGGATGAAACAAGAATAAGAATTATGATATGCCTATCCTTCATCAAGTTAAACTGATGACAAACAACGGATTTGGCATACCACTTATCCTTTTGGAAAAGATAGGAAAGATAGATAGAGCACAAACTTGAAGAGGTCTTGAATGATACACCGGTAAGAATTAGAAACTAAAGAGGACACATGAGATTTAAGAGATCAAGATTTGCCTAATAGAAACTGAACAAGGCACCAGGATAATTGAGATACGAACGAAGGAACAACAATTGAGAAGAATTTGAGAACGAAAGCTGAAAGCTGAGAACGAAGAAATCTTCTGAAACGATGGCCTTTGGAGGATCGAGAAATGAAAACAATTGTGAAATGCACCGGATAGATATGGGAGGAATAACTCATGATCAAAACAATTTGAGATGATAGCAACAGCCTGAAACCATGAATCTTTGGAAGAACGAACAACGATTTAAGAGTAACTCTCCTTTGGTCTTCAATGCTAAGAATGATGACAGGAAACAACACCACGAATTACTGAGATACTCCGAAATAATGAATAAGGAAAGGTTGAGCCAATGATGAAAATGATTCAAAGCGATCTTGGAAGAGGAATATGACTGATGAAAATCATGCTTGCAACATATTTGAAAAGAACTTGAGGACATCTCTGGAAAGATTAGAAGAGTCAGGTAGGATCCTGGGAAAAAAACCTATGGGTTATGGGCCCACTCAAAAGAAACCAGTGTTGAAACAATTGATTAAAAGAGAGATTGCACTGATACAAATTAAGAACTTGATGAAATGAGAACCTTGAAATAATTTGGAAGGAATGAAAGAAAACACGAATCTCTGCGATATCTTCAGCCTCCGGATAGAATAGAGAGAGACGAATAAACAAGAGAGGCTTGGAAAAGAAATTCCAACATGGAAACCATTGAACGAATGAGAAAGGATAAGATGAACACCGAAGCTTGAATTGAATTCACCAGAGAAGAATAACAACAACAACAAAGAATATGAGGATAGACCTTGAAATTGAAACTCTTGAGAATCTCCAAAAGAAATCACCGGATACAATATGAAGAAATGATAGCGGAAGCATTGATGAAGAGAAAGGCACTTGGAAGAGAATTTAATCATTGAAGAAAAAGTGCGGGAGGGTGGGAAAACAAAGAAAACTTAGGACGAATGAGACAAACTCCGGAATGAAACTGTCACGCCCTGTGATTGTAGCACATTGTTATGTTTGGGTTTATAAAATTTGGAGCCAACTAAAACTTTTTCAAGGTTCTTGTTTTGCTATGTTGTTTGCTTGCTTGTTGATTGTGTTATGTGGCACTACTAGGTTCTATTCCACTTCATATTCATCTTCCTTGTTCCAAACCTCTTGCCCAATGATCATGCCATGTGAATAGTGCCAAAAACTATTTTTATCAAATTTTGTTTTAATTAAAAATGATTTATTCAAATTAGGTTTTCAAAACCCCCTGAAATGAGGTTTTGCACTGCAAGTCCTCAAATTAGGTGGACTTCTCTTTCCCAAAGGCTTTATTTCAAACCCACTATATATAAGACTTCTCATAACCACAAAATATTATTTTTAAAGATTATTTTCACATTTTATTTAAAGGCTTTTTATTAAGGCCAGAAATGGTTTTTCCTAGGGAAAAAATATTTAAATGCTTTGAAAATATTTGAGAAAATTTAGAGAAACTCAGTGGACATATATTTTCCATATATATGAGTTTCAACACAAGGGCATGATCAAATCATGGGCAAAACCCCTGAAAACCCTTTCTGTTCAAATCAAACTTTTGGAATATTTCTATAAGAAATATTCTCAATAAGTTCGAGGAAAATTCCAGCAATTAACACTATCATGGGTGATGATCTTGCAAAGTTTCATATCAATCCAAGTTGATTTGGTTCATCAAACCATCCCAAAACCATTCCTGTCCAGAATCAAATTTGAGCAACTTTACATTGTGAAGTGTTCCCCCTTAGCCTCAAACTTTGTGGACATGCTCTAATGGCCAAAATAGTGATGATACACTAAGTGGTGCATCAAGGGTAAAAGCCTAGCATCAATGGATCTACAGAAATTTGATTTTGCTAATTTCTAGGGTTGATCAAATCTCCATTGTCAACTTCTTCCTCTTAAGCTCAAACTTGGTGAATCCCCTCATTTCTACCTAGCCTTTGACCCTGGTAAATATCTCAGTAAGGTGGAAACATCTTCTTGCCCAAAACACCATCAAACACCTTCTGGTGAAATGGTAAAACCAGTATTTCCACCCCTTTCCCATTTACCCTTGGCCCCAATTTTTTACCACAACCTCCTGTGGATGCATTTCACATCCAGTAACTCTCCCTGGCTAGGTCTCTATAGGTAAGTGGGGTAAAAACCCCATTTCTACCCCTGTTTCACCTTGGCAAAAGCTTTCCCCTTTCCCTTTCTTTTCTCCCTAGCCATACTTAGCCTCCAAGGCATCCAAAGAGCATCTCCGGGCCCTCCAGGTGCTAGTGGACAGGGTGGGGCACCCCAGAGCGCATAGGAAACTACAATGCCGGCCATACGCACGCTCTGGAGCGTGCTGCAGTGCGCTCCCGCACTATAGCCGCCGCCCAATGGCCAGCCCCCACCACCTTGGGCCTCCCCCGCGTGTCCCCCGAGGTGCCCTCGGCATCCGTGACACGCTACGCTGTTGGCCCTCTCTCTCTCCTCCTCCTCCTCCCTCCTCCCACGCGTGTCGAGAGCCGCCCGTCTCGGCCAACCCGTGACCTCACACGTGCGCCCTCCTCTCTCTCACCCATCGCTCCCGCTCGACGTAGACCAACCCCAGGAACACCCCCAGGCCGTCCCGCAAGCCTCCCTCTCCCTCTGGCCTCGGCCACGTCCTTGCCGGCGCATGGCCCGTTGGTGGACTCACACCCTCGCTATAAAAGGGCCTCCCGAGCCCTTCTCTCCCCTCTGAACTCCCTCTCCTCACCCCAGCAACCTCCCCGAGCCCCCCCCTGAGAGCCCCCGTCGCCTTTGTGCTCGGGATCGACCCGAGGATCGCCACGGCCAGCTCACCGTCGATCTCCGGGTACAGAGCCCCTATGGCCTCTCTCTCCCTTCGGTTGCTCCTCCCTCATCAATCTAATGCGTTTCCCCCTCATCCCCGTCATCTTTGCAGCCTGGAACGGCCCCGACGACCTCCTCCCGAAGCCCCCTCCACCGCGGGTGCTCGCCGCCAGCAACTACGGCCACCTCCAGCCTCCTTTCGACCTCCCTTGGAACGACGGATCCTCCCCGAGTCTATTCCCGCCATCTCCTGCCGCCGTCGTGCCCCGTGCCATCACCGGTGAGCTTCTCCCCTCTCTGCCCGAGGTAGGAGAAGGACCCGACGGGTGGGACCCACCTGTCGGCCTCTCTTCCTCTCTCCTGCGCTCTCTCCCCCCTCGTGTCGTTGACAACCGGGCCCCATGCGTCAGGTTTGAACCTAACCGCGCGCGAGGCCGGCTGGCTGGCCAGTTGGGCCGGCCCAGCCTTTTGCCGCCTCTGGCCTAGGTCCCCGTGGCTTTTCCTTTTCCTTTTCCTTTTTCTTTTTCTATGGATTTTGCGAAAATCCCACAGAGCCCAAATAAAATCCTATGCCAAAACTTTTTGCACCTAAATTCTTGGAATATTCCATAGAATATATTAGTGCCATTTGTAAAAATATTTGAAAAACTTTTTAGTACTGTTTTTAATTAAAATTCCCTATTTGGCATTTCCTGCCTCTGTTTAATAGTTTTTAAAAATATTTTTCATAGTAAAATATTAAACAAACATTTTTAAGATAGTCCTTAGTATTTATCAGAATAGGTTAGCATTTTTATTAGTAGCTTGAGTGCCCTGTTTTTGTGAGTTGATTATTTTTATCATTATTTTATCGCGACGATATATTGCACTGTTGACGAAGAAGTTGGACCCGAAGGCTTCGAAGACCCCGGAGACTTTGTTGAGCCAGGAAACCAGCCCTTTGACCATGATGAGAAACCATTTTTATTGTATGTCATATAGCACTTTACTTTCACCATAATTGATCATGTGATGTGGTGTTCCCCTTTCGGTGGGATGCCTCCGATACTTTTCCATTGACACTTGCAGCGTGCATGACCCTACCACCTTATGAGGGTTATGCGGGTGCGTGTAGTTAGAATGCATATAGATGCTACGCAAGCGGGATGGAATTTATGCATAAAGATGGAAAGGAGAGAAATGATTTCAAAGACTCTTTCTAAAAACCCGTCGGGTGCCACTAATGCCCGAGGGAGATGATGATGAGAAGGGTGACCACTTGAGAAAGAAGTGGTGTGCCAGAACAAGTTGAGGATGTGTTTTCAAAAATGGATTAGATTTAAGATTTGTCGACCGTCCCAACCTTACATGCGCAACCACGATACCCCTTATGGGACGGGCTTTGTTGAATACCTTGGTGGGTACTGGTAAGGAGCCCGCATTACTAGTGGCGGGAGTGGCATGGTCACTCTCGATACGGGGTCGTACCAGTATGTACGATCATGCGTTGTCTTCACAGGCACCGGGCACACCATTGGTCCCCTCATGGATGGTACGATTAGAGCGAGGCTCGTGTGATGTACATCATGAGGGCTGGGTACCACTTGAGTGGACTCTTTGTTTAGTATCGCCGAGGGAAAGGCATTGTTTGGGTGCTTACCTCGGGTATGTTACATACCGCGAGTCGTGGATGACACGGAAGTTCCCCGAGTCTTGTGGGTAAAGTGTGCAACCTCTGCAGAGTGCAAAACTATTCGAATAGCCGGTCAAGGACAGTTGGGTGGTGCTGCTTAGACTATGTCCGGATGTTTTCATAAAACTTGGTGTGAGTATGGATGTGATGGTGAGAAGAGGTCACATGAGCTAAGTGTTGGGAGACGTAGTAGTAAATCAAAATTTTCCTACGTGTCACCAAGATCTATCTATGGAGAAACCAGCAAACGAGTGGGGAGAGATTGGATCTTCATACCTTTGAAGATCGCTAAGCGGAAGCGTTACAAGAACGCGGTTGATGGAGTCGTACTCGCAGGGATTCAGATCGCGGTAGATCCGATCAAGTGCCGAACGGACGGCACCTCCGCGTTCAACACACGTGCAGCCCGGTGACGTCTCCTACGCCTTGATCCAGCAAGGAGGAAGGAGAGGTTGGGGAAGAGCTCCAGCAGCAGCACGACGGCGTGGTGGTGGTGGAGTAGCAAGGTATCCCGGCAGGGCTTCGCCTAAGCACTGCAGAGGAGGAAGAAGCAGAACAGGGCTGCAGCGAGAGAGAAAGAGTTCGTCGTCTCAAACCTGCCCAAACCCTTGCATATATATAGGAGGAAGGAGAGGGAGGGCTGGCTTGGCCCCTCCTCCAAGGAGGAGGTATTCGGCCGAAGTGGGGGGAGAGTCCTCCTCCCACACGGGAGGTGGACCCCCCCTTTTTTAAATCCCTTTTGCCTCTATCTCCAGATCCCTGGCGCATGGGCCCTTTCTAGAAGGTATTGGCTGGCCCAATATGGGCTGGCACACCTCCTCTAAGGGCCCATGAGGTCCTTTGGTCGTCACCCCCTCCCGGGGGTCCTCCGGCACCCTCCCGGCACTCCCGGTACAATACCGATGAGCCCGAAAACTTTCCGGTGACCAAAACTGGACTTCCTATATATCAATCTTTACCTCCGGACCATTCCGGAGCTCCTCGTGATGTCCGGGATCTCATCCGGGACTCTGAACAACCTTCGGTAATCACGTATACCTTTTCCCTATAACCCTAGCGTCATCGAACCTTAAGTGTGTAGACCCTACGGGTTCGGGAGACACGTAGACATGACCGAGACACCTCTCCGGCCAATAACCAACAGCGGGATCTGGATACCCATGTTGGCTCCCACGTACTCCACGATGATCTCATCGGATGAACCACGATGTCAGGGATTCAATCAATCCCGTATACAATTCCCTTTGTCTATCGGTATGGTACTTGCCCGAGATTCGATCGTCGGTATCCGCATACCTTGTTCAATCTCGTTACTGGCAAGTCTCTTTACTCGTTCCGTAATACATCATCCCGTGACTAACTCCTTAGTCACATTGAGCTCATAATGATGATGTCTTACCGAGTGGGCCCAGAGATACCTCTCCGTCACACGGAGTGACAAATCCCAGTCTCGATTCGTGTCAACCCAACAGACACTTTCGGAGATACCCGTAGCGTACCTTTATAGCCACCCAGTTACGTTGTGACGTTTGGCACACCCAAAGCATTCCTACGGTATCCGGGAGTTACACAATCTCATGGTCTAAGGAAATGATACTTGACATTGAAAAGCTTTAGCAAACGAACTACACGATCTTGTGCTATGCTTAGGATTGAGTCTTGTCCATCACATCATTCTCCTAATGATGTGATCCCGTTATCAACGACATCCAATGTCCATGGTCATGAAACCGAGACCATCTATTGATCAACGAGCTAGCCAACTAGAGGCTCACTAGGGACACGTTGTGGTCTATGTATTCACACATGTATTATGGTTTCCGGTTAACACAATTATAGCATGAATAATAGACAATTATCATGAACTAGGAAATACAATAATAACCATTTTATTATTGCCTCTAGGGCATATTTCCAACAGTCTCCCACTTGCACTAGAGTCAATAATCTAGTTACATTGTGATGAATCGAACACCCATAGCATTCTGGTGTTGATCATGTTTTGCTCGTGAGAGAGGTTTAGTCAACGGATCTGCGACATTCAGATCCGTATGCACTTTACAAATATCTATGTCTCCCTCCTGAATGTAATCACAGATGGAGTTGAAGCGGCGCTTGATGTGTCTTGTCTTCTTGTGAAACCTGGGCTCCTTCGCAAGGGCAATAGCTCCAGTGTTGTCACAGAGTAGAGTCATCGGGCCCGACGCATTCGGAATCACTCCTAGGTCGGTGATGAACTCCTTCATCCAGACTCCCTCCTTTGCTGCTTCCGAAGCAGCTATGTACTCCGCTTCACATGTAGATGCTGCCACGACGCTTTGCTTGCTGCTGCTCCAGCTCACTGCCCCTCCATTCAAAATATACACGTATCCGGTTTGCGACTTGGAGTCGTCCGGATCTGTGTCGAAGCTAGCATCGACGTAACCCTTTACGACGAGCTCTTCGGCACCTCCATAAACGAGAAACATGTCCTTTGTCCTTTTCAGGTACTTCACGATATTCTTGACCGCTGTCCAGTGTTCCGCTCCGGGATCACTTTGGTACCTCCCTACCAAACTTATGGCAAGGTTCACATCAGGTCTGGTACACAGCATGGCATACATGATAGAGCCTATGGCTGAAGCATAGGGGATGGCACTCATCTCTTCTCTATCCTTTGCCGTGGTCGGGCATTGAGTCGTACTCAATCTCACACCTTGCAACACGGGCAAGAACCCCTTCTTGGACTGATCCATATTGAACTTCTTCAATATCTTTTCAAGGTATGTGCTTTGTGAAAGACCAATGAGGCGTTTTGATCTATCTCTATAGATCTTAATACCTAATATGTAAGCAGCTTCTCCAAGGTCCTTCATTGAAAAACACTTATTCAAGTAGGCCTTGATACTTTCCAAGAGTTCTATATTATTTCCCATTATCAGCATGTCATCCACATACAGTATAAGAAATGCTATAGAGCTCCCACTCACTTTCTTGTAAATACAGGGTTCTCCATAAACCTGTACAAACCCAAACGCTTTAATCACCTCATTAAAGCGAATGTTCCAACTCCGAGATGCTTGCACCAGCCCATAGATGGAGCGCTGGAGCTTGCATACCTTGTTAGCATCTTTAGGATCGACAAAACCTTCCGGCTGCATCATATACAGTTCTTCCTTGAGGAAGCCATTAAGGAATGCCGTTTTGACGTCCATTTGCCAGATCTCATAATCATAAAATGCGGCAACTGCTAACATGATTCGGACAGACTTTAGCATCGCTACGGGTGAGAATGTCTCATCGTAGTCAACTCCTTGAACTTGTCGATAACCCTTAGCGACAAGCCGAGCTTTATAGGCGGTCACATTACCGTCTGCGTCAGTCTTCTTCTTAAAGATCCATTTATTTTCAATGGCTCGCTTATCATCAGGCAAGTCCACCAAAGTCCATACTTTGTTCTCATACATGGATCCTATCTCGGATTTCATGGCCTCAAGCCATTTGTCGGAATTCGGGCCCGCCATCGCTTCTTCATAGTTCGAAGGTTCACCGTTGTCCAACAACATGATCTCTAGGACAGGATTACCGTACCACTCTGGTGCGGAACGTGTCCTAGTGGACCTTCGAGTAGCAACTTGATCTGATGTTTCATGATCATCATCATTAACTTCCTCTCTAGCCGGTGTAGGCTCCACAGAAACAACTTCCTGTGCTGCGCTACTCTCCGGTTCGAGTGAAGGTACAATTACCTCATCAAGTTCCATTTTCCTCCCACTTACTTCTTTCGAGAGAAACTCTTTCTCGAGAAAGGATCCATTCTTGGCAACAAAGACTTTGCCTTCGGATCGTAGGTAGAAGGTATACCCAATAGTCTCTTTGGGATATCCTATGAAGACGCACTTTTCCGCTTTGGGTTCGAGCTTCTCAGGTTGAAGTTTCTTCACATAAGCATCGCAACCCCAAACTTTTAGAAACGACAGCTTAGGTTTCTTTCCAAACCATAATTCATACGGTGTCGTCTCAACGGATTTAGACGGTGCCATATTTAAAGTGAACGCGGCAGTCTCTAATGCATATCCCCAAAATGATAGCGGTAAGTCGGTAAGAGACATCATAGATCGCACCATATCCAATAGAGTGCGATTACGACGTTCAGACACACCATTTCGCTGAGGTGTGCCTGGCGGCGTGAGCTGTGAAACAATTCCACATTTCCTAAGGTGCGTGTCAAACTCGTGACTTAAATATTCTCCGCCACGATCAGATCGTAGGCATTTTATTTTCCTATCATGTTGATTCTCGACCTCACTCTGAAATTCCTTGAACCTTTCAAAGGTTTCAGACTTGTGTTTCATTAAGTAGACATACCCATATCTGCTCAAGTCATCAGTGAGGGTGAGAACATAACGGTAGCCACCGCGAGCCTCGACACTCATTGGACCGCATACATCGGTATGTATTATCTCCAACAAGTCAGTTGCTCGCTCCATTGTTCCGGAGAACGGAGTTTTGGTCATCTTGCCCATGAGGCATGGTTCGCATGTGTCAAATGATTCGAAATCAAGTGACTCCAAAAGTCCATCAGCATGGAGCTTCTTCATGCGTTTGACACCAATATGGCCAAGACGGCAGTGCCACATGTAAGTGGGACTATCGTTATCAACTTTACACTTTTTGGTACTCACACTATGGACATGTGTAACATCACGTTCGAGATTCATCAAAAATAAACCATTGACCAGCGGGGCATGAGCATAGAACATTTCTCTCATATAAATAGAACAACCATTATTCTCGGATTTAAAAGAGTAGCCATCTCGTATCAAGCGAGATCCAGATACAATGTTCATGCTCAAAGCTGGTACTAAATAACAATTATTAAGGTTTAAAACTAATCCCGAAGGTAGATGTAGAGGTAGCGTGCCGACGGCGATCACATCGACCTTGGAACCATTCCCGACGCGCATCGTCACCTCGTCCTTTGCCAACCTTCGCTTATTCCGCAGCTCCTGCTTGGAGTTACAAATGTGAGCAACTGCACCGGTATCAAATACCCAGGAGCTACTACGAGCGCTGGTTAGGTACACATCCATAACAAGTATATCACATATACCTTTAACGTTGCCGACCTTCTTATCCGCTAAGTACTTGGGGCAGTTCCGCTTCCAGTGACCGGTACCCTTACAATAGAAACACTCAGTCTCAGGCTTGGGTCCATTCTTGTTCTTCTTCTTCCCGGCAACTTGCTTACCGGGCGCGGCAACAGCTTTGCCGTCCTTCTTGAAGTTCTTCTTACCCTTGCCTTTCTTGAAACTAGTGGTCTTGTTTACCATCAACACTTGATGCTCCTTTCTGATCTCGACCTCTGCTGATTTGAGCATCGAGTACAACTCAGGAATGGACTTCTCCATCCCCTGCATGTTGTAGTTCATCACAAAGCTTTTGTAGCTAGGTGGAAGCGACTGGAGGATTCTGTCAATGACTGAGTCATCCGGGAGATTAACTCCCAACTGAGTCAAGCGGTTGTGAAGCCCAGACATCTTGAGGATGTGCTCACTAACAGAACTGTTCTCCTCCATCTTACAACTGAAGAACTTGTCAGAGATGTCATATCTCTCGACTCGGGCATGAGCTTGGAAAACCAGTTTCAGCTCTTGGAACATCTCATATGCTCCGTGTTGCTCAAAACGCTTTTGGAGCCCCGATTCTAAACTGTAAAGCATGCCGCACTGAACAAGGGAGTAATCATCGCAGCGTGACTGCCAAGCGTTCGTAACGTCTTGG
Source organism: Hordeum marinum (assembly GCA_022496015.1). Classification (NCBI taxonomy): domain Eukaryota; kingdom Viridiplantae; phylum Streptophyta; class Magnoliopsida; order Poales; family Poaceae; genus Hordeum; species Hordeum marinum. The sequence continues at coordinate 106,508,841 of CM039676.1, read as the reverse complement.
TCCGCTGGGAGAATGGGTGGGTCACCTAGCGGTGCATCAAGGACATACAATCTCTTGGAAGCTATGAGGATGATCCTCAAGCCATGGACCCAGTCCGTATAGTTGCTTCCATCATCTTTCAGCTTGGTTTTCTCTAGGAACGCGTTGAAATTGAGGTTGACATTTGCGTTGGCCATTGGATCTACAATATAGATATTAAAGGCAATTTTAGACTAAGTTCATGATAATCGAGTTCACATAATCAAATTATTCAATGAACTCCCACTCAGATAGACATCTCTCTAGTCATCTAAGTGACACATGATCCATGTCAACTAGCCCGTGTCCGATCATCACGTGAGACGGACTAGTCATCCATGGTGAACATCTCCATGTTGATCGTATCTTCTATACGACTCATGTTCGACCTTTCGGTCTTCCGTGTTCCGAGGCCATGTCTGTACATGCTAGGCTCGTCAAGTCAACCTAAGTGTTTCGCATGTGTAAATCTGGCTTACACCCGTTGTATGCGAACGTTAGAACCTATCACACCCGATCATCACGTGGTGCTTCGGAACAACGATCCTTAGCAACGGTGCACAGTTAGGGTGAACACTTCTCTTGAAATTTTATTGAGAGATCATCTTATTTACTACCGTCGTTTTAAGCAAATAAGATGTAAACATGATAAACATCACATGCAATCAATATAGTGACATGATATGGCCAATGTCATCTTGCTCCTATGATCTCCATCTTCGGGGCACCATGATCATCATTGTCACCGGCATGACACCATGATCTCCATCATCATGATCTCCATCATTGTGTCTTCATGAGGTTGTCTCGCCAACTATTACTTCTACTGCTATGGCTAACGCTTAGCAATAAAGTAAAGTAATTACATGGCGTTTGTGATTGACTCGCAGGTCATACAATAAATAAGACAACTCCTATGGCTCCTGCCGGTTGTCATAGTCATCGACATGCAAGTCGTGAACCCTATTACAAGAACATGATCAATCTCATACATCACAATGCATCACATCACATCCTTCTGGCCATATCACATCACAAGGCATATGCTGCAAAAACAAGTTAGACGTTCTCTAATTTGTAGTTCCAAGTTTTTACGTGGTTGCTATAGGTTTCTAGCAAGAACGTTTCTTACCTACGCCAAAACCACAACGTGATATGCCAATTGCTATTTACCCTTCATAAGGACCCTTTTCATCGAATCCAATCCGACTAAGGTGGGAGAGACAGACACCCGCTAGCCACCTTATGCAACTGGTGCATGTCAGGCGGTGGAACCGGTCTCACGTAAGCGTACGTGTAAGGTTGGTCCGGGACGCTTCATCCCACAATACCGTCGAATCAAGATAAGACTAGTAACGGCAAGCATATTAACAAAATCGACGCCCACAACTGCTTTGTGTTCTACTCGTGCATAGATTCTACGCATAGACCTAGCTCATGATGCCACTGTTGGGAGACGTAGTAGTAAATCAAAATTTTCCTACGTGTCACCAAGATCTATCTATGGAGAAACCAGCAAACGAGTGGGGAGAGATTGGATCTTTATACCTTTGAAGATCGCTAAGCGGAAGCGTTACAAGAACGCGGTTGATGGAGTCGTACTCGCAGCGATTCAGATCGGGGTAGATCCTATCAAGTGCCGAACGGACGGCACCTCCGCGTTCAACACACGTGCAGCCCGGTGACGTCTCCTACGCCTTGATCCAGAAAGGAGGAAGGAGAGGTTGGGGAAGAGCTCCAGCAGCAGCACGACGGCGTGGTGGTGGTGGAGTAGCAAGGTATCCCGGCAGGGCTTCGCCTAAGCACTGCAGAGGAGGAAGAAGCAGAACAGGGCTGCAGCGAGAGAGAAAGAGTTCGTCGTCTCAAACCTGCCCAAACCCTTGCATATATATAGGAGGAAGGAGAGGGAGGTCTGGCTTGGCCCCTCCTCCAAGGAGGAGGGATTCGGCCGAAGTGGGGGGAGAGTCCTCCTCCCACACGGGAGGTGGACCCCCCCCCTTTTTTAAATCCCTTTTGCCTCTATCTCCAGATCCCTGGCGCATGGGCCCTTTCTAGAAGGTATTGGCTGGCCCAATATGGGCTGGCACACCTCCTCTAAGGGCCCATGAGGTCCTTTGGTCGTCACCCCCTCTCGGGGGTCCTCCGGCACCCTCCCGGCACTCCCGGTACAATACCGATGAGCCCGAAAACTTTCCGGTGACCAAAACTGGACTTCCTATATATCAATCTTTACCTCCGGACCATTCCGGAGCTCCTCGTGACGTCCGGGATCTCATCCGGGACTCTGAACAACCTTCGGTAATCACGTATACCTTTTCCCTATAACCCTAGCGTCATCGAACCTTAAGTGTGTAGACCCTACGGGTTCGGGAGACACGTAGACATGACCGAGACACCTCTCCGGCCAATAACCAACAGCGGGATCTGGATACCCATGTTGGCTCCCACGTACTCCACGATGATCTCATCGGATGAACCACGATGTCAGGGATTCAATCAATCCCGTATACAATTCCCTTTGTCTATCGGTATGGTACTTGCCCGAGATTCGATCGTCGGTATCCGCATACCTTGTTCAATCTCGTTACTGGCAAGTCTCTTTACTCGTTCCGTAATACATCATCCCGTGACTAACTCCTTAGTCACATTGAGCTCATAATGATGATGTCTTACCGAGTGGGCCCAGAGATACCTCTCCGTCACACGGAGTGACAAATCCCAGTCTCGATTCGTGTCAACCCAACAGACACTTTCGGAGATACCCGTAGCGTACCTTTATAGCCACCCAGTTACGTTGTGACGTTTGGCACACCCAAAGCATTCCTACGGTATCCGGGAGTTACACAATCTCATGGTCTAAGGAAATGATACTTGACATTGAAAAGCTTTAGCAAACGAACTACACGATCTTGTGCTATGCTTAGGATTGAGTCTTGTCCATCACATCATTCTCCTAATGATGTGATCCCGTTATCAACGACATCCAATGTCCATGGTCATGAAACCGAGACCATCTATTGATCAACGAGCTAGCCAACTAGAGGCTCACTAGGGACACGTTGTGGTCTATGTATTCACACATGTATTACGGTTTCCGGTTAACACAATTATAGCATGAATAATAGACAATTATCATGAACTAGGAAATACAATAATAACCATTTTATTATTGCCTCTAGGGCATATTTCCAACACTAAGTCCGATGACTTAGCAAAGGAATTAAACTAAGTCTGATGGCTTAGCATGATGAACGAACACGAGATGTTCAACCCCTACTTATGTTGATATCTATACTTGTTCATTTGGACATCTGCTAATTGTTGATGCATGCTCACTAGTTACTTGATCATGACATTTGCATTCAAATTAGCTTTCCGCAAAATCACCTACTTAGTGCTATATCATGCATCATTGTTACCTTGTTCCACAACTCGGGTTGCTTGCGAGTACATTCAAAGTACTCATTGGCTTGCCACTAGTTATTTAATTGGCCAGGCATGAAAGAATAGGAGTTCGTTGAAGAGCCCTTAGTTAGCATGGACGTTAGACAGGATAAAAGTCATTTTCAAAACTACACCTAGCATTGGAACTTACGAATTCTGCACTATTTACCTCTTTTATTCGTCACACAACACCTTGCTGACTCTCCTCCTTTCAAACCTTTGTAGATGGCCGGTGTACCCGAAGCTTTCCTGACATCCGGCTTTCCCTTACTCCTTGGGGATAGCCTGGAGAAGTGCCAGTTTCACCAACCACCCATTTTCCTCTACCACGAGCACTGGGTCGATGTCGTCACGAAGGAGTACCACGTAGATGTGGTCGTGAAGGCAAACGACTCCCTGACCAGTTGGTTCTTTGAAGGACCACGGATGGAGACCATGATGTTTTCTGTCGAGACAGCTGCACGCAAGGCACTGCTACACCTTCGGGACATCATTCCAGAGATGGCTGACAAGCCGGCTACTCGCTACCTTCCCTTCAGGAAGGATGACTTTGACGAGAGTTGGACGCTGATCCGACCAAGGAAGATGGTACACCACTCAGGTTCCAGACCTACTTCAGCCTCTCCGCCGATAGCCTAGTTCATAACCTGATGAAGGAGTCCGTGAAGCTCCGGGAGGAACTTCACCACACCCGAGAGCTACTTCAACAAGACAAGACGAAGCTAGACAAGATCAAGAAGGATGGAGCCCCCGAGGGACGACCAGCTGTCGCCTATCGAGGAGGAGTACCCCCAGCTAGTGATGCACCCACACATCATCATCACATGAGTGTGAAGGAGTACCGTGAGCTCTTCACCGACACGCCAACAAAGTGTCGTCGGGATGGACCTCCTCGTTCCCCAACCCCTTCAACCAGGAACGATGCCCGTTCAGATGATGAACAGGAGGAAGACCCAGAGGAGCGTGACTATGAGACCGAGCACTCCACCACCTGAGTCCGAGAACCCCTAGGGTAGGATCAGTCATGTACCCCTCATGCAAAGTCGAGTCTGTGTAATGGTTCATATGAAACCATGTGTGCTTGTTGTTTGTTTTGTTGTTTGTGTTCCGATGCAAGTCGTGCTTTTGCCTTAGGCAACATGTAAGTGACTCCATCATCTATCTTAATATATGATGGTCTTTCGACCTTTGTTTTACCAAACTTGCACATGACCGACCCCCTTAGGCTTGCTTCTCCGTTATTGCTTATCCTCTTGTCAATCCCAGTTGTTTGACTTGGCTGCTCCAAACAGGATGGTGACTGCTACCCGCAACAACTCCTTCACCAACCCTGAAGCCGACAACTCAAGCCAGCAACAGGGAGCTGGTGGAGCTGCTCACGCTGGAGGACACCAGGAGCAGCCACAAGGCGACATTCCCCCGCCACCACCTCCGTCGGAGAACATGACCATAGCCCAGTTTCTTCAAGTTCTCTGGGAGGAATTCCATGCCAACAATGCTGCTATCCAGCAGATGGCTCAGGCCCTTGTGAAGAACCAATAGCAAGGCAAGAACGACAATGGCCGCTCCATGCTGTCTGAGTTCATGAGGAACTCGCCCCCAACCTTCACCGAGACTGCTGAACCATTGGATGCTGATGACTGGATCCACACCATCGAGGACCTCCTTGCATTGGTCAACTGCAATGAGGATCGTGAGAAGGTGCTTTATGCCTCTCACTACCTCGGAGGTACCGCCCGAGCTTGGTGGGATGGATTCAAGGTCATGCAAGAAGAGCGTGTGATCACGTGGAATGACTTCAAGGAAGGATTCCGCACTACCCATATTCCTTCTAGGATCATGGCTATCAAGAAGAGAGAATTCCGAGCGCTGAAGCAAGGAAGTGGCTCTATCAAGGAGTACCTACAGAAGTTCAACCTGTTGTCAAGGTATGCACCTAAAGATGTCAGCACAGAGGCTGCCAAGAAGGAACGCTTCATGGAAGGACTTCAACAGGTCCTACAGTATCAGCTCATCATCTCTGACTGTCGTACCTTCTTCGACCTGGTGAACAAGGCCATCATGCTGGAAGACAAGCGTCATGCCATCGACGACACTCACAAGCGCAAGATGATCAGCAAGGTAAGCTCAAGCGACTAGAAACCTCGCCCCTGGTAGCCAGCCCCAGCCAAGCCAACCTATCAGCCGCAGCAGGCTAGACCTCATGCGCCTCGTCCGAGCTACCAGCCTCAGCAGTATGCCAATCCCAGGCTAGCTTATAACAACAACCCCAATAACAACAACGGTGGCAGAAACTTCAACAACAACCCTGGACAAGTCGCTTGCTTTGGATGTGGTCAGCCAGGACACATCTCTAGGTTGTGTCCCAATAAGAAGCCAGATGCACCGTGCCCCAATGCGCCAGCTCAAGGTCAAGCCCGTGGAGCACCACCAAGGAACCCAGCTCCCTGCAACCATCCCAACAATGGCAAGGGTCGTGTGAATCACGTCACCACAGAGGAAGCCCAGGAAGACTCAGACGTCATACTGGGTATGTTCCTCGTCAACTCAACCCCAGCAACAATATTGTTTGATTGTGGAGCTTCACATTCTTTTGCACCCAAAAGTTTGCACTAGAGAGTGGCATGAGCCTACACCCCTGGGTAGCCATATGTTAATACAAACCCCGGGATCAGTTATGAAGTCTGGGATAGGTTGTAAGGGAGTTGAGATTAACATCAACGGGGTAGACTTCCTAGACGACCTTATCATCTTGAAGTTAGGAGGCTTGGATGTGATCCTAGGCATGGACTGGTTACCCAAGCACCAGGGCTTGTTAGACCGTGCCAAGAGGATTGTCACCATGACCAATAGCCAAGGAGTGGAAGTCAAGTATGTTCCCAACCCTGCCCCCACTCAAGCCCCACAGGCTAACTGTGTGTCGGGAGTTGAGTTGGATCAAGTACCAGTGGTATGTGAGTACCCGGATGTGTTCCTTGATGAGCTGCCCAGAATGCCTCCTGACTACAACATTGAGTTCATCATTGAGCTTATGCCCGGATCAAGGACCATCTATAAGAAGGCCTACAAGATGGGATCCGAAGTGTTGGCTAAGTTGAAGAAGCAAATGTCAGAGCAGCTTAGAAAAGGATTCATTCGCCCAAGTGCCTCTCCTTAGGGATCACCTGTTCTATTTGTGTCAAAAAGGGACGAAACTATCAAACTTTGCGTCGATTACCGTTCCCTCAATGAGGTCACGATAAAGAACAAGTACCCATTCCCCAAGATTGAAGACCTGTCTAATCAGTTGAACGGAGCCAATGTGTTCTCCAAGATCGACCTCAGGTCTGGGTACTACCAACTGAAGATCAGACCCCAAGATATCCCGAAGACGGCATTCGTAACCCGGTATGGCCTGTATGAATACACGGTCATGTCATTTGGGTTAACTAATGCCCCTGACTACTTCATGTACCTCATGAATAAGGTCTTCATGGAGTACTTGGACAAGTTCGTTGTCGTCTTTATTGATGACATACTCGTCTTCTCCAAGTCTGAGGAAGAACATGAGGAACACTTGAGATTGGTCCTAGAGAAGCTTTGAGAGCACCGGCTTTATGCCAAGTTCAACAAGTGTGAATTCTGGCTGCATGAAGTTGGATTCTTGGGTCATGTGTTGACTACAGAAGGATTGTCAGTGGATCCTGCCAAGATTGAAGCCGTGACTAAATGGCAAACCCCAACCACCGTGAAGGAAGTCAGGAGCTTCCTCAGACTCGCGGGTTATTACCGCAAGTTCGTGGAAGGATTCTCAAGCATTGCCCGACCCATGACCTAGCTTTTAAAGAAGGACAAGAAGTTTGAATGGACTGCTAAGTGTGAGGAAAGCTTCCAGGAGCTCAAGAAGAGATTGACCATGACCCCAGTTTTGGCCACCCCCGATATTCACAAGGAGTTTGTGATTTATTGTGATGCACCAAGAACCAGGATTGGAGGCATTCTAATGCAAGAAGGCAGAGTCGTAGCCTATCTATCCAGACAACTATGTCCTCATGAACATAACTACGCAACTCATGATCTCGAGTTGGCAGTCATGGTTCATGCCTTGAAGACATGGCGACATTATATTCTGGGGAAGCGATGTGAGATATTCACAAACCACAAGAGTTTGAAGTATATCTTCACTCAGAGGGAATTGAGCATGAGGTAGCGAAGATGGTTGGAATTAATCAAGGATTACGACCTCAGTGTTCAATACCACCCCGGAAAGGCCAATGTGGTAGCAGACGCCTTAAGCAGAAAGGCTTGTTCCTTGAATGCTATGATTAAGGGAAGGCTTCCTGCCCTGTATGAAGAACTTGAGAGCTTTGGCTTGGTACTGGTTGCACCAAGATTCCTCGCCAACCTTGAAGCAAATCCTACCTTGATGGATGATATCAAAGAAGCCCAGAAGGGACATGAGAGCATTGAAGGCATCAAGAGGAAGATCAAGGCAGGCAAGGCCCTAGGATTCTCGGTGGACGAACAAGGAGTTGTATGGTTCGGGAATCGCATTTTCGTACCGAACAAACAAGAGCTCAAGAACTTGATCTTGCAAGAAGCTCATGACACTCCCTACTCCATCCATCCTGGAGGAACCAAGATGTATCAATACCTCAAGGAAAGATTCTGGTGGCATGGCATGAAGCGGGAGATAGGCACGTTTGTTGCTAAGTGTGACATATGCCAGAGAGTTAAAGCTGAGCATCAGTGACCCGCTGGACCATTGTAACCTCTCAAAGTGCCTGAATGGAAGTGGGATAAAATCGGGATGGATTTCATCACCGGTTTAACAAGGTCAAACAAAGGACATGACTCCATTTGGGTCATTGTTGATCACCTGACCAAGGTAGCCCACTTTATCCCCGTCAGAACCACCTATGATGGAAGCCAGCTCGCGAGCCTCTACATCAACCGCATTGTGAGTCTTCACGGAGTTCCAAAGGAGATTGTGTCCGATCGAGGAACCCAATTCACCTCAAGATTCTGGAAGAAGTTTCAAGAAGCTATGGGAACCAAGCTCTCCTTCAGCACTGCTTTTCATCCCCAGACCGGTGGGCAAACAGAACGAGTGAATCAGATACTCGAAGATATGCTCCGCGCTTGTGTTTTGGCGTATGGAGCCAAGTGGGAAGATTGCCAACCATTTGCTGAGTTCTCCTACAACAACAACTATCAGTCAAGTCTTTAGATGGCACCATTTGAGGTGTTGTATGGACGCAAGTGCCGTACTCCCCTCGGCTGGTCAGAGAACAGAGAAGGATTAACTTTTGGAGCGGACATCCTCCGCGAATCCGAAGAGCAAGTTCAACTTGTCCGAGAGCGCCCTGAGGCCGCCAAGTCAAGACAAAAGATCCATGCCGACTCTCACCACCGAGAACTGAACCTCAACGTCGGAGATTATTTCTACCTCCGTGTCACGCCTCTCAAAGGAGCCAATCGTTTCCACGTCAAAGAAAATCTCGTGCCCAGATACATTGGCCCCTTCAAGATCACCGCAAGACGAGGAGAAGTTTCCTATCAACTGGAGTTACCTCCCGAACTGTTGGATGTGCACAACGTCTTCCATGTGTCACAAATCCGGAAGTGTCTGCAAGTTCCCAACCGCCCTGACCTCTTCAAGGACATCGACCATCAAGCCATCGATCTTCAGCCAGACCTCACTTATCATGAGAGGCCAGTTCGCATTTTGGATGAAGCCGAGCGCTGCACTCGAAGCCGCACCATCAAGTACTTCAAGGTCCAGTGGAGCAACCACACTGAAGCAGAAGCAACCTGGGAGCATGAAGATTATCTTAGATCGGAGTTCCTGTATCTTTTTAGTGCTTAGTCTAGGAATCTCGGGGACGAGATTCTTGTAAGGGGGGAAGGTCTGTCACGCCCTGTGATTGTAGCACGTTGTTATATTTGGGTTTATAAAATTTGGAGCCAACTAAAACTTTTTCAAGGTTCTTGTTTTGCTATGTTGTTTGCTTGCTTGTTGATTGTGTTATGTGGCACTACTAGGTTCTATTCCACTTCATATTCATCTTCCTTGTTCCAAACCTCTTGCCCAATGATCATGCCATGTGAATAGTGCCAAAAACTATTTTTATCAAATTTTGTTTTAATTAAAAATGATTTATTCAAATTAGGTTTTCAAAACCCCCTGAAATGAGGTTTTGCACTGCAAGTCCTCAAATTAGGTGGACTTCTCTTTCCCAAAGGCTTTATTTCAAACCCACTATATATAAGACTTCTCATAACCACAAAATATTATTTTTAAAGATTATTTTCACATTTTATTTAAAGGCTTTTTATTAAGGCCAGAAATGGTTTTTCCTAGGGAAAATTTATTTAAATGCTTTGAAAATATTTGAGAAAATTTAGAGAAACTCAGTGGACATATATTTTCCATATATATGAGTTTCAACACAAGGGCATGATCAAATCATGGGCAAAACCCCTCAAAACCCTTTCTGTTCAAATCAAACTTTTGGAATATTTCTATAAGAAATATTCTCAATAAGTTCGAGGAAAATTCCAACAAGTCAACACTATCATGGGTGATGATCTTGCAAAGTTTCATCTCAGTACAAGTTGATTTGGTTCATCAAACCATCCCAAAACCATTCCTGTCTAGAATCAAATTTGAGCAACTTTACATTGTGAAGTATTCCCCCTTGGCCTCAAACTTTGTGGGCATGCTCTAATTGCCAAAATAGTGATGATACACTAAGTGGAGTATAAATGGTAAAAGACCAGCATCAATGGATCTACAAAAATTTATTTTTCTAATTTCTAGGGTTTATCAAATATCCATTGTCAACTTCTTCCTCTTAAGCTCAAACTTGGTGAATCCCCTCATTTCTACCTAGCCTTTGACCCTGGTAAATATCTCAGTAAGGTGGAAACATCTTCTTGCCCAAAACACCATCAAACACCTTCTGGTGAAATGGTAAAACCAGTATTTCCACCCCTTTCCCATTTACCCTTGGCCCCAAATTTTAACCACAGCCTCCTGTGGATGCATTTCACCTCCAGTAACTCTCCCTGGCCAGGTATCTACAGGGAAGTGGGGGTAAAACCCCCATTTCTACCCATGTTTCACCTTGGCAGAAGCTTTTCCCTTTCCCTTTCTTTTCTCCCTAGCCATACTTAGCCTGCAAGGCATCCAAAGAGCATCTCCAGGCCCTCCAGGTGCTAGTGGACAGGGTGAGGCACCCCAGACCACGCAGGCAAAGGCAATGCCGTCCATACGCACGCTCTAGAGCGCGCTACAGTGCGATCCCGTGTCGGGACCCCGATCCTAAGTCATATGATTCCATACTGTAACAAACCACATCACCTTGCGGCCTCACACACGGTACTCCACGGCTGCAGCCTTACCTTGGCTGGGACCGTTTGCGTCTTTTGGCTCACGTATGTGAGCATGTCGCTGGCAATCACACAACAAGAACCCGGGCCGACATGACTAGTCATAGGACCCAAGTGGCACATCCGTACGGAAACAGGCATACATAACCCAGCAATGCAGGTGTCGGCCTCAAGCATGTGTAGACGAGTCATAGCAAGCTACAAGGACTCCATTACGTCGCGAGACACGAATGTCATCACTACACGTAGACGAGTCTTAGCAGGCTACAGGGACTCCATTACACTGCGAGACATTTCCCCGAAGGAACAGACACATCAGCAAAGAAGGATACATGCCGGTCAATCAATGTGTCCGGAGCAGTAGCAAGCTACCATGGCTCGGTGGAAGCACAAAGAGGTAGTTTCCCGTAAAGAGTACTACTAAAGGCACATGACTAGGTGTCGGATCCCATACATACCGTTGCACATCACACGTACGCACCACATGCCCTATATGCATAGATACAACTATGGCATCACAACATAACCATACAACAACATGACTTCTATTTAAGAGGCTCAGACGAGCCTTGCATAATATGTTCTTACAGATAGGGGTCACATGACCTGACACTCAATCCATACAAACAAAGTCATACAAGCCAGCGGAAACTTAAGCTGTCTGAGTACAGACGGCAAAATAGAAAAGAGGCACACGACCTGACTATCTACAGCCCACCACACGGGCAAGATCGTAGCTGGGACACCAGCTATTTGGCATCGTCAACGTCTAGATAGAACCCACCTGATGGGTCCTGGTTCTCTTCTGCAACATTAATTAAGCAAGGATGAGTACAATCATACTCAGCAAGACTTTAAAACAGACCTAGTCTATTTATGCTCATGTATCAATAAACGGGGTGGTGGAGTTCATGCAGGAATGCCAGCTTTGACTCATGGCTAACCTACACTACTCAGTTTTAAACTCTTTGTTACAATTTTAGTTATCGCACACGAGTCCACTATCTCCATCACAATACACCACCATGGATTCATCTTCCCCGTCCGGAAGAGTGCCATCCACGTACTCACACTTGTCTTGATATTTTTAGAAGTGTCCATTTGATTATTTATGAACAACATAAGTTCTCCAAGTAGTCCATATCCGAGGACGCGGCTATTCGAATAGTTTCATACCCTGTAGGGGTGTACTTCTTCACACACGCTATCGCCACTTATCGCTGTGTGCCATAAACCATGCACCTTGGCAACCTTCAAGCGGATGCCCAGCGAGGGAGTCGGCCACGACCGTCAATCACACAAGACCTCTAGTCCAGGCTACTGTCTATTTGAGACTGAACCCGCACGAAAGTCCGGCCGAAGTTTCCGCTACGGCCCCAAACGATGTGCGCAGGGTTCCCAAGCCCACCATTCGGGTGACCCTTGGTACACCGTGCCACTGCCTACCGCGTCGTAACCCACCCCGAGGGTCAGCGCTATGCACGGCCTCCAGCATGCTATAAACAACAGAAACTACTTGCAATACCTGGACCAAGGACTAAGCGACTGATAAGTCGAGCGGGGTCATATTTTAGGGCCCAGCATGTGGTAGTAACTAGTCTTGGATCACAAACACGGAACCTAGTTTCTAAGAACGGTCCCAATGAGACAACCCACTATGTACTCCTACATAGCCTCTCATCGCTACCTTTACCAAATCGAATTCATTATGTGCTCATCACATCGGACAACACTGTTTCACTCAGTTCATCACCCAGATGAATCAGACCTGACTCAACTCTAAGCATAGCAGGCAAAGTAAGCTAAGCACATCATGGCACAAGCATCTACTAGGTATGCTAGGTTGCAAGGTTTAGCTATTTACCGTGACAAGATCAGGTCATGCATAAGAATAGGATCATCTACCGTGTATGACTGACATGTGATCGTTTGTCCTAATGCAATATACGAGAGCAGGAGCGAGAGAGTGGGATCTTATCAAAATGATCAAAGGGGTTGCTTGCCTTGCTGAGTTGCGGAGGAGTTCTCTCCTTCGTCGGGATACGGGGTGGTATCTTCCGGATTAGGGCCTACCGCAACACAGATAAGAAACAATCAATACACGCAAGTGCAACAATATGATGCATTATCATGGCATGATGGCAGTATGGATGAGTTAATGCAACTAGTGTTCATGTTGATTTGAAAAGAATTTGAATAAAGGTTCAAAATCGTTCTTCATTTCAAATTCCGTATATCAACCTATTAGCATTTGTCAATGTTCATCTAGATAGGTTGCTCTATCATGCATGAGGATAGCACCATTGGATTCATTGGATTTTTCTGATCACTTTTCATATATTAATTATTTTCATTTGACTTACAAATTATTTTATATGATTTTTAAAAGTTTCAAACATTTTCTGGAATTATTTTTAAACTGGAAAATGGATTATGACATCAGCCTGACGTCAGCTGGTCGGCTGACCTGCCAGGTCAAACCTGACAGCGTGGGACCCTCGTGTCAGCGTCAGGGGGCTAATCCCCGCGCTGATTGAGGTTTGACCCACCAATGGGGCCCATTGTCAGTGGCTGGGCTAAGCTAATTGGGGTAATTAGCGGCTAACTGACCGGCCACGTCGGCACTGGCCGGAGGGTGGTCACCGGCGACCATCCGAGGCGGCGGAGGCTCGCCGGAAGCCGCTAGAGGGCTCAAATCGGCGTGGGGAGAGCACTGGGACGGAGCCCGTGCTCGACCGCATCGAGTGGGCTGGTTAGGGAGGACCTAGGGTCACCGGAGGCTCGCCGGGGAGCACTTCCGCGGTGGCGCCCGAACGGCCTCAACAGCGAGGAGCGCTAGGGAGCACAGGGAGACCACGAAAGAGAGGAGGGAGGACGGGGTGCTCACTGGGAAGCTGCATGGGGCTTAGAGGGCTCGGAGACGATCGGCGACGACAGGAACGGCGACGGATCTCCGGCGGATCCCGAGGTTGAAGATGGACGCGGCAGCGGCCTCGAGGGGCTCTCGGGTCCTTCTGGCGCCACGGGGAGGACGAGGACATCGCGGCGAGTCTACTGATGGGCTCGGAGGGGAGCGGGGGTGGCCAGAACGGCGGCAACGGCGAGCGGCGACTACAGCGGCGCTCGGCAGGGGAGGAGGGAAAAGAAAGGAGATGGGAGAATGGAGAGGGGAGGGAGCCAGCTCATCCCTGGCGAGTCTTCTCGCTCGCCAGCGCGGCGAGGGGGCGTCCAGGCAGGCAGGTGGCGTGGCGCCACCGCCGCGGGCGCCGTCCCGTGCTTCTCCTGTGCCTTCTGGCAAGAGGTAGAAGACGGGGCTGCCCCTGGTGGGCTGGGCCACCTGGTGGGCCGTGGCCAGGTAAGCCCTGCTTCTTTCCCCTTTTTCTTTTATGTTTTTTTTCTGATTTCTTTTCTAATATTTGTTTAATTCTTTCAGGTATAAAATACTAGTTGAAAAATACTCCAAGTATTTTATAAACTATAGTTTGACTATCTCAAACTTTTCTTAAGATGTTCCAAAATAATTTGAAAACATAATTAATGGTATTTGCTTTATTTATCATTTTCACAGGCTTAAATCATTAATTTAAATTATTTAAAATGTTCAAATGATTAGAATGGTCCCTGGTATATCCATGTCGTTAATTATCAGACATAGGGAACATTTTTGATGGGCATTTTGGATTTGTTGAAATTTCATTTATCTTGAACTTCTTTAATTCATTAAGTGCTTGGGGTTTCTTTACTTTCTCCCCATTTCACATTGATGCAATGATGATGATGATGATGATGCAATCACAATGCTAACCTAGGACACTTGCTAGGGTTGTGACAACTCACCCACACTCAAAAGAATCTCGTCCTGAGATTTTGAAGTCGTCAGAAAGAGCGCGGGGTACTCTAGTCGAAGACGATCTTCTCTTTCCCTTGTCGCCTCCTTTTCAGAATGATGCGACCACTAAACCTTGAGAAACTTGATGTTCCGACGTTGAGTGGTACGCTCAGCTTGGTCCAGAATACGAATAGGGTATTCTCGGTATGTAAGGTTATCTTGGAGATCAAGCGCTTCGTGGTCCACTTCTTGGACAGGGTCCGAAAAGCAACGCCTGAGTTACGAGACGTGAAAGACATCGTGAACCTTGGAAAGATGCGGCGGAAGTTCCAATTGGTAGGCAACCTCTCCTCGTTTAGCAAGAATGCGAAAGGGTCCAATGTAACGAGGAGCCAACTTGCCTTTGATACCGAATTGATGGGTACCCTTCAGAGGTGTAACCCGAAGGTAAGCCTTCTCGTCAACCTCATAGGTCACAGACTTATGATGACGGTCATATTGACTCTTTTCACGGGATTGGGCTGTTTTCAACTTTTCACGAATAACGCGAACTTGCTCCTCTGCATCCTGGATCATGTCCGGGCGAAAGAGTTGCCTCTCTCCGGTTTCTGACCAGTTAAGAGGTGTTCGACATTTTCGTCCATAGAGAACTTCAAAAGGGGCTTTGCCCAAGCTTGACTGATAACTGTTGTTATATGCGAATTCAGCAAATGGAAGTCAGTTCTCCCAATTCATACCGAAAGATATAACACAAGCTCGGAGCATGTCTTCGAGAATTTGATTGACTCGCTCAACTTGACCACTTGATTGAGGGTGGAAGGCAGTGCTAAAGGATAGATGAGTCCCCATAGAGTTTTGAAAACTTTCCCAAAATCGAGAGGTAAAGATACTTCCGCGGTCTGAGTTAATCTCCAAAGGAACACCATGAAGAGAAACTATTCGAGAAACATATAATTCTGCTAGCTGGCTAGCAGTAATGCTTTCACGAACAGGAAGAAAATGAGCCACTTTGGAGAGGCGATCAATGACTACAAATATAACATTGTTCCCTCTCTTGGTCCTGGGAAAACCGGTGATGAAATCCATACCGACCTTATCCCATTTCCATTCAGGAATAGCTAAAGGTTGAAGGGTGCCAGCAGGCCTTTGATGTTCTACTTTCACACGACGACAAACGTCGCAGTTAGGAACATACTGAGCAATTTCTCTCTTCATCCTAGTCCACCAGAACCTTTGGCGTAGATCCTAATACATTTTGGTACTACCCGGATGAATTTTGAGAGGAGAATCATGAGCCTCCTTAAGAATCAGCTGCCGGAGATGTTGGCTCTTAGGAACCACCAAACGGCCCTATGGGAGCACTACCCCTTGATCATCTATAGAGAATTCCTTAGCGAGACCGCTAACGAGGTTCTCTTTGATCCGAGAAATTCCCTTATCACGCCTTTGGCAGCTATGATTTGATCCTTAAGAGTAGGTTTCGCCACCAGGTTGGATAGGAATCCTTGAGGAACAATGTGAAGATTTAACTTCCTGAATTCCTCGTAGAGAAGCGGTTGACCTTGTTGTAACATCAGGTTGTTACAATAAGACTTACGACTTAGTGCATCAACCATGACATTGGCTTTCCCCGAGGTGTAAGTTATCCCTAAGTCGTAATCTGTAATCAACTCTACCCACCGTCTTTGCCTGAGATTCAAATCCGGCTGGGTGAAGATATATTTCAGACTTTGGTGATCAGTGTATATCTCGCAACGATTACCTAGAAGGTAATGTCGCCATGTCTTTAGTGCATGGACTACAGCTGCAAGCTCAAGATCATGTGTTGGATAATTATCCTCATGTGGACGCAACTGTCGAGACGCGTATGCAATCACATGACGATCTTGCATGAGGATGCAACCTAATCCTTGTCGTGAGGCGTCGCAGTAGATAATAAAGTCCTTAGAGAAATCTGGTGGCACCAGAACGGGAGCAGAGGTCAGTCGTCTTTTCAACTCCTGAAAACTATGCTCGCTTTGTGAGGTCCACTCGAACTTTTTATCTTTCTTAAGGAGTTCAGTCAGAGGTTTCGCAACCTTGGAGAAGTTCTCAACAAAGCGGCGACAATAGCTCGCTAAGCCAAGGAAACTCCAAACTTGCTTAACCGATTCAGGTTGAGTCCAATCAAGGACGGCCTAAACTCTCTTGAGATTGACAGCAATACCTTTGCCAGAGATCACGTGGCCCAGATAGGTCACTTCCGGCAACCAGAATTCACACTTGGAGAATTTGGCATATAAGCGGTGCTCTCAAAGTTTCATCAATACCAGCCTTAGATGCTCGGCATGTTCTTTTTCGTTCTTCGAGTAGATAAGTATGTCGTCGAGGTAAACCACGACGAATTTATCCAAATACTCCATGAAGATCGAATTCATCAGAAGAGAGAAGGTGGCTGGGGCATTGGTTAAACCGAAGGACATGACGGTGTACTCGTATTGGCCATAACGAGTGACAAAAGCCATTTTTGGAATGTCCCCGTTTCTAATTCTGATTTGATGGTATCCTAACCTCAAATCCATTTTGGAAAATATAGAGGATCCAGCGAGTTGATCATACAAATCGTTGATCCTGGGGAGTGGATACCTGTTCTTGATAGTGACCAAATTCACTAGTCCACAACCATCCGATCCGATCCATCCTTCTTCTTAACGAAGAGGACGGGGCAAGCCCAAGGAGAAGAGCTAGGACGAATGAAACCTTTCTTCAAAGCTTCATCAAGTTGGGTTTTTAGCTTGGCTAGTTCTAAGGGTGCCATCTTATAGGGTCTTATGGCTATTGGGACTGTCCCTGGAATAAGCACTATCACGAACTCAACATCTCTGACAGGTGGAATACCTGGCAGTTCTTCTGGGAAGACGTCCGGAAAATCACGGACTACCGGAATATCCTGTAACTCAGGAAGAGGGCTAGCATTTAGGGAATAGAGTTGGCACTTGGTTGTTCGAGTGGAGACATTAACTATCTCACCCGAAGGATGTGTAAGTTGAACATTCCTAGAATGAGTATCAGTCTTGGCATAGTGGGCTTTCATCCAGCCCATACCTAGAATGATATTGATGTCCGAAGACTTAAGAGCTATCAAGGATGCTAAGAATACTAGTCTATCCACCAGAATTTCATTGTCATGACTCACTCTAGAAGTTTGCCATTTTGAACCAGGAGTCTGAACTACTAAGGGAGTGGGCATGTCACAGAAGGACATGTTATGCAACTGTGCATAACATTCTGAGATGAATGAATGAGATGCCCCGGTATCAAATAGAACAAATGCTGGATGGCTATTAACAAGAAGCGTACCTAGAATGACTTCAGGATCTTCAAGGGCTTCTTCAGCAGACACATAATTCACTCGCCCACGGGCAGGAGTTGGCTTCACATAGTAAGCTTTTCCTGGTTTCCCACGTCTAGCGGGCTTAGCATTGTTCTGGGGACACTCACGAGAATAGTGTCCCGGTTCTCCACATTTGTAGCATACCACTGTAGCACGAGGTGCAACATCTGTAGGTGGTCCTCCAAATGGTCTGGGTGGAGGGTTGGACTGAACTGGACGAGGTGCCTGGAAGGATGGCCTCGCGGTTTATCTTGGCGGCAAAGCTGCATTGGGCACCCAAACTCGACGTTTGTTAGGGCCTGAACCCGATGCAGGGTTGAAGTCACGGTTATGCTTCCTCGTAGCCTCGTAGTCAGTTTGTCCGGACTCAGCATTGATGGCCTTATTGACGAGAGCCTGGAAGGTGGTGCACTCGTGCAGACAAAGATCTCAACGAAGCTCAGCATTAAGTCCCTTGCGGAACCTAGCCTGCTTCTTGGCATCAGTTGAGACTTCCTCTGGAGCATAGCGAGCAAGGTTACCAAACTCGTGACTGTATGCATCCACTGACAATCTGCCCTGGGTGAAGGCACACAATTCCTCTCTTTTGCGATCCATCAGCCCTTCCGGGATGTGATGGAGACGGAATGCGGCACTGAACTCTGCCCAGGTTGGTGCAGGTCCCTGGGGACGCATAGCCTCATAGATTTCCCACCACAAGTTGGCAGGTCCCTCCAGAAAGTATGTCGCAAAGGTCACCTTATTGGCCTCTGAAACATTTGCAGCTCGGATCTTGCATGACAACTAGTCAACCAATCATCCGCATCGAGGGGGTCGATCGAATGATGGTACTTGGGCGGACACAGCTTGATAAAGTCACCAAGTGATACTCCATCGTGGTGATCACTGCGGGGAGCACGAGCTGTGTTCTGCTCAATTCTTTCCAACAACCTATTGGTCTCCCTCTTATTCCTTTCAGCTTCTAGCATCACCTCCGCCAGGGATGGTGCATGTGGCAGCTCTTCTTGCCTTGGCTGGCTACTCTCGCCCTGCTCAGGAGCAGGCACGGGATTGTTCCTAGTTGCCAGCATCCTGGGGAAAACAATCCATAGCTTAGACATAGAGAACATCAACTCTAAGACAAGAGATAAGGAATGTACTGGTCAACATGGCAGGTAGAATAAACACCAATCAACATGGTAAAGCAACTACCATACGAACATTAGGTTTCATACACACCATGACTTAGTTAAGTACAAGCCCAAGCTGAAAACAACTACGGAGAGATGACACAACTCATCGGAGGCATTACAAGCTTCCTATACATTATCTATCTACACCTCCGGAACTCAACTCTCGACCTTGGTCATATCCCACAAGACACGCAGGACTGTGGCGATACGGCTACTACCATACTAGGACTAACATCCACGCACTCAAACATCACCATAGAATGCCTCGTACAGGTTACCCCCATGACCTGGGAGCTGAACCTGAGGATCTAGAAACACTCTAGCCTGGGATCCCTGGAAACCATAAGGACACGGATGTGGCCTTGGTCCCCTTGTCGGCGGCAACAGCGGTCCTCGAAGTGGGGTGATGCCTCCAACATCAGGCCAGTCTACGCATGCTGGCAAATGAGCCCGTGATGGGGTCAGCATCTCCAAATCTCCATAGCCTGTCTGCACGACAGGTGCCAACTGCGTCAAGGCTGTCCAAAGGCGGGCACGGGTAGCATAAAGCTCCATGCGAAGGGCACATGCATCATGATCCCTGTTCTCCAACATCTGAGCAGTCACCTGCAGCCTAGGGTCCTCATGAGAATGGTTAAAGTAGGCTGCACTAAGATATCCATCCTCTCCTCCCATGGAAGCAGGAACATAGCAGAACTCCGTGTTCTGTAGCAAACCATGGTGAAACCTCATAATAGTCAGCATAATATAGGTGGCTTCCTGAACGGCCATATCTATGGTAACTCCCAATCCATGAGTCCAGTGAAGCGGCTCTGCAGCTCCAGGATATGAAGGATATATCCTAACGGTACACAAATACTGACTCTGGTTGAAATCTCGATACTGCTCCTCCATTGTGTACTCTAGGTACCAGCGATATCCAGCCTCCATCATGACTCTAACCAACATCGCCGTGTGACCCGGCACATCGATGCACCTGGTCAGACGGACCACCTGACGGAAAGGACGAGAGGGCATCTAAAATAGAGAATGATGCAAAGACATTAGAGCTCCTAGCAGAAATTGGACAGCATAATGGCTGTAATAGCTCAAGAAATTTTTTGAGACAATTGAAAAAGATTGGAAAGGCATAACCACTCGACTATCTAGACTCAAATCTCTTCTCCATCTGTTTGTCACACCAACAATACTTGAATAAGTGCACTCTCTTACAAACAAGCTAGCTATTGGTCCATGGCTAGTAACTCGTCACCCTAAGCAGTAGATGAGAATCCTAGTTCCTATCCCCGTAGAAAAGATGAGAATGACCCAACATAGAATAACTTGGGAAGAGGAGTAAAAAGAGCCTTACGTTCCCTTCCACAATCAATTCCCCTACTTATCTATAGTGTTTCTAGACTCAACTTCGACCGGTTTGGCTTGGTAGTCCTACAGTCAGTCAGGCTCTGATACCAATGCTGTCGGGACTCCGATCCTAAGTCATATGATTCCATACTGTAACAAGCCACATCACCTTGCGGCCTCACGCACGGTACTCCACGGCTGCAGCCTTACCTTGGCCGGGACCGTTTGCGTCTTTTGGCTCACGTATGTGAACATGTCGCTGGCAATCACACAACAAGAACCCGGGCCGACATGACTAGTCATAGAACCCAAGTGGCACATCCGTACGGAAACAGGCATACATAACCCAGCAATGCAGGTGTCAGCCTCAAGCATGTGTAGACGAGTCATAGCAAGCTACAAGGACTCCATTACGTCGCGAGACACGAATGTCATCACTGCACGTAGACGAGTCGTAGCAGGATACAGGGACTCCATTACACTGCGAGACATTTCCCCGAAGGAACACACACAGCAGCAAAGAAGGATACATGCCGGTCAATCAATGTGTCCGGAGCAGTAGCAAGCTACCATGGCTCGGTGGAAGCACAAAGAGGCAGTTTCCCGTAAAGAGTACTACTAAAGGCACATGACTAGGTGTCGGATCCCATACATACCGTTGCACGTCACACGTACGCACCACATGCCTGATATGCATAGATACAACTATGCATCACAACATAACCATACAACAACATGACTTTTATTTAAGAGGCTCAGACGAGCCTTGCATAATATGTTCTTACAGATAGGGATCACATGACCCGACACTCAAGCCATACAAACAAAGTCATACAAGCCAGCGGAAACTTAAGCTGTCTGAGTACAGACGACAAAATAGAAAAGAGGCACACGGACTGACTATCTACAGCCCACCACACGGGCAAGATCGTAGCTGGGACACCAGCTATTCGGCATCATCAACGTCTAGATAGAACCCACCTGGTGGGTCCTGGTTCTCTTCTGCAACATTAATTAAGCAAGGATGAGTACAATCATACTCAGCAAGTCTTTAAAACAGACCTAGTCTATTTATGCTCATGTATCAATAAACGGGGTGGTGGAGTTCATGTAGGAATGCCAGCTTTGACTCATGGCTAACCTACACTACTCAGTTTTAAACTCTTTGTTACAATTTTAGTTATCGCACACGAGTCCACTATCTCCATCACAATACACCACCATGGATTCACCTTCCCCGTCCGGAAGAGTGCCATCCATGGTACTCACACTTGTCTTGATATTTTTAGAAGTGTCCATTCGATTATTTATGAACAACATAAGTACTCCAAGTAGTCCATATCCGAGGACGCGGCTATTCGAATAGTTTCATACCCTGCAGGGGTGTACTTCTTCACACACGCTATCGCCACTTATCACTGTGTGCCATAAACCATGCACCTCGGCAACCTTCAAGCGGATGCCCAGCGAGGGAGTCGGCCACGACCGTCAATCACACAAGACCTCTAGTCCAGGCTACCGCCTATTTGAGAATGAACCCGCACGGAAGTCCGGCTGAAGTTTCCGCTACGGCCCCAAACGATGTGCGCAGGGTTCCCAAGCCCACCATTCGGGTGACCCTTGGTACACCGTGCCACTGCCTACCGCGTCGTAACCCACCTCGAGGGTCAGCGCTACGCACGGCCACCAGCATGCTATAAACACCAGAAACTACTTGCAATACCTGGACCAAGGACTAAGCGACTGATAAGTCGAGCGGGGTCAGATTTCAAGGCCCAGCATGTGGTAGTAACTAGTCTTGGATCACAAACACGGAACCTAGTTCCTAAGAACGGTCCCAATGAGACAACCCACTATGTACTCCTACATAGCCTCTCATCGCTACCTTTACCAAATCGAATTCATTATGTGCTCATCACATCGGACAACACTATTTCACTCAGTTCATCACCCAGATGAATCAGACCTGACTCAACTCTAAGCATAGCAGGCAAAGTAAGCTAAGCACATCATGGCACAAGCATCTACTAGGTATGCTAGGTTGCAAGGTTTAGCTATTTACTGTGACAAGATCAGGTCATGCATAAGAATAGGATCATCTATCGTGTATGACTGACATGTGATCGTTTGTCCTAATGCAATATACGAGAGCAGGAGCGAGAGAGTGGGATCTTATCAGAATGATCAAAGGGGTTGCTTGCCTTGCTGAGTTGCGGAGGAGTTCTCTCCTTCGTCAGGATACGGGGTGGTATCTTCCGGATTGGGGCCTACCGCAATGCAGATAAGAAACAATCAATACACGCAAGTGCAACAATACGATGCATTATCATGGCATGATGGCAGTATGGATGAGTTAATGCAACTAGTGTTCATGTTGATTTGAAAAGAATTTGAATAAAGGTTCAAAATCGTTCTTCATTTCAAATTCCGTATATCAACCTATTAGCATTTGTCAATGTTCATCTAGATAGGTTGCTCTATCATGCATGAGGATAGCACCATTGGATTCATTGGATTTTTCTGATCAATTTTCATATATTAATTATTTTCATTTGACTTACAGGTTATTTTATATGATTTTTCAAAGTTTCAAACATTTTCTGGAATTATTTTTAAACTGGAAAATGGATTATGACATCAGCCTGACGTCAGCTGGTCGGCTGACCTGCCAGGTCAAACCTGACAGCGTGGGACCCTCGTGTCAGCGTCAGGGGGCTAATCCCCGCGCTGACTGAGGTTTGATCCACCAATGGGGCCCATTGTCTGTGGCTGGGCTAAGCTAATTGGGGTAATTAGCGGCTAACTGGCCGGCCACGTCGACACTGGCCGGAGGGTGGTCGCCGACGACCATCCGACGCGGCGGAGGCTCGCCGGAAGCCGCTAGAGGGCTTAGATCAGCGCGGGGAGAGCACTGGGACGGAGCTCGTGGTCGACCGCATCGAGTGGGCTGGTCAGGGACGACCTGCGGTCACCGGAGGCTCGCCGGGGAGCACTTCCGCGGCGGCGCCCGAACGGCCACAACGGCGAGGAGCGCCAGGGAGCACAGTGATACCAGGGAAGAGAGGGGGGAGGAAGGGGTGCTCACTGGGAAGCTGCAAGGGGGCTTAGAGGGCTCGGAGACGACCGGCGATGGCAGGAACGACGACGGAGCTCTGGCGGATCCCGAGGTTGAAGATGGACGCGGCAGCGGCCTCGAGGGGCTCTCGGGTCCTTCTGGTGCCACGGGGAGGACGAGGACATCGCGGCGAGTCTACTAATGGGCTCGGAGGGGAGCGGGGGTGGACAGAACGGCAGCAACGGCGAGCGGCGACTACGGCGGCGCTCGGCAGGGGAGGAGGGAAAAGAAAGGAGAGGGGAGGGAGCCAACTCGTCCTTGGCGAGTCTTCTCACTCGCTAGCGCAGCGAGGGGGCGGCCAGGCAGGTAGGTGGCGTGGCACCACCGCCGCGGGCGCCGTCCCCTGCTTCTCCTCTGCCTTCTGGCAAGAGGTAGAAGACGGGGCTGCCCCTGGTGGGCCGCAGCCAGGTAAGCCCTGCTTCTTTTCCCTTTTTCTTTTATTCTGTTTTCTGATTTCTTTTCTAATATTTGTTTAATTCTTTCAGGTATAAAATACTAGTTGAAAAATACTCCAAGTATTTTATAAACTATAGTTTGACTATCTCAAACTTTTCTGAAGATGTTCCTAAATAATTTGAAAACATAATTAATGGTATTTGCTTTATTTATCATTTTCAGAGGCTTAAATCATTAATTTAAATTATTTAAAATGTTCAAATGATTAGAATGGTCCCTGGTATATCCATGTCCTTAATTATCAGACATAGGGAACATTTTTGATGGGCATTTTGGAATTGTTGAAATTTCATTTATCTTGAACTTCTTTAATTCATTAAGTGCTTGGGGTTTCTTTTCTTTCTCCCCATTTCACATTGATGCAATGATGATGATGATGATGATGCAATCACAATGCTAACCTAGGACACTTTCTAGGGTTGTGACATCCCGCACTGTAGCCGCCGCCCAATGGCCCTTCCCGACCACCTTCGGCCTCCCTCGCGTGTCCCCCGAGGCACCCTCGGCGTCCGTGACATGCTACGTTGTCGGCCCTCTCCTCTCTCCTCCTCCTCCTCCCTCCTCCCGCGCATGTCGAGTGCCGCCTGGCTTGGCCAACCCGCGACCTCACACATGTGCCCTCCTCTCTCTCTCTCCCATCGCTCCCGCTCGACGTAGATCAACCCAGGAACGCCCCCAGGCCGTCCCGCAAGCCTCCCTCTCCCTCTGGCCTCGGCCACATCCTCCCCGGCGCATGGCCCGTCGGTGGACTCATGCCCCCGCTATAAAATGGCCTCCCGAGCCCTTCTCTCCCCTCTGATCTCCCTCTCCTCACCCCAGCAACCTCCCCGAGCCCCCCTGAGAGCCCCCGTCATGTTTGTGCTTGGGATCGACCCGAGGATCGCCGCGGCCACCTCACCGTCGATCTCCGGGTATAGAGACCCTATGGCCTCTCTCTCCCTTCGGTTGCTCCTCCCTCATCAATCTAATGCATTTCCCCCTCGTCCCCGTCATCTTTATAGCTTGGAACGGCCCCGACGACCTCCTCCCGAAGCCACCTCCGCCGCGGGTGCTCGCCGCCAGCAACTCTAGCCACCTACGGCCTCCCTTCGACCTCCCTTGGAACGGCGGCTCCTCCCTGAGTCCGTTCCCGCCATCTCCTACCGCCGCCGTGCCCCGTGCCGTCGCCGGTGAGCTTCTCCCCTCTCTGCCCGAGGTAGGAGAAGGACCCGACAGGTGGGCCTCACCTGTGGGCCTCTCTTCCTCTCTCCCGTGCTCTCTCTCCCCCTCGTGTCGCTGACAACTGGGCCTTGCATGTCATGTTTGAACCTGACCGTAAGCGAGGCTGGCTGGCTGGCTAGCTGGGCCGGCCCAGCCTCTAGCCGCCTCTGGCCCAAGTCCCTGTGTCTTTTCCTTTTCTTCTTTCCTTTTTCTTTTTCTGTGGACTTTGCAAAAATCCCACAGAGCCCAAATAAAATCCTACGACAAAACTTTTTGCACCTAAATTCTTGGAATATTCCATAGAATATATTAGTGCCATTTGTAAAAATATTTGAAAAACTTTGTAGTACTGTTTTATATTAAAAATCCCTATTTGGCATTTCCTGCCCGTGTTTAATAGTTTTTAAAAATATTTTTCATAGTAAAATATTAAACAAACATTTTTAAGGTAGTCCTTAGTATTTATCAGAATAGGTTAGCATTTTTATTAGTAGCTTGAGTGCCCTGTTTTTGTGTGTTGATTATTTTTATCGTTATTTTATCGCGACGGTAGATTGCGCTGTTGACGAAGAAGTTGGACCCAAAGGCTTCGAAGACCCTAGAGACTTTGTTGAGCCAAGCAAGCAGCCCTTTGACCATGATGAGAAAGCATTTTTATTGCATGTCATATAGCACTTTAATTTCACCATAATTGATCATGTGATGTGGTGTTCCCCTTTCGGTGGGATGCCTTCGATACTTTTCCATTGACACTTGCATCGTGCATGACCCTACCACCTTATAAGGGTTATGCGGGTGGGTGTAGTTTGAATGCATATAGATGCTACGCAAGTGGGATGGGATTTATGCATAAAGATGGAAAGGAGAGAAATGATTTCAAAGACTCTTTTGAAAACCCCGTCGGGTGCCACTAATGCTCGAGGGAGATGATGATGAGAAGGGTGACCACTTGAGAAACAAGTGGTGTGTCGGAACAAGTTGAGGGTGTGTTTTCGAAAACTAGATTTATGATTTGTCGACCGTCCCAACTTTACATGCGCAACCAAAATACCCTTTATGGGACGGTGCTTTGTTGATTACCTTGGTGGGTATCGGCAAGGAGCCCGCATTACTAGTGGCGGTAGTGGCGTGGTCACTCTCGATATGGGGTCGTACCGGTATGTACGATCACGCGCTGTCTTCACAGGCACCGGGCACACCGTTGGTCCCCTCATGGATGGTACGATAAGAGCGAGGCTCGTGTGATGTACATCATGAGGGATGGGTACCAATCGAGTGGACTCTTTGTTTAGTATCGCTAGGGGAAAGGCATTGTTCGGGTGCTTACCTCGGGTATGTTACATACCGCGAGTCGTGGATGACACGGAAGTTCCCCGAGTCTTGTGGGTAAAGTGTGCAACCTCTATAGAGTGTAAAACTATTCAAATATCTGTGTCCACGGTCAAGGACAGTTGGGTGGTGCTGCTTAGACTGCGTCCGGATGTTTTCATAAAACTTGGTGTGAGTATGTATGTGATGGTTACAAGATGTCACATGAGCCAAGTCCGATGACTTAGCAAGGGAATTAAACTAAGTCCGATGGCTTGGCATGATGAATGAACACGAGATGTTGAACCCCTAGTTATGTTGATATATGTACTTGTTCATATGGATATCTACTAATTGTTGATGCATGCTCACTAGTTACTTGATCATGACATTTGCATTCAAATTAGCTTTCCGCGAAATCACCTACTTAGTGCTATATCATGCATCATTGTTACCTTGTTCCACAACTCGGGTTGCTTGCGAGTACATTCAAAGTACTCATTGGCTTGCCACGGGTTATTTAATTGGCCAGGCATGGAAGAACAAGAGTGTGTTGAAGAGTTTGTTGGAGATGAACATGTGAACTAGGACGCTTCCTAGTCAGAATGCTTGTAGGTTAAGGCAGATGGCATGGGTTCACGCTTTTGACCAAGATTTCCGCTGCTTGTTCTAGTTTAAGTGTTTGGCCCTTGAGGCCCTATCTATGTAAGACTTGACCATCATGGTCATTATTTGTGTAAGACGTTAAATGTGGATGTAAGACTCTTGTTATCTAGCTTCTGTGTGTTTAGTGAGCATCGATCTCTGTGATCACTGTACACGTGCATTCGGTGACCACGACTTATGAGTCGGGGTCCCCACAGAAACATGAGGATTGATCTTGCAAATATTGAAGAGGATAGAATTATCTTGAAGAGAAGCACACCGATAGGAAAATAATTGATATGACAACTTGATTGAACACAAGAATTAGCAATCCCACCGAAATATGAGAACACTTGTTAGGAAAGATATGAAATCCCCACTTGACATCGAAGCAACTCGAATTACCATATACAAAACAAAACAAAGGATGGGGCTTACGAAACAAGCCAGAAGAAATTCATGACAGAGATTCCGCTCGATATTTTCGTGGTAAGGTTCGCACGGGCTCGATCTTATCGTAGCCATCATGTTCAAGGCAGTGCACACGACATACGATGCATCCTCGAGTCGTAGCAAGCTACAAGGACTCTTCAAGACACAATGAGACCACTGTAAGAAAGACCATGAACAAATGCCACTAGATGTCGAACCCCAACCTCACATCATGATCTGTTGAAAGATATCCTAGGTAACTACTTGAATTCCCACCTAAGAACTCCCGAAACTTTCTTGGTTATGCAATCGTATGTTGGGGATACAAGGAGGAAAAATATCTCACACAACTAACAAGTCCTACACCCCAACTATATCCATCCTTCAACACATAACCAGAGGCTTCGGAAACTCAACTATCTCAGACCCTCGAAAACATAACGATACCAAATATGGCAGTACCCTAGACGCCTCCCCAGTACTGGGTGACTCCAATCTTATCTCGCCACGAAAAGTATTGAAATAATTTCGAACATCCTTCGTTCTGAGATACTAAGGAAATTGAACGATAACGATGTGTCAAGAATCCCCTGGAGCTCAACTCCCCAAAAGAAATCAAGTCAGACAGGAGGCACCAAGACAGACCTCCGTCACATCGGCATCATATAGATTCCAAAATACCCACATGTCCTAAAAAAAATTGAGCTAGAAGAGGAGTAGAATAAAAATCCTAAGTCGGAATTCCTCCCCAGAGTATAGAAGAGGAATAAAAGAAACCTACTCTCTGATATAACTAGACTCAAAATAGTTTTTCACTAGACTCGACTCGGCCAAGTTCCATCAATCAAGGGGGCTCCTAGGTCGGTAGAGGCTCTGATACCAACTTGTCACGCCCAAGATGCGATCCTATCCTTATTTTGGCACGGGGGCATCGACAGGGATAGAAGCGCATCTCGTCGTGTTGCAAGAATGGATATCATTACAAGTACATTTACAGAAGAGATGAGTATATGGAATTGGCTTACACTCGCCACAAGCTACATCAATATCACATCAATACAACAACATACTCAAACATCATACAGAAGAGCAGGGTCCGACTACGGCCGTAATCAAACGATAAAATGACATCCATCCTTGCTATCCCAGGCTGCCGCCTCGAACCCATCCTAGATTGAAGAAGAAGAAGAAGAATAACTCCAAATCAAATCAACCATCGCTCTCACGTCAAAGCATCGCATTACCTGTACCTGCAACTGTTGTTGTAGTAATCTGTGAGGCACAGGGACTCAACAATCTCATTTCCAAGGGTATCAAGACTACTAAAGCTTAATGGGTGAGGTATGGTTAAGTGGTGAGGCTACAACAAGCGACTACGCATTTATTTGAGTGGCTAACTTACGAATACATAAAGTAAAGTATGGTGGTCTACGTATAACGGACATGAACTAGTAATGATCACTAATTGATCCTGAACACCTACTTACGTCAAACCTAACCCCACCGTGTTCTCTCTCGGATAAGGACTCACGAGAAGAGACACTCACGGTTATGCACACGGTTGGTGTATTTTATTAGAGTTTACTTCAAGTTTGCTATGACCGGGTGTTAAACAAAATATCCAAGTTTGCCACATAACCGCGGGCACGGTTTTCCGAAAGATTTAACCCTGCAGGGGTGCTCCAACTCATCCATCACAAATTAACCACACGCCGCAGGAATAACCTCGACCACGGATCTTGTGATCATCCTAGGCAATTCCAGAGGAAATCTGACACCTTGAGATAGACCGAAGAAGATCAGGGTTCCTCACGCAAGACATTCGAGGAAGGTAAAACAAGTCCAGCAAGGCCACCCGGCGTGTCGACGAACCCGATAGGAGCCACATATCTCGTTCTCAGGACACAACCAGATGAGCGCTGTGTACAGTGGCCTGATAGAAATCACTCGAGTTTCCCTGGGATGGCCCCGCACACGACTCTAGTTTGGACGAACACCCATGAGGAGCACTGGCCCGGGGGTTGATTAAATTATCCACGGGGTGATCATGCCCTATGCAAATTTTAGTTGTTATTAAGCTGATAGTACCAATGTTGGGCCTTGCCAAACAAGCTTTATCCTAAAACAAAGATCAAGGGGGTCCCCATAACAACCCCGAGCATGTTAGGAGCGCTCAATTATGGAACATAACACCAGTTCACAAGTAACTAGGGCGACAAGAGTGGAACAAAACCCCGAGCAAAATGCCAAGCCTTCCACCCTTTACCAAGTGTATAAGTGCATTAAATTGAATAGCAATAATATTGTGTTAACAAAAGAATGTCCATGTTGTCACATCGAAGCAATTGCACCTGCATCTAGAAACGCTATAAGAAGGGCTGAGCAAGCGATAACATAGCCAAACAAAGGTTTGCTGGGATGTGGAGGGGTTAGAGGCTTCTCATAGCAATGTTGGGAGGCTTGTCAAACAATTGGTAGGTAGCATGACATAACGATAAAAGTGAGACAACTATCATAGCAATGATAGTAGTGGTATCCAGGGAAATGTGTCATCTTGCCTGAGATCCCACTCGGAAGAAGAAGGAGTCCATGAAGAAGACGAGCCAACGTAGTCGAACGAATCCTCACACTCCAAACACTTTCGGGACTCTACCGAGAAGAAGCAAACCGGAAACAACAATCAACACAAGGTATACCACAACATATGCACGACATGATGTGCAAACAAATATGATGCATGTCCAGTTTAAATATACAAGGCATGACAATTCACATCAAACAACTACTACACATTAAAGTGAAGCTCAATATGCAACGAGTTGCATATTGACGAAACTCCATGTTCGAATTATTTAGTTCACTCCCGTTTAGTTACTCATCAATATTAAATGTTTTTAAACATGGCAAGAGGTGAATCATGAACAACTACACGACCTAGGCATTTTAAATGGGGCCGGAAGCAACATATAGCCTTTCCGAAACATCCCCATAAGCATAATATGAATTTGGTGCAGATCTGTCCTAACACAATTTTATGTTTACTAAACATGGAAATAAAGGGTGGCATGAGATTCTACACATTTTTCTAGTCAAGTTACATATATAAAACATTTTTATCGGACCTACGGTTTAGTAGTTATGAAATAAATCATTTTAGCATGACATCTACGCAAATTACATGAAAACAGCAAGTTAAACATTTTAAACATGTGTGAGAGTTGGAAATTGTGAATCTACACGAACTTCTAGTCAAGTTTCATATATAAGTTTTTCCATACGATGCCTGGTCCTCGAGTTTTAAATGCATGAAATTCGATGTCTAATCTGCAATTTTGCAATTCACTAGATAAATAGCAAAATTCGCAGCAGGGAAACCCCCCCTCTACGGGACGAATCTTAACATGGGCCTAAACAGGGGCATGGTGACAGATAGCTAAACGACGCACGGGGCGGGGAATAGGGGAGGCTCACCTCCGTGGCCATGGGCAGGCGAGCGGGCTGCGGAAGCTGGTCCGGAGGGGATGCGGACTGGGTCGGCCCACCCGCGGGTCAACGGGCGAGCGGGGGCCTCCTCCTCCCGATCCTGATTGGGCGAGGGCACGACAGCGACGCTCCTGTAATGCTGGCAACGAGGCGAGCAAGGGGTGATGGCGCAAGGTGGCAGCGGAAACGGGCGGATCCGGCCTTGGGGCGGCCCCGTTCTTGGCGGCGACGAGCTCAGCAGGCATCCATGGGCGGTGGGCATGGCGAAACTCCATGAGGCGGCGAGGACGGCATCCCTACATCAGGGAAGAAGGGAAGCATGGGGCGGGGGGGGGGGGTGGCAACGGCGACGGCTCCGGCCTGCTGGCGGGGCGGCCCAAATGCCAGCTCCGGCGGGGTTGGCGCGGGCGAGGTCCTGGCGGTAGGGGCAAGCTCGGACACGTGAGGCTCGGTCGGCGGTGCTTGTTTGGGCTCAAATGGGCTCGGGCGGGCCGTGCGATGGGCTTTGGCGGGCCTTGCACAGTGGAGGGAGGAGGCTGGTTGCTGGGTGGCGGCTGAGGGGACAACCTCCCTAGAATTTAGGGATTAGGTCTAGGTGGGTCTATATATAGCATTTAGGGGCTAGGGTTAGCAGTTTTTGTTCGTTTTCGGACCTTCGGATCTCGATCCGATGGTCCGGAAGTGGAGGGGGGCTAGCATGGTTGTGCTAGGCCATGTAGAGGGGGTTTGTGGGGATGAGAGGGAATGGTGGCCCATGACATGAGTTTTCCAAACACCGAAAAACATCCAAAAATAAACCGATGACTGCACTACTACGGTTGACCGTTCGGGTATCGAACGACCTCGGAATGCGACAAAATTTGGCAGGCGGACTACCTACACTATAATAAGACCGCACGACAACTTTCGACCCAATCCGGGAATATTTTATGCGCACTTTAAAAATAATATTTTTATCGATGCCGCGGGCACGTGCATGTGTGGTTGGTCTCGAAATGGGCAACGGCAAGAACGGAGAGAACCAGCAACTACAAACGGATGCAAGTTTTCGAAAACGAGTGACGATGCCATGCAGATGATGCGGATGATGCAATGATGAATGCGACAACCAGACGAACCACATGACGACAATGGAAATAAAAGGGGAACCTTCTTGAGCATCGGTCCCGGGTTGTTACACAATACCACCGCGATTCCCACGATGATCTATCTTATGTAATCAATATTTGCGGTGTGTTTGTTGGGATCCGATGAATTGTGGGTTTATGTTCAGATTATTCATGAAAATATGTTGAATATTTGTTGATATTTTATATGCATGATTTTTATAGCTTCGTAATGCTCTCCGATCTATCGGTTTGGTTTGGCCAACTAGATTAATTTATCTTCAAGTGAGAGTGGTGCATTGTAGTGGGTTTAATCTTTCGATGCTCAATCTTTGTGATAGAAAGGGACATGACACGTATTGTATTGCTTCCACTAAGGGTAAAACGATGGGGTTCATTCATATTAATTGGATTTACTTTGTCTACATCATGTCATCATTGTCCAAGCATTAGTCTGCTTTACTTAATACTCTAGATGCCTGCTGGATAGGGGTCGATGGATGGAGTAATAGTAGTAGATGCAGGCACGACTTAGTCTACTTGTTTATGGAAGTGACGCCCATATGCATGATCATTGCCGTGAATAGATATTACATAACTATGTGCTTTTCTATCAATTGCCCAATAATAATTTATTTACCCACCGCATGCCTTCTTCGAGAGAGAAGCCTCTAGCAAACACTATGGGCCCCGGGTCTCCTCACAAATATAATTACAAAAACTCTAAATACCTTGCTTCCATTATTTACTTTATTTTTATTTAAAATTTATATTTATCAAATTATCTATCTATCACTACTTATTGCTTGCAAGTAACGAGTTCAAAGGGATTGACAACCCTCTTGCCCCCGTTGGGTGCAAGAGTTTCCTCTTTTGTGCATAGGCACTGAAGACGGGAGTTTGCGTGGTTCTCCTATTGGTTCAATAACCCATGTTCTCACTTAGGGAAATACTTACCTCGACTGTGTTGCATTATCCCCTCCTCTTCGGAGAAAATCCCAACGCAGTTCACAAGTATCAGGTAGGATTTCTGACGTCGTTGACGGGGAGCATCATCAAATTCCTATCAAGTACCTTCACACAAATTATCATTCACTTGTTATACTTTTTACTTGCCTAGTTATGTTATCTTTATCTTTGTGACACCAAAACAGAAATTAACTGCAAATTTTTAAGATAAATGGATGCTCATGCACTTGCTAATCTTTTCAATAGAAACGTTAATGTTAAACCAATTGCTAATGAGAGTGTACTATATTATCTTTATCAGGTCTTGCTTGAAAAGCATGAATCTAATTTTTTTGATGTAGTGTTAAAATATATTTATAAAGTGATTCATGATAGTTCCTTGAATGAAAAGCATGATCGCAACTTTTTTAGTATAAATTCTATGAATGTCAATTGTGCTAATGGTCATGATTGGCGTGATAATCATGATGTTTCTTGTGATCTTGAGAATTCCGAGCTTCATGATGAATCTACTATTGATAATGATATTTGCAATGCTACTAAAAATGGGATTGGAAGAGTGTCGACTTTAGGTAATAATGGTCCCACTATTTTGGAGAACGATCAATCTTATGATTTTTTGATAAAAGTGGGTTTGGAGAGGTCATGACTTTAGTTGATGTTAATCCCGCTACCTTAGAAGATTATAAAACTTTTATGCATGTGGATCATGAAGATAATATTTTATATGATAGTTATATTGTTGAATTTGACTATGATCTTACTTGTAATTATTATGAGATAGGCAAACATGGTTATAGGAATCTTCATGTTCAATTACCTCTCTTGATGTTCAAATTGTTAATGCTTCATTCTTCCTACTTGTATATGCTAGACACTCCTTGTCTTGATAGTTTGTTTGATTATAAAATGCCTATGCATAGGAAGTATGTTAGACTTAAATGTGTTTGTCACATGTTTTATGATGCTCTCTTTATGCTTAAATTCTTGTCTTTTATGTGAGCATCATTATTATCCCAAGCCTATCTTAATGGCTATAAAGAAAGAGCTTGCTGGGAGAGAACCCAATACTTTATGTCATGGTGTCATAACATGATTATTTCTACTGAAATGGTTGTGTTTTTATTTTTAAATTAGTGTTTGTGCCAAGTAAAGTCTTTGGTATGACTTGAATGATAAGTAGAATTGATACGGTGCAAAAGCAGAAACTTTTGCGTGCACTGTGAAATTTCTCTGATTTTACTAGAAAGTATTTTTGATCTGAATTTTTTATTTAGTATTGGTATAAAATTCGCCAGGTTGTCCTAATTTTCCAAATTTTTGGAGTTACAGAAGTATGGTGTTTGCGCAGATCATTACATACTATTCTGTTTTAGATATATTCTGTTTTTGCTTGCATAGTTTGCTTTTTCATGATGCTATGGATTTTATAGGGGGTATAATCTGTGGAGAAGTTAGAATACAATACCTTATGCATTAATAAAATATGAATCAATTTATGACCGTACCTAAAGTTTTTGATAACCTATCATACTAACGAACCTCACGAGTTTTCTGTTGACTTTTGTGTGCTGAAGTTTCAAATTTTGGGTGCTATCATGATGTATGAAGGAATAAGGAGAGTAAAAGAGCCTAAGCTTGGGGATTCCCAAGGCACCCAAAGGTAAATTCTAGGAATACTCAAGTGTCTAAGCTTGGGGATGCCCCAGAAAGCTTCCTCTTTTGTCTCAATCCATCAGTATGTCACTTGGAGCTACATTTTTATTCATCACATGATATGTGTTTTCCTTGGAGCGTCATGTGTTTTAGTTTGATTTTGTTTTAATTCTCCACAATCATTGTTTGCTAGACTCACCTACTTTAGAGAGAGATATATGTTCACCATGATTTATTAGAATACTCTATGTGATTGAGTTATATCTTTTGAGCTAAGTTGTTCCTCTAATGCTTAACTTATATCTTTTAGAGCATGGTAGCGTATAGATTTTATAGAAATAATTTCACTATTGTTCTTCACTTAAATTTGTTTCAGAGTTTATTATATAGTGATGGTATTTTTCATGGGTTATAAGATTAGTCCAAAAATAATAGGTATTCAAGGAGTGCATAATCAAGACCTCATGTAGCACATAAAAGAGAAATTGTGGGTTAATGATATTGATGTACTAATATGAAAGGGTGTGAGTGCATGGTTGTTGGTTAGTATAAATATTTATAGTTAAGGGGAGTTAATTTGTTTTTCATCTAAATATTGGTTATGGCATGGTGATGATGTGTGAGCATTCTTATTCCTCGTTGAAATCCTAGTGTTGTTTAGGTTGAGGGCGCGCAATGGTTAACTCCTACCAACCTCCTCCCTAGGGGCATGCCAGTAGTACTTTGCTTCGAGAGAGTTAATAAAGCTTTACAATAAGTATGTGAGTTCTTTATGACTAATGTGAATCCATGGATGTACGCACACTCACCTTTTCATAGTATGCTAGCCTCTTCAGTACCGTGCATTTCCCATTCTCGCCTCGAGGATCGGTGGAGCTTTCATTGGTGCATCCAAACCCTGTGACATGACACACTCTGTTGCACATAAGACTCCTTATATCTTCCTCAAAACAGCCACCATACATACCTATCATGGCATTTTCATAGCCATTCTGAGATATATTGCCATGGAACTTCCACCGTTACATCATATGACTTGTGCACTCATTGTCATATTGCTTTGCATGATCATGTAGCTGACATAGTATTTGTGGCAAAGCCACCGTTCATCATTATTTACATGTTATGCTAGATCATTGCACATCCTGGTAAACTGCCAGAGGCATTCATGTAGAGTCATATTGTTTCATGTTGAGTTGCAAGTAAATAAAAGTGTGATGATCATTATTATTAGAGCATTATCCCAGTGAGGAAAGGATGATGGAGACGATGATTCCCCCACAAGTTGGGATGAGAGTCCATAAGAAAAATAAAAAATGGGGGAGGCCAAATGAGCCCACCAAAAAAATAATAAAAAAGAAAAAAGAAAAAAAGAAGAAAAAAGAAAAGAAAAAATGAGAGAAAAAGAGAGAAGGGGGAGTGTTAGTATCCATTTACCACACTTGTGCCTCAAAGTGGCACCATGTTCTTCATATAGAGAGTCTCGTGAGATTTCATTTTCATATGCTAGTGGGACTTTTGCATTATAGAACTTGGCTTGTATATTCTGATGACGGGCTTCCTCAAATGCTCGAGGTCTTCATGAGCAATAAAGTTGGATGCACACCCACTTAGCTTCCGTTGAGATTTCATACACTTAGTGCATTTGTTGCATGGAAATCGCTACTCCTCACATTGATATAGATTGATGGGCATCTCCATAGCCTGTAGATCCGCCTAGTTGATGCGGAAGTTTCTTTTCCACTTTGACTCCTTTGATATCTACCACCATAGTCTATTCCACCCATATGCTATATCCATGGTTCACACTCATGTATTCCGTGAAGTTGAAAATGTTGAAGCGCGTTAGAAGTACAATCCAATTGCCAGGTTTGACATCGGGGTGCTCATGATTTATACTTAGCGGTGAAGACGGGTTAATGCCATGCTTGATATGATAAGTGAGTAGGGAATAACATTCTTTAAGGATCATATGTTTTGAAAAGTAATGATTATGTTATTTATGTTTATGGGTATTATTATGTTGATATGAATTAGTTCATCGTTTCTCAATGATCATACTTAAAAGAGATTACATGTTGGGTAGCAAGTCACATCAAAAATTGTGTTTTTTTATGATTTACCTACTCGAGGACGAGTAGGAATTAAGCTCGGGGATGCTGATATGTCTCTAACATATCTATAAATTTTGATTCTTCCATGCTATTGTATTATCAATCAGGATAATTTATATGCAATTATATGCTGTTTTATATCATTTTTGAGAACTAATCTATTAACACAGTGCCAAGTGTCGGTTGTTGTTTTTGGTTTTCTAGGAAATCTGTACCAAAGGAAGTCCAAATGCTACGAACCTTTTTGATGATTTTTTCTGGACAAAAGAGACCCAGGGAGCTTCGGGGGGAGTCCAAAAGCCAAATGAGGAGACGACAAGGCAACAGGGCGTGCCCAGTGGGGTAGGCGCTCCCCGATGCCTTATGGGCCCCTTGTGGCTCCGTCTGAACTAATTCTACCTCCATAAATTCTATAAAATCAGGAAACCAACAAGGAGCCAGCCGAAACACTTTTTCCTCCATCGCAAGCCTCTGTTCCGATGGGAGGCCAACTGGAGACCTTTTCCGGTACTCAGTCGGAGGGGAAATCGACAACGGAGGCCATCTACATTAACCTTGCCACCTCCATGATGATGCATGAGTAGTCCACCACAAACCTACGGGTCCATAGCTAGTACCTAGATGGCTTCTTATATCTCTTTGATCTTCAATACAAAGTTCACCGTGATCCCCGCGATGATCTATCCGATGTAATCTTCTTTTGCGGTGTGTTTGTTGGGATCCGATGAATTATGGGTTTATGATTGGAATATTCATTAAAGTAATTGAGTCTCCTCTGAATTCTATTATGTATGATATTATAGCTTCGTATTTCTCCCGGATCTATTGGTTTGGTTTGACCAACCAGATTGATTTATCTTCAGTGGGAGTGGTGTGTTGTAGTGGGTTCAATCTTGCGATGCTCTACATCCTCATGACACAAGGGGACAAGACACATATTTGTATTGTTGCCATTAAGGATAAAATGACAGGATCTGAACATATTGCTTGTCTTATTTTGTTTACATCATGTCACCTTGCTCCAGGCATTACTCTGTTTGTTATGAACTTAATACCTAGAGAAGGCAAGCATAGAAGCGCTCTCGAAGTGGAGTAATAATAGTAGATGCAGATTTATTTCGGTCTACTTGTTTATGGACATCATGCCTATATACATGATCCTTGCCATGAATAACATGTCATAACTATGCGCAATTCTATCAATTGCCCAATAATAATTTGTCTACCCATCATATGCTATTTTCAAGAGGGAAGCCTCTAGTGAACACTATGCCCCTGTGTTAGATAACTCTACGAGATCATGTTCGAGTCCATTAGGAAAATGAGACCATACCATATCGTGAGTTTACCATGTATAGTTCAGACTGACCTAGATTGACTTGTGAGGCAAGTTTGTAAATGTATATATATACTCATCAATGTAACCATCGAGGTGTGCAGGTTCTGCAGCCCAAACATATTTTATTACATGGTATCACACACCACCGATCCTCCTCCAAAGCCAAACAAAACCTAAATTCTTTCATACCGATCTCCCAGCCTAGCCCTCTTTCTTCACCATGTTGGCTGATGATCTCAAGAAGCTTGAAGCTGAACTAAAGGAACGTGAGTCTCTCCTACAGGCTCGTCAGGAAGATCTTGACCGCTGCCTTGCCGAGCTAGGCAAATCTCCCGTCACAACCCCAGCAACCCCAAACCCAAGTCCCTCCACCTATGCCACCTCCATCCACTACCGGAATCGGTCCCTACGCCAACGGCCTGGCCCCGTCGGCGTAGGGCAGAATACCGTCAGCGTATCCCTACGCCGACACCCCCCCATCGGCATAGGTCCGTCGGGATCATGAACATTGGCGTACCCGGGCATTTTTGTTGGCGTAGGAAAACCGTCGGCGTAGGTCCCCTATGCGGACCTCCGTCCGTACGACCATCGGCGTAGATGGGCCATTGGCGTCCTTTCTCAAGTGATGGCGGCTGACGGTGACGG
The DNA here is from genome assembly GCA_022496015.1 of Hordeum marinum. Taxonomy (NCBI): domain Eukaryota; kingdom Viridiplantae; phylum Streptophyta; class Magnoliopsida; order Poales; family Poaceae; genus Hordeum; species Hordeum marinum. Next base: position 106,469,819 of record CM039676.1, on the reverse strand, counting down.
CAGAGTTCGTCCACCAACCGGAAGCTGGCGCACCCTAAGGCGGGGCTACACGATGGTTACACTGTCGGCATAGGCCAGCACCTATGCTGACGGTGTAACCGTCGGTGTAGCCCTTCCACGTGGTAGCCTCTGGCGCACCCGAAGGCAGGTCTATGCCGACGGTTACACCGTCAACATAGGCCAGGACCTATGCTGACGGTGAAACCATCGGCGTAGCCCTGCCACGTGGCAAATTCTGGTGCACCCGAAGGCAGGGCTACGCCGACGGTTACACCGTCGGCATAGGTGCTGTTTTTTGTTTTTGTTTTATTTCTCGATAATATACATCACAAATATATCACAAATAGTACACATCATATATATATATATATCACAGATCCACATCATTATCACCACAATATAAGTATTACCATCACAACATATGTGATATCAATAAAACATACGTATAAACAACACAACATAAGTCTGAACAACATAATATGAATGCGTGAAAGATAAGTCATGACCACCACCACCAAGAGGCTTAAGCGTCAGGAGGTCCACTACCAAGTTCGGTACTGCCAAGACCGACAAAGCCAAGGTCGTCACTACTACCAGCAGCGCTACCGGCAAGACCGTGACTGCCACCTCCTCGGTGGATTGGAGTGATCGGGCTCCGTGACTCGGGAGTGATGCCATAATTGGCACCACCACCAACGGAGGATCGATCAATTCCCTGCAGGTTTGAAAAGAGATATTAAAGAGATATATGATAGTGTTGAATGCACGATAAGTAGTTGGATAGTTTGGGGATGTACTAACCAGAGTCGGACAGTGTTGTGCCACAAAGTCTTCAAACGTAAGCAGAATTGGTTGTTCTCTAGCAAGTGGTGCTGGTGGTTCCATTACAGGAACCATTCCGGCCACCATGGACTAAAAAATGAGTTGCATGTTAGTTAACCAAGCACACACGAAGGTTAGAAGAAATGAGAATGCAAATGTGAAAGTCAAATGAAAGGGGCTAAACTAACCTTCATCATGCGATTGGCATGGTCCAAGACTGCTGCAAGTCTCGTGCTCCACGCCATGGTCTCCTGACGTTGGTACTCCATGTAAGCCTTCAATATAACATGATGAAACTCATAAGAACATATTGGTGTGGATAATAAAATGAGAAAAAGGAAGATAAGAGGGAAAATTCTTACAGAGTGTTGTTGGGCTAGGAGGGACATTGAGTGTGCACTTGTTGTCCTCGGCTGCGGGCTTAGGCTCGGGTTGGTAACTCGAAGCTGTGTGTAGGAGATAGAAGGAGTGACCACGGCATCCAGAACTCGCTATCGACCATGACTCTTCGGCCCTATTCTGACCACCGCCCCGTCGTCCATAGCCTCTTTTATGGGGTGAGGTGTGTTAGGATTGGACAGATTATACACCTTCTTGTAGGTCTCAAGGTGCTCACCGGAGTTGCCGTACTACTTGCCCTTGCCTTCCTTGGGCTTAGTCTGCACATGGGCTAGCTCCCACGCCTCCATGTCTGAGAGCGGCCGCTTCAGTTTCTCCTCCTGCACCACCAAGCAGCACCAAACAGAGGTTAGTCATACATAGAAGAAGAAAAATGTTTCATGTACATAGATATACCTAAACTTTCTTGTGGCCCCAATGGTTCCGGTTTCCCTGCCTATGTGTTCCATCATTTCCTCTATTAGCCCGGTTTTGGATGCTTTTAGCAGCCCACTTGTCATCATCACCGAGCCATGTATCAACCAATGCCTCCCATGATTCCTTTTTTCCATAACACCAACCAGGACACGCCTACATAATGGAAGCATAGTGGCATGTTGACACGAAACAATGAAATTTAACACAAACATCGGAATGATAAGTCTGTTATACTTACCAACATGTATTGATCCTTAGTCAAGGTAAGCTTCTCCTCCCGCACGAAATCCTTGGGCATCTTCATGTCACGATAGTTGTAATAATATTGCGAGATGGCCACCCAGCACACCTCGTACTGGATCTGGCGGGCCTGCTTCTTTCCAGCTCTCTGAAATAGCTTCTCGGCAATGGGCTTGTTCTCCTCAAGAGGTCGATAGTATTTCTATAGTTATTCATGAAAACAGAATGGAAGAAGCCATGAGTCAAACCATTCGATGGAAAACTATGGACGAAACTCAAGACTCATGCTTCTGAAGAGAACTTACCCAAAAGTTTGTTCCACGGCCTTAGCATGTGTCAAGTAGTCCGCATGGGTAGCCAATTTGTAGTGGTTCTAGGTCATAGCCAAAACCCGGTGCTCTGGGTGCTTGACTGGGTCTGGAACGAACAACCCCGGTAGTGATGACACAATTCAGAACATGGGCTTTTGGAGGAACCTCCCAGCCCCTACAAAAGATAGAAAATATGAGCATGTTTACAAGCAAAAGAATTAAAATATGATTAAGAGGCACTTAGTCCTTCCCGTTTGGTGTAATGATCCACTTCTGCTCCTCCATATCAGGATCGGGGGGGGGGGAGTCTTGCTCGACCATGCAGCCACCCCTTGTTGTTGCCACCCCCTCCCCCTCCCTGCCACCACCAACCTCCTCCCCCTCCCTGCCACCACCAACCTCCTCCTCCTCCCTGCCACCACCAACCTCCTCCCCCTCCCCCTCCTCCTCCTCCTCCTCCTCAACCTCCTCGCGAAACTCCTCCTCCTCAGTAGAGGGTACCTCACTAGAGGATGGTACCTCACTACAGGAGGGTTTGTCACTAGAGGAGGGTACCTCACTACAAGAGGGCCTTGTAAAAGGCACCCCTAAGTCGGTGAGGGAGCGTTGTTTCTGGCCCTGACCACCCCCTCCACCTCTAGGAGCTCTCCCTGCAACCCCTCCACCTCTAGGGGCTCTCCCCGCACCCCCTCCACCTCTAGGGGCACCTCTCCCTTGACCTCCCTGTGAGGATTCATCCTCAAGTAGTCGATACGGAATATTACAGGCTCGACCACTCCGACTAGTAATCGATTTGAGTTTTCTTAGTAAACCCGTGCCATCGGCCTTGCCCTTGCCTATGCTTAGCAAACCTGCATTGAGAAGAGAATAAACAATTAGTATAAAAATAAGGAAGAAAAAACCATATGAAAATACATTGATAAATAAGCATATTAATAAACCATAGTAAAACGACATGAAATGTACATCTTCTAGGACCCATACGAATCATCACTATCAGTATCACTATCACACATATCATCTTCATTGTCGGACGGATGTGGAGGCTCTTCCACGTCGTCATCATCTTCATTTAACAACTTTTCTAGCATAAGTATGTCTTTTTCATTAACAATGGTCTCACCATCATTCCGTGCATCATCATCGTTTGGATCCACATCATCATCACCCAAGGAGTCATCATAATCGCTTCTAACCACATCATCATCATCGGGTTTCTCTTGAAAGAACACTCCCTCATACGTCATGGGGTTAATGTTCCAATAATCGTCATCGTTCGGGTCTGGTAACTTACTATGTGGCAACACCTTGAACACAACTTCCCAACCCTTTAGGTATTCTTTCAGGCATGGGTAAGACAGATAATAAACTTGTGTGGCTTGGGTAGCCGCAATAAAGAGATCGGCTCCAGCGTAGACGGTTGATGGTTTAACTTCGACCAAACCATACGAAGGTGTATGTCTCAGCCCCTTTACTGGGTCGAACCATCGGCATTTGAACACAGGGAGACTTAGGGTTTTGCGGCCACAAATGAAGGAAAGCTCGTATATTTTTCCTACCCTTTCGTAATACTGAACTCCATTTTGACCTGGGGTGTACACTCTAGTATTTATAGTTTTGGGATCAGGCCGGTTGTTCTGGTGCTCCTCTGTGTGGAATCGATACCCATTCACATCATACTTTTCACATGTCATGACCGAAGGGTTTAAACCCATGGAAACCCATCTCAATTCGTCATCCATAGATATGTTCCGATCTTTTCCCTACAAGTTTAATTGAAATTGTTTGGTTAACTAATAAAGTGTTCAACTAGGTATTTAATAGGGGAATGTGAAAAATTACTTTAGCCATGAACCAAGCAACAAATTTTTGCCTTCCAGGGTTTCCATGTCGAAGAAGAGTAAGTGCCTCTGCCTGAGTAGGATCAATCATTCCCTTCCACTCCTCATAAATGAATTGGCTGAAAGAAGAAAAGCGGTGTTTAGTCCTAGACTAAGTGAACATAAAACATGATGTTGTGCAAGACATAAAGGAATGGTGTGGTGGTATTACCTCAGCCACTCCTCCTCAACTTCCTTGATGTTGTGCAAGACATAGAACATGATGTCCTCCCACTCTTGTTCTGGCATGTTATAAGATCTCGAGCACCCAACCCTGCCACCTTGCCCGTTGAATAAATTGAGCTTGGGTTTATACTTGGGATCTTCTATATTGTATCGAGGCACCTTATTATGCAGGCTAGGAACGTGGTCTAGATAGTACGATGTCCTGAGGTTTGACACCTCCTCAAGGATAACCGCCTCAGCTATGGAAGCTTCAATATTAAGCTTTGTTTCCACATTTCTTTCGGAGATGCTTGTTCTGTCTCTCAGAGCTGTACTGCCAACGATTCTGCATAGGCCCCCCAACAATACCTCTTTTGCGAGGTGTAAAATGAGATGTGTCATCGAAGTAAAGAAGCCTGGCGGAAAGGTCTTCTCTAGCTTGCATATCAACTCTAGTGCCTTCTTATGCAATTTTCCAATCACCCCGGGACATACTTATTTAGCAAGAGCGTGCGAAAGAAATGTCTTAGCTCCGCAAGCACTCGCCAGACATGCTCGGGGACATAGCCTCGAACCATCACCGACATTAACCACTCAATCCATATATGATAGTCATGACTATTCAGCCCGTTGACTTTGCCCGTTGAAAGATCGACTCCATTACTTATATTCGATGCATAACCATCAGTGAACTTCACAATGTGTTTGAGCCAGATAAGTACCTCCTTCTTTTCTAGCAGTTTAAGGACGAAGTCAGCCTCTGGCTTGAACTAGTTTCTTCAACCACCTATGGGAGGTTGCATGTTTAGACGTGGTCTATCACAATTTTTTTGTTGATCGGCTCTAGCTTGAACGTTATCCTTGTCTTATCAGGAATGTTGAGGATCATGCGAAAAAGGGACTCTGCGACATTCTTTTCAGTGTGCATCACATTGATGTTATAAGGAAGTTTGAGGTCCTTGAAATAGGGAAGCTTCGTGAAGGGGCTAATGTGAGTCCAGTTGTGTGTCTCACCATATCCCTTGAAGCGTTTGCCTTTGCCTTTCCCTTTAACTTCAGGCTTGAGAGCTTTTAGCTGAGCAAGAACATCTGCCCCTAAAAATGTTGGAATCTCGTTTACTTCATGGACAACCTGACCTTTCGTGAAGTTCTTATTGTCTTCCCTGTCTGGATGGTCTGGAGGGAGGAACTGGCGGTGCTGGTCAAAGGCTACATACTTGCGACCCTTCTGCAGCCAAATAAAGTGTAGAGTCTGCATGCACACTGAGCATGGCATCTTACCACTTGTACACCATCCGCAGAATAGGGCATAGCCGAGAAAGTCATGCATGCAATACATCAACCAAACTTTCATCAAGAATTTTTTCTACAGATGTCGGTCATATGTCAACCTTGGGAAGTACCAAGAATGGTGCAAATCATCCACCAGTGGCTGCATTAACACTCCCAAATTCTTCCCCAGGTATTTGGTCCCTGGAATGATTAGTGACAAGAACATGGTGTCACGTTGCATTAGGACAGCGGCAGGGAGATTGAGCGGAATAACAAACACGGGCCAGCAGCTGTATGAATTGGACGACATACCATATGGATTGACCCCATGACCTGTTATTGCAACTCTGACATTCCCATCCTCGGCTGCTTCCTCGGGGTATTGTTTATCGAATGAATTCCATGCTTCACCTCCCAATGGATGTACGATTTTGTTTGGATGGTACCTTTTCCCTTGCTTGTGCCACTTCATCATTTTGGCAGACTCCTCCGTGATGAAAAGGCGCTGCAGTCTTTTTATGAAATGAAGATATCGAAGAACCTTTGTGGGGATGCATAGCTACCTCTTTTGACCATCCTTACCGACCACGTCAAGGTTTCGAGAGGAACCACACTTCCTACAATACTTGTCATCCGCATACTCGTGCCTAAACAAAAGGCAATTCTTCGGACAGACATGTATTTTATCATAATCCATAGAGAGTGTCTTCAAGATTTTCTTCGTGGCGTACATGCTTTCTGGTAGTTCATGACCATTTGGAAGACTGTTAGCCCATACTCCCAGAAATGCTTTGATGCAAGCTTGGCTACAACCATACTCAACCTTAACTGTCATTAGTTGCGAGATGGCATCTAGCTGAGAGAGTTTGGCACCCACATAAAGAGGCTTCTTTAACGAAGCCAAGATCTCCAAGAAGGACTTTGCGGTTGCCTCCGGCTCCTTCGGCTCCTCCGCCCCCCCGGCTCCTCCGGCTCCTCTAGTTCATTGTCTGAAGGTGTCGCATGTGTCGCCTCTATAGCAATGACATCATCTAGCATGTCCCTGACCCCGTCGTCCACATAACCACCGATGCGTTGACGCATCACCTCCTCTCTACCATGGTCCCGCTCGGCAAATTTTATCGGCATGTCAAAGTTTTTCATATATCCATGCGTGCGAAGGTGCCAGGTCCTTTCGTCCTTGCCTTTAGAGTGACGTCTGCCACATCTCGCACACGGGCAACGTGGGATCATTATCATTAGACCACGGAATGCCTCCCTCAAAAACACATCAGTTTTGGCAATCCACTTCGATGTTACTCGATTCCCATGGGGGCCACGGATAAAACCACTATACATCCATTGATTATCTGCCATCCTCTGCTTTATTGGGAGCCACACAACAGAATTAAAATTTGATTTGAATTAATCACATCAAATATTTATTTTCTACCGCGTTGACGGCACTGAATCCACCTACATTTATAATAGGTAAAGAGGGTCCTAATCCCACCCGAGGATGTGTAGATTGAGTACGTTATCCATGCTCTACCCCGTTCCGAGACAAAATTTCGGCAACACCTCCCCGTTGTTCTCCAAATACACGTCTCGGCAAATAGCCGAGAGAATGTGCTCTAGAGAACAACGGGGAGGTGCCGCCGAAATCCTGTCTCGGAATGGGGTAGGGCATGGAGAACGTACCCAATCTACACATCCTTGGGCTGTCCATGGAAAACGCTGGACAATCCGAAAGAGTTGCGGTGATAAATATGCAATTGAATGCATATTTATCGATGCAACCCTTTCAAATGGGAGATGCCTAGGTTACACGACTTGACGTGATAATTAAATCTAGTGACATGATTAAAAGAGAGTAGAAGGTGAAGGTGAAAAGAAAATCTAATGACATGATTAAAAAGCATAGAAGGTGAAGGTGGATTCGTAGCTCACCCTCGGAAGCAGTCAAACAGGAGGGACGATCGAGGACCAACAACTCCGACGTCGACGGTCACTCCATGGTGATGCAACACCACAAAGCCTGTAAATTTCATCGAGTGAAAAAAACATCTATCTATCATACTGAGTATTTATCTATCAAGCATAAAACTATAGAAAACATACCAAAAATTGTCCACCTTTTTTTCTTCAGAATTTTACTCTGCACCATTTCATCCATCTATATATTCATCTATCAAACATCCATATATCTATTCACTTATTTCTACAAAATACTACACATAACATTAATCTACCTAACTACAGAGGGTTTCATACAAAAAATTAGATTTGTGGATATTCATACATCAACATACACACAACATTAACCTACACAAGATCATCATTCATACATTCATCATATTCATCGAGTGAAAAAAACATCTATCTATCACATTAGTCATGCAAAATACAAAAAAGCCCGTTGCTCACCTCCCGCCGGAGCAGCAGCCGAGGCCGGGGCAGGGATGAGGCAGGGCTGGCCGAGGGCGAGGCACGGCGGGCCGGACGGTTCACGACCGGGATGGAGGCTAGGGAGGATGGGCGTGGTCGGGGGCGCAGCAGGGGCGTCGGTCGGGGTCGGGGCTGGGGCGCCGGTCGTAGACGGGGTCGGGGTGGGGGGCGCTGGCCGGGGTTTGGGCCGGAGTGGGCCACGCGGGAGGGGGTGGGGGAGGTGGCGAGGAAGGGGCAAGGTGGTGATAGGGGTGGAGGGGCGGGGGAGGTGGCAAGGTGGTGCGTAGGAGGTGGCAAGGTGTTGCGGCAGTGGGCGGTGCGGATAGGGCGGCAGCGACGGGCGACGCGGACGGGGCGGCGGCGACAGGCGGCAGACAGGCGAGAGTGACGGGCGGCGAGGAGAGGTGGCGGCGACGGGTCAGGGACGAGTGGAGACGAGAGGATAGGATAGATAGAGAGATGAGTGGAGGAGGTTAGCGGCGCGAGTGGATAAGGTGGGGCTATGCCGACGGCTAAGCCGTCGGCATAGTATGTGGGGTGCCACGTGTACAACTATGCCGACGGCTTAGCCGTAGGCATATATGCCTTTTCATTTTCATTTTTATTTTTTAAATTGACATTAACTTTAATTTATTTTTTAAATGTCCTAGCAATTTTTAAAACATGCACTATCCTTCCTACCCTCCAAAGACCAGGTGCGATGTTTCGATGGCATAGCTACCCCCGGACGCCCCCCAACCGAGCTAAACCCTAGCCGTGTTGACCCGACAATCTAGGCCTTTGGCTTTCGTCGGATGGGCTTTGACCAATGGACTCTTCCACCTGGTTGCAACCGGTCAGGCCATAGGAACATCCCCGGTCATGGTCTAGACCCAACCAACCAATAGATTCCGTCCGGCTCAACCCAACCCGCACGTTCCCCCCTCCGTGTGATGGCGGCAATGTAATCTGTGGAGGGGGGCACACCCTAGAGCCATACGAAAGGTGTCTATGCACACCCCAACAATTTCACACATGTAGGAGGACCCAGTGCAGTGTTTTGGCGGCATTGCTACCCCCAGAAGGCCCACCATCCGGACTAACCCTAGCCCCGTTGACCAGTAGATCTAGGTCTTTGACTTTACTGGACGACCTTTGACGAGTAGACTCTTCCACCTGGTTGCGATAGGTCAACCCATAGGAACATCCCTGGACATGGTCTGGACCCAACCAACCACTACAGTCCCTCGGTCAAGACCTGGCAGCATAGCCCCCCTCCAGGTCCCCCGTCCCGTCTAACCCTGACATTGTTGACCGCACTGATCTACCCCTTTGACTTTCAATGGACGGGGTTTGACCTGTAGGGGAATGTTGCATGGGAAACAAAAATTTTCCTACACACACGCAGATCTATCCATGGTGATGAGCATCTACGAGAGGGAGAGTGGATCTACGTACCCTTGTAGATCGCTAAGCGGGAAGCATTAAGAAACGCAGTTGGCGTAGTCGAACGTCTTCGCGATCCAAATCGCCGTGCATCCCGCGATCCAATCACGATCCGTCCCGCGATCCAATTACGATCCATCCCGCAATCCAATCACGATCCACCCCACGAACTTGATCACGATCCATCCCACGAACTTGATCACGATCCTTCCGATCTAGCGCCGAACGGACAGCACCTTCGTGTTCAGCACACGTACAGCTTGATGACGATCTCTGCTGTCTTGATCTAGCAAGAGGGAGTAGAGAGGAGGAAGAGTTCTCTGTCAGCGTGATGGCGCTCTAGCGATGGTGGTGGAGCTATTCTGGCAGGGCTTCGCCTAAGCACTTCAGAAAACCGATCTAGAGGAGAAACTATGCACTGGAGGAACGAGCAGCACGTGGCTGAAAATTCTGTGCAAAAATCCTAAAACCTCCAGTATATATAAGAGGAAGAGAGGAGGAGGCTTGGCACAAGGACCAATCCTCCAAGGAGTCGGTCGAACCAGGTGGAGGAGGTGGACTCCACCTCCAATCCTACTAGGACTAGGATTCACCCTATTTTTGCCTTTATCCACTTTTTCTCTTTAGGCCTTTTTCCCCAAACCGAATGGGCCTTGTGTGGGAATTACACCAGTCCACTAAGGGCTGGTAAACACTCTCCCACAGCCCATGGAGCCTCTTGGGTCGAAATACCCCTCCCGATGGTCTCCCGGTACACTACCGGCACTCTCGATACACTACCGATGAGCCCGAAACTTTTCCGGCGACCAAAACAGGACTTCCTATATATGAATCTTATCCTATGGACCATTCCGGAGATCCTCGTGATGTCCAGTATCTCATCCGGGACTCCGAACAACATTCGGTCACCACCATACATAACTCTATAATACCGAAACGTCACCAAACCTAAAGTGTGCAGACCCTACGGGTTCGAGAACTATGTAGACATGTCCGAGACACCTCTACGGTCAATAACCAATAGCAGGACCTGGATGCCCATATTGGTTCCTACATATTCTACGAAGATCTTTATCGGTCGAACCTCTATGTCAAGGATTCAGTTAATCCCGTATGATGTTCCCTTTGTTCTTCGGTATGTTACTTGCCCGAGATTCGATCGTCGGTATCTCCATACCTAGTTCAACCTCGTTATCGCCAAGTCTGTTTACTCGTTCCATAATACAAGATCCTGCAAATAACACTTAGTCACATTGCTTGCAAGGCTTTATTGTGATGTTGTATTACCGAGTGGGCCCTGAGATACCTCTCCGTCACACGGAGTAACAAGTCCCAGTCTTGATCCATGCCAACTCAATAGACACCCTCAGAGATACCTGTAGAGCACCTTTATAGTCACCTAGTTACGTTGCGACGTTTGATACACACAAGGCACTCCTCCGGCATCCGTGAGTTGCATGATCTCATGGTCATAGGAACATATACTTGACATGTAGAAAACAGTAGCAATAAACTGACACGATCAAATGCTACGTTTGTAGTTCGGGTCTTGTCCATCACATCATTCTCCTAATGATGTGATCCCGTTATCAAATTACATCTCATGTCCATGGCTAGGAAACATTGACCATCTTTGATCAACGAGCTAGTTCACTAGAGGCATACTAGGGACAAAGTATTGTCTATTTATAGCATGGATAATAAACGATTATCATGAACAAGGAAATATAATAATAAACACTTTATTTATTGCCTCTAGGGCATATTTCCAACAGTCTCCCACTTGCACTAGAGTCAATAATCTTGCTCACATCACTATGTGATTTACATTGTAATGAATCGAATACCCATGCAGTTCTGGTGTTGATCATGTTTAGCCCTTGGAAGAGGTTTAGTCAACGGGTCTGCAACATTCAGATCCGTGTGCACTTTGCAAATATTTATGTCCTTCTCCTCGATGTAATCGCGGATGGAGTTGAAGCATCGCTTTATGTGTCTGGTCCTCTTGTGAAACCTTGGTTCCTTTGCCAGAGCAATGGCACCAGTGTTGTCACAGAACAGGTTCATTGGATTCAGTGCACTGGGCACTACTCCAAGATTTGTCATGAACTGCTTCATCCAGACACCTTCCTTCGCCGCCTCCGAGGCTGCGATGTACTCCGCTTCACACGTAGAATCGGCTACCACGCTTTGCTTGGAACTGCACCAGCTTACCGCTCCCCCGTTAAGAATAAATATGTATCCGGTTTGTGATTTAGAGTCATCCGGATCAGTGTCAAAGCTTGCATCGACGCAACCCTTTACGACGAGCTCTTCATCACCTTCATAAACGAGAAACATTTCCTTAGTCCTTTTCAAGTACTTAAGGATATTGTTGACTGCTGCCCAGTGTTCCATTCCAGGATCACTTTGAAACCTTCTGGCCATACTTATGGCAAGGCTGACATCCGGTCTTGTGCACAGCATTGCATACATGATAGAGCCTATGGCTGAATCATAGGGGATGACACTCATCTTTTCTCTATCTTCTGCAGTCACTGGGCATTGAGTCTTACTCAACTTCACACCTTGTAACATAGGCAAGAACCCCTTCTTGGACTGATCCATTTTGAACTTCTTCAAAACTTTGTCAAGGTTTGTGCTCTGTGAAAGTGCTATTAAGCGTCTCGATCTATCTCTATAGATCTTAATGCCTAATATGAAAGCAGCTCCTCCTAGGTCCTTCATTGAAAAACTCTTGTTCAAATATTCCTTCACGCTTTCCAGCATTTCTATATTGTTTCCAATCAACAATATGTCATCCACATATAATACTAGAAACGCTATAGAGCTCCCACTCACTTTCTTGTAAATACAAGCTTCTCCATAAACTTGTATAAACTCAAACCCTTTTATCACCTCATCATAACGCTTATTCCAACTCCGAGATGCTTGCACCGGTCCATAAATGGATCGCTGGAGTTTGCAAACTTAGTCAGCATTCTCTAGATCGACAAAACCTTCTGGTTGCATCATATACAACTCTTCGTCAAGGAAATCATTGAGGAACGCTGTTTTGACATCCATCTGCCAAATTTCATAGTCGAAATAAGCAGCTATTGCCAACATGATTCTGACAGACTTAAGCATCTCTACGGGTGAGAAGGTCTCATCGTAGTCAACTCCTTGAACTTGTGAAAAACCCTTTGCCACAAGTTGAGCTTTATAGACGGTGACATTAGCGTCCGCGTTTGTCTTCTTCTTAAAGATCCATTTGTTCTGAATGGCCTTTCACCCTTCAGGTAATACTTCCAAAGTCCATACTTTGTTTTCATACATGGATCCCATCTCGGATTTCATGGCCTCTAACCATTTCTCGGAATCCGGGCCCATCACTGCTCGTCCATAGCTCGTAGGTTCATTGTTGTCCAACAACATGACCTCCAAGACAGGGTTGCCGTATCACTCACGAGTAGTACGCGGCCTTGTCGACCTATGAGGTTCAATAGTAGCTTGATCCGAAGCTTCATGATCATCATCATTAACTTGCTCTTCTACCGTCATAGTTTCCACAGAAACATCTTTCTGCGCTGCGCTACTTTTTGGTTGAAGTAAAGATTCAATAACCTCATCAAGCTCTATTTTCCTCCCACTCAATTGTTTCGAGAGAAACTCTTTCTCAAGAAATGTTCCGTTCTCAATGACAAACACTTTGCCTTCGGATCTGAGATAGAAGGTATACCCGACTGTCTCTTTCGGGTATCCTATGAAGAAGCATTTTTCCGCTTTGGGTTCCAGCTTTTCAGGCTGAAGCTTTTTGACATAAGCATCACATTCCCAAACTTTAAGAAACAACAACTTTGGCCTCTTGCCAAACCACAGTTCATATGGCATTGTCTCAACGGATTTTTGATGGTGCCCTATTTAAAGTGAATGCAGATGTCTCTAATGCATAACCCCAAAACGATAGTGGCAAATCAGCAAGAGACATCACAGAACGCGCCATATATAATAAGGTTCGATTACGACATTCGGACACACCATTACGTTGTGGTGTTCCGGGCGGTGTCAACTGTGAAACAATTCCACACTGTCTTAAGTGACTGCCAAACTCATAACTCAGATATTCACCTCCTCGATCAGATCGCAGGAACTTAATCTTCTTGTTATGATGATTCTCAACTTCACTCTGAAATTGCTTGAACTTTTCATCTGTTTCAGACTTGTGTTTCATTAAGTAAATATACCCATATCTACTTAAGTCATCAGTGAAGGTGAGAAAATAACAATATCCACCACGCGCTGTAACATTCATTGGACCGCACACATCAGTATGTATGATTTCCAATAAGTCACTCGCCCATTCCATTGTTCCAGAGAACACCGTTTTAGTCATCTTGCCCATGAGGCATGGTTCCATGTGTCAAGTGATTCAAAATCAAGTGACTCCAAAAGTCCATCAGCATGGACCTTCCTGATGCGTTTTACACCAATATGACCTAAACGGCAGTGCCACAAGAAAGTGGTACTATCATTATCAACTCTACATCTTTTGGCATCAAAGCTATGAACATGTGTGTCATCACTATCAAGATTCAATATGAATAAACCCCTAACATTGGGTGCATGACCATAAAAGATATTACTCATATAAATATAACAACCTTTATTCTCTGATTTAAATGAGTAACCGTCTCGCAATAAACAAGATCCAGATATAATGTTCATGCTTAACACATGCACTAAATAACAATTATTCAGGTTCATCACTAATCCCGATGGTAATCGAAGAGAGAGCATGCCGACGGCGATCACATCAACCTTGGAACCATTTCCCATGCGCATCGTCACTTCGTCCTTTGCCAGCCTTCGTTTATTCTGTAGTTCCTGCTTTGAGTTACAAATGTGAGCAACCGAACCGGTATCAAATACCGAGGCACTACTATGAGAGCTAGTAAGGTACACATCAATAACATGTATATCATATATACCTTGTTTGTCGTTGGCCGCCTTCTTGCCAGCCAGGTACTTGGGGCAGTTCCGCTTCTAGTGACCAGTTCCCTTGCAATGAAAGCACTCAGTTTCTGGCTTGGGTCCATGCTTGGGCTTCTTTACATGAGTAGCAACTGCTTTCCCATCCTTCTTGGTTTTACCCTTCTTTCCCTTGCCCTTGCCCTTGCCAATTTTCTTGAAACTAGTGGTTTTATTGACCATCAACACTTGATGTTCTTTCTGGATTTCAGACTCAGCGACTTTTAGCATCGCAAACAGCTCGGCGACTGACTTGTTCATCCCGTGCATGTTATAGTTCATCACAAAGCTCTTGTAACTAGGTGGCAGTGATTGAAGAACTCTGTCAGTGATCGCCTCTAGCGGAAGGGCAATTCCCAACTCTGCTAGATGAGTTGAATACCCAGACATTTGAAGTATATGTTCACTAATAGACCCGTTCTCCTCCATCTTGCAAGCATAGAACTTATCGGAGGTTTCATACCTCTCGATCCGTGCATTCTTCTGAAAGATAAACTTCAACTCCTGGAACATCTCATTTGCTCCATGACGTTCAAAACGTCTTTGAAGTCCCGGTTCTCATCCATACAATATTGCACACTGAACTATTGAGTAATCTCCAGTACGTGCCTCCCAAGTGTTCTTAACGTCTTCGGAAGTCATATCTTCTGGTTGGTCACCAAGCGGTGCACCAAGGACATATGATTTCTGGGAAGCTGTGAGGATAATCCTCAGATTACGGGCCCAGTCAACAAAGTTACTTCCATCATCTTTCAACTTAGCTTTCTCTAGGAACGCTTTAAAATTCAGGGGTGTACTTCACGAGCCATTGATCTACAACATAAATATGCAAAGTTTACTTAGACTATTGTTCAAGATAATGAGTTTAGTTAATCAAATTACTAAAACTCCCACTCAAATTGACATCCCTCAGGCCATCTGAGTGTCACATGATCCAAATCCACCAACTCAAGTCCGATCATCACGTGAGTTGAGGTGGCTTCAATGGTGAATATCATTATGTTGATCATATCTACTATATGACTCATGTTTGACCTTTCGGTGTCTGGTGTTCCGAGGCCATGTCTGTACATGCTAGGCTCGTCAAGTTTAACCCGAGTGTTCTGCGTGTGAAACACTGGCTTGCACCCGTTGTATGTGAACGTAGAGTCTATCACACCCGATCATCACTTGGTGTCTCGACACGACGAACTTTCGCAACGGTGCACACTCGGGGAGAACACAATTCATCTTGAAATTTAAGTGAGGGATCACCTTATAATGCTACCATCGTCCTAAGCAAAACAAGGTGCATAAAAGGATTAACATCACATGCAATTCATAAGTGACATGATATAGCCATGAACTTGTGCTTTTGATCTCCATCTAGAAAGCACCGGCATGCTCTCCATCGTCACCGGCATGACACCCTGATCTTCATCATCTTGATTTCCATCAACGTGTCGCCATCAGGGTTGTCACGCCCAACATGCTTCTACTACTATTGCTACCGTTTAGTGATAAAGTAAAGCATTACATAGCGCTTAATGATTGACACACAGGTCATACAATAATTAAAGACAACCCTATGGCTCCTGCCGGTTGCCGTACTCATCAAAATGCAAGTCGTAATAATCTATACATCACATGATCATCTCATACATCACATATATCACATCATGTAATTGGCCATATCACATCACAACATAGCCTGCAAAAACAAGTTAGACGTCCTCTAATTGTTGTTGCATGTTTTACGTGGCTGCTATGGGTATATAGCAAGAACAATTCTCATCTACGCAAAAACCACAACGGTGATACACTAGTTGCTTTTCAACCTTCTCAAGGACCGCCTTTGTCGAATCCGATCCAACTAAAGTGAGAGAAACTGGTATCCGCAAGCCATCTATTCAACAAGTTGCTGTCGAGGGAACCGGTCTATTCAACAAGTCCCAGTCTTGATCCATGCCAACTCAACGGACACCCTCGGAGATACCTGTAGAGCACCTTTTTAGTCACCCAGTTACGTTGGACGTTTGATACACACAAGGCACTCCTCCGGTATCTGTGAGTTGCATGATCTCATGGTCATAGGAACATATAATTCACATGCGGAAAAAGTAGCAATAAACTAACATGATCAAATGCTACGTTTGTAGTTCGGGTCTTGTCCATCACATCATTCTCCTAATGATGTGATCCCGTTATCAAATGACATATCATGTCCATGGCTAGGAAACTTTAACCATCTTTGATCAACGAGCTAGTTCACTAGAGGCATACTAGGGACTAAGTATTGTCTATTTACCCACACATGTAATGTGTTTCCAATTAATACAATTATAGCATGGATAATAAACGATTATCATGAACAAGGAAATATAATAATAAACACTTTATTTATTGCCTCTAGGGCATATTTCCAACATGACCGAGGGTCATTTTCACCTGGTTGTGATAGGCCCATAGAAACATCTTATAGCACAAGGTCCGAGCCCAACCCACCACAAGATTCCCTCGATATCGACCTGATGCCATAGTTTCCGAATGTAAGAGGGTCCAGGGCAAGACCTGGCGGCATAGCCCCCCTCCAGGTCCCCCATCGCGTCTAACCCTGATACTGTTGATCAGACGGATCTACCCCTTTGACTTTCATCGGACGGGGTTTGACCAAGGGTCATTTCCACCTAGCTGTGATATGTCAGCCCATAGCAACATCTTATAGCAAAAGGTCCAGGCCCAACCCACTGCAAGATTCCCTCGGTATCGACCTGATGCCACATTTTCCGAACGCAAGAGAGCCCAGGGCAAGACCTGGCGGCATAGCCCCCTCCAGGTCCCCCGTCCCGTCTAACCCTAACATTGTTGACCGGGTGGATCTACCCCTTTGACTTTCATTGGACGGGGTTTGATCGAGGGACATTTCCACCTGGCTTTGATAGACCAGCCCATAGGTACACTTCAGATCAAGGTCCAGGCCCAACCCACTGCAAGATTCCCTTAGTGTCGACCCGATGCCACATTTGCCCAACGTAAGAGGGGCCACGGAAAAACCGGGCAGCATTGCCACCCTCCGAGGTCCCCCGTCCCATCTAACCATGAAACTGTTGACCGGATGGATCTACCCCTTTGACTTTCACCGGACGGGGTTTTACCGAGGGACATTTTCACCTGGTTGTGATAGGCCAGCCCATAGCAACATCTTAGCACAAGGTCCGGCCCCAACCCAGCGCAAGATTCCCTTGGTATCGACCCGATGCCACATTTTCCCAATGTAAGAGGGCCCAGGGCAAGACCTGGCGACATAGCCCCCCTCCAGGTCCCCCGTCTCGTCTATGTTGGGGAACGTCGCATGGGAAACAAAAAATTTCCTACGCACACGCAGATCTATCCATGGTGATGAGCATCTACGAGAGGCAGAGTGGATCTACGTACCCTTGTAGATCGCTAAGTGGGAAGCGTTAAGAAACGTGGTTGGTGTAGTTGAACATCTTCGCGATCCAAATCGCCGAGCATCCCGCGATCACATCACGATTCGTCCCGCGATCCAATCACAATCCATCCCGTGAACTCATCATGATCCGTCCTGCGATCTCATCACGATCCGCTCTGCGATCTCATCACGATCCGTCCCGTGAACTCATCACGATCCGTTCTGTGAACTTGTTCACGGTCCTTCCAATCTAGCGCCGAACGGACGGCACCTCCGCGTTTAGCACACGTGCAGCTCGATGACGATCTCCACCGTCTTGATCCAGCAAGAGGAAGTGGAGAGGGAGAAGAGTTCACCGGCAGCGTGATGGCGCTCCGATGATGGTGGTGGAGCAATTCTGGCAGGGCTTCGCCTAAGCACTGCAGAAAACCGATCTAGAGGAGAAACTATGCACTAGAGGAATGGGTAGCACGTGGCTGAAAATTCTGTCCCAAAACCCTAAAATCCTCTAGTATATATAGGAGCAGAGGAGGAGGAGTCTTGGCTGCCAAAAAGCCAGCCCTTGGGTCGACCAAAGCGGGGAGGAGAGGAGGATTCCTCCTCCAATCCTAGTAGGACTAGGATTCCTCCTTTTTTTTGGCCTTTTTCCCTTTGGGCTTTTTCTCCCAGCCGCATGGGCCTTGTGTGGGACTTCCACTAGCCCATAAAAGGCTGGTATTTACTCTCCCACAGCCCATGAAGCCTCTTGGGTCGAAATACCCCTCCCGGTGGTCTCCCGGTACACTACCGACACTCCCGGTACATTACCGATTAGCCCAAAACTTTTCCGGCGACTAAAATGGGACTTCCTATATATCAATATTTACCTCCGGACCATTCCGGAGCTCATCGTGACGTCCGGGATCTCATCCAGGACTCTGAACAACCTTCGGTCACCACCATACATAACTCTATACTACCGAAACGTCACCGAACCTTAAGTGTGCAGACCCTGCAGGTTCGAGAACTATGTAGACATGACCGAGACACCTCTACGGTCAATAACCAATGGCGGGACCTGGATGTCCACATTGGTTCCTACATATTCTACGAAGATCTTTATCGGTTGAACCTTTGTGTCAAGGATTCAGTTAATCCCGTATGATGTTCCCTTTGTTCTTCGGTATGTTACTTGCCCGAGATTCGATCGTCGGTATCTCCATACCTAGTTCAACCTCGTTACCGGCAAGTCTCTTTACTCGTTCCGTAATACAAGATCCCGTGACTAACACTTAGTCACATTGCTTGCAAGGATTTATTGTGATGTTGCATTACCGAGTGGGCCCTGAGATACCTCTCCGTCACTCGGAGTAACAAATCCCAGTCTTGATCCATGCCTACTCAACAGAAACCCTCGGAGATACCTGTAGAGCACCTTTATAGTCACCCAGTTACGTTGCGACGTTTGATACACACAAGGTACTCTTTCGATGTCAGTGAGTTGCATGATCTCATGGTCATAGGAACATATACTTGACATGCAGAAAACAGTAGCAATAAACTGACACGATCATAAGCTACGTTTGTAGTTTGGGTCTTGTCCATCACATCATTCTCCTAATGACGTGATCCCGTTATCAAATGACATCTCATGTCCATGGCTAGGAAACCTTAACCATCTTTTGATCGACGAGCTAGTCTATTAGAGGCATACTAGGGACATGGTTTTGTCTATGTATCCACACATGTATCTAAGTCTTCGATCAATACAATACAACATGTATAATAAACGATTATCATGAACAAGGAAATATGATAATAACTAATTTATTATTGCCTCTAGGGCATATTTCCAACAGTCTAACCCTGACACTGTTGACCGGACGGATCTACCCCTTTGACTTTCACCAGACGGGGTTTGATCGAGGGTCATTTCCACCTGGCTATGATAGGCCAGCCCATAGCAACATCTTAGCACAAGTTCCGGGCCCAACCCAGCGCTAGATTCCCTCAGTATCGACTCGATGCCACGCTTTCCCAATGTAAGAGGGTCCAGGGCAAGACCTGCGGCCCAACCCCCCTCCAGGTCTCCCATCTCGTCTAACCCTGACAATGTTGACCTGACGGATCTACCCTTTGACTTTCACCGGACGGGGTTTGACCGAGGGACATTTCCACCTGGCTATAATAGGCCAGCCCATAGGTTTACTTCGGATCAAGGTCCGGGCCCAACCCACCGTAAGATTCCCTCGATATCGACCCGATGCCACATTTTCCCAACATAAGAGGGCCCAAGGCAAAACTTGGCGGCATTGCCACCCCCCAGGTCCCTCGTCTCATCTAACCCTGACACTTTTGATCGAACAGATCTACCCCTTTGACTTTCACCGGACGGGGTTTGATCGCGGGACATTTTCACCTGGCTGTGATAGGCCAGCCCATAGCAACATCTTATAGCACAAGGTCCGGGCCCAACCCACCACAAGATTCCCTCGGTATCGACCCGATGCCATAGTTTCCGAACGTAAGAGGGCCCAGGGCAAGACTTGGCGGCATAGCCCCCCTCCAAGTTCCTCGTCCCGTCTAATCCTGACACTGTTGACCAGACGGATCTGCCCCTTTGACTTTCACCGTACGGGGTTTGACTGAGGGACATTTTCACCTCGCTGTGATAGGCCAGCCCATAGCAACATCTTATAGCACAAGGTCCGGGCCCAACCCACCACAAGACTCCCTCGGTATCGACCCGATGCCACATTTTCCGAACTTAAGAGGGAGCAGGGCAACACCTGATGGCATAGCCCCCCTCCAGGTCCCTCGTCCCGTCTAACCCTCACACTGTTGACCGGACGGATCTACCCCTTTGACTTTCACCGGACGGGGTTTGAACGAGGGTCATTTCCACCTATCTATGATAGGCCAGCCCATAGCAACATCTTGGCACAAGGTCCGGGCCCAACCCTGCACAAGATTCCCTCGGTATCGACCCAATGCCATATTTTCCCAATGTATGAGGGCCCAGGGCAAGACCTGGTGGCATAGCCCCCCTCCAGGTCCCCCGTCCCGTCTAACCCTGACATTGTTGACCGGATGAATCTACCCCTTTGACTTTCACCGGACGGGGTTTGACCGAGGGACATTTTCACCTGGCTGTGATAGGCCAGCCCATAGCAACATCTTATAGCGCAAGGTCCAGGCCCAACCCACCACAAGATTCCCTCGGTGTCGACCCGATGCCACAGTTTCTGAATGTAAGAGGGCCCAGGGCAAGACTTGGTGGCATAGCCCCCCTCCAGGTCCCCCGTCTTGTCTAACCCTGACACTGTTGACCGGACGGACCTACCCTTTGACTTTCACCGGACGGGGTTGGACCGAGGGACATTTCCACCTGGCTGTGATAGGCCAGCCCATAGGTTTACTTCGGATCAAGGTCCAGGACAAACCCACCACAAGATTCCCTCGGTATCGACCCGATGCCACATTTCCCCAACGTAAGAGGGGCCAGGGCAAATCCTGGCGGCATTGCCACCCCCAGGTCCCCCGTCCCGTCTAACCCTGACACTGTTGATCGAATGGATCTACCCTTTTGACTTTCACCGGATGGGGTTTGACCGATGGACATTTTCACCTGGATTCCACACTCCGTGTGACAGCGGCAGCGACATCCCTGAGGAGGGACACACTCTGAAGACGCATGCGGGGTGCTTGCACTTTCCATCACACTTCCATATGTGTAAGAGGGCCTAGCGCAAGACCTGGTGGCACTGCCAACCCCCCAAGTACCCCGTTCTGTCGAATCCTCGCACTGTTGACCGGACGGATCTACCTCTTTGACTTTCACCGGACGGGGTTTGACCAAGGGGTATTTTCACCTGGCTGTGATAGGTCAGCCCATAGCAACATCTTAGAATAAGATTCCCTCTATGTCGACCCGACGCCAACGTTTCCCCCTTCAGGTGCAAGCGGCAGCGCCGTCCGTCAAGACTATGTGCAGACTATATATAACATGATTTTTAGCGCCTATACACACTGCTAAATAGACGATGCATTGAAAAAATAGTGTGTTGACTATATATAACATGGACATGGGCTATAGACTTCCTAATTAAAATAAATTTTAATACAAGGGAAAGATTTAAAAAAATGCACCTATGCCTACGGTTACACCGTCGGCATAGGTGTAATAAAAAAACTAAGCCTATGCAGACGGTGTAACCGTCGGTGTAGATGTAATAAAAAATAAAATTGCACCTACGCCAATGCTTACACCGTCGGTGTAGCCCGAAAGGTATGCCGACGGCATAACCGTCGGCGTAGGTACGCCCCCGGATCCGCACCTCCTCGGATCAATGACGTGGCACCTGTCGCGGATCGATGATGTGGGCCATCGAAGCTATGCCGACGCTGTCCGTCAGGGCCGTCGGCATATCTTTGATGACATCAAACGAGCATTACTCATCGAGCGGTCGGGCCCGCTGATACGTCGATGGGGTGTCTATGCTGATGACCACCGTAGGCATAGGTGAATCTACGCCGACGGCCTTTGTATGCCGATGGTGGCCATCAGCATAGGTTCATCTATGCCGACGTTTTTTGTACGCCGACGGCGAGGCATTGGTGGTCGGTGTAGGGTGTCGTATGCCGACGGAGGCCGTCGACATAGTTTAGGCTGTCGGCAACAACCCTAATTCTAGTATCAAACTCCATGTACCCATCACCCTTGACCTCACCGCCTCTAACTACACCAACTGGCGAGAGCTTTTCTCGTCGCTGTTGGCCGATACGGCCTCACCTCTCATGTCATCAGCGACACCGGCGCTACACCTTCCAATACCTCGCCAACATCAGATTGGGGCCACGACGACTACACTGTCTCTCTCATGGATCTACGACTCCATCTCTGCTGACCTCCTCGACATCGTCATGCGCCCAGGCTTCACGGCGCGCACCATCTGGGATGCCATTGAGAATCTTTTCCATGACAACAAAAAGCATCGGGCCATCCAGCTGGAGGCGGAGTTCAGGAACACTCCGCAAGATGACATGACGATCAGCGACTACTGCGCCAAGCTCAAGTCCCTTGCTAATTCTCTCGTGGATGTCGGTCAGACAATCAGTGATGAAACACTTGTTCTCACCCTCCTGCGCGGCCTCAATGATAGCTTCGCCCACCTACGCTCCTTCGTGCCGTTTCAAGTGCCTTTTCCCACGTTCCTCCAGACCCGCTCGGCGCTGATCCTTGAAGAATCTCAAAAGAAAACTAAAGCCAAGAACACCGCCTTCACCGCCCTTTGGTCCAGCGGCAACAACATCATCCCAAGCGTGGATGGTGAGCATGCACCCCCCTCCACCGGCTGTGGAGGCGACCGCTACGGCAGGCGTGGAACATGCTCCTCCTCCACTGGCTTTCAACACTCGTTCAACTGCGGTGACAACGGTGGCGGACGAGGACGTGGCGGAGGACGTGGTGGCTACGGACGTGGCCGCGACAATCCGTGGCAGTTCAACCCGTGGACTGGTGCTCCTACGCATGCTCATCTGATTCAGCAGTAGCAGCCGGCTCCATGGCAGCAGCAGTAGCAGCCCCCCTCCTGGCAGGCACGTCCATGGCAGGCTCCCACTCAAGGACTGATTGGTCCTCACCCCAACAATGCACCTCAGGCCTACACTGCATATGGCTCTCTACACAACAACACCAATATGCTACCGTTGTATTCTTCAAGCCCGGTAGTCGACCCAGCACTACTTGCGGCTCTCAACAATATGCAGCTCCCCGGTACACATGAGTGGTACATGGACTCTGGCGCATCCGACCATGGTAACTTCGATTCTCTCATACCATCTACTTCCTCTCAATCTATCACTATTGGTAATGGTGCTACTATTCCAATTACACACATAGGTTCATATGCTCTAACTAGCACTTCTATTCCTCTCTATTTGCGCAAAATTCTATTTTTTCTGCAAATTATCAAAAATCTAGTCTCTGTTCGACAGTTCACCACTGATAATTCTTGTTCCGTTGAATTTGACCCTTATGGTTTTTCTCTGAAGGATCTTCTCACTGGGATCGTGATTCTTCGATGCAAAAGCTCCGGTCCTCTTTACCCAGTTTTGCAATCCAAACATGAAGCCCACGTCACCACGTCTCCATCAGACATCTGGCATCGTCATCTTGGTCATCCTGGCTCACACACCATGTCATGCCTCCATCAACTTCACAAGATCCCCTACAATAAAGCCGTCTCTCCTTTATGTCATGCTTGTCAATTAGGAAAACATGTTAGGTTACTGTTTTTCCCATCACAATCTAATATTGTTCGTTCGTTTGAGCGTCTCCATTGTGATATTTGGACATCTCCTATTCCTAGTTCCTCTGGCTAGATGATTTTACCCATTATTTTTGGAGTTTTCCTCTTCACAAAAAGTCCGATGTTCATGCCTTCTTTCTTACTTTTTATGCCTATGCCTCTACCCAATTTAACTTATCCATTCAATCATTCCAATGTGATAATGGCCGAGAATTTGACAACACCAAATTGGACATCTCTTGTAGTACCCATGGAATCCTTTTTTGCTTTTCATGCCCATATACATCTCAACAAAATGGCAAAGCTGAGCGAGCTATTCGCACTACCAACGATGTCGTTCGCACCCTCGTCTTCCAAGCCTCTCTTCCATCCACTTTTTGGGCTGAAGCTTTACACACTGCCACTTATTTAATTAACATCCAACCCACCACTTCATCACCTTCTAATACACCTTTCTTTCTCCTACATGGCCACCATCCGCGATATACTGACCTTCGTGTCTTTGGGTGCTTATGCTATCCCAACACCTCTTCTACTTCACCACATAAACTAGCTCCTCGTGCCACTCGTTGTATATTCCTTGGCTATCCTTCTCGGCATTGCGGATATCGCTGCCTTAATCTAAACATTCGATGGATCATTATTTCTCGTCATGTCACATTCGACGAGTCCACCTTTCCATACGCTCCATCCCCAAGCCCCACCATACCCCCTACCATCAACGTATTCGATCCTATAACGCTTGACCCTACTCCTGTTGTCGCATCCCACCATCCTACCGCGTCACCAACTAATGTCGTAGCAGTGCCTAATCCTGCCATGACAACCAATTCCTATACCACGATAGCGCCCCCACCAGAGCCACCATCTCCTTTGTCCCCCGGATCCCACACCTCTGTCGTCTCACCTCCGGTTACACCTGAGCCATCACCTACCACCAACAATACTTTTTCTAGCCCCGCCCCACCAGCCTCTCCGCCCGTCGACCGTCCACGACGCACCACCGAAAAACTACCTCCGCCGATAGATCATCTTAATCTTTCTGCCACAATAACCTCTCCTATTCCACATAATTACCTGGTCGCCCTTCGTGATGCAATGGCACTTGGACTCTTATCCCTCCACCACTGGGTACAAATATAGTTAGTGGCAAATGGATATTTCGCCATAAGTTTCATTCCGATGGTTCCCTTGCTCGTCACAAAGCTTGGTGGGTAGTGCGGGGATTCACACAACCACCTGGCATTGATTTCGATGAAACTTTCAGCCCGGTGGTCAAACCTGCCACCATACGGGTGGTTCTTTCTCTTGCTCTTTCTAAGTCTTGGACAATTCACCAACTAGATGTAAAAAATGCATTCTTACACGGAAATCTTAACGAAGAAGTCTACAGTCAACAACCTTCTGGATTTGTTGATGCTCATTTTCTTACGCATGTTAGTCGTCTCCAAAAATCTCTATATGGTCTCAAACAGGCTCCTCGCGCATGGTTTCAATGTTTTGCTACTTATGCTCGTTCTATTGGCTTTGTCGAATCTAAGTCTGACACTTCTCTCTTTGTCTTTCATCATGGGACAACTACATCATAGCTCCTTCTCTATGTCGATGATATTATTCTTACAACTTCTTCTACAACCACCGTTCAAAAAATTATTTCTCAACTTAGCCATGAATTCTCCATGAAAGATCTTGGTCAGCTTCACCATTTTCGTGGCATCTCTGTCACTTGTACTCCCACTACTCTTCATCTATATCAACGTCAGTATATTCTCGATATTCTCTCACGTGCAGGCATGACTGAGTGCAATCCTTCTCCTACACCTATTGACACTAAATCTAAACTTTCTTCTAACGCTAGTTTGCCGGTTTCCGATCCATTCCAGTACCGTAGTCTTGTAGGAGCACTTCAATATATAAATTTAACCAGACCAGAAATTTCATACGCCGTTCATCAAGTCTGTATTCACATGCATGATCCTCGTGAACCTCATTTTCTATTACTCAAACGAATTCTCCATTATCTTAAAGGAACTCTTGATCTTGGTCTCATTCTTCATTCATCCTCCACACACAATCTAGTTGCCTATTCGGATGCTGATTGGGCTGGATGCTCGGATACTCGTTGCTCTATGTCTGGGTTCTGTGTATTTTTGGGAGATAATTTAGTCTCGTGGTCTTCTCGCCGTCAACCGACAGTTTCTCGAAGCAGTGCTGAAGCTGAATATCACGCAGCCGCTACAGCCATAGCTGAGACTTGTTGGCTGTGTCATTGATTACTTGAGCTTCAATGCCCTCTCGACAGCGCCACTATTGTTTATTGTGACAACATCTCTGCAGTTTACATGTCTGCCAACCTGATGCAACATCGTCGTACTAAACACATTGAGTTGGATATGCATTTTTTTCTGGAGAAGGTTGTAATTGGAGCTTTGTGGGTACTACATGTTCCTTCTTCATGTCAGTTTGCGGACATCTTTACCAAAGGACTGCCAACACCATTGTTCCTAGAGTTTAGGTCCAGTCTTCACATCGGAGACGGTCTATTCCTACGTTTAGACCGTGGGGGCGTGTTTGATAACTCTACGAGATCATGTTCGAGTCCATTAGGAAAACGAGATCATACCATATCGTGAGTTTACCATGTATAGTTCAGACCGACCTAGATTTACTTGTGTTGCAAGTTTGTAAATGTATATGTATACTCATCAATGTAACCATCGGGGTGTGCACTTTCTGCAGCCCAAACATATTTTATTACACCCTCGAGTCTACTTAAACATATATAAAAAACTTCTAAATTACCTGGATGCATACTACTTTATTTATTTTATTTTTATTTTACAGTATCTATTCTACCAAGATTTAATCCTTGCAAGTAACGAGTTCAAGTGTCTTGACAACCCTCTTATTCACGTTGGGTGCAAGTGTTTGATTTTGTGTGTGTAGGTTCTATTGAAAGGAATTTGCTTGGTTCACCTATTGGTTCGATAACTTTGGTTCTCATTGAGGGAATACTTATCTTGACTGTACTGCATCCCCCTTCTATTTGGGGAAAATCCCAACATAGTTTAGATCACAAGTAGCACACCTCATGAGAGGCCGAACATCCATCCCCCCAACCGGACAACCGACACCTGCCTGCCTGCATGGACGGGCCCGAGGCTCATGTATCTCCCTCTTGCTTACCCCTTCATGGACTAGCCTATAAATGTGCCTCCTCCTTCTCATTTCTAGGGTTAGCAAAGTGATGGCTCTGTTGGAGAACGCTGCATGGGAAACAAAAAATTTCCTACATTCACACAAGACCTATCCATGGTGATGAGCATCTACGAGAGGGAGAGTGGATCTATGTACCCTTGTAGATCGCTAAGCGGGAAGCGTTAAGAAACGTGGTTGATGTAGTCGAACGTCTTTGCGATCCAAATCACCGAGCATCCCACGATCCAATCACAATCCGTCCCGCGATCCAATCATGATCCGTCTCGTGAACTTGATCACGATCCGTCCCGCGAACTCGATCACGGTCCTTCCAATCTAGTGCCAAATGGACGGCACCTCCGCGTTCAACACATGTACGGCTTGATGATGATCTCTGCCGTCTTGATCCATCAAGAGGGAGCAGAGAGGAAGAAGATTTCTCTAGCAGCATGATGGCGCTCCGATGATGGTGGTGGAGCTATTCCGGCAGGGCTTTGCCTAAGCACTGCAGAAATCCAATCTAGAGGAGAAACTATGCACTGGAGGAACGGGCAGCATGTGGCTAAAATTCTATGAAAAAACCCTAAAACCTCCAGTATATATAAGAGGGAGGGAGGAGAGGACTTGGCCAAAGTGGGGAGGAGAGGAGGACTCCTCCTCCAACCCTAGTAGGACTAGGATTCCTCCTTTTTGGCCCTTTCCCACCTTTTTCCCTTTGGGCTTTTCTTCCGTAGCCGCATGGGCCTTGTGTGGGACTTCCACCAGCCCACAAAAGGCCGGTATTTATTCTCCCACAGCCCATGAAGCCTCTTGAGTCTAAATACCCCTCCCGGTGGTCTCTCGGTACACTACCGGCACTCCCGGTACACTACCGATTAGCCCGAAACTTTTCCGGCAACCAAAACAGGACTTCCTATATATGAATCTTTACCTCCGGACCATTACGGATCTCCTCGTGATGTCTAGGATCTCATTTGGGACTCCGAACAACCTTCAGTCCCCACCATACATAACTCTATACTACCGACACGTCACCAAACCTTAAGTGCGCAGACCCTGCGGGTTCGAGAACTATGTAGACATGACCGAGACACCTCTACGGTCAATAACCAATAGCGGGACCTGGATGCCCATATTGGTTCCTACATACTCTATGAAGATCTTTATCGGTCGAACCTCTATGTCAAGGATTCAGTTAATCCCGTATGATGTTCCCTTTGTTCTTCGGTATGTTACTTGCCTGAGATTTGATCGTCGGTATCTCCATACCTAGTTCAACCTCGTTACCGGCAAGTCTATTTACTCGTTCTGTAATACAAAATCCCGTGACTAACACTTAGTCACATTGCTTTCAAGGCTTATTGTGATGTTGTATTACCGAGTGGGCCCTGAGATACCGCTCCGTCACACGGAGCAACAAATCGCAGTCTTGATCCATGCCAACTCAACAGACACCCTCGGAGATACCTATAGAGCATCTTTATAGTCACCCAGTTACGTTGCGACATTTGATACACACAAGGCACTCCTCCGATGTCCGTGATTTGCGTGATCTCATGGTCATAGGAACATATACTTAACATGCGGAAAACAGTAGCAATAAACTGACACGATCATATGCTACGTTTGTAGTTTGGGTATTGTCCATCACATCATTCTACTAATTATGTGATCCCGTTATCAAATGACATCACATGTCAAGGGCTAGGAAACTTTGACCATCTTTGATCAACGAGCTAGTTCACTAGAGGCATACTAGGGACATAGTGTTGTCTATTTACCCACACATGTAATGTGTTTCCAATCAATACAATTATAGCATGGATAATAAACGATTATCATGAACAAGGAAATATAATAATAAACACTTTATTTATTGCCTCTAGGGCATATTTCCAACAGTCTCCCACTTGCACTAGAGTCAATAATCTAGTTCACATAACTATGTGATTTACATTGTAATGAATCGAACACCCATGTAGTTCTGGTGTTGATCATGTTTAGCCCTTGGAAGAAGTTTAGCCAACGGGTCTGCAACATTTAGATCTGTGTGCACTTTGCAAATATTTATGTCCTTCTCCTCGATGTAATCACGGATGGAGTTAAAGCGTCGCTTTATGTGTCTGGACCTCTTGTGAAACCTTGGTTCCTTGGCCAGAGCAATGGCACCAGTGTTGTCACAAAACAGGTTCATTGGATTCAGTGCACTAGGCACTGCTCCAAGATCTGTCATGAACTGCTTCATCCAGACACCTTCCATCACTGCCTCCGAGGCTGTGATGTACTCCGCTTCGCACGTAGAATCAGCAACCACGCTTTGCTTGGAACTGCACGAGCTTACCGCTCCCCGTTGAGAATAAATACGTATCCGGTTTGTGACTTAGAGTCATCCGGATCAGTGTCAAAGCTTGCATCGACGTAACCCTTTACGACGAGCTCTTCATCACCTCCATAAATGAGAAACATTTCCTTAGTCCTTTTCAGGTACTTCAGGATATTCTTAACCGCTGCCCAGTGTTCCATTCCAGGATCACTTTGAAACCTTTCGGCCATACTTATGGCAAGGCTGACATCCGGTCTTGTGCACAACATTGCATACATGATAGAGCCTATGGCTGAAGCATAGGGGATGACACTCATCTTTTCTCCATCTTCTGCAGTCACAGGGCACTGAGTCTTACTCAACTTCACACCTTGTAACATAGGCAAGAACCCCTTCTTGGACTGATCCATTTTGAACTTCTTCAAAACTTTATCAAGGTATGTGCTTTGTGAAAGTGCTATTAAGCGTCTCAATCTATCTCTATAGATCTTAATGCCTAATATGAAAGCAGCTTCTCCTAGGTCCTTCATTGAAAAACTCTTGGTCAAATATTCCTTCACGCTTTCCAGCATTTCCATATTGTTTCCAATCAGCAATATGTCATCCACATATAATGTTAGAAACTCTATAGAGCTCCCACTCACTTTCTTGTAAATACAAGCTTCTCCATAAACTTGTATAAACTCAAACACTTTGATCACCTCGTCAAAGTGCTTATTCCAACTCCGAGATGCTTGCACCAGCCCATAAATGGATCGCTGGAGTTTGCAAACTTTGTCAGCATTATCTGGATCGAAAAAACCTTCTGGTTGCATCATATACAACTCTTCCTCAAGGAAACCGTTGAGGAACGCCGTTTTGACATCCATCTGTCAAATTTCATAATCGAAATAAGCAACTATTGCCAACATGATTCTGATAGACTTAAGCATCGCTACGGGTGAGAATGTCTCATCGTAGTCAACTCCTTGAACTTGTGAAAAACCCTTTGCCACAAGTCGAGCTTTATAGACGGTGACATTACCGTCTACGTCTGTCTTCTTCTTAAAGATCCATTTGTTCTGAATGGCCTTTCGCCCTTCAGGTAATACTTCCAAAGTCCATACTTTGTTTTCATACATGGATCCCATCTCGGATTTCATGTCCTCTAACCATTTCTTGGAATCCGGGCCCATCACTGCTCCTCCAAAGCTCGTAGGTTCATTGTTGTCCAACAACATGATCTCCAAGACAGGGTTGCCGTACCACTCACGAGTAGTACGCGGCCTTGTCGACCTATGAGGTTCAATAGTAGCTTGATCCAAAGCTTCATGATCATCATCCTTAACTTGCTCTTCTACCGTCATAGTTTCCATAGAAACATCTTTCTGCGTTGCGCTACTTTTTGGTTGAAGTAAAGATTCAATAACCTCATCAAGCTCTATTTTCCTCCCACTCAATTCTTTCGAGAGAAACTCTTTCTCAAGAAATGTTCCGTTCTCAACGACAAACACTTTGCCTTCGGATCTGAGATAGAAGGTATACCCGACTGTCTCTTTCGGGTATCCTATGAAGAAGCATTTTTTCGCTTTGGGTTCTAGCTTTTCAGGCTGAAGCTTTTTGACATAAGCATCACATTCCCAAACTTTAAGAAACGACAACTTTGGCCTCTTGCCAAACCATAGTTCATATGGCATCGTCTCAACGGATTTTGATGGTGCCCTATTTAAAGTGAATGCAGCTGTCTCTAATGCATAACCCCAAAACGATAGTGGCAAATCAGCAAGAGACATCATAGAACACACCATATCTAATAAGGTTCGATTACGACATTCGGACACACCATTACGCTGTGGTGTTCTGGGCGGTGTCAACTGTGAAACAATTCCACATTGTCTTAAGTGACTGCCAAACTCATAACTCAGATATTCACCTCCTCGATCAGATCGCAGGAACTTAATCTTCTTGTTATGATGATTCTCAACTTCACTCTGAAATTGCTTGAACTTTTCATCTGTTTCAGACTTGTGTTTCATTAAGTAAATATACCCATATCTACTTAAGTCATCAGTGAAGGTGAGAAAATAACGATATCCACCATGCGTTGTAACATTCATTGAACCGCACACATTAGTATGTATGATTTCCAATAAGTCACTCGCCCGTTCCATTGTTCCAGAGAACAGTGTTTTAGTCATCTTGCCCATGAGGCATGGTTCACATGTGTCAAGTGATTCAAAATCAAGCGACTCCAAAAGTCCATTAGCATTGAGCTTCCTCATGCATTTTACACCAATATGACCTAAACTGCAGTGCCACAAGAAAGTGGTACTATCATTATCAACTCTACATCTTTTGGCATCAATGTTATAAACATGTGTGTCATCACTATCAAGATTCAATATGAATAAACCCCTCACGTTGGGTGCATGACCATAAAAGATATTACTCATATAAATAGAACAACCTTTATTTTCTGATTTAAATGAGTAACCGTCTCGCAATAAACAAGATCCAGATATAATGTTCATGCTTAACGCAGGCACTAAATAACAATTATTCAGGTTCATCACTAATCCCGATGGTAATCGAAGAGAGAGCATGGTGATGGTGATCACATCAACCTTGGAACCATTTCCCACGCGCATCGTCACTTCATCCTTTGCTAGCCTTCGTCTATTCTGTACTTCCTGTTTTGAGTTGCAAATGTGAGCAACCGAACCAGTATCAAATACCCAGGCACTACAACGAGAGCTAGTAAGGTACACATCAATAACATGTATATCATATATACCTTGTTTGTCGTTGGCCGCCTTCTTGTCAGCCTGGTACTTGGGGCAGTTCCGCTTCCAGTCACCAGTTCCCTTGCAATGAAAGCACTCAGTTTTTGGCTTAGGTCCATGCTTGGGCTTCTTTACAGGAGTAGCAACTACTTTGCCATCCTTCTTGGTTTTACCCATCTTGCCCTTGCCCTTGCCATTCTTCTTGAAACTAGTGGTTTTATTGACCATCAACACTTGATGTTCTTTCTGGATTTCAAACTCAACGACTTTTAGCATCGCAAACAGCTCGACGACTGACTTGTTCATCCCGTGCATGTTATAGTTCATCACAAAGCTCTTGTAACTAGGTGGCAGTGTTTGAAGAACTTTGTCAGTGATCGCCTCTGGCGGAAGGGCAATTCCCAACTCCGCTAGACGAGTCGAATACCCAGACATTCTGAGTATATGTTCATTGATAGACCCGTTCTCCTCCATCTTTCAAGCATAGAACTTATCGGAGGTCTCATACCTCTCGATTCGGTCATTCTTCTGAAAGATAAACTTCAACTCCTGGAACATCTCATGTGCTCCATGATGTTCAAAACGTCTTTGAAGTCCCGGTTCTAAGCCATACAATATTACACACTGAACTATTGAGTAATCTCCAGAACATGCCTCCCAAGCGTTCTTAACGTCTTCGGAGGTCATGTCTTCTTGTTGGTCACCAAGCGGTGCATCAAGGACATATGATTTCTGGGAAGCCGTGAGGATAATCCTCAGATTACGGGCCCAGTCAACAAAGTTACTTCCATCATCTTTCAACACAGCTTTCTCTAGGAACGCATTAAAATTCAAGGGTGCTACTGTGCGAGCCATTGATCTACAACATAAGTATGCAGAGGTTACTTAGACTATTGTTCAAGATAATGAGTTTAGTTAATCAAATTACTAAAGCTCCCACTCAAATTGACATCCCTCAGGTCATCTGAGTGTCACATGATCCAAATTCACCAACTCAAGTCCGATCATCACGTGAGTTGAGGTGGTTTCAATGGTGAACATCATTATGTTCATCATATCCACTATATGACTCATGTTCGACCTTTCGGTCTCTTGTGTTCCGAGGCCATGTATGTACATGCTAGGCTCATCAAGTTTAACCTGAGTGTTCTGCATGTGCAACACTGGCTTGCACCCGTTGTATGTGAACGTAGAGTCTATCACACCCGATCATCACATGGTGTCTCGACACGACGAACTTTCGCAACGGTGCACACTCGAGGAGAACACAATTCATCTTGAAATTTAAGTGAGGGATCACCTTATAATGCTACCGTCATCCTAAGAAAAACAAGGTGCATAAAAGGATTAACATCACATGCAAATCATATGTGACATGATATGGCCATGAACTTGTGCTTTTGATCTCCATCTAGAAAGCACCGACATGATCTCCATCGTCACCGGCATGACACCATGATCTCCATCATCTTGATCTCCATCAACGTGTCGCCATCGGGGTTGTCGCGCCCAACATGCTTCTACTAATATTGCTACCGTTTAGCGATAAAGTAAAGCATTACATAGCGCTTAATGATTGACACAGAGGTCATACAATAATTAAAGACAACCCTATGGCTCCTCCCGGTTGCCGTACTCATGGACATGCAAGTCATGATAATCTATACATCACATGATCATCTCATACATCACATATATCACATCATGTAATTAGCCATATCACATCAAAACATACCCTGCAAAAACAAGTTAGACATCCTCTAATTGTTGTTGCATGTTTTACGTGGCTGCTACGGGTATCTAGCAAGAACAATTCTCATCTACGCAAAACCACAACGGTGATACACTAGTTGCTTTTCAACCTTCTCAAGGACTGCCTATGTCGAATCCGATCCAACTAAAGTTTGAGAAACTGGCACCCGCAAGCCATCTATGCAACAAGTTGCGGTTGAGGGAACCGGTCTCTCATAAGCGTACGAGTAATGTCTGTCCAGGCCGCTTCATCTCACAATACCGCTGAACCAAAAAACGACCAAGGGAGGAAGAAATCTAAGCATCAACGCCCACAAACTCTTTGTGTTCTACTCAAGATCTCATCTATACATAGACCTAGCTCTGATACCATTGTTGGATAACGTTGCATGGGAAACAAAAAATTTCCTACGTTCACGCAAGACCTATCCATGGTGATGAGCATCTATGAGAGGGAGAGTGGATCTACGTACCCTTGTAGATCGCTAAGCGGGAGGCGTTAAGAAACGCGGTTGGTGTACTCGAATGTCTTCGCGATCCAAATCGCTGAGCGTCTCGCGACCAATCACGATCCGTCCCGCGAACTTGATTATGATCCGTCCCGCGAACTCGATCACGGTCCTTCCGATCTAGCGCCGAACGGACGACACCTCCGTGTTCAGCACACGTACGGCTTGATGATGATATCCGCCGTCTTGATCCAGCAAGAGGGAGCGGAGAGGAAGAAGAGTTCTCTGGCAGCATGACGGCACTCCGGCGATGGTGGTGGAGCTATTCTGGCAGGGCTTCGCGTAAGCACTACTGAAATCCGATCTAGAGGAGAAACTATGCACTAGAGGAACAGGCAGCACGTGGCTAAAATTCCGTGCAAAAACCCTAAAACCTCCAGTATATACAAGAGGGAGGCAGGAGAGGACTTGGCGCAAGGGCCAATCCTCCTTGGTTTGTCCTAAGCAGGGAGGAGAGGAGGACTCCTCCTCCAATCCTAGTAGGACTCGGATTCCTCCTTTTTGGCCTTTTTCCACCTTTTTCCCTTTGGGCTTTTCTTCCCTAGCCGCATGGGCCTTGTGTGGGACTTCCACCAGCCCACAAAAGGCTGGTATTTATTCTCCCATAGACCATGAAGCCTCTTGGGTCGAAATACCCCTGCCGGTGGTCTCCCGGTACACTACCGACACTCCCGGTTGTCGGGACCCCGATCCTAAGTCATATGATTCCATACCGTAACAAGTCACATCACTTTGCGGCCTCACGCATGGTACTCCACGGCTGTCACCTTACCTTGGCCGGGACCGTTTGCGTATTTTGGCTCACGTATGTGAACATGTCGCTGGCAATCACACAACAAAGAACCCGGGCCGACATGACTAGTCATAGAACCCAAGTGGCACATCCATACGGAAACAGGCATACATAACCCAGCAATGCAGGTGTCGGTCTCAAGCGTGTGTAGACGAGTCGTAGCAAGCTACAAGGACTCCATTACGTCGCGATACACGAATGTCATCACTACACGTAGACGAGTCGTAGCAGGCTACGGGGACTCCATTATACTGCGAGACATTTCCCCGAAAGGACAGACACAACAGCAAAGAAGGATACATGTCGGTCAATCAATGTGTCCGGAGCAGTAGCAAACTACCATGGCTCGGTGGAAGCACAAAGAGGCAGTTTCCCATAAAGAGTACTACTAAAGGCACACGACTAGGTGTCGGATCCCATACATACCGTTGCACGTCACACGTACGCACGACATGCCCGATATGCATAGATACAACTATGGCATCACAACATAACCATACAACAACATGACTTTTATTTAAGAGACTCAGACGAGCCTTGCATAATATGTTCTTACAGATAGGGGTCACATGACCCGGCACTCAAGTCATACAAACATAGTCATACAAGCTAGCGGAAACTTAAGCTGTCTGAGTACAGACGGCAAAATATAAAAAAGAGGCACATGGCCTGACTATCTACAGCCCACCACACGGGCAAGATCGTAGCTGGGACACCAGCTATTCGGCATTGTTAACGTCTAGATAGAACCCACCTGATGGGTCCTGGTTCTCTTCTGCAACATTAATTAAGCAAGGATGAGTACAATCGTACTCAGCAAGTCTTTAAAACAGACCTAGTCTATTTATGCTCATGTATCAACAAGGGGGTGGTGGAGTTTATGCAGAATGCTAGCTTTGACTCATGGCTAACCTACACTACTCAATTTTAACTCCTTGTTACAATTTTAGTTATCGCACACGAGTCCACTACCTCCATCACAATACACTACCATGGATTCACCTTCCCCTTCCGGAAGAGTGCCATCCACGGTACTCACACTTGTCTTGATATTTGTAGGAGTATCCATTTGCTTATCTATGAACAACATAAGTTCTCCAAGTAGTCCATATCCGAGGACGCGGCTATTCGAATAGTTTCATACCCTGCAAGGGTGTACTTCTTCACACACGCTCTCGCCACTTATCGCTGTGTGCCATAAACCATGCACCTCGACAACCTTCAAGCGGATGCCCAGCGAGGGAGTCGACCACGACCGTCAATCACATAAGACCTCTAGTCCAAGCTACCGCCTATTTGAGACTGACCCGCACGGAAGTCCGGACGAAGTTTCCGCTACGGTCCCAAACGATGTGCGCAGGGTTCCCAATCCCACCTTTCGGGTGACCCTTGGTACACCGTGCCACTGCCTACCGCGTCATAACCCACCCCGAGGGTCCGCGCTACGCACGGCCTCCAGCATGCTATAAACACCAAAAACTACTTGCAATACCTGGACCAAAGACTAAGCGACTGAAAAGTCAAGCGGGGTCATATTTCAGGGCCCAGCATGTGGTAGTAACTAGTCTTGGATCACAAACACGGAACCCAGTTCCTAAGAACGGTCCCAGTGAGACAACCCGCTATGTACTCCTACATAGCCTCTCATCGCTACCTTTTACCAAAACGGATTCATCATGAGCTCATCACATCAGAACAACACAGTTTCACTCCGGTTCATCACCCAGATGAAACAGACGTGACACAACTCTAAGTATAGCAAGCATAGCATGAAAGTAAGCTAAGCACATCATGGCACAAGCATCTACCAGGTATGCTAGGTTGCAAGGTTTAGCTATTTACTGTGACAAGATCATGTCATGCAGAAGATTAGGTTTGTCTACCGTGTACGACTGACATGTGATCATTTATCCTAATGCAATAAACAAGAGCAGGAGCGAGAGAGAGTGGGTTGCGGAGGAGTTCTCTCCTTCGTCGGGGTACGGAGTAGTATCCTCCGGATTAGGGCCTACCGCAACGCAAATAAAATCATTCAATACAAGCAGATGCAACAATATGATGCATGATCATGGCATAGTAGTATGCATAAGTGAGCTAATGTAACTAGTGATCATATCAATTTGAAATGGGTTTGAATATAGGTTCAAAGTTGCTCTCATTTCAAATTCCATATATTGACCTAATGTTAAAATGTCCATGTTTACCTATTTAGGTTGCTCTAACATGCGTGAAAATAGCACCATTGGATTCATTGGATTTTTCTGATAAATTTTCATATATAAATTATTTTCATCTGACTTACAAATTAATTTATATGATTTTTCAAATTTTAAACAATTTCTGGAATTATTTTTAATAAGAAATTGATTTAATGCGTCAGCCTGAGGTCATGCTTGCGTCAGCAAGTCATCAGACCCGACCAGAGTCAAACCTGACATGTGGGGTCCACATGTTAGTGACTGGTTAACTTAATTAACTAATTAAAACTAATCCTAACTATTTAGCAGACCTGGGCCCACATGTCATTGACTAATTAGTTTAGTTAATTATTTTATTCCTAATCAAGATTAGCCAGGGGCTGGACCCACCTGTCAGGGGTCAACCCCCGTGGTCAAACTGACTAAAGCCACCGACGTTGAGCCACCGGCGACTCCAGGAACGGCGGAGGGGCTCGGAAACCCACCTCCGACGACCAAATCCACGGCGGATGGTCTCAAACGGGAGCCTATGCACGCGCACGTCCATCTGGGCACATCCCCGAGGCTAGGATGGCCTGGAACGTCACCGACGACGACCTTGGCGGACGGCAGCGCTCGGGCTCCGCTGAAACTACGGCTACAGACCTCATCGACATGCGCTCATAGCACCTACGACACCTACAGGACTCTACGAACTCGATGACATCCCCAGAATGACCTACTGGTCACCGGAGTTGTCATCGGCGACGAGAACGGCGGCGACCGGAATTCGGGCTCGAGCCAAAGCTCAGCTACGGGCCTCGAAATCGAACGGAAGGAGAGGGGAAATGCTCGGGGGCTCAGTGCGGGTGCTGAGGCCACGAACTTGAGCTCGGGGACGGCTTGAAGGCGAAGAATCTACGGCGGCGAGCTTCTGCCTCGAGGAGGAAGAAGAGGTCAGGGTTCCCTCGATGGAGCTCTGGGCGGCAATTCCTTCGGCGAGGAGGACCAGGGCGTCTAGGTGGAGCTTCTGCCTCCGCTACAGCAAGGGGGATGGACGGAGACGAGCTGGGGACGGCGAGCTATGGAGCGGCCATGGCGGAGCCAAGAGGAGAAGAGGGAAAAGCGGGGAAGAGGAGGGAGAGAGCGGCGGGGAAGCGTCTCGGAGCTTATCCCCGTCATCGCGCTGGCGAGGGAGGGGCCAGGCAGGCAGCTGCGTGGCGCCACCGACGTGAGCGCACGGCGGCCACACGCCGCGCCTACTGGACGCCAGGAGGAAGAAGACCCTCCTAGGCCAAATGGGCCAGCAGGTAAGCTCCCTCTCTCTCTTTCTCTTTTTCCTTTCTTCTGTTTTCTATTTTTCTGACCTGTGTTTATTTTATTTCCAGGTTCAAATAACTTTCAAAATATCCCCAAACAATGATAGTGGCGCCACCGACGTGAGCGCACGGCGGCACCGGAACGCCATCGGGGCCATCATCGTGACGGCGATCTACTCCAACAACTCCGTCATCTTCCCCAACACCTCCATCACCTTCCCCCATCTATATACATCGGTCCACTCTCCCGCAACCCGCGGTACCCTCTACTTGAACATGGTGCTTTATGCTTCATATTATTATCCAATGATGTGTTGCCATCCTATGATGTTTGACTAGATTTTTGTTGTCCTATGGGTTGATTGATGATCATGATTGGTTTGAGTTGCATGTTTTATTATTGGTGCTTTCCTATGGTGCTCTTCGTGTCACGCAAGCATGAGGGATACTCTTTTTAGGGTGTTGGAATATGTTCATGATTCGCCTATGGTGGGTTGCTTGAGTGACAGAAGCATAAACCCGAGTAGGTGAGTTGTTGCATATGGGAGTAAAGAGGACTTGATACCCTATAATGCTATGGTTGGGTTTTACCTTAATGATCTTTAGTAGTTGTGGATGCTTGCTAGAGTTCCAATCATAAGTGCATATGACCCAAGTAGAAAAAGTATGTTAGCTTATGCCTCTCCCTCACTTAAAATTGCAATAATGTTGACCGATCTAGTTATCGATTGCCTAGGGACAATTTCGCAACTCCTACCACCACTTTTCCACACTCGGTAAACTAAATTAGTTATTTCTTTATCTTAGCAGCCCCAGTTTTTATTTATGTGCTTCTTATTATCTTGCAAACCTATCCCGTTACACCTACAAAGTACTTCTACTTTCATACTTGTTCT
Organism: Hordeum marinum; assembly: GCA_022496015.1. Lineage (NCBI taxonomy): Eukaryota > Viridiplantae > Streptophyta > Magnoliopsida > Poales > Poaceae > Hordeum > Hordeum marinum. The sequence continues at coordinate 106,430,020 of CM039676.1, read as the reverse complement.
AGGTAAAGTGAACGTTAAGTCTGCGTAGAGTTGTATCAGTGGTCGATAGAACTTGAGGGAATATTTTTTCTACCTTTAGCTCCTCGTTGGGTTAGACACTCTTAATTATTGAGAAAGGGTACAATTGCCCCCTATACTTGTGGGTTATCAAGACCTTTTTCTAGCGTCATTGCCGGGGAGCAATAGCGTGGGGTAAATATTCTCATGTGTGCCTGTTTGCTTTATCACTAAGTAGATTTTATTTGCTGTTCTAAGTTTTTCTCTATATTTAGTTATGGATATGAACACAAAATACCAAAAAATTAGGTGTACTTGCTACCCATGGAGATGGGGAACCTCCTAAAACCCTCGATGCTCGTTATGTGAAAGATGTTATGCACTACTTTAATAATCCTGAGAAAACCCCATTGAATTATATAATGGGATACACATTGGATCAACATCAATACTTTAGGGATTATCGCTTGACTCAAAAAGGGAAACTGTTATGGGATCAAATTTATATGTTGAAATGGTATGCTTGGAATCTATGCTTGAGATATGATATTACTTGTTGCTCTAGATGAAGGCTAAACACCTTCCCTTTTCATGTAATTTAATGATAATGAAACCTTGGGTTCTTATGCTAATGATATATATGATTACTATGATGTGGAACAAATAGAAGAGTTTGTTGCTTTTAAGGGTGCTTATGAAATTGAAGCTTTGTTTGAAAAGTATGAAGATTATGATGATGCTGTTTATCGATCCCAAAATTTGGCTATGCTTCGTTACTTTTATGCCAATTATGAATATAATGCCCATATTGATCAATTTATTGAGGAAGTCTCCGCTACCAAAGAAGAGACTAATATTTTATAGGAATCTATGGAAGAAGAAATTGATGACACTGTGAGCTCATTGAATGAAAAAAGATGAGGAGGAGAGCGAAGAACAAAAGGAGGAAGAGCGGACTAGCTAACCATGCCCACCTTCTAATGATAATAACTCTTCAACTCATACATTGTTTAATTTCCCGTCGTTCTTACCGAAGGATGAATGCAATGATAATTGATATGATCCCATGGATTCATTTGAAATATCCCATTTTGATGAACTTGATGCTTGCTATGCTTGTGGCCATGATGCCAATATGAATTATGCTTATGGAGATGAACTTGCTATAGTTCCTTATTTTAAACGTGAAATTGTTTGTTTTGCACCCACACATGATAGTCCTATTATCTTTTTGAATTCTCCCAACTACACTATATCAGAGAAGTTTGCACTTATTAAGGATTATATAGATGGGTTGCCTTCTACTATTGCACATGATAATTTTGATAAATAAAATATGCATGTGATTGCTACTCCTACTTGCAATTATTATTAGAGAGTAACTACATCTCCGCCTCTGTATGTTTCCAATACGATAAAATTGCAAGAAACTGTTTATACTATGCATTGGCCTTTACTTTGTGTGCATGAATTGTTCTTTTATGACATGCCAATGCATAGGAAGAGAGTTAGACTTCTTTGTCACATGATATATATCACTTTGTGCTCACTACTAAATTACAAATCATTTTTAATTAAAATTGGCTTTGATATACCTTGGGATCCAAGTGGATCCACTACTTGAGGACTTTATGCCTAGCTTAATGGCTTTAACGAAAGCACTGCCAGGGAGACAACCCAGAAGTTTTAGAGTGTTATTTTATTCTGTTGTGTGCTTTTATATAGTTCAAAAACCAAAAAATAAAATAAAGTGGGGAACTTAAAACTTTCTCAAAAAGAAAAGTGGAAGTGAGAAAGACGAGCAACGTTGAAGTGGGGGCTAGCCTTGAACCTTCTTAATGCCCATGGAAACTTTGTGAATCTTTATTATAGAAACTTTTCAACAACAATAATTATCCCCCTGTACAAATCCATTGTATTATAAAAATAATGTGCCAAGATTCGCCTTTAGGACGATTAGATTGCTTGTTTGGTGTGTGCAATGCAAAAACAAAAACTTTGTCTCTAGTGCCTGAATTTACATTTTTTACTAGAATGCCAAAAGTTTCTAAAATATTTACAAAGTACTGATATGCAAATTGTTTATTTCCTAATTTTTCAGAATTTTTAGAGTTACAAAAGTATGGTGAATGTTCAGATTACTACAGACTGTCCTGTTTTCGACAGATTCTGTTTTTGATGCATTGTTTTTCTCGTTTTGATAAAACTATCGATTGTATCGGTGGTATAAGCCACTGAAAAGTTATATTACAGTAGCTAAAATGCAAAAACAAATATGAATGGGTTTGCAACCGTACTTAAAGTGGTGATTTGTTTTATTATACTAACGTATCTCGCGAGGGTTTTGTTATGTTTCGTGTGATTGAAGTTTTCAAGTTTTTGGTGAGATCATGATGGATGAAGAAATAAGGAGTGGAAAGAGACTAAGCTTAGGGATGAACGAGGCACCCCAAGGTAATATTCAAGGACTCCCAAGAAACTAAGCTTGGGGATGCCCCGGAAGGCATCCCCTCTCTCTTCTAACAACCATCGGTAATTTTACTTGGAGCTATATTTTTATTCGTCACATGATATGCGTAAATCTTGGAGCGTCGTGTGCTTTTTATTTTTCTTTTAATAATGCACCATGTTAGTATGAGAAAGTCCTCGGTTGATTTATAGAAGTCTCGTTGCACCTCACTATATCTTTTGAGTATGGCTTTCTAGAATGCTTCATGTGCTTCACTTATATCATTTGAAGTTTGGATTGCCTGTTTCTCTACACATAGAAAACCGCCATTTGTAGAATGCTCTTTTGCTTCACTTATATTTGTCAGAGCATGGGTATATATTTTGTAGAAATAATTAAACTCTCATGCTTCACTTATATCTATTTAGAGAGTTAACGGGAGTTGGTCATTCACATGGTTAGTCATAAAATCCTACATAAAACTTGTAGATCACTGAATATGATGTGTTTGATTCCTTGCAATAGTTTTGCAATATAAAGAAGGTGATATTAGAGTCATGCTAGTGAGTAATTGTGGATTGGTAAAAATACTTGTGTAAAGGTTTGTGATTCCCGTAGCATGCACGTATGGTGAACCGTTATGTAAGGAAGTCGGAGCATGATTTGTTTATTGATTATCAACCTTTGTGTGAGGGTCGGGAGCGTGCGATGGTTAACTTATACCAACCTCTACCCTAGGATCATGCATCTAATACTTTGCTTAGATGACTAATAGACTTTTGCAATAAGTATGTGAGTTCTTTATGACTATTGTGAGTCCATGGATTATACGCACTCCCACCCTTCCACCTTTGCTGGCCTTTCTAGTACCGCGCAACTTTTGCTGGTGCATTAAACCCACCATATATCCTCCCTCAAAACAGCCACCATACCTACCTATTATGGCATTTCCATAGCCATTCCGAGATATATTGCCATGCAACTTCCACCATTCCGTTTATTATGACACGCACCATCATTTTCATATTAGTTTGCATGATCGTAAGATAGCTAGCATGATGTTTTCATGGCTTCTCCATTTTTTGATGTCATTTGCTATGCTAGATCATTGCATATCCCAGTACAACGCGGGAGGCATTCATATAGAGTCATATTTTGCTCTAGATATCGAGTTGTAATTCATGAGTTGTAAGTAAATAAAAGTGTGATGACCATCATTATTAGAGCATTGTCCCATGTGAGGAAAGGATGATGGAAGCTATGATTCCATCACACGTTGGAATGAGACTCCGGACTTAATGAAAAATAAAATAGGCCAACAAATCCCAAATAAAAAAAGAAAAAAGAAGAAGAAGAAACCTTAGATGCCCACCCAAAAAAGAGATAAAAGAGAGAAGGGACAATGCTACTATCCTTTTTCCACACTTGTGCTTCAAAGTAGCACCATGATCTTCATGATAGAGAGTCTCCTATTTTGTCACTTACATATACTAGTGGTAATTTTTCATTATATAACTTGGCTTTTATATTCCAATGATGGGATTCCTCAAATTTCCCTAGGTCTTCATGAGTAAGCAAGTTGGATGCACACCCACTTAGTTTCTTTTTGAGCTTTCATACACTTATAGCTCTAATGCATCTGTTGCATGGCAATCCCTACTCACTCACATTAATATATATTAATGGGAATCTCCATAGCTCGTTGATACACCTATTTGATGTGAGACTATCTTCTCCTCTTTCTTCACAACATCCACCATATTCTATTCCACCTATAGTGCTATATCCATGGCTCACGCTCATGTATTGCATGAGAGTTGAAAAAGTTTGAGAACATAAAAGGTGTGAAACAATTGCTTGACTTGTGATCGGGGTTGTGCATGATATAAATACTTTGTGTGGGGAAGATGGAGCATAGCCAGACTATATGATATTGTAGGGATAACTTTCTTTTGCCATTATATTTTGAAGAGATACAATTGCTTTATTAGTATGCTTGAAATATTATTGTCTTAATGTCAAATGATAGACTATTGCTTTGAATCACTCATGTCTTAATATTCATGCCATGATTAGATTATATGAACAAGATTATGATAGGTAGCATCCCACATCAAAAGTTATATTTTTACCATTTACCTACTCCAGGACGAGCAGGAATTAAGCTTGGGGATGCTGATACGTCTCCATCGTATCTATAATTTTTGATTGTTTCATGCCAATATTCTACAACTTTCATATACTTTTGGCAACTTTTTATACTATTTTTGGGACTAACATATTGATCCAGTATCCAGTGCTAGTTCCTGTTTGTTACATGTTTTTTGTTTCACAGAAAATCCATATCAAACGAAGTCCAAACCTGATAACAACTTACAGAGATTCTTTTGGGAATATATGTGATTTTTGGGAAAAAGAATAAACACAAGATGATGCCCGAGGAGGTCACAAGCCTGCCAGGCACGGCCTACCCCCTAGCCGTGCCCCGGGCCCTTGTGGCCATCCCTTAAGTCGGTTGGAGCTATCCTTTCGCTGCAAGAAAGATAATTTTTGGATAAACATCCCCTCAAAATTTCAGACCGATTGGAGTTATGCATCCCCGGATATTTAAGAAATAGTGAAAGGCTAGAATCTCGGAGCGCAAAAACAGAAGGAAACTGAGAGAGAGATCCAATCTCGGAGGGGATCCCGCCCCTCCGTCGCCATGGAGGCCAAGGACCAGAGGGGAAACCCACCTCCCATCTAGGGGGAGGTCAAGTAAGAAGAAGAAGAAGGGGGGCTCTCTCCCCCTCTCTCCCGGTGGCACCAGAACGCCGTCGGGGCCATCATCGTGACGGTGATCTCCTCCAACAACTCCGTTATCTTCACCAACACCTCCATCACCTCCCCCATCTATCTACATCGGTCCACTCTCCCGCAACCCGTTGTACCCTCTACTTGAACATGGTGCTTTATTCTTCATATTATTATCCAATGATGTGTTGCCATCCTATGATGTTTGAGTAGATTTTTGTTGTCCTATGGGTTGATTGATGATCATGTTTAGTTTGAGTTGCATGTTTTATTGTTGGTGCTATCCTATGGTGCTCTCCGTGTCGCGCAAGCATGAGGGATCCTCACTGTAGGGTGTTGGAATATGTTCATGATTCGCCTATGGTGGGTTGCTTGAGTGACAGAAGCATAAACCTGAGAAGGTGGGTTGTTTCATATGGGAGTAAAGAGGACTTGATACCTTATAATGATATGGTTGGGTTTTACCTTAATGATCTTTAGTAGTTGCAGATGCTTTCTAGAGTTCCAATCACAAGTGCATATGATCCAAGTAGAGAAAGTATGTTAGCTTATGCCTCTCCCTCATATAAAATTGCAATAATGATGACCGGTGTAGTTATCGGTTGCCTAGGGACAATTCCGCAACTCCTACCACCACTTTTCCACACTCGGTAAACTAACTTAGTTGTTTCTTTATCTTAGCAGCCCCTAGATTTTTTTATGTGCTTCCTATTATCTTGCAAACCTATCCCGTTACACCTACTAAGTACTTCTAGTTTCATACTTGTTCTAGGTAAAGCGAACATTAAGCGTGTGTAGAGTTGTATCGGTGGTCGATAGAACTTGAGTGAGTATTTGTTCTACCTTTAGCTCCTCGTTGGGTTCAACACTATTACTTATCGAGAAAGGCTACAATTGATCCCCTATACTTGTGGGTTATCACCCTCTATGTGTTCAAAAAAATGTGTGGGCTATTATTTTGTTCTTTTGTTGGCAAATCCATTGAACGAGGACTTTCAGACAAGGATCATGATGAATTCATTCAAGACCATTTCTCTTTCGTCGGATTCAAATGAAAAAAACATGAGTTAATGGTGATGATGAGCATCCAGAAGTAAATGGAGTATATTATGAATTTCAAGGGTTCGATAAAAGGGAGGATAATTGTACACCAAGATAGGATCGTTGGCACACGACTCGTCTACGCAAACTACTTTCAGACCAACATACCATGTTTGTTTTTATATCACTTTCGAGCAAGCAAACCGTTATTCGAGTGCGTGGTGAATGACATGGAGACACATGATCCCTACTTGAGTCTCGGGAAGGATTGTTGCAGACAATTGTTGTTTCTCCTTTGCATAAATGCACAAGCTCTTTGAGGATGCTTGCATTAAGCGGATGCCGTTAGTGGCATGATCCGGATGGGGGAGAGCCCATGTCTTCAGGTCACAATTACATTCTCACTTCATGGTAAATGTGTTTGGAGAAGAGTACCTGATAGGACCGGTTTCTGAAGACACATATAGCTTGATGGCAATTGGAGCGGTAAGATGTTTTTCATATAGGATTAAACTAGTTGATTGCATGCATTGGCAATGGAACAACTACTCAACGGTTTGCGTTGGCAGTATCAAGGGGATGATCCACAAGTATATGGGATATATCTTAGTCCTTTCGATAAGTAAGAGTGTCGAACCCAACAAGAAGCAGAAGGAAATGACAAGCTGTTTTCAGTAAGGTATTCTCTGCAAGCACTGAAATTATCGATAACAGATAGTTTTGTGATAAGGTCATTTGTAATGGGTAACAAGTGTACCAAAGGTGCAGCAAGGTATCCCAATCCTTTTTGTAGAAAAGTACATGCCTTTCCAAACTCTTATATAAAGTGAAGCGCTCTCGAGGACACATGGGAATTTCTGTCAAGCTAGTTTTCATCATGCTCATTTGATTCGCGTTCATTACTTTGATAATTTGATATGTGTGTGGACCGATGCTTGGGTGCTGCCCTTACTTGGACAAATCTCCCACTTATTATTAACCTCTCTTGCAAGAATCCGCAACTATGAAAGAAGAATTAAGATAAATCTAACCATAGCATGAAACATATGGATCCAAATCAGCCCCTTACGAAGCAACGCATAAACTAGGGTTTAAGCTTCTGTCACTCTAGCAACCCATCATCTAATTATTACTTGCCAATGCCTTCCCTTAGTCCCAAATAATGGTGAAGTGTTATGTAGTCGACGTTCACATAACACCACCAGAGGAGAGACAACATACATCTCATCAAAATATCGAACGAATACCAAATTCACATGATTACTTATAACAAGACTTATCCCATGTCCTCAGGAACAAGCGTAACTACTCACAAAGCATGTTAATGTTCACAATTAGAGGAGTATTAATTATCATAAAGGATCTAAACATATGATCTTCCACCAAGTAAACCAACTAGCATCAACTACAAGGAGTAATCGACACTACTAGCAACCCACAGGTACCAATCTGAGGTTTGAGACAAAGATCGGATACAAGAGATGAACTAGGGTTTGGAGAGGAGATGATGCTGATGAAGATATTGATGGAGATTTACCCCCTCTAGATGAGAGGATCATTGGTGATGACGATGGCTTAGATTTCCCCCTTTGGGAGGGAAGTTTCGCCGATAGAACAGCTCCACCGGAGCTCTAGATTGGTTTTGCCCAAGTTCCGCCTCGAGACGGCGGTGCTTCATCCCAAAAGCTCTCTCTTGATTTTTTTCCAGGTCAAAACCTTCATATAGCATAAGATGGGCACCGGAGGCCTACCAAGGGGCCCACAAGCCACCAAGGCGCGGCGAGGGGGTAGGCCGCGCCTGGTAGGCTTGTGATCTCCTGGTGGGTCCCCTCTGGTATTTGTTTCTCCCAGAGTCCTAGTATTTTATATATATTCCAAAATAATTCTCCGTAACTTTTTAGGACTTTTGGAGTTGTGCAGAATAGGTATCTCATATTTGCTTCTTTTCCAGTCCAGAATTCCAGCTGCCGACATTCTCCCTCTTCATGTAAACCTTGTAAAATAGGAGAGAAAAGGCATAAGTATTGTACCATAACATGAAATAACAACACATAATGCAATAAATATCAATATAAAAGCATGATGCAAAATGGACATATCACAAGGTCACACCAAAGAGTCCACCATCATACTCAAAGCAGTGACGTCAGATGACTTGTGGATTTGCATGTTTTTTTGGCATATCTGGTTCTCACAAATACATCAATGTGCTCTAGCAATCTATGTTGTTCAAGAGACTTTGTGATGGGGGGGGGGGCTCCACCATGCAACTACACCGTCAACGGACACAATTACACCATGGGTTACTACCTTGCCAATGGCATCTACCCTCAGTGTATGAAATTTGTCAAGATCATATATGATCCCCATGGCAACAGACAATGCACATTGAAGTAATGCAAGAAGCATCTAGGAAGGATTTGTATAGAAAATTTGGAGTGCTCCAAACTTCTTGGGTATTGTTCGTAAACCTGCAATGATTAGGAACCAACACAATGTGGCAGGTGATGTCATGTTGTGTAATTTTGCACAACTTAATTGTCGAGAATGTGACCTCGATGTATGAGTTTTAGAATCCATCATTAGATTGTGATTTTCAGCGGTCCATCAAATGCATTGCATTATTTAATTCGATGATGCATTTTCTCTTTAAGAAGTCACTTATTTTCTTTGTTGAAACCTGAATAATATCTATGCTATTTCATTTTTTTGTCTTCTTTCATATTTTTGTTATTCATGTGATGCATAGAGGTTTTATTTGATGAACGATCGTTACTATAGATGATTTGGGAGAATGGATTTCTATTTTCATGCCCCTGGTTCCTTAGTTCTCCTTAGTTTTGCCCCACCCATTTTGTTGTGCTCACTTTCCCCCTCCTCCAATCGCCCGCACCTCACAAGAGGCCAAACGGGGCCTTGTCGTCGGGCCAAAGCCTTTGACTGTCATAGCACCGGTGTTGACTCGTGGGACCACCATGTAATGCTGACATTCGCATCGTCGATGCTGATGCATGGGACCGCCATGTAAGGCGCATGCATTCACATCGCCGTTACCGACGCATGGGACTGACATGTAAGGCCACATGCATTCGCATCGCCATTGCTGACGCGTGGGACCGCCATGTAAGGCCGCATGCATTCGCATCGCCTAGTGCTAACACGTGGGACCGTCATGTCATGCATTTGCGTCACCAATGCATACAGTCGCGTGGGACCCATATTTGGTTGCATGTATTGCTAATTTCGTGTCGTTGGTTGATCCTACACAGTCTGCGGCTGACGTGTGGGACCCACTGAAAGCACAACATGCTCCCTTGGTGATTTTGATAATTCATGACAACATACATTGTCTCTTGGACTAACACCTCTATCTAGTGTAGTTCAGATAATAGTCCATGTAGAGTTGAGTTGGAAAAAGGATTGTGGAGATTGTGGAATTACCCCAAGATGCAAGGAAATAGGTTGGCCAAGCTTCAAGCAAGAGGACTCTACATTTTACATTTGTGAGAAATCACTTTGAGTCCATAGGAAAGCCAATACTATTAAAAGGGGGTAAGCTTTTGTTGGTGAACAAAATGCTCATACGTGCATAAGTGATAGTCACCAAAAACATCCACAAGCTCTTCCACCAAAGTATGTCTATAGCCAAACATTCAAAATCAGTGCAACCAACATTCCTATCCCGGTGCCACTGATTCCAGAACCTATACAGACTCAGCCAAACCCTAGCCACTTCGGTGCAACTGATTCCATACCGGTGCCACCAAGTTTAGGTTGCCAACTTTCTATTACGCAAATTCACATTTTTGGTCCCACCGAGAATGTTGGTTCGGCGTCACCAAGATTGGAAATCTGACCGTTGGTCACCCTATCGGTGCAACCGAGATTCGTATATTGGTCCCTCTGAGATTCAAAAGTTGCCACCTTTTGGTCACTTTGGTACCACCGAGATTAACACATCGGTGTCTCCGAGTCTGACTTATTGTGTGTAATGGTTGGATTTTTGGGGATGCCTATATATACCCCTCCACCACTACCTACTCGAAAGAGAAGCACTCAAAACTATTCCATACCTATCCTATCAGATTTACTGAGAGAGAACCACCTACCCTTGTGTTAAGATCAAGATCTTCCACTCCAACGATATGGATCTTGATTTCTAGCCTCCCCAAGTTGCTTTCCACCAATCCCATCTCTTCTACCAAGCCAAATCTGTGAGAGAGTGCTTGTGTGTTCAGGAGTCTATCATCTTGAGGCACAAGAGCAAGGAGTTCACCGTCATTACCGAGCGTATTACCTTTTGGAGGGTGGTGCCTCCTAGATTGGTTAGGTGTCTCTTGGGAGCCTCCTACTTAGTGTTGTGGAGTGAACCAAGATCTTTGTAAGGGCAAGGAGATCGTCTACTTCGTGAAGATCTACCCATAGTGAGGCTAGTCTTTCGTGGACGGAAGCCATATGGAATAGACAAGGTTGCTACTTCGTGGACCCTTATGGGTGGAGCCCTCCATGGACTCTCGCGACCATTACCCTTCGTGGGTTGAAGACTCTATAAACGTGGACGTACGATAGCACTATCTATCGGAACCACGGGAAAAATCTTTGCGTCTCCTATTGCGTTTGATTTTCCTATCTCATCTCTTTATTTCATGTGCAATGTCTTTACTTTCCACTGCCATACTTGTAGACATGCATGTGTAGGGCTGTTAGACTTGCTAGACTTGCTAACTTGTGAAAAGGTTAGGTTTTAAATTCCTTCTAGTAGTCTATTCACCCCCCCTCTAGACACTCTTCTAGAGATCCTACAAGTGGTATGAGAGCATTGGTCTCCATTGCTTCGGTTTAATTACCATGAAGGAAGATGGATGTGTCTAGAGTAGAGAGTTTGAGTTGTAGAGTGCCCATTATTGATGGAGAGTACTATAGTCAATGGAAGAATGCCATGATTGATCTATTTGATCAATTCCATTTGACAAAATATATTGAAAACCCCTATGTGCTCCCTATTGATGAATTGCATCCCACACATGAAGAGGAAACTAACATGCTTGGTAACCTAAGAACTGTCAATCTTATTGTTAGAGGTTTACCAAGATTTGTGCTTTCTCAATTGAAGAACTTTGCATGTCCCTATACCTTATGGACCGATTTAGAGAAACGATATCCAAATCTTTCTTTAGGAAATCTTGATGAAATTCTTCATAAAACTATTGCTTTTCACAAAATGAAGCCTAGTGATCCAAACTTTGATAAATGCCTATTTGAGCTCCGTGATCTTATGCGTGCTAAAGGAGATGTCACCACTATCAACTATATCTTTGAAGCCATTCACATTCATAAACTTGAACATTGTCATGATCATAATTCTAACGAATCTCTTGTTCTTTATGATGAGGATTTCCCACTTGATGATGACAATGTGGAACATGGCTACTATGATGAAGATGAGTTGTTCGACATCGAGCATGAGAAGATCATGAAGAATCCGAGTCTGATGGCAAACTTTAAGGATTACATGTCCGGAGGAAAAAATTGGATTCTCGACAGTGGATGTATGGATCATATGACTGGTGATAAAGACATGTTCCAAGAGAGCACACCTAATCAAGGTCCTCGAAGGTATGTGACCTTTGGAGACAATTCTAAGGGTAAGGTACTTGGCCTTGGTAAGGTGACCATATCCCATGATAACTCTATTCAAAATCTCATGCTTGTTGAATCTCTTGGCTACAATCTTCTTTCCGTATCTAGACTTGCCGACTTCGGTTTCAATGTGTTATTCACGAAAGTAGATTGCCAAGTGTTTCGTCAAGATAATCATAAAATGGTCTTTACCTATTTCCGTAGAGGTGATCTATATATTTTTGATTTCACTATGAGATCCAAACCTCGTACTTGTCTTATGGCAAAATCTTCTAAAGGGTGGCTTTGGCATAGAAGACTAGGACATGTTGGCATGCATAATTTAGACAAACTTATTAAAGGTGATCATATACTTGGTGTTAAAGATATTATCTTTGACAAAGATAGACTTTGTAGTGCTTGTCAAGCTAGAAAGCAAGTAGGTGGAGGTCATCCCGTTAAGAATGTCATGACTACTAGGAGACCACTCGAGTTACTTCACATGTAAATTTTTGGTCCTAATGCTTACAAGAGTCTCGATGGAAATTCCTATGGTCTAGTTATGTAGGATCGAAAGTAGGTCTAGAGGGGGGGTGATTAGACTACTTGACCAAATAAAACTATGCTTTTTCCCAATTTTAATTCTTGGCAAGTTTTAGCATTCATAACATATCAAGTACACCCTACACATGCAAGTCTAAGAGTATAGCAGCGGAAAGTAACAACAAGCATGAGTATAAAGATAGGGTAGGAAGATCAAACACAATTGTAGACATGATGATTTTTCCTGTGGTTCCGATAGGTGGTGCTATCGTACATCCACGTTCATGGAATCTTCAACCCACGAAGGGTAACGGTCGCGAGAGTCCACGGAGGGCTCTACCCATGAAGGGTTCCACGAAGAAGCAACCTTGACTATACCATGACAGCCTACGTCCACGGAGGACTAGCCTTACTCGGGGTAGATCTTCACGAAGTAGGCGATCTCCTTGCCCTTACAAACTTCTTGGTTCACTCCGCAACACGAAGTAGGAGGCTCCCAAGCAACACCTAACCAATCTAGGAGGCACCACCCTCCAAAAGGTAATAGGCTCGGTAATGACGATGAACTCCTTGCTCTTGTGCTTCAGGATGATAGACTCCTCAACACACAATCACTCTCTCATAGATTTGGTTTGGTAGAAGAGATGGGATTGGTGGAAAGCAACTTGGGGAGGCTAGAAATCAAGATCCATATGGTTGGAGTGGAAGATCTTGGCCTCAACACAAGGGTAGGTGACTCTCTCTTGGAAAACTGAGTAGGATAGGTATGGAATAGTTCTGAGTGCTTCTCTTTCGAGTGGGTGGCGGTGAAGGGGTATATATAGGCATCCCCAAAAATCCAACCATTACACACAAAATGACCAACTCGGTAACACCGATGTGTTAATCTCGGTGGTATCGAAGTGACCAAAAGGTGGAAACTTTTGAATCTTGGTGAGACCAATATAGGATTCTCGGTTGCACCGACAAGGTAACCAAAGGTCAGAATTGCCAAACTCGGTGACGCGGATTCAACATTCTCGGACGGACCAAAAGTGTGAACTTGCATAACAGAAAGTTGGCAACCCAACTCGATGGCACCGAAAGAAGTGTCGGCTGCACCGAAGTGTTAGGGTTTGGCTGAGTCAGTCTAGGGTTTGGAATCGGTGGCACCGATATAGAATGTTGGTTGCACCGATTTTGTATGTTTGGCTATAGGTAGACTTTGGTGGGAGAGCTTGTGGATGTTTTTGGTGACTATCACTTGTGCACGTATGAGCATTTTGTTCACCAACAAAACTTTACCCCCTTTTAGTAGTATTGGCTTTCCTATGGACTCAAAATGATTTCTCACAAATGTAAAATGTAGAGTCCTCTTGCTTGAAGCTTGGCCAACCTATTTCCTTGCATCTTGGGGTAGTTCCATAATCTCCACAATCCTTTTGCCATCCCTATCATTGAACTTGTCCTGAAATATACTTGGTGGAAACATTAGTTCAATGACTCATATGTTGTTATTAATTACCAAAACCACCAAGGGAGCAAATGTGCTTTCAATCTCCCCCTTTTTGGTAATTGATGACAACATATAGATCAAAGCTTTGACAAAGATATAATCATTGAATATAATCCTCGCTTTTAGAAGTATGTGATAAGCAAGAGCTCCCCCCTAAATTTGTGCATTATTTTAAATTTGCATTTGAATGCAAATGCACAATCGATTAGATACATGGGTCACTTCTTACATGTCACATACCACTTGGTGGTGTGCGAGAGTAATTAGAATGAACATCATAGCACAACACACTCAACCAAAGATGAATGATCATCACATAGGCATGAAGATGATAGGAAATAGTAGCATCACACATTAAAGCATATGATCAAACATCATCAAATGTGTATCACAAGCAACCAAAAGCAATTGTTTTTGAAAAAAGTAACAAAACACCAAATGCTCTCTCACTCGAAGCCTAAAGATCTATATACACTACCCCCTTTGGCAACAAGTTACCAAAAAGTTCAAAGGCAAATATCTAAGCGTTCTTGGGCTGATCTCCTCCGGTTGTTGAGGAAGGAGTCGAGAGAACGACATCGGCGAAGATCTTTGCAGATGTCGTGGATGGAGCTAGAGTGGTCACCAGAGGAACTGGAGCTAATGGAGCAGGAGCTATGCTGACAGTAGTAGGAGCTGATGAAGAGGGCCTCATGTCTGGTGTAGGCACTATGGCTATTGTAGCCTGAGTTGTGAAATGTGTGCTCGGCCTGAGAGGTGATCCATCCTCCTCCTCATCATCATCATCGTCATTTGAAGAAGTAGAAGAGACCCGAGGGATGTGCACAGAGCCAACTTCCTTCTAAAGCTCTATAACCGTCTTAGTCACCTTGTCCACCTTATCACCAAGAGTCTTGATCCTTGTCTCAAAGATCCTCACAAGAATGTTCTGGTTGTCCAGAATCCCCATGATATCCTTATGCATGCCCTGAACTAGTGAGATCAAAAGATCCATTTGCTCGTTTCTGGATCTGGGGGCTTGAGCACTAGCAGCCCGAACTGCTTCTACCTTTGCGTGTGTTGTAGCAGATGTGGGATGATCTGGGTCCATCATGACAACATTATCCTCAAGTTCTGGCTGTAGGGCCAAATGTGGACGGTCTAGAGCAAATATGTGCTTCTCCAACTAAGAGTTGATAAGCATCTGGATGTAGGGTGCATAGCAGGAAGAGCACTTCTGATCAGCAGCAACCCTATTGATTGTCTCAATAATCAAATCCATGACTCTAATCTTGGTATGTCCATCAAGGTGGATCAACATGTTGATGGAGTAGCCTCAGATCATCTTGTCATGTCCTGAGTTGGGAATCAAGGTATGCCTCAGAATAGTGTTCATGGTACGGAGTCCTGCTTGCAGATAGTAGATGGATCCTATCTTGTGAGATTGCACTTTGTCTGCGGGGATAGGAGTATACATATCCTTCATGGCATTGTGCGTCGCCTTGGATTCTGAGTATACATCCAGATCACCATCCTGAACCTGTGGAACACCTAGAAGGCTAGAAGTGCAGCCCACTCATCAACAGTGGATTCATACCTTGATCCTTCAGTCATCCATACAATTCTACCATCTCCGTAGAAATGTGCAGTGGAGTAGAATTGCATGATCATCTCATCATTCCATGCAGTAAGCTCTCTGTCAGTGAACTCATCTAGACCAATGCAATGGAAATTATCTTGGACACTTGGAAAGTAGTCCTCATTCTCATTAATGAATTTCCAATCAACATATCTCATATCACTAATAGCTGGGCTCTTGTCTAGCAACACTGTCTCATAAAAGTCATGTTACTCTCTGGTGTAGAACTTGTAGTCAACAACAGTTTTCTTCCTCTGGGCATATGGATCTATAGCTCTCCATTCCCTCAATCCTGAGTCTTTCCTCTTCTTCACATCGTCAGCAACTAAGTGGATGACATCATGTAATGGAAGATGTGGTCTGATCTTCATCAATGTAGTCAAGTCATCATCATCTTCAAATCTGGAGGCAGTTCCTTTATTCTTCTCAGAAGCTGGAATATCTCTGGTAGTCCTCTTGGACTTCTGTGCAATAGCCTTCTTGGATGTATGGTTGGTGCTCTTGGATGTGCCTGAATGCACATTTGCTCCCTTGGTGGTTTTGGTAATTAATAAACAACATATAAGTCATTGAACTAATGTTTCCACCAAGTATATTTCAGGACAAGTTCAATGATAGGGATGGCCAAAGGATTGTGGAATTACCCCAAGATAAAGGAAATAGGTTGGCCAAGCTTCAAGCAAGAGGACTCTACATTTTAGATTTGTGATAAATCACTTTGAGTCCATAGGAAAGCCAATACTATTAAAAGGGGGTAAAGTTTTGATGATGGACAATATGCTCAAACATGCACAAGTGATGGTGACCAAAACATCCACAAAATCTCCCACCAAAAGTCCGTCGCAAGCCAAATATGCAAAATTGATGCAACCAACATTCCTATCCCGGTGCCACCGATTCTAAACCCTAGACAGACTCAACCAAACCCTAACTCTTCGGTGCAGCCGACACTGCACTCAGTTCCACCCAGTTGGGTTGCCAAGATTCTGTTACGCAAGTTCACGTTTTTGGTCCGTATGAAAATGGTGAATCGGTGTTACCGAGGTTGGAAAATCTAACCATTGGTCACCTTGTCAGTGCAACCAAGAATTGTATATCGGTCCCTTCGAGATTCAAAAGTTACAACTTTTGGTCACTTCGGTGCCACCGAGATTTACACATCGGTGTCACCGAGTTGGTCATTTTGTGTGTAACGGTTGGATTTTTGCGGATGCCAATATATACCCCTTCACCACCACCCACTCGATAGAGAAGCACTCAGAACTATTCCATACCTATCCTACTCAGTTTTGTGAGAGAGAACCACCTACCCTTGTGTTGAGGTCAAGATCTTCCACTCCAACCATATGGATCTCGATTTCTAGCCTCCCCAAGTTGCTTTCCACCAATCCCATCTCTTCTACCAAGCCAAATCTGTGAGAGAGTTATTGTGTATTGAGGAGTCTATCATCTTGAAGCACAAGAGCAAGGAGTTCATCGTCATTACCGAGCCTATTACCTTTTGGAGGATGGTGCCTCCTAGATTGGTTAGGTGTCCTTGGGAGCCTCCTACTTCGTGTTGTGGAGTGAACCAAGAAGTTTTTAAGGGCAAGGAGATTGCCTACTTCGTGAAAATCTACCCATAGTGAGGCTAGTCCTTCGTGGATGGAAGCTGCATGGAATAGTCAAGGTTGCTTCTTCGTGGAACCCTTCGTGGGTAGAGCCCTCTGTGGACTCTTGCGACCGTTACCCTTCGCGGGTTGAAGACTCCATGAACGTGGACATATGATAGCACCACCTATCAAACCACAGGAAAAATTATCGTGTCGTCACTTGTGTTTGCTTTCCTAACCCTCTCTTTACTTACATGTGCAATGTATTTACTTTCCGCTCCTACACTCTTAGACATGCATGTGTAGGGTGTTACTTGATATGCTATGAATGCTAAAACTTGCCAAGAATTAAAATTGGGAAAAGGACGAAACTTTTATTTGGTCAAGTAGTCTAATCACCCCCCCCTCTAGACCTACTTTTGATCCTGCAAGTGGTATCAGAGCTTAGGTCTCCATTGCATTGGTTTCACAACCTAGGAGAAGTATGGCATCTAGTGAGGGAAATTATCACCATAGAGGTCCGTACTTTGATGGCACAAATTTGTCTAGTTGGAAGCATAAAATGAAAATGCATTTACTTGGTCATAATCCTGCCGTTTGGGCTATTGTTCATGTTAGCTTGCAAGGTGAATTCTTTGCGGATGGAAAGGAACCAGATCGTGAAGCGTCTGCAGATGAATTGAAGATGCTGCAACCTAATGCTCAAGCATGTGACATTCTCTTCAACTTCCTATGTCCTAAAGAATTCAACAAAATCAGCCGTCTTGAACACGCAAAAGAGATTTGGGATACTTTGGTTGATATGCACGGAGGAACTGAGTCCGTGACAGAATCCAAGTTAGATGTTCTTCAAGGTCAACTTGACAAGTTCAAGCTGAAGGATGGTGAAGGAGTCGCTAAAATGTACTCTTAGCTAGCTCTCATCACCAATGAGATTGCCGGCTTAGGAAGCAAATAAATGACTGACAAGTTCATCATCAAGAAGATACTTCGAGCTTTGGATGAGAGATATGACACTGTGTGCACGTTGATCCAAATGATTCCCAACTACAAAGATCTCAAACCAACGAAAGTGATTGGTAGAATTGTTGCTCGTGAGATGACACTCAAAGACAAGGAAGAGCTTCATCACAAGTCTAGCGGTGCTTACAAGGCCACAAGTGATGCTCCTGCTACCTCAAGCGACAACCTTGTCACAAATGAAGAGATAAGCCTCATGGTCAAGAAATTCAACAAGTTCTACAAGAATAGAAGCAAAGATCATAGCTCCAACTCAAGATATGAAGAGAAGCATTCGTCAAGTCATGACCGAAATTGCTACAACTATGGGAAGCCCGAACACTAGTCGAATGAGTGCTCGGCTCCCTACAAACGAATAGAAGAGTCACCAAGAAGACGAAGCTCAAGAGCTGAATCACCTCTAAGAGAGAGAAGTAGAGATGATCGTTATGAATGAAGACCCTCAAGGAGAAGTAGGGACTCGGAGAAGAGGGACAAGCACACCAAGAGCTAATCAAGAAGAAATCATCAAGCTCATGTTGGTGAATGGGTTCCGGCTCCGACTCCGACAACCACTCCGAGAGAAGCTATCACTCCAACTCCGACTATAGTCAAGATGATGGTGTTGGTGGAATTGCACTAGTGACAACCAACTCCTATGATCTATTTGATTCACCAAATGAAGGAGGTGGAAGTTGCTTCATGGCTAAAGGCCCCAAGGTATCACACCCCTAATATCTTGATTTTGATAGTGATGAAGATGATTTGCTTTACGATGATGACTTGCTATGTGATAAAACTAGTGATGTTAATCATAATGAACTTGATATTTCTCATACTAGTCAAGATAAGTCAATTGACGATGATAAGATGAAAATAGAAGAACTAACTAAAGAATTCAACACTCTTAATTTAGCTCATGAATCTACTCTTGAAGATCATAGAGAGCTTGTAAGAACTCATGAGAAGCTACGCTTCGAGAAGCTCAATTTGGATCAAGAACATGAATTTCTTAAAGTTATCAATGACGATCTCCAAAAGAAGACTTCATATTATATTGCCAAATGACTACTCTTGTCTACATTCATGCCACAAGTCAAATCTAAGCAAACTAGTAACAAAGGAAAGAAAGGTTCTTCATCTAGTAGCAACAATAAAAATGCTAAACCCAATGACGTTGCTCCTAGTAGTTGTATTGATTCCACTAATGATGATTCTCTTACCAAGTTACACTTGAGCAAGAAAATGCTTTATTGAAAGGGATTATAGAGAAAGGTATCTACAAGAGTCTTTAAGGGTACAAACAATTTGCTGAGATTGTATGCAAGCATGGAGGATATCGGAAGAATTGCGGTGTTGGCTACTTCAACGCTAATGGAGTTGAATGGGAAGAAGGTCAATATCATGAGCCCAAGTTTGTTCCTCAAAAGTAGAAGTATGAAAATGCTCTTCCCAAGGGGACAAACACTCAATATGACCTTCCACCACAAGACACCAAGCTCAAGGGCAAGAACAAATTCCAAGAGGACTTTGACTCTTATGAAGATGAACCCCAAGCTTTGGTGAAGTGGGTTCCCAAGGCTACTACAAGCTCAACTTCTACAAGTGCTACTTCAACACCAAGGATCCCCATCAACTTGATGCGGGTTCCCAAAAAAAGAACTAGAGAGTTCTTGAGGGGTGACTCCGCCAATGAAATTCACTCACATTCATTATTGGCAAGATCTATTTGCAATCAATATCAACCCTATGCAGTAGATCAAGGAGTCACACATTCCCTCAAAGGTAAGCAAGGGACAAGGTAATCAACAAATCAATGGACATCATTACACATGATTTGCACTCCATGTCCATAGATATCCTTGTATTTGTCTCTTGTGTGTTGGGACTAAGCCATGTAGGTGAGAAGAGTAAGGAAACAACAAGGATGCTCCCAACTCTTGGTGATCCTCATCAACCTTGAGCATCCACCACTACCTCACCAACATGATGTCTTCATCGACAAAACCCAAGGTTAGTTTATCCCTCTTATGGGGGGATGTCACATCAAGGGGGAGCTTTACTCTAAGACTTGAGTCAAAGCATCTCTTAGTATGTGACAACATTAAATTCTTTATGTAAAAGTGGTAACCCGACTTGTGCTTAAACGATGAGTATGACCTATGATCAAGTACTCTTACTTGGCTCCTAAGTCAAATACTCATATATAGATGACTTCGTCATCGCCCAAGTGCTTGTTAGATGCTAGAGTGTTTGTGCATGTTTGCCATGATTTCATTTGATATCTTATTGTGTGAGCATGTTGGTCTCCATTTATTTTCTCATTCGAGGATATCCAATTGTTGCTATTTGGCTTTTAATTTATCTTTTGCCAATTGGATATTCAATAATGCATAGGACCACTTCTCTAGCTATATATGATTTCTCACCTCATACTCTATTCATGCTGCATCACAAAATTTGAACAAGTGCTTTTCGATCCCTCTGTGTGTGGAGCACTCGGAGTTCCGTATCGACAAGGACTGACCATTAAAACCTCCCAAGTGCATCTTGGTGGAACCAACCACAAAATCTTGGTCTCACTGAATGCCTAGGGTTGATCTGGTTTTCAATCTTGGTACCACCAATTCCATCTTCTCGGTTACACCAAGTTTCCCTGTAACCTGACAGTTGAGGAACTCGGTGACACCGAAAAGTTAGAATCGGTGCCACCAACAGTGGTGGGTATATAACCTGTGGACCCCGATGCTTTGAAATTCAATCTCAATCGTCGCGCCTCATAACCCTAAGCTGCTGCCTATGAGACCCCTCGTCGTCGCCCTTATCTCCCTGTGCTCCTCCGCCGCTAGGAATCGCCGTCGTTGACGAAATCCTCTCCCTCGTCGCCACCATAGAGGATTCGTGTCAAGCTAGGGTACAAATTCGATCTCTTTTGCGCTCCTCGTCCGATTCTTGCACATTAGATTCATGTTTATCATTGATACACCCTTTGCACATATTCCTATCCACTCAAAACCTCCATAATCTCACGAATGATGAATTTTCTAGGGTTTTGTCGTCCGCCCGATAAATCTCGGTGGAACCGAAACATACATATCGGTCTCACCGATGTGATCTTCTGTGTTGCTAAGAACTGACTCGGTGGAACCGAGTTCCTCTTTTCGGTCCGACCGAAAAGGGTGCCAAGGTTCGTTTAAGTGAGTCAGTCTGTCTCGGCACCACCGAAAAATTTGTTTCGGCTGTACCGATATTTATTTGAAAAAATGCAAAAATCTTGAAAATTTATTGTTCAAATTTCAAAAACCATCCTCATTTTTTGATGACTCATCTACTTCTGCTCTCCTACACTCTATTCACAGGGTCAGTATGTTTGATACAGAGGACAGTCAAAATTTGGCAGAGCAAGGAGTTGATATGAGTTCAGGCACAAACCCAGAGCCCAGTTCATTTTCAGATCCAGGCACCCCCAGCTCCCATGGGTTTCCCAAGGCTGCCACCAGGACTAGGAAGAAGCTAAATTCTGATGAAGAAGATTCAGACTTTATCCCTGAGGAGATTCTTGCCATGAAGCAAGAAAAGGCTGCTAAGAAGTCAGCAACTGAAGCTACTTCTTCTAGAAGAGTTGTTAGCAAGGTATATGCCAGCTCAGAGACTATCAAAGCACCTGAGAGTGCTAGAGCGACAATATCTATTGATCACCCAAGGAAGGCATGGGAGAAGAAATCCAGAAAGAGGATTATCCATGTGATTAGCAGGCTTAGCTCCATGTGTGAAGATCCAGAGGAGGCTGCTGGTGCTGCTGCTGAGGAAGAGGAGGAAGAACATTTTGAGAAGGCCCCTCCCAAGAAGAAAGCTAAGAAGCTTATGGATGATGCCATGCCAAAGACTGGCACTTCCAAGAGCACCAAGCCTACATCCAAGAAAGCTGCTGCACAAAAGTCCAAGAGGACTACCAGAGAAATTCCAGCTTCTGAGAAGAACAAGGGGACTGCCTCCAGACTTGAAGATGATGATGACTTGACTACTTTGATGAAAATCAGACCACATCTTCCAGTACATGATGCCAGCCACTTAGTTGCTGAAGACATGAAGAAGAGGAAGGACTCAGGATTGAGAGCCTGGAGAGCCATATATCCTTATGCTCAGAGGAAGAAAACTGTTGTTGACTACAGGTTGTACACCAGAGAGAAACATGACTTTTATGAGACAGTATTGCTTGACAAGATCCCAACTGTTAGCGATATGAAATATGTGGATTGGAAATTCATTAAGGAGAATGTGGACTACTTTCCAAGTGTCCAAGATAATTTCCACTTCATTGGTCTGGATGAGTTCACTGGCAGAGAGCTTACTGCATGGAACAACGAGATGGTCATGCAATTCTACTCCACCACACATTTCTATGGAGATGGTAGAATTATATGGATGACTGAAGGAGCAAGGTATGAATCCACTATTGAGGAGTGGGATGCACTTCCAGGAGTTCCAGATGTTCAGGAAGGTGATCTGGATGTATACTCAGAATCCAAGGCAAGTCACAATGCCATGAAGGATATGTATACTCCTATCCCCGTAGACAAGGTGCAATTACACTAGCTAGGATCCATCGACTATCTGCAAGCAGGCCTCCATACAATGAACACTATTTTGAGGCACACCTTGATGCCCAAGTCAGGAGATGACAAGATGATCCGAGGCTACTCCATCAACATGTTGATCCACCTTGACAGGAACACCAGGATTAGAGTCATGGATTTGATTGTTGAGACAATCAAGAGGGTTGCTGCTGCTCAAAAGCGCTCTTGCTTCTATGCACCCTACATCTAGTTGCTTATCAACTCTCAGTTGGAGAAGCACATTTTTGCTCTAGATCGTCCACAGATGCCCCTATAGCCAGATCTCGAGAATAATGTTGTGGTGATGGACCTAGATTATCCCACATCTGCTACAACACAGGCAGAGGTAGAAGTAGTTCGAGCCGCTAGTGCTCAAACTCCCAGATCCAGGAACGAGCAAATGGATCTTATGATCTCAGCCGTTCAGGGCATGCAGAAGGATATCAATGGGATTCTAGACAACCAGAACAGTCTTGTGAGGATCTTTGAGACAAGGATCAAGACTCTTGGTGATAAGGTGGACAAGTTGTTGAAGACAGTTATAGAGCTTCATAAGGAAGTTGACTCCGTGCATATACCTTGGGTCTCTTCTACTTCTTCAGAAGATGATGATGATGATGATGAAGAAGATGAATCACCTCTTAGGTCGGGCACCCAGTTCACTACTCAGGCAAGATCAGCCACAATGCCTGCACCAGACTTGAGGCCTTCTTCATCAGCTCCTG
The DNA here is from genome assembly GCA_022496015.1 of Hordeum marinum. NCBI lineage: Eukaryota > Viridiplantae > Streptophyta > Magnoliopsida > Poales > Poaceae > Hordeum > Hordeum marinum. Next base: position 106,406,533 of record CM039676.1, on the reverse strand, counting down.
CTACTGTCGGCACAACTCTTGCTCCATCAACTCCAGGTCCTCCTGTGACCACTCCAGCTCCATCCATGACATCTGCAGAGATCTTCGCTGACACTATTCTCTTGACTCGTTCGTCAACAACCGGAGGAGATCAGCCCAAGAACGATTAGATATATGTCTCTAAACGTTTTGGTAACTTGTTTCCAAAGGGGGATAAGTGTATATAGATCTTTAGGCTTCGAGTGAGAGAGCGTTTGGTGTTTGTTGTTTTTTCAAAAACAATTGCTTTTGGTTAATATGATACTCTTTTGCTTTGCTTGTGATACACGCTTGATGATGTTTGATCATACGCTTTGATGTGTGATGCTACTATTTCCTATCATCTTTGGTTGATTGTGTTGTGCTATGATGTTCATTCTAATTACTCTCGCTCACCACCAAGTGGTATGTGACATGTAAGAAGTAACCCATGCACCTAATCGATTGTGCATTTGCATTCAAACGCAAATTTAAAAATAATGCACAAATTTAGGGGGAGCTCTTGCTTATCACATACTTCTCAAAGTGACAATTATATTCCATGATTATATCTTTGTCGAAGCTTTGATCTATATGTTATCATCAATTACCAAAAAGGGGGAGATTGACAGCACATTTTCTCCCTTGGTGGTTTTGGTAATTAATAAACAACATATAAGTCATTGAACTGATGTTTCCACCAAGTTTATCTCAGGAAAAGTTCAATGATAGGGATGGCCAAAGAATTGTGGAATTACCCCAAGATACAAGGAAATAGGTTGGCCAAGCTTCAAGAAAGAGGAATCTATATTTTACATTTGTGAGAAATCACTTTGAGTCCATAGGAAAGCCAATACTATTAAAAGGGGGTAAAGTTTTGATGATGGACAATATGCTCAAACATGCACAAGTGACAGTCACCAAAACATCCATAAACTCTCCCACCATAAGTCTGTCCTAAGACAAATATGCAAAATCGGTGCAACCAAGATTCCTATCCCGGTGCCACCGATTCTAAACCCTAGACAGACTCAGCCAAACCCTAACTCTTCGGTGTAGCCGACACTGCACTCGGTGCCATCGAGTTGGGTTGCCAAGATTCTGTTACGCAAGTTCACATTTTCGGTCCGTCCAAAAATGGTGAATCGATGTTACCGAGATTGGCAAATCTAACCGTTGGTCACCTTGTCGGTGCAACTGAGAATTGTATATCGGTCCCTCTGAGATTCAAAAGTTGCCACTTTTGGTCACTTCGGTACTACCGAGATTTACACATCGGTGTCACCGAGTTGGTCATTTTGTGTGTAACGGTTGGATTTTGGGGATGCCTATATATACCCCTCCACCACTACCTACTCGAAAGATAAGCACTCAGAACTATTCCATACCTATCCTATCAGATTTTCTGAGAGAGAGAACCACTTACCCTTGTGTTGAGATCAAGACCTTCCACTCCAACCATGTGGATCTTGTATTCTAGCCTCCCCAAGTTGCTTTCCACCAATCCCATCTCTTCTACCAAGCCAAATCTGTGAGAGAGTGATTGTGTGTTGAGGAGTCTATCATCTTGAAGCACAAGAGCAAGGAGTTCATCGTCATTACTGAGCCTATTACCTTTTGGAGGGTGGTGCCTCCTAGATTTGTTAGGTGACGCTTGGGAGACTCCTACTTCGTGTTGTGGAGTGAACCAAGAAGTTTGTAAGGGAAAGGAGATCGGCTACTTTGTGAAGATCTACCCATAGTGAAGCTAGTCCTTCGTGGACGGAAGCCGCATGGAATAGTCAAGGTTGCTTCTTCGTGGAACCCTCCGTGGGTAGAGCCCTCCGTGGACTCTCGTGACCATTACGCTCCATGTGTTGTAGAATCCATAAACATGGATGTACGATAGCACCACCTATCAGAACCACGGGAAAAATCTTTGCGTCTCCTATTGCGTTTGATCTTCCTATCTCATCTCTTTACTTCATGTGCAATGTCTTTACTTTCCGCTGCCATACTTGTAGACATGCATGTGTAGGGCTGGTAGACTTGCTAGACTTGCTAAAACTGTTAAAATAGGCCAACCAATTAACTTGGGAAAATGTTAGGTTTTAAATTCCTGCTAGTAGTCTATTCACCCCCTCGAGACACTCTTCTAGCGATCCTACACCCACGGGCATGGAAAACTAAATCAACATCAATGTTGTTTCTCCTCGCATTTTCACATGGGTAGTTGCGCTGATGCGTCCATTGATGGTGGCTTAACACCGCAAACCCACCCCTTCCCATGCCATATATGCAACCCTCCATCGCATTTCCCCTCTCACCTCCACAACCCTATCCTTTGTCGATGCCACTACATCACAAACCCTAGAATCTCCTCTCCCTCCTCCCCTTCCGCATCCATTGTGTGACCGCGCAGTATCTCTCTCGTGAAGCCAAGCTTCTCGCCATCTGCGATGTCCCCATGCCGCTGAACACTCATCTACCATTGGGATGGGTTCTGAGTGTGTGTGGGGGGGGGGCTTCCGGTGGTGCCTGTCCCTGCCGTCGATACTGTGCCCTTTGTGTGTGCTGTCCATTGCTTTCGTGTAGGTCTAACGCCGGAGGAGAGGGCGCATCCAGACTTCGATCCTAACAATCCGACATGGCCGCAGATCCTCGAGCTGGACCACATTGCACGGATGCATAGCTTCAATGACCCCATCGCGATGCCACACTTTAACATTGTTAGGCGATGAGCCTTCCGGGATGGCCTTAGCTTCAACGACGTGCTTGATGCGTGCCGCTCGCAGGTTGAACCGAAAGATTTAGTTTGGTATTTTGGAGTAGGGCCGCACCGACTTTGTCATACTACTTTAAATAAAATATGTATGAAATTGTATGATTGTATTTCCAGTTGTTTGCATTCTCTTTAATGTATTTACATTAAGTTTGTATGATTTTACATGAATTTTTTCCCATAGTTCTAGTTTGGTAGCGCTGTTTGGTAGCACTTTACTATCCGGCCCTCCCAACATATTTTTGGTAGCTCTGACACTATTTTACATCACATCTAAACATTAGGACATCAAGATTTGGAAATAGATTTAATATATTACCTATATAGATTGAGGGTCGCATAGATAGATATCCCTTGATATATAGGGAAAACGCACATTACATAACTAAGCATGGCCTGGCCCCTCCACAACCAAGTTCAATCCTCTTCCTCGGTGTTTGTAGGGGAGAGTGTGCATGTCGTTGGCGGTGGGGAAGACATTTTCAAAGTTGGTGAAGATGTTGTGGGTGGTGAAGGCAATGAACTCATACCCACACCACAAGACTTTGCTGAGGAGGAAGTGGGCGTCGAGGCAGTTAGTGAAGCAAGCAGTGAGGCCAATCACAACGCCTCCCATGGCACGAACCTCTTCCACATTGAACATCATAGGAGAGTCGTGTGGTAGGTGCTAGTAGCCGGCAGGGAGGAAGAAGTTTGCCAGCTCTCTCAAGACCCTCCACCTTGAGATGGCCCACATGCGTAGGGTGTCATCCACGACGACCCCGACAGGGTACCGCATCTTTGACACGGTGCCCGGCAATACGTCTCCATCGTATCTATAAATTTTGATTGTTTCATGTCAATATCCTACAACTTTCATATACTTTTGGAAACTTTTTATACTATTTTTGGGACTAACATATTGGTCCAGTGCCTAGTGCCAGTTCATGTTTGTTGCGTGTTTTTTGTTTCCTAGAAAATCCATATCAAACGAAGTCCAAATGCAATAAAAACTTGCGGAGACTTATTTTGGAATATATGTGATTTTTGGGAAAAAGAATCAACATGAGACGATGCCCGAGGAGGTGGCAAGCCCGCTAGGCATGGCCCACCCCCTGGCCACCCCTGGCAGGCTTGTGGCCACCCCTTTTTTCTATTGGAGCTGTCCTTTGGCCGCAAGAAAGCTACTTTTTGGATAAATATCCCCTCAAAATTTCAGCGTGTTTGGAGTTACGAATCTCCGGATATTTAAGAAACGGTGAAAGGCCAAAATCTTGGAGTGCAGAAATAGAAGGAAACACACACACACACACACACGGAGAGAGAGAGAGATCCAATCTCGAAGCGGATCTCACCCCTCCGCTGCCATGGAGGCCAAGGACAAGAGGGGAAACCCTCCTCCCATCTAGGGGGGAGGTCAAGGAAGAAGAAGCGGGAGGGGGGCTCTCTCCCCCTCTCTCCCGGTGGTGCCGGAACGCCGCTGGGGCCGTCATCGTGACGACGATCTACTCCAAAAAATCCGTCATATCCACCAACACCTCCATCACCTTCCCCCATATATCTATAGCGGTCCACTCTCCCGCAACCCACCGTACCCTCTACTTGAACATGGTGCTTTATGCTTCATATTATTATCCAATGATGTGTCGCCATCCTATGATGTCTGAGTAGATTTTTGTTGTCCTATGGGTTGATTGGTGATCATGATTGGTTTGAGTTGCATGTTTTATTATTGGTGCTGTCCTATGGTGCTCTCTGTGTTGCGCAAGCGTGAGGGATCCTCACTGTAGGGTGTTGTAATGTGTTCATGATTCGCCTATGGTGGGTTGCTTGAGTGACAGAAGCATAAACCCGAGTAGGTGGGTTGTTGCATATGGGAGTAAAGAGGACTTGATACCTTATAATGCTATGGTTGGGTTTTACCTTAATGATCTTTAGTAGTTGCGGATGCTTGCTAGAGTTCCAATCATAAGTGCATATGACCCAAGTAGAGAAAGTATGTTAGCTTATGCCTCTCCCTCATATAAAATTGCAATAATGTTGACTGGTCTAGTTACCGATTGCCTAGGGACAATTGCGCAACTCCTACCACCACTTTTCCACGCTTGTTAAACTAACTTAGTTGTTTCTTTATCTTAGCGACCCCTAGTTTTTATTTATGTGCTTCTTATTATCTTGAAAACCTATCCCATTACACCTACAAAGTACTTCTAGTTTCATACTTGTTCTAGGTAAAGTGAACGTTAAGCGTGTGTAGAGTTGTATCAGTGGTCGATAGAACTTGAGGGAATATTTGTTCTACCTTTAGCTCCTCGTTGGTTTCAACACTCTCACTTATCGAGAAAGGCTACAATTGATCCCCTATACTTGTGGGTTATCAAGACCTTTTTCTAGCGTCGTTGCTAGGGAGCAATAGCATGGGGTGAATATTCTCGTGTGTGCCTGTTTGCTTTATCACTAACTAGATTTTATTTGCTATTCTAAGTTGTTCTCTATCTTTAGTTCTGGATATGGAACACGAAATACCAAAAAAATTAGGTTTACTTGCTACTCATGGAGATGGGGAACCTCCTAAAACCCTCGATGCTCCTTATGTGAAAGATATTATGCACTACTTTAATAATACTAAGAAAACCCCATTCAATTATATAATGGGATACACATTGGATCAACATGAATACTTCAGGGATTATCGCTTGACTCAAAAAGGGAAAATCTTGTGGCATCAAATTAATACTTTGTGTTGCTATTCTTGGAATCTATGTGAAATTTATGACTTTACTTGTTGCTCTAGAGATGCTAAAAACACCTTCCCTACCAATGTGTGTTTAATGATAATGAAATATTATCCTCTTATGCCAAGGAGTCCTATTGCTATAATGATGTTGAACAAATTGAAGAATTTGTTGCTTTCAAGGGTGCCTATGAAATTTCTTCTTTCATTGAGAAGTATGATGCTACTCTTTACAATTCTGAAAATTTTGCCATACTTAAATATTGCTATGAAAACTATGCTTCTAATGCTTATGTTAAAGAATTTATTGAAAGAATGACCGCTGCCTTGGAAGAGACTAATATTTTGGAGGAATCTATGGAAGAGGAAGTTGCTGAAATTGTAAACTCATTAGATGAAAAAGATGAGGAGGAAAACGAAGAACAAAAGGAGGAAGAGCGGATTAGCTAACCATACCCACCTTCTAATGAGAGTAACTCCTCAACTCATACATTGTTTAATTTTCCTTGGTTCTTACCGAAGGATGAATGCTATGTTGATTGTTATGATCCCTTGGATTCTTTTGAAATATCCCTTTTTGATGAACTTGATGCTTGCTATTCTTGTGGCCATAATGCCAATATGAATTATGCTTATGAAGATGAACTTGCTATAGTTCCTTATATTAAGCATGAAATTGTTGCTATTGCACCCACACATGATAGTCCTATTATCTTTTTGAATTCTCCCAACTACACTATATCGGAGAAGTTTGCACTTATTAAGGACTATATTGATGGGTTGTGTTCTACTATTGCACATGATGATTTTGATAAATATAATATGCATGTTCTTTCTGCTCCTACTTGCAATTATTATGAGAGAGGAACTACATCTCCGCCTCTTTATGTTTCCAATACGATAAAATTGCAAGAAACTGTTTTTATACTATGCATTGGCCTTTACTTTGTGTGCATGAATTGTTCTCTTATGACATGTCGATGCATAGGAAGAGAGTTAGACTTCGTTGTTGCATGATTTATATCACTTTACGCTCACTACTAAATTACAAATCATTGTTAATTAAAATTGGCTTTGATATACCTTGGGATGTGGGTGGATCCACTACTTGAGGACTTTATGCCTAGCTTAATGGCTTTAAAGAAAGCGCTGCCAGGGAGACAACCTGGAAGTTTTAGAGAGTCATTTTATAATGTTGTGTGGTTTTAAAATATTTCAAAAACAAAAAATAAAGTTGGGGAACTTAAAACTTTTTCAAAAAGAAAACTGAAAGTGAGAAACACGAGCATCGTTGAAGTGGGGGCTAGCCTTGAACTTTGTTCATGCCCATGGAAACTTTGTGAATCTTGATTACAGAAAATTTTAAACAAAAATAAGTACCCCCTTGTAAAAATCCATTGTATTATAAAAATAATGTGCCAAGAATTACCTTTAGGATGTTTAAATTTCTTGTTTGATATGTGTTGTTTAAAAAACAGAAACTTTTGCTGCAGTGTTTGAATTTCTATATTTCATTGGAGCGTGCAAAAATTCTGAAACTTTTACATAATATTGTTATAGAAATTATTGGCCATGTCCTAATTTTTCAGAATTTTGGAGTTTCAGAAGTATGGTGAATGTTCAAATTACTACAGACTGTCCTGTTTTTGACAAATTAAGTTTTTGATGCATTGTTTTTCTTGTTTTGATGAAACTATCGATTGTATCAGTGGTATAATCCATGGAAAAGTTATATTACTGTAGATACAATGCAGAAACAAAATATGAATTGGTTGGCAACAGTACTTAAAGTGGTGATTTGTTTTATTATACTAACTTATCTCATGAGAGTTTTGTTAGGTTTTGTGTGATTGAAGGTCTCAAGTTTTGGGTGAGATCACGATGGATGAAGGAATAAGGAGTGGAAAGAGACTAAGTTTGGGGATCCCCGAGGCACCCCAAGGTAATATTCAAGGACTCCCAAGAAACTAAGCTTGGGGATGCCCCGGAAGGCATCCCCTCTTTCTTCTAACAACCATCGGTAATTTTACTTGGAGCTATATTTTTATTCATCACATGATATGCATAAATCTTGGAGCGTCTTGTGATTTTTATTTTTATTTTAATAATGCACCATGCTGGTATGAGAAAGTACTTGGTTGATTTATATAAGGCTCTTTGCACCTCACTTATATCTTTTGAGTATGGCTTTATAGAATGCTTCATGTGCTTCACTTATATCATTTGAAGTTTGGATTGCCTGTTTCTCTACACATAGAAAACCTCCATTTGTAGAATGCTCTTTTGATTCACTTATATTTGTTAGAGCATGGACATATCTTTTGTAGAAATAATTAAACTCTCATGCTTCACTTATATCTATTTAGAGAGTTAACAGGAGTTTGTCATTCACATGGTTAGTCATAAAATCCTACATAAAACTTATAGATCACTGAATATGATGTGTTTGGTTCCTTGCAATAGTTTTGCGATATAAAGATGGTGATATTTGAGTCATGCTAGTGAGTAATTGTGGATTGGTAGAAATACTTGTGTAAAGGTTTGTGATTCCCTTAGCATGCACGTATGGTGAACCGTTATATAAGGAAGTCGAAGCATGATTTGTTTATTGATTGTCAACCTTTGTGTGAGGGTCGAAGCGCGGGATGGTTAACTCCTACCAACCTCTCCCCTAGAAGCATGCGTCTAATACTTTGCTTTGATGACTAATAGACTTTTGCAATAAGTATGTGAGTTCTTTATGACTAATGTGAGTCCATGGATTATACGCACTCTCACCCTTCCACCTTTGCTAGCCTTTCTAGTGCCGCGCAACTTTCACCGGTGCATTACACCCACCATATATCCTTCCTCAAAACAGCCACCATACCTACATATTATGACATTTCCATAGCTATTTGGAGATATATTGCCATGCAACTTCCATTGTTCCATTTATTATGACACGCACCATCATTGTCATATTGCTTTGCATGATTGTAAGATAGCTAGCATGATGTTTTCATGGCTTGTCCGTTTTTTGATGTCATTGCTATGCTAGATCATTGCACATCCCGGTACACTGCCAAAGGCATTCATATAGAGTTATATTTTGTTCTAGTATCGAGTTGTAATTCTTGAGTTGTAAGTAAATAAAAGTGTGATGATCATCATTATTAGAGCATTGTCCCATGTGAGGAAAGGATGATGGAAGCTATGATTCCCTCACAAGTTGGGATGAGACTCTGGACTTTATAAAAAATAAAAGAGGCCAGCGAAGCCCAAATAAAAAAGAAAGGCCTTAGATGCCCACCAAAAATTAAAAAAAAGAGATAAAAGAGAGAAGGGACAATGCTACTATCCCTTTTCCACACTTGTGCTTCAAAGTAGCACCATGCTCTTCATGATAGAGAGTCTCCTATTTTGTCACTTTCATATACTAGTGGTAATTTTTCATTATATAACTTGGATTGTATATTCCGATGATGGGCTTCCTCAAATTGCCCTAGGTCTTCATGAGCAAGCAATTTGGATGCACACCCACTTAGTTTCTTTTTGAGCTTTCATACACTTATAGCTCTAGTGCATCCGTTGCATGGCAATCCCTACTAACTCACATTAATATCTATTGATGGGCATCTCCGTAGCGTATTGATACGCCTAGTTGGTGTGAGACTATCTTCTCCTTTTTCTTGACAACCTCCACCATATTCTATTCCACCTATAGTGATATATCCATGGCTCACACTCATGTATTGCGTGAGAGTTGAAAAAGTTTGAGAACATAAAAGGTGTGAAACAATTGCTTGACTTGTCATCAGGGTGGTGCATGATATAAATACTTTGTGTGGGGAAGATGGTGCATAGCCAGACTATATGATATTGTAGGGATAACTTTCTTTTGCCATTATATTTTGAAGAGATGCAATTTCTTTGTTAGTATGATTGAAGTATTATTGTCTTAATTTCAAATGATAGACTATTGCTTTGAATCACTCATGTCTTAATTTTCATGCCATGATTAGATTATATGAACAAGATTATGCTAGGTAGCATTCCACGTCAAAAAAATATTTTTTATCATTTACCTACTCGAGGATGAGCATGAATTAAGCTTGGGGATGCTGATACATCTCCGTCGTATCTATTATTTTTGATTGTTTCATGCCAATATACTACAGCTTTCATATAATTTTGGCAACTTTTTATACTATTTTTGGGACTAACATATTGATCCAGTGCCCAGTGCCAGTTCCTATTTGTTGCATGTTTTTTGTTTCATAGAAAATCCATATCAAAAGAAGTCCAAACGCGATAAAAAGTTACAGAGATTTTTTTTGGAATATATGTGATTTTTGGGAGAAAGAATCAATGTGAGACGATGCCCGAGGAGGTGGCAAGCCTGCTAGGCACGGCCCACCCACTGGCCGCGCCTAGCAGGCTTGTGGCCACCCCTTAGGTCGATTGGAGCAATCCTTTCGCCACAAGATTTTTTTGATAAAGATCCCCTCAAAATTTCAGCCCGATTGGAGTTACGGATCTCCGAATATTTAAGAAACGGTGAAAGTCCAGAATCTGGGAGTGCAGAAACAGAAGGAAACAGAGAGAGATAACCAATCTCGGAGGGGCTCTCGCCCCTCCGCCACCATGGAGGCCAAGGACCAGAGGGGAAACCCTCCTCCCATCTAGGGGGAGGTCAAGGAAGAAGAATAAGGATGGGTCTCTCTCCCCCTCTCTCCCGGTGGCACCGGAACGCCGTCGGGGCCATCATCGTGACGGCGATCTACTCCAACAACTCCGTCATCTCCACCGACACCTCCATCACCTTCCCCCTCTCCTGCAACCCATTGTACCCTCTAATTGAACATGGTGCTTTATGCTTCATATTATTATCCAATGATGTGTTGCCATCCTATGATGTCTGAGTAGATTTTTGTTGTCCTATGGGTTGATTGATGATCATGATTGGTTTGAGTTGCATGTTTTATTATTGGTGCTCTACTATGGTGCTCTTCATGTCGCGCAAGCGTGAGGGATCCTCGTTGTAGGGTGTAGCAATGTGTTGATTATTTGCCTATGGTGGGTTGCTTGAGTGACAGAAGCATAAACCCGAGTAGGTGGGTTGTTGCGTATGGGAGTAAAGAGGACTTGATACCTTATAATGGTATGGTTGGGTTTTACCTTAATGGTCTTTAGTAGTTGCGGATGCTTGCTAGGGTTCCAATCATAAGTGCATATGATCCAAGTAGAGAAAGTATGTTAGCTTATGCCTCTACCTCATATAAAATTGCAATAATGATGACCGGTCTAGTTATCGATTGCCTAGGGACAATTCCGCAACTCCTACCACCACTTTTCCACACTCGTTAAACTAACTTAGTTGTTACTTTATCTTAGAAGCCCCTACATTTTATTTATGTGTTCTTTATTATATTTCAAACCTATCCCGTCACACCTACAAAGTACTTCTAGTCTCATACTTATTCTAGGTAAAGCGAACGTTAAGCGTGCGTAGAGTTGTATCGGTGGTCGATAGAACTTGAGGGAATATTTGTTCTACCTTTAGCTCCTCGTTGGGTTCGACACTATTACTTATCAAAAGAGGCTACAACTGATCCCCTATACTTGTGGGTTATCAGCCGGTAGACGGTAGGTTGGGCCGTAGAACTGCATCTTGTCTTGGACGGTAAGTTGGATGAGATCGAGTTGAGAAAAAGACATAGACGAGAGGTGTTTAAATAGACGCAATGCGACACACCCATTCGAATGCATTCTGCGGTGCGACACATTTGTTTGAATGCATTCTGTGGTATGATGCATCCGTTTGAATGTGTTCATCAAAGCTTCCACACTGAAGCTGTGTCTCGATGGTGCATTAATTGCCCTGATGCAACGAAACTGCATGGCGACATGCATGCATGGGCAGGCTGCGTCGGGTTGCTGCACGCATGCATGGCAGGCTGAGACATTGGCATGTCTATGATGGCCCATCTGTTCGACAAGCGTCCCGCCCCTATTGAATGTGTTTTAGAAAAGGCATCAAGCACGCGGCCCATGACTGTTGTCGCGTGTCCCTATTCCCTTGCTGCTAGGTGGGCCACCCATATTCGTAGCCACTGAACACTCGCCCGCATCCAGTCCGCAGCCAATCAGGTTGGATCTTGCTGATCAACGATGGCAAACCCTAGCACCCATCTAAACCATTCCTGAAGAACAATCCAACGACCCTGATAGTGCAGGGTTTCGAGAGGGGTTTGTGGGTTTTTGAGAGGGGTTTGAGGGCTAGGTTTGAGCATAACTAATTTAAAAAAATCAAAAAATATATAACTTGCACACATCTTTGTTTTATGTTACTAAGTTGCTAGGAAAAAAATTAAGAAACCACCATTATAGATATTTTCATAAAATTCCCTTCACATAACTTAGCTATCACGAACAAGGTTGCATGGTTTTCATGGGGATTGAGCTAGGGATTAGGGTTAACCATGGCATAGTTCGTCCAAACGATCCAATATTAGGCATGGACCCTATATTTGCACACTAGATGACCTATTTTTTTAGCTCACTTACATAAGTTTGAAAAAAGTGCTTAGTAATAGGGATCTTTACCCTAGCTTTGGAGCTCATTTGGAACTCATTTTTCATGAATATGAGTTTTACTTCACAAAAATGCTCAGATTGATCACCTAACATGCATAAAACTCGAGAAGGCACCGGAACATCAATACCCATAAGTCCAAACTTAAAATGTGTCTCAAATTTGAAATTCATCTCAAATTTGGATCATGTCACAGAGTTCTCAAAGTACATCGCACATCAAAATATAAGTAGCATTACATCACACAAAATAATACTCATAGACTAATAGTTTTCACTTGTTCTTATAACATCTTGCTTTTGATTTCACAACACAAAGCTCACTAATGGTCTTTGTTTTCTTCATCGGATTAGCTTCAGTCTGCAGTGTTTCAGCAACCAGGGGCTGGCCTGCGTGCTTCCTCCTGACATACAAAGCATTTAATTTGGTTATTAATAGAAAATAGCAGCCAAATAAAAGACATCACAAACATGAACATACTTTGGCCTTTCAGGAGGGTAACAACATTTTGGAGATCCTTTTCTGTACCCAAGTTTCTGGCACAACTTGCGCCTATTTTTGTTACCCTTCTGTGACCTCTTAGGCTTTGCATCTTTCTCTCCCTTCTTACTACTCACAACTTTATCAAATGTTCCCTTGAATGTCTCACCTTAGGCATGAAAGCCTTTCTTTTTGTTGAGGGAGGACACATGGAAAACTCGATTTCCACTTCAGGCCACTGAGATTGATATGTAAGTGCTGGAATTGGAGCTGCATACTCAGCCTTGAATCTTGCTACTAAGTAATATTCATGGAAATATTGGTGCATGTTTATATTCGGGTGGGAGGCCAAGAGAAGCATGGCATCCCCAAATGATTCCCTAGTGTGTTGCCACTCGAGGCAAGTGTAGTCATGCATTTCAGTGTTACAACATGCCGCTTCGTAGTCTTGGTATATCTAACTTCATCACCACACATTGTAGATTTTTCAAAATAAAAATGTGTAATATTTATGCTCCCGTTGACCACATGTTATACCACTATAGGTAGCTTATACCCATGCAGAAATCACCAATCCTTCTCAATTCTCACAAACGCATGATCATGATCCTTATTTGGTTAACCATGTCATGCACGGGCAGGTTTACAAACGGCTTCACCTTGTTGTTTACACACTCTTACAAGTTGTTGTTGATATAATCACACTTGATGGCAGTGTTAAATCCTGACATGTGCCATCATAGAGAATGGTAGGTGTTCATCCATGGACCAAACTCACTACATGATGTCATTATTTTACCAAGATGATACAAATGTGTTTGATTAGTGTAAGATCTTGATGCTGGCCACATGTGCTCAAATTCCTCCCCACTAATTTTTTGATCAAATTCATCCACATATGACCGAAGCACTCCTTCCGCTCAGCATGGGAAAAAACATTCTTGACTGCAATTTCTAGCTCTTTACATGCATCTATGTGGAATGCCAAAGGGTGACATTGGCCCTATGCATCTTTCAACTGCATCATGAACCTGTCCATGAAACCTATGTCTCTAACTAAGACAATACCAACAGGGAACATCCAATTCTAGAGCATTGCATGCTGCCAATTGACCATTTCACTTCCCAGACAAAGAAGAAGAGCCTATGCTCAAATATGGACAACACCCTTCTTTGAAGCCATCGATGCAATGATTTAAAGCCATATTGAACTTAGAGAAAACAACTTTTCCATCCTTTGTTACATCAGTATCTATCTCAACAACACTGCCTGGTGACCTCTTCTCCACCTCTGCTTTGAAGTTATAAAGCACCCTAAAGGTATTTTCCCAATCACCATACAACTGTTTCATTGGCCTCTGTTTTTCCTTCCACACTATGGTACATTTCAACTTAATGGGGTACTAATTTTCTAGGTCTACTAGAAGTTTATTTGTAGTAGTGTTCGGTATCTTGGCTAAAATAGGAGTAATCTTTTCTGCAACCCAAATGTGTGATGTCATTGTTAATACTCTCTCTGAACTTGTATTACAAGTATGTTGATGTAGGCTTGGCGTTTTCATCAAAACCTCTACACATCACATAAAACTTGTTTCTATCAGTCCACTTAATCTTGGCATCAAACACATGCTTGACATTATAAGTCTTGAAACACATTCTAAACTCATCCATGTTTGGCCACAATGACCCCACTTTAATAACAGGGGTTTCTTTGTAATAGACATTCACTAGCTCATCATCATGCACATCATCAACACCATCTTCCATCAATTATCTATCCACATCTTCATATGAATCTTTGTTAGAATCAACACAAACTAGATTCACCCCTCCTCCTTATCTCTATCATCTACTGGAATGCCAATAAAATTTGCCATCTTAGTGTCGGCCATTGCTGAAGTGAACAAATTTGTAGGTTCATCTAATTCTACTAAATTCCAATCAACGGAAGCAACCCTTGAAGCACCATCTCCCCGGTTTGTCAACGCCAACTCCATCTCGTTGAGCCCACCCACGCCCCACACAATCTGGACTCAAAATCCACCAAAAATAGAGGTGACGCCGTCAGATCTAAATCAACATGGAGTACGGTTTTGAATTCACTGACCTCATCCAGGCCGCAACCGAGAACGATAGGTTCGCCACTCACAGCCCGCCGCCGAGAATGAAGAGGGGAGCATGGAGGGTTCAGTTCGGCATAGGGCCATGTCTCACTTGATGCACCGCCAAATTAAGTTGGACCCACCTGCCTTATCATAAGCTTATTCCGTTCACAACCATTTTATCGCCCGGTCGGACCTTGGTTATTTCTGCCTTAAAACACCGCACAACGACTTTTTATACTACCAACTGTGTCGTCGTCCTTCCATTACGCATTTAAAAGCATCACACAGGAGGTATGTTGTGTGATAGTCTGGCTTAATAGGTATGTTAGATTACTCACATCAATAAGGAATTCCTTCTTTTTCGGGAGCCCATTCGAATAGAACTCCTAAGTTAAGTGTGTTTGGCTTGGATTAGTTCTAGGACGGGTGACCGACCGAGAAGTTGGTCCCGAGTGTGCATGAGTGAGGACAAAGTGCGTAGAAAAGACTAGTATTGATTTGTGGGGCCAGTCTAGATTCCGCCAGGAGGAACGATCACCGACCGGTGTGTTCGGGGTGTTACAAGTTGGTATCAGAGCCAGGTTCGTGGCTACACGGATGTTTGCCAACAGGTGCACGGTGATATGTCTCCAACGTATCTATAATTTATGAAGTATTCATGCCATGTTTACCACAATTTTATATGATTTTGGTATGATTTTATTAGAACTAACCCGGACTGACGTTGTTTTCAGCACAACAACCATGGTGCCGTTTTTTGTGTAGAAATAAAAGTTCTCGGAATGGGATGAAAATTTAGTATGGTTTTTTATGGACCAAAAGAGACCCCCGAAGCATTGGAGCTGGGCCAAAAGAGCCACGAGGAGGTGACAAGCCACCTTAGCGTGGCCAAGGGGTGGCCGCGCTTGGCAGGCTTGTGACTTCCTCGTGGCCCCCTTGACGTATGATCGACGCCAAAAATTCCTATAAATATAGAAACATCTGAAAAGAAACCTAGATCAGGAGTTCCGCCGTCGCAAGCCTCCATAGCCATGAAAAACCAATCGGGAGCCCGTTATGGCACCCTGCCGGAGGGGGAAACCATCACAGGAGGCCATCTTCATCATCCCGGTGGTCTCCATGATGAGGAGGGAGTAGTTCACCCTCGGGGCTGAGGGCATGTACGACTAGATATGTGTTTGATCTCTCTCTCTCGTGTTCTTGAGATGACACAATCTTGATGTACCGCAAGCTTTATTGATATAGATGAATCATATGGAGTTTTCCCCTCTCTATCTTCTTGTGATGAATTGAGTTTTCCCTTGAAGTTTTCTTATCGGATTGAGTCTTTAAGTATTTGAGAACACTTGATGTATGTCTTGCGATGGGATATCCATGGTGAGAATGGGATGTTCTATGATCCACTTGATGTATGTTTTGGTGATCAACTTGCGGGTTTCGTGACCTTAGGAATCTATGCATAGGGGTTGTCACACATTTTTATCTTGACTTTCCGGTAGAAACTTTGGGGCACTCTTTGAAGTTCTTTGTGTTGGATTGAACATGATGAATCTGAAATTGTGTATTGCATATCGTATAATCAAGCCCATGGGTACTCATGGTGACATTGGAGTATCAAGGTGACATTAGGGTTTTGTTTGAAGTGTGTCTTAAGGTGTTATTTTAGTACGAACTCTAGGGCTATTCGTGACACTTATAGGGATAGCTCATAAGATTGATAGGAAAAGATAACTTTGAGGTGCTTTTGTACCCTACAATAATTTCTTCATTAGTTCTCTCTATTTGTGACTTTGGAGTGAACTCTTTGTCGCACGAGAGGTATTTACATATGATTCAACTATGTTAGTATTGTTGAGAGAACTTGCACTAGTGAAAGTATGAACCCTAGGCCTTGTTTCCAAGCATTTATACAATGTTTTGCTCACTGTTTAATATTTCTTACCTATTATCATGATTTTAATATTCAATGTGGTTATGTCAATCAAGTGTCACGTGATAGTTATTTTGTTGAGTTTGCTCCCACAGCCACTACTATGAATGAGAAGAAGTTTGCTTATGTGGAGAGTGATAAATTTTCTATGCTTGTAGATCATGAAAAGAATTCTTTATGTTTGCTACTGAAAATTATTATGAGGGAGGAACATATGCTTGTAGGAATTGCAATTATATCAAGTTTCCTCTCTTTGTGTTCAAAGTTTGAAGATATGCTTGTTTTGCCTTCCTATGCTAGTTGATTCTTGCTCCCATAAATTGTTTGCTCACAAAATCCCTATGCATAGGAAGTGGGTTAGACTTAAATGTGCTTGTCATGAGATTCATGATGTTCTCTTGCATGTTTCAATTACTATTCCTATACGAGCATCATTGAACTCATCATGCCTAGCTAAAAGGCATTAAAGAAAAGCGCTTGTTGGGAGACAACCCAACACTTTTACCTTCTGTTTTTATGTGTTCACATGATTAATCTACTGTAGTACTCATGTTTTGTGTCTTTTATTTCAATAAAGTGTCAAGTAAAGCCTTTGGGATAGTGTGGATACTTGCCTGTTTGATTCTATGCAAAAACAGAAAGTTTTGCATCCGGTATATGAATTATATGATTTTACTAGAGATTTAAAAATTTCTGAAATTTTTAAACAAACTTTATATAAATATTTTCTAAGTTTCATAATTTTTCAGAATTTTTAGAGTCGGGAAAGTATGGTTTTCATTCAGATCTTTACAGACTGTTCTGTTTTTGACAGATTCTATTTTGCATGCATAGGTTGCTTGTTTCAAGTGTTCCCATAGATTATATTTTGTAATATAAATTGTGGTAATTATGGAATACAGTAGGTATCATGTTAGAATAATTATGAATCTTGTCTTGGCAGTACCTAAGTGAATGATCTATCTTTATTACACTAACCCTTCTCACAAAGTTCCGTTAAGTTTTGTGTTATTGAAGTTTTCAAGTTTTGGGCGAGACACCGATATGAGGAGAATAAGGAGTGATAATAACCTAATCTTGGGGATGCAAAATGCACCCCCAAGGTAATATCCAAGGAATACTCAAGCGCCTAAGCTTGGGGATGCCCCGGAAGGCATCCCCTCTTTCGTCTTCAACATTATCGGTATATCTTACTTGGAGCTATATTTTTATTCGTCACATAATATGAGTTTTTTTGGATCGTCATTTTATTTTGTTGTTCTCTTTTATATGATATTTATAATCTTCTTTTTAATAAAAAGTTCCAAGAATTGCCTTAGGATGCTTGCATTGCATGTTTTGATATGTTCTGGGTAAAAACAAAAACTTCTTTTGTACTGTTTGAATTTTCATATTTTACTGGAATGTGGAAAGTTTCTGAAATTTTTACACAGTATTTTATTATAAAGTCCTTAGCATTTACTAAATCTTCAGAATTGTTTGAGTTACATAAGTAAACTAGTTTAATAAATTGCCACAGATTGTTCTGTTTAGACAGATTGCTATTATAGTTTTGTTATCTACTTATCCTATAGTTTCCATAGCCTATATTGGTAGATAAAAATTGTGGAAATTATAGTATATAGTATCTAATGTTTTAAAATTATTGTTCAACTTGTATTGGCATTACATGAAGTGTTGATTTGTTCTTATGTGTACTAACCTATCTCACGAGTTCTTTTCGAGTTTTGTGTGGATGAAGTTTCTGAGAATAGGTTAAACCATGATATGAGAGGATTGAACGAGATACAAAATCTCAAGCTTGGGTATGCCAAAGGCACCCCAAGTAAATATTTAAAGAACTCTCAAGCATCTAAGCTTGGGGAGGCTACGGATCCCACCTCTCTTCGTCAACTATCGGTTAGCCTATGTTGAGCCTAAATTTTTATTCGTTCACATGATGCATCCTATTCTTGGAGTGCTATTTTTATTTTGCATGCTATTTAATAAAATAATGATATCTCAAATATTTATTGAGAGAGAGAGAGAGAGAGAAAGTCCTCACATAGCTACTTAATTGTTTGACTACTCATTGATCTTCACTTATATGTTTTGGAGTAGTTTGTCATTTACTCTCGTGCTTCACTTATATCCTATGAGTAAATGGTTGAATGAATTGAATATCATAAATATGAAATTATATATGTTTTATATGCTTATCCCATGGGTATTAATGACTTCACATATAAGAAGTATAGGTGGTAAAATTTATTGAAAGTTAGCAAACACCGCATTGGTCACTTGAACAATCCATGAAAGAATATTGAAGGAAGAGATATTTCACATATAAATATACTATCTTGGACTTCTTCTATAATTGTGAGACCCATCAATTATTTTAAAAATTTAGAAAATTATTTAAAGTTGGACAAGGAAGACAACGTAATAAGTTATGGTTGTGTATATTTGCATAGAAGTTATATTGTTATGGATCCTCCAACATGTGGTGCTTGTTTAGAACCTTTTGCTAGCCAAAAATCAGTACTAAGTAGAGATACTACTTGTGCATTCAAATCCTTGAGCCAAGTTTATTCCATGAGAGTGCACCATACCTACCTATATGCGGTATTACCCTGTCGTTCCAAGTAAATTTGCCTGTGCCACCTCTAAAATTTCAAATAAGCAATTGTTTTGTGTGCTTGGACTGCTCATGGAGCGACAAAGGGCGGTTAGTATCTTCCATGTTAAGCGGGTTATTCTCATGATGAGTGTTTATTCACTCGTCCTTGCACGAGAGGGGCGGTAATAGGGATTCCCAGTCTCGAGAGAAAAATGCAAATAATTAAACAAAACTCCCCCAGGAATGTTGTTGGTATGGACGGTACCCATGGATTCGGCTAGCCGTGGAGTGTGTTTGTTGGTGGAAGGGGAGTAAACCTTTACTTTTACCGCTTGGGAATCGTCGCTAACGTGTTTAACATGGAAGATATTGATAACTCTTGGTCGTAACGTTGATAGGAAGGGTGCACCTCCCAAAATTATATTTACCTCTGTTTTAAACAATGAGCTCTGGCACATATGCGAATCCCTGCTTCCCTATGCGAAGGGCCTATCTTTTACTTTCCTGTATTTACTTTTATGCAAGAGTCAATAGTATTCCTTCTTAGTTCAACCTCAGTTATTCAATAGCTGGCAAGCATCATGTGGTGGGGAAAGATCCAAGCATTTATGGCCATTCAAATATATTTGATCATGAATTATTATTGTTGACAGTTATCTATATGATAAATAAGTTGGGAGGCAAAACTTTATGCCCCTATCTTTCTCTGTGTTCGACGGATGCCATTTGCTCTAAAAATATGCTTTGAGAGTTAGCAATCATGAAAGACTATATGATAGTTGAGTATGTGGAATTTGCTAAATCAAAGCTCTTACATAGACCCTTTCTGAAAATAAGATGAATTGCAATTGTTTGGTGACTGAGAGCATAGTTTGTTAGTTTTCAAGAAACTTCATGGTCTATACTTTAACACGTGAATAGCTTGTTATTTCATCATGATAAGTTTTATGAGATGAGCTAATGTTTATGACATATAATGATGCTAGAAAAAGTGTTTGGAACTATCATTGATCAAATTTATGCACTATGCTAGCATTCACACTTCATAAATTATTTCTTTTATCATTTACCTACTCGAGGACGAGCAGGGATTAAGCTTGGGGATACTGATATGTCTCCAACGTATCTATAATTTATGAAGTATTCATGCCATGTTTACAATAATTCTATATGATTTTGGTATGATTTTATTAGAACTAACCTGGAGTGACGCTCTTTTCAGCAGAACTACCATGGTGCCATTTTTTGTGTGGAAATAAAAGTTCTCGCAATGGGCTGAAAATATAGTATGATTTTTTATGGACCAAAAGAGACCCCTGAAGCATTGGAGTTGGGCCAGAAGATCCACGTGGAGGTGACAAGCCACCTAGGCACGGACAGGGGGGTGGCCATGCCTGATAGGCTTGTGACTTCCTTGTGGCCCCCTTGACATAAGATCGACACCAAAAATTCCTATAAATATAGAAACCTCCGAAAAGAAACCTAGATCGAGAGTTCTGCTGCCGCAAGCTTCCACAGCGACAAGATCGGGAGTTCTCTCTCTCGTGTTCTTGAGATGACACGATCTTGATGTACCGCGAGCTTTATTGATATAGATGAATCATATGTAGTTTTCCCCTCTCTATCTTCTTGTCATGAATTGAGTTTTCCCTTGAAGTTTTCTTATCGGATTGAGTCTTTAAGGATTTGAGAACACTTGATGTATGTCTTGAGATGGGATATCCGTGGTGATAATGGGATGTTCTATGATCCACTTGATGTATGTTTTGGTGATCAACTTACGAGTTTCGTGACCTTGGGAATCTATGCATAGGGGTTGCACACATTTTTGTCTTGACTTTCCGGTAGAAATTTTGGGGCACTCTTTGAAGTTCTTTGTGTTGGATTGAACATGATGAATCTGAAATTGTGTGATGCATATCGTATAATCAAGCCCATGGGTACTCGTGTTGACATTGGAGTATCTAGGTGACATTAGGGTTTTGGTTGATGTGTGTCTTCAGGTTTTATTTTAGTACGAACTCTAGGTCTATTCGTGACACTTATAGGGATAGCTCATAAGATTGATAGGAAAAGATAACTTTGAGGTGGTTTCGTACCCTACAATAATTTCTGCGTTAGTTCTTCGCTATTTGTGACTTTGGAGTGAACTCTTTGTCGCACGAGAGGTATTTACATATGATTTAACTATGTTAGTATTGTTGAGAGAACTTGCACTAGTGAAAGTATGAACCCTAGGCCTTGTTTCCAAGCATTTATACAACGTTTTGCTCGTTGTTTACTATTTGTTACCGTGCTGTTTTTATATTTTCAGATTACAAAAACCTATATATACCATCGACATTGCACTTGTATCACCATCTCTTCGCCGAAGTAGTGCACCTATACAATTTACCATTGTATTGGGTGTGTTGGGGACACAAGAGACTCTTTGTTATTTGGTTGCAGGGTTGTTTGAGAGAGACCATCTTCATCCTACACCTCCTACGGATTGATAAACCTTAGGTCATCCACTTGAGGGAAAATTGCCACTGTCCTACAAAACTCTGCGCTTGGAGGACCAACACGAGTCTACAAGAAGAAGGTTGCGTAGTAGAGATCATACGGTCATGATGTTCATGAAGTTTTTGATTTGTCATGGTAGACAACATGGCACATGTATCGGACTGGATGCATAGTCGTTTGTAGCAAGAGGGAACATTTGTGTGGCCCTACGAGGACGTCGGTTCCTTTGAGTGGGGGTGTATGTGATAGCCTGGCTCAATAGGGATCTTAGACTACTCATATCAATAAGGAATTCGTTCTTTTCCAGGAGCCCATTAGTGTGCTTGGCTTGGGGTAGTTCTAGGATGGATGACCAACCGGGAAGTTGGTCCCGGGTGCGCACGAGTGAGGACAAAGTGTGCAGAAAAGACTAGTATTAATCTGTGGGGCCAGTCTAGATCCCGCTAGGAGTAATGATCACCGGCCGGTGTATCAGGGGCTTTACATGTTGCCCCACATGTTAGGATGTCAGGCCGCCCCACTAGTCCGGAGGTAATGGTCAAAGTCTTTTACTGTACGGTGGCACTCCGTTTGGCCTTTTGTGAGTAGGTGGTAGAGGGGGGGGGCAAAAGTGAGCAAAGTTAGCTGGCTAGGGCAAAACTGAGCACAACTAAGGAACAAGGGGCACGAAAATAGAAATACCTTGGGAGAATGCTCTCTTTGATTTCTCCCATCCCTACCACGTACCCGCCTCTGGTTTTCCATTTTTTTCTTATCTTCATGATGGTCACAATAAATCCCCTCATTTCACTCTTTTTTGCGGGCGACTCTCATTTCCCTCTATACGTATCATCTCGCTTTTCCTCGATGCAGCCTCCCCGCTCACGCCATCATGCCTCATGTCTCCACCACAATCAATATATTTTCCAACAATGAGAAAAACAAAGATGAAGAGCCTTCCTCTCTTTTCTAGAATCAACACACGGTTTTATTGATCATACCATACCTGGGATCTCATTTGAAATATAATAAGGTGTCTCTTTAAGCCAAACCCTACAAAGTTCTTGAGTGACTCACACCCTAGATAATATATGAGACTCTTTATTACATGATCATCTGACCCAAGTTACTTGGAACTCTTCAAAAGACTGCAATGATCTCTTAATTATCTTTAATGATCGGTCCTGTCCCCGAGAGGTTATTTCTCATGTCATTGAGCATTGTTGCAACACCTTTGTTGTCGACCTTGACATGAACCTTAGTATCTCTCGCTTGGATCGCCATTTGCACCGCTTTTTAGCGGGCACATATTTTAGAGGTCTCAGGTCGGAGACGCCCAGGAAGACACAACACACGCCTCCCTTGTATCCTTTATCATGGTCTCATAACCACCCCTCCACATCTCTATCTTTGAGCTTTGACAACACACCATTTGCGTTAGCTTTGAGCCATCCTTGCTCAGGTAGCACCTCTCAACCAGTGTCGGAGATGGGCACTTAGCATCACGCTCATGTACATATGCCCACTCCATGACACGCGTGTCCATGGTTTGTGCTACTGCTCGGATCAGCAATCCTCTTGCCTTCCTTCGTTTCGTTCCTTGCAAGCCGTAACCCATAGACTTCCTAAATTGTTAATTCCTTTTCTTGTTCACAAGCTTCGAAAAACCATTGGAACAACCACACAACTAGCTCGCCATGGGGTCCGTCTGACACCGTTGGGATCACCATCGGAACCCCTTTCCCCAAGCTTAGAACTTTCCAAAACATGGGTGAATGCGTGCACGACCACAAAACACTCCTGGCTTGATCTTGCACCTATGAAATTCAGCTCCCATGGCCAAACCATTCTGAATCTACCACCACATATGAATTCCTATCTTACCTGGTGCATTTGTGTTGCACAACTCCAACCAACCTTTATGCTTATTCACCTAAGAGGAGGACTCCGA
This sequence comes from Hordeum marinum, assembly GCA_022496015.1. Taxonomy (NCBI): domain Eukaryota; kingdom Viridiplantae; phylum Streptophyta; class Magnoliopsida; order Poales; family Poaceae; genus Hordeum; species Hordeum marinum. Next base: position 106,382,936 of record CM039676.1, on the reverse strand, counting down.
CCATTCATTTTTTTGCCATGTTTAGTGACATTCTAAGGTGGTAAGTTGTCGCGCCTTCGTGTGATTCCATGCTAGCAAGCTGTTGCACCCCAGTCCACCGATAGCCACTTGGTTGATACTGTATGCATCGTCAACAAAACACATTCTATCTATCTTGGCATGATCGCACGCAGTGCCGTCCAGGGTCATTAGATCGCTCACACGAGCAATTCTATATATATACTCATGCCCAAGCGGCTTCATACTGCCCATTCTTGGGATGTAATTTGCATGGTGGATACTAACATAGGCCCCATCACCCATACGCCATATCGCTCCTTTCAACAGCAAATCACGCCCATGCATTGCACTCCTGAACGTCATGGCGCCCCTCCTGGACAAGTGGCATTCCTGATAGAGCACTCTATGAAGTACCTAGCCTTCAAAACACGTGCAAAGAATGATGATGGAAACTCGAGGATCCACCAAGCTTGCTTGGCCAACAATGCTTGATTAAACGTTCTATGTTTTTGAAACTTGTTCCACCGCCCCTTTCCACCATGCACATTTTATCCAGGAGATCCGGTGCACTTTTATTTTCACCTTGAGTTGCATCCACCAACATTTTGAGAAGATCGAAGTCGAGTTCCGGCACATTTTGTTTATGAGGTGAAAACAGCTCATAGTAAAAGTGGGTGTTGCTTGGAGACCTGATTTAACTAGTACTGCACACGCTTCTTTGGATAAAACTTGGCCCTTCATGAATAACATTTCTCTAGAAACAGTGAACACCAATTTGCGGCAAAACAAAATTATAACAAAAAATATCCATATATTTAAATGGAGCAGGATTTTCTATCATAGCTTGCCACAGAACTAGTTAAGATTTTTGATGATGTAGAAGTTTCTAAAAATTCTGTGAAAAATACTGAAACATCACACATATAATATAACATGATCTAACGGTGCGATAGAAAAAATATAGCTTTATGTGTCCTGGACAAAAATAACAAGTAGGTAAGTATATGTTTTATGTCAGCACAAGCTGAAATTCTTTTTTTTTTACCGAGGACACATAAATGGATGTTTTCAGTCTCACCGTTGGATCATCTTGTTACATTACAGAGATGATACACTATTTATTTTATATTTTTTAAAAACTTTTAAACCGTTAAATGCTTAGCCAACCTAAACAAGTTCTGTGACAAGTTACGGTAGACACAATTTTGCCATATTTAAATATGATATTTGTATTATTGCATGTGTCTAGTCAAGAAATAACCATGGATGTTTTTTATGTATATACTATATTGGTAGCTTCTCACCGTTTCTCAAAACACCACGCTACCCCGCTCTCACAACTCCATGATTTTCAACTATTGTACCAACTTATCGGCATCAACACTAGTGACTGGCTTTGCCTGCATTATACGTACCTTGCTTTGACGGTCGTTTGGTAGTGTTCCTTGCATGCTGCAAGTTTAATGAGGGTGTCTTTGGACAAACCTTTTCTTTCATGTATGTGCCAGCTTCATATCCCTTTTGTTTTATTTCCAGTTGCTACATATTTTCATATTGGCTGCACAATGTAATATAAAAATATATACTAATAATACATGTTTTAGTTTGTTTTTCCTGCCCGTATACAAAAAGCATAGCCGGTATTCCCACATGTGAGGTAGTCGAGCGACTCTAGGGCTAAAACCCAGAAATGAATATGACATTGACACCACATGCGCTTATCACGTCTTGAAATTTTAAATCTTAATTAGAGACATAGTTCAAAGTACAAAAAAGACAAAGCTAGACCTGATAGTAAATAGTGATAGTGGCCAAAGTCATGACCCGATTTGTATTAGCTATTGTTTAGCATTGAATATCTTCTTCTTTTGTTTGAAGGGAACGCTTCATGGCACTTTATTAATTCAGTGGCAATGTTACATCAAGTAGTATATGAGATAGCAGAAAATTGGGTGCAACATCTATCCACTCAAACTACGGGCCAAATTTAGTTCTGGAATTTTGTGAGATAGTGCAATAATATTGCGTCAATGGGTGATGTTCTCAAAAAGTTTATAATTTCCAAAAGAAAAAATCTTAAGAGTACTCCTTTCATTCCTAAATATAATATTTTTAAAAATATTTTTATTATAAACTACATATAAATATAGACATAATTTATAATGTAGATTCATTCATTTTGCTTCGTATATAGTCTGTAGTAAAATATATAAAAATATATATTAAAATGGAGGGAGCACTAGCAACCTTGGCGATTTTATGAGCTAGCTGTGGGAAAAAGGAGCACGTACTCCCTGCAGCGGTGCGCGACCAAATGAATACGTGTATGTCCCGATCAAATTTATAAGACTGCATGTAAGCTATGCATATACTATTTACACATAAAACCTCGCAGTTCTTTGAATTTCTTCAGACACAATTCTATTTTCTTTGGTAAGTCCGCCTCTCTCGACGGGCAGCGGTGGGCCGCAATTACTACGATCTCCAGCACATGCAGGTTGGTGACGGGCAGGAGATGCAATGAAACCAAGGTGAAGGACAATAAGTACATGCTTTTTTTTCTAAGGGAAACTATCGACTTATTCATTAATTGTCAATGTAGTATAAAAACTTTAGAAGTAAAAAATTACATCCAGGTGTATAGATCACCTAGCGACAACTATAAGCACCAAAGCGAGTCAAAAAAGCATCGTCATCATCACCCCTCTCTCATAGGGCCGGCAAACCTTATTACAAACGGTCAAAAACTCGTCGTGTTAAGACTACATTGGACAACACACCAATACAACAACCACTCCGATGAAGAGACACATGGATCGAAGGTGTCCAATCTATACACACACAACCCTAGAAGAATGAGACCGGATCCACTGAAAACAAGCGCCGACCAAATCCCGTAAAATCTGCCGGAGAAAAACCTTATGCTTGGTTGGTGCAACGCAGCCGGCTGGCGGAACAACAATCTCAGCCTCGGGCCTCCTAAATCAGATGTTTGAGCTTTTCCTTTTTTATTTTCAAGGTTAATTTATTTTAAAAAATATTTAGATATTTTCAAACGTTTGCTTTTTCCGAAATGGTTCAAAATTTGAAAAATGTTCCCATTTCCAATTTCTGTTCGGACATTTCAGTGTTTTTCCAAAAAAAGATCATGTTTTTGAATTTTTGGTTCATCTTTTTTTTAAATGCCGATTTTGTTTTTTTCACAAATTCAAAAAACATTCATGTTTTTCAAATCATGTTCATAATTTCTATTTTTTTATTTTTCAACAATAGTTCGAAAACATGAAAATTTGTTCAACATTTTAAGTGAAACGTTCGAGATTTAAATAAATTCATGTTTCAAAGTTTGTTCGTTTTACTCTTTTTACAAAAAAAATATGATTTTCAATTTCAGAAAAAACAATTGAAAAATTGTTCAGAATTTTTAAATATTTTTTGAGTTCCAATTTTTCATGTTTTAAAAAATGCTTGGGTCTTAAAAAAATATATGGATTTTAAAAATTGTTCACATTTTTCTAAATATTTTGGGAGTTTCAAAAATAGTTTTTGTTTTCAAAAATAGATAAGACAAGCCAACATTGTTCACAATTTTTATGAAATGTTAGGAAATCAATAATTGTTTCGAATCTGTTGATGCTCTTTGTTCTTAAAGAAGTGTGCTACGCATTAGTTAACAACAATCAAGAGCTCAAGTGGCCAGTTGGACGGGGTCAGTAGTCGGAAGCTTGAGTCCTTCAAAGTGGGCTCTATTTTGTGCTTTTTGGCGTCGCGCTGTTGCAGTTAACCTGCTTCGCTTTGGTGCCATTGGGTTGGTCCAGTCGCGGCCCTTTGTGTGGCACGCTCTACGCAATAAGCACGAAACAAGTGCCCAATAAGAGGAGCTCTCACGACCGGCGCATCGTGAGCAGATCGGCCTAGCGTAGGTATTCACTTGTTGTATATTCGCTATGCTCATGTTTTCTCTGTTTTTTTCTTTCATTTTCTTTTGTTCGTTTTTTCGGTTCCTTTTGTTTTTGTCACTTGTTGTCTTTGATTATTCTTTTTTTACTCATTATAACTTCTATTTTCTTTGTTTTCACCTTTTTTGGTTTTCATTGTTTTTTGTTTCTTTTCTTTCTTCTTTCTTCGGGTTTCATTGATCTTCTTTCCATTTCACTGTTTCTTATTTTATTTGATTAGGGTTCTCTCTTTATTTTTATATTTTTCTTTATGGTTTTAATCGGGTTTTCTTTGTTTGACTTTTTTATGTGTTGTTTGTATAATTTTTCCTAGGTTTTTTTGTACATTCTTCATGCACATGCAAAACATTTATTTCTATATATGCTGGTTTTCTAAAACACACAATTAACTTATTTTAAAAATAATTGTTTTTATGTCCACATTCTTGTATGCATTAAGAACATTTTTATAAACGTTTAATATTTGTTAATACATAATTGTAATTTTTAAATATAATCTTTAAAATTCTTTCAAATACATGTTTGATGTCTACTTTTTTCATAAAAGTTTTACATTCATATATATCTGAAACACTTATTTGTTATAGTTTTAACATTTTCAAAATACATGAGTAAAATTCTTTATAATGTCACATACTTTTTTTTTGTATGGCGTCAATATTTTTAGAATGTCACAAACAAAGTTTTCTGTATACTAGCAACATTTTCATATGTATTGTAAAAAGTATATATCTTCAAAAAATAATTAAATACACAATTAGCATTTTCTCATATATATGTTTTGATGTTTACTTTTTTGCATACACATTCTACATTTTGTGGTTACACCAGGATTTTTTATGCATATTTTAAAATATTATTATACATGATTTACATTTTTTTCATATATATATATATATACTATAAATTATAAATAGTATATTATATTTTAATTAGGCCAATATGCGCTTAGGTTATGTGCAATTAGGCTAAATATGATTAGTTTAATGTGTGATTACGCTAATTCGTGATCAGACTGATACACTGTTAGGTTAATATTCTATTCACTCTCCAATATTTAATTCTTTGTTACCGTTTGCACAGTCTATTCTTTATTGAGCTGATTTAATGCATGATCTATCAAGGGCTGACGAGGCCAACAATACAACCGGTGGTGTGCGTAATGGTGTGATATCCTATTTTCATCATATTTTTCATTATGTTGTATCAGATGTAGCTAGGTTTGTTAACTTGATGTTTTTAAATGCAAACTTATCGAGTAAATTCTTATCGTCTTCCTATGCAGTTTCACCAGAAGGAAACACTTTTCTATGGCCACTAGGTTTTTATTCAAATATCACACAAGGCTAAACACAGAACTCTAGAAAGGTTTCTCCTATAGGATCCTTAGCATAAGAACTCGTCCGATTAATTCATAAATAGAAATACGAAGTAAAGTACAAAACTACTTCATTTCCACAACATAATTTACATATGGTCCCCCTTTCGAGAGGCCCCGAAGGGATTACACAAACTAAAAAGGATACCTTATTTTTCTTGACGATTACAACACCTTCGATATGGTGGCTATTCTACAAGTGATGGTGGTACTACTACTAAGGTGAGAGTGCTCTGAGGGCTGCTCTTCTTGCTCGAAGCTCTGAACTCCGTCTCGTCTGTGTGTGTTCCTCTCGAGCCAACTTCTCCTTTTATAGCCGCGAGGGACACACTCAGGAGTCTTCTCTTCTTTATTCAAATGGCATGTGTGGATGAGGATGCCTTTACGAGAGTGGTCGACAAGCTGACAACTTCTTATTACTCACATTGCGACCTTCTCAACTTCTCATTACTCGCATCAACCTTCTTAGTTCTCGTTACTCACACCGTTGACTTGACTCAAACTTCTGCCTTCTTCTGCGATGCATGTGTCGATACTTAAGTTTGCTCTTATATATTCTTCCGCCTTCAAGAATCCTTTTGCATCTGCATGCGTACATACATGCCGAGACTGCTATACTATTCAACATTATTTCATCATTTTTACAGGGGTCTTCCCCACCCATAAGATTGATAATACATAATCAATATTCAGATTCGCCATATTCAGATTCGCTCATATTCAGATTCATTCATATTGGGATTTCTATCAATATTCAGGTATAGGTCTTCCACTCCCGAATAATTGATAATAATATCAATTTAGGTATATGGACTTCTATTCAACAGGTTGCCCATGCCCAACTATGTCCATGTGATCATTATTAGATGTATGAAGATCATATTTGCTATCAAATTCTTTCTTCATTTCTTCATTTTTTTCATCTATTTCTTGTGTTAATTCTTTTAGGATTTTCTCTTTCAAATCTTTCTTTATTATTTTTGATAATTCTTCAAACCTTTCATCCAATTCTTGATCTATGTATTCACTATCTAAAGGGTCAATTTCCTTTAGAAGGCATTCTTGATATTTATGATATTTTGGGGATTCTTACTTCTTTATATTCTTTGAGCTTGATGCTTCTCCCTTTGTAGGAGTTGCCGAAGCGGGTGTATTTTTATCTATGCCTCTTCGCTTCTAAATATATTCTTTAGCCTTTGAGTCAATATAATATTTTTCTCCTATTAGGTCCCTTGCCCATTTCAAGGCATCATTGATATTATCATATCTTTTGAATGTTAGTTCTTCGTTTCTTCCATTTTCTGCAATTTTTCTATTTGGACTTCATCCCAGGACACACACGCACACACACGCACACACGCGCGCACTCACACACACAGGTAAATTAACTAGGGCACCTAGGTGCCTTGGTACCTTATTCGGGTCAACCCGTTAACGCATTTGGATGTAACTGCGTGCATCATTGTTGATTTGTTTCCTAATTTATTACATGCAAGACTATCCATATATGAGATTAAGCGTTTGAATTTTTCTCCTAGTTTACTTGCATTCTCTCTACGGTGGCACTTTCTACTTTAAATAAATTAGATCCGTCACCCATCTGGTCATCTACCTTGAATTTCGTATCATTCTTGTCTACTTGAACCAAAAACACGTACATGTATGTATGCGAAATTTATTCTTATATAATAAAAACCTTTGCCGGTTGCTGGTACGCACATACATGATACCCTTGTGTACATATTATTAGACCACGATATCAGTTGATGGGTATTCTATCTAATTAAAATACATACATGTTGGTGTTGGTATTATACCTAATGAGAATATACACACACCTAATGTATTTTATGTAATGAAAAATATACATGTACCCATGCTATTATACCTATGATCATATTCAGGAATATACCTAATGATAATATACCATTTATTGGGTATTATACCATTTGTTCGGTATTATATCTAGTAAAAATATTTATGTGTGGTGTTATACCTAATGAAAATATTTATGTATTCATGTTTGGGTGTTATACCTAGTCAAAATATACACATACTCGGGTGTTTATGCAACAAAAATATAAACATACTTAAGATACGCTTGTGTATGTGTTGCTAAATCAGTCAAATAAGAAACATGCATACCGTACTAACTATAAATAGTTTTTCCTATATCCTAAGGAGTATCATATACCTCCATCTATGAAACATGGCAAGTAATATGAGAAAATTAATCATCACACATTAATTTCTATTTTCTCTCTCCTATTATGTTTATCAACATGCAACGTTGCCATGCATGGTAGTTTTTAATTTCCTATGAAAGGACTCTTGCCATGCATAGTACGTGGGGTCATATTTATGACACTAAATAAGTAATTATGTCACAATTAATGTGATCGGCAATTTGCAATGGAATAACCCGTTAACAGCCATACCCGTTACAACAATGCGCATCTAAATGCGACCAAGTGGTGGAAAGGTAAGGAGCCTGGACACCTAGGTGCCCCAAACGGTCATATTACCGGTTTACTTCCATCAAACATAATATATAAAAGTTCTTCTTTTTTTACTTCAATTTTTGCTGATCTTAGAATAATTTTGTTCAACATGTTAAAGTATTCTACAAGACTATTGACATTAGATAACATGTATCCTTTCTCTTCTGGATACCAAGGATTATCCAATAAGCATCACCGGATCTCATCAATGCAGATATGGCTCTCCGTTTTGAAATCGAAGGTATTTGGTGGAAATATTTTCAATTTATTATCATCTCCAGAGATAAAACATCCACTTCCACATCCGAGTGTTCATTTCTTCATTTCTCTAAAATTTGTGAACGAGAAAATATGTCAGGTAAACTATTAGGGAAAATTTTGTTTTTGCCACTCTAGCTTTTGCCAATTTTTCTTATGCGACTCTAGATTTTGAAATTTCACTTTTGCCACTCGTGGATTTTGATAATTATCAGAAGTGAATGTTCTCCAGTAGATAGATTCTTCTGCCATCTTTACTTGCAAAAATCCCGCTTTTAAATCAAATTTAGAGAAAAATTTGCTTCCTTGTATTCTGTTAATCCATTCCTGCTTATTAGATACATTGAATGCATCTTCTATCATATTATCATTAAGCCTTTTAAAATTAATTACCATTCTGGATTTACTCTCACTTCTTCAACATGATACCTAACTATAAAAGCAGTAGAATGATGAGGATCTGCCTTTTCTAATTGCTTTTAATTTTAGTAACTCTTCACTATGCATTTTTTAATCTTCAAAATCTTTAGGAGTAGCTTCTATTGGTCGTGACTTAATATACAATATGGGTTTATGTTATTAATTTTGCAAACTATAGAGTTCTTATCCGAATGTTTCATTGGTATTTCCCCAATAATTTGTATATTTTCTAGTCTTTGAAAAATATTATGTATATCTTTTTTGGATTTTATATCTCTAGACCTATTCGGCAAGAATGATTGCAACCCTATACATTATGTACATGTTCTTTGTGCAACCTGTATCTAATTGTGCCAATATTTTATAGGAAACATTTGGCCTCAAAACTATTCTAACCGGGATCCTTATCCCTAGCACTTCTTTGAATGCTAATCAAACAATATATTTATTTCTGAAACAAGTTATTGCATCTTTTAATTCTATTAACTTGTCTCCTTTTTTATCTCCCATGTTTCCATTTGTTCTTTCATCTATATGCTTTTAGCAATATTATCATCTCATTCTTTACTATTATCTAACTCAAATTTTATTTTTTCTAACTCCGCTTCAAGTTTATCTATAATATTTTCTAGGTTTCTAACCCTACTAGATAGTATTATTTCTTCTCATTCCAGTTCGATCAACCTGACCACGAAGGTCTATTCCTACATGCAATCGAATAAGACGCAAAAATATGATAATGCAATCTGAATATTGCATATATAGGTGAAGTATTGATAAAAGATGGGGATCCGAAAGTGGTATTAGTCTGGTCGTTAGACACAAACGAAGTACATGAAGTTGCAATGGCTAACTTTTAACTAAACAAATCCCAAGACAAAATCTACTAGATTGATCTACTTATATAGGAGCAAGGGTGGCGGCCAAGGAGGTGGGAGGGCGTTTCAAGGCAGCCTAAAACTAACCCTACGTCATACAAGGCCCATGGGCTCAAGTGGAGGTGATGCAACACCTTTGGACTTGTAGTTTGACTCGGATTTTGCTGCAGTGTTGGATTGTTTCATCAATATATCTACTCTCTGGACGAATTTAAATCTGAATCCAACTGGATTGGAAAGTACATGAAATCTACTTGCCAACAGAAAAAATAATCATCAAATTCAGCATCCGGATGCAAAAGTACTTGACGTTTTGAGACATGTATGTCTGTGTAGTCCGCATTTGAGTCTAGAACGTGAGAGACTTGGACTCTGTCTTCTCTTGGGCTAAAAGTGACATGAGAAAACTTCTTGAACAACACCTAAAAGTCTCCTTTTCACTTATCTTCATGTGTGGATTGTACAAGTGTCTGGTAGTTCTGGAAGTAGGCATGAAACAATAAGAGGTGAAGTACTTGTGGTCTGTATAGCATAAATAATATATTGCATAACTTTTATCAAAAATCACCTCAAATAAATACGCATATGCAATATTTTTGATCATGTCCAAGGTAGCCATGTCCTCAACGCACTTCTAGTTTATTTGTTATATTTTCTTGGTTTCTAACCCTAGTGGATAATATTCTTTTTTCTGGTTCCAACTCTATTTCTTGTCTCCACATCTGATTACTAGCTCTTAGACAGGAGGTACAAGCTTGTTTTCAGCATAAGCTACATGTGAACCTATCATATATGCTTGGATAATATATATAGAAAGCACATTTCATGTTATAATCACCTTTTCCGTTAATCAAATCATGTTCATAATCTACTTGGTTCATCATTTCAATTTTTAAAGTTGCTAATTCATCTATTAGGTCTATTTCATCTTCACTACATTCATATTCTGGATTCTCATTTTCTACTTCATATGTTTCTATGATTGCATATATTGACTCTTCATCTTTTATTCCATTATCACATACTAATATATTCCCATTAACACTATCTATAAGTAATACTCTCTCTTGTTCTTCTTATTTCCTAGAGTATCTTTTCTAATATATTTTTGGGCAAGTTCTACTTAGGTGGTTACAAGAGTTACATATGAAACACGTGGTTCTTTTATCGTAAGATTTCTTAGGATTATATCTTCTTACATTTATTTTATGTAAGAATGGAGCTCTAATATGTGACCTTCTTAAGAAATATCTTTTTTTGTTCTAAAATTTCTATTATCTCTCCTATGTGGTCTAAAATATTTATTTTTCCAATGCCTTTCTTCTCCATATGCTAGAGGTATTTGGACAATCTTATTTCAAAAACTATAATATGATTATCATAGATCTTTGAGCTTGAATACTTTTATATACCTTTCTCAATTGTTAAAAAAATGTTATGGCTTGGGATATATTTACCATACTTCCTCCTGATTCTTTTTTATATTCATCGAATATTACTTTATATCCATTTCCAACTATAGTATCTTCAAATAACACCCATATTATTGTTGGGCTTTTATTAGTATTAATTTTTTTGTAATATCGACATATAGCTTCATAGTCCGTCCTTACTGTGATTTCTTTAAATCCTAGATATAGCCTAAAGACATTTATTGCATTTACTAGTGCAAGTATTTCCCTATCAATATTATTTATAGTTTTTAATTTATAACTTCCTGAAGCATATCTGCATGTTTTTTCATCCGTTTAGGGGGAATATTTGTTAGGCTTTTGTTTTAGTATAGCTCCCCATCCTACATTGGATGCATTTGTTTCAATTATAAAATAGTTGTCTTCTAAAGTTAGTTATAGGGGGTATAAATTCTTAAGTTTTTCCATGATTGCTTTTACTCTTTTTATATCTTTAGAATTGAAATATCTTCGACTATTTTTCCTTAATTTAGCATATAAATGTCCGGATAACTTCACTAAGTTATCTATATAATTTCTTGCATAGTTTAAAATTCCTAGTAATTGTTGTAAAACCTTTTTATCACTCATATTGTCTGGGAATTACAATAGTATCTTCGCAATATGTTCTTGTAAATGTTTTCTCTTCTCCTATTTCAGGACCAAGGATATTTATTTTTTCCTTGCAAATTTCCATCTTCTTTTTGGATAGTATAAGCCCATTTTGTTCTACCTTCTGAAAGAACAATCCAAGATGGACTATATGCTCTTTGTATGATTTTGGTAATACTAATAAATCATCTACATATACCAATATAAATGCTTGATTCTCATTAAATATATTTTGCATCTTCCTTTGAAATAATGCAAGAGCATTCTTTAGGCCCAATGTCATCACTATCCATTCAGAAATGGCCTTAAGAAGAAATAAATGTTGTCTAGTGGATAGATTCTTCTGCCATCTTTACTTGCAAAAATCTCGATTTTAAATCAAATTTAGAGAAATATTTGCTTCCTTGTATTCTGTTAATCCATTCCTGCTTATTAGGTATATTGAATGCATCTTCTATCGTATTATCATTAAGCCTTTTAAAATTAATTACCATTCTCGATTTACCTCTCACTTCTTCAACATAATTTCGAACTATAAAAGCAGTAGAACGATGAGGGCCTGCCTTTTCTAATTGCTTTTAGTTTTAGTAACTATTCAGTATGCACTTTTTACTCTTCAAAATCTTTAGGAGTAGCTTCTATTGGTCTTGACTTAATATATAATCTGGGTTTATGATATTAATTTTGCAAACTATAGAGTTCTTATTCGAATGTTTCATGGGTATTTCGCCCATAATTTGTATATTTTCTAGTCTTTGAACAATCTTTTGTATATCTTTTTTTGGATTTTATATCTCTATACCAATTCGACGAGAATGATTGCAACCTTAGACATTATGTACATTATTTTCTATATGATATTCTTCGATAGTATCACTAAGTTCTTCTTGTTTACCGAAATCAAGGGAAGGTAAATTGGTGTTGTACTCATCATCTACATTAGACATTTCTACATTTTGCAAAGCCTTTCTTTGTTTTATTACTTTAGATATGTGTGGAATACTATCTTGATATGGGATAAATGTAACCCCTTCTTCATGTACAATTATAGTTTGTAAAGATTGTTGTAAAAATCTTAAACCATATTACGAGATCATCATTTATTGCTAACAAATCTCTTTTTGTAATTTCATCTATTATATATTTCATGCCATTTATATAAGCTTCAATATTATATGCAAATTTATTATGTATTTTCTTTATTCCTTATATATCAGTAGAGACTTCGGCTTTGTTATCATCTGTGTCTTTCGACTATTTCCAGACATCACACAAAATATTTATCATGGATGATGTTTTTTGTGCAACCTGTATCTAATTGTGCCAATATTTTATAGGAAACATTTGGCCTCAAAACTATTCTAACCAGGATCCTTATCCCTAGCACTTCTTTGAATGCTAATCAAACAATATATTTATTTCTGAAACTAGTTATTGCATCTTTTAATTGTATTAACTTTTCTCTTCTTTATCTCCCAATGTTACCATTTGTTCTTTCATTTATATGCTTTTAGCAATATTATCATCTCACTCTTTACTATTATCTAACTCAACTTTTATTTTTTCTAACTCCGCTTCAAGTTTAATTATTCCATTTTCTAGGTTTCTAACCCTACCGGATAATATTCTTTCTTCTTGTTTCAATCCGATCAAGCTGACCACGAAGGTCTATTCCTGCATGCAATCGAAGAACAAGCAAAAATATGATAATGCAATCTAAATATTGCATATATAGATGAAGTATTGATAACATATGGGGATCTGAAAGTGGTCTTAGTCTGGTCGTTAGACACAAACGAAGTACATGAATTTGCAATGGCTAACTTTTAACTAAACAAATCCCAAGCAAAAAGCTACTAGATTGATCTACATATATAGGAGCAAGGGGTGGCGGCTGAGGAGGTGGGAGGGCGTTCCAAGGCAGCCTAAACCTAACCCTATGTCGTACAAGGCCCATGGGATCAAGTGGAGGTGATGCAACACCTTTGGACTTGTAGTTTGACTCAGATTCAGCTGCAATGTTAGATTGTTTCATCAATATATCTACTCTTTGGATGAATTTAAATCTGAATCCAATTGTATTGGAAAGTAAATGAAATCTACTTTCCAACAAAAAAAGAATCATCGAATTCAGAGTCCGGATGCAAGAGTTCTTGACGTTTTAAGACATGTATGTCTGTGTAGTCCGCATTTGAGTCCAGAACGTGAGAGACTTATGCTATGTATTCTCTTGGGCTAAACGTGACGTGACAAAACTTCTTAAACAACACCTAAAAGTCTCCTTTTCACTTATCTTCATATGTGGATTGTACAAGTGTCTGGTAGTTCTGCAAGTAGGCATGAAACAAGAAGAGGTGAAGTACTTTTGGTTTGCATAGCATAAATAAATTATTGCATAACTTTTATGAGAAATCACCTCAAATAAATATGCATATGCAATATTTTTGATCATATCCAAGGTAGCCATGTCCTCAACACACTTCTAGTTTATTTATTATTTTTCCTACGTTTCCAACCCTAGTGGATAATATTCTTTTTTCCGGTTCCAACTCTATTTCTTGTCTCCACATTGATTACTAGCTCTTAGATAGGAGGTACAAGCTTGTTTTAAGCATAAGCTACATATGAACTTATCATATATGCTTGGCTAATATATATAGAAATCAAATTTTATGTTATAATCACCTTTTTCATTAATCAAATCATGTTCACAATCTACTTGGTTCATCATTTCAATTTTTAAAGTTGCTAATTCATCTATTAGGTCTATTTCATCTTCACTAGATTCATATCCTGGATTCTCATTTTATACTTCATATGTTTCTATGATTGAATATATTGACTCTTCATCTTTTATTTCATCACCACATACTAATATATTCCCACTAGCACTATATATAATTAATACTCTCTCTTGTTCTTCTTATTTGCTAGAGTATCTTTTCTAATATTTATTAGGGCAAGTTCTACTTAGGTGGTCACGAGAGTTACATATGAAACATGTGGTTCTTTTATCATAAGATTTCTTAGGATTATATCTTCTTACATTTATTTTATGTAAGATGGAGCTCTAATATGTGACCTTCTTACGAAATATCTTTTTTTGTTCTAAAATTTCTATTATCTCTCCTATGTGGTCTAAAATATTTATTTTTCCTATGCCTTTCTTCTCCATATGCTATAGGTATTTGGACAATATTATTGCAAAAACTATAATATGATTATCATAGATCTTTGAGCTTGCATACTTTTACATACCTTTCTCAATTATTTTAAAAAATGCTATGGCTTGGGATATATTTACCACACTTCCTCCTGATTCTTTTTTATATTCCTTGAATATTACCTTATATCCATTCCCAACTATAGTATCTTCAAATAACACTCATATTCTTGTCGAGCTTTTCTTACTATTAATTTTGTTGTAATATCGACATATAGCTTCATGTCCGTCCTTACTGTGAATTCTTTAAATCCAAGATAGAGCCTAAAGACATTTATTTCGTTTTCTAGTGCAAGTATTTCCCTATCAATATTACTTATATTTTTTAATTTATAACTTCCTGAAGCGTATCTGCATGTTTTTTCATTTTTTGGGGAATATTTGTTAGGCTTTTGTTTCAGTATAGCCCCCCATCCTATCATGGATGCATTTGTTTCAATTATAAAATAGGTGTCTTCTAAAGGTAGTTATAGGGGGTTTAAATTCTTAAGTTTTTCCATGATGGCTTTTACTATTTTTATATCTTCAGAATTGAAATATCTTTGACTATTTTTTCTTAATTTAGCATATAAATGTCTGGCTAACTTCGCTAAGTTATCTATATAATTTCTTGCATAGTTTAAAATTCCTAATAATTGTTGTAAAACCTTTTTATGATTCATATTGTCTTGGAATTATAGTATTTTCTTCGGAATATGTTCTTGTAAATGTATTTTTTCTTCTCCTATTTGAGGACCAAGGAAAATTTATTTTTCCTTGCATACACTACTGGAAACAGCAAATTTGTCGTCTGCCAGTTCTTTGCCGTTCGCTGGCAGACGACAAAGAAGCTATTTGCCATCAGTTTCTAGAAAATAGACGACAAAGAACTAGCTGACGGAAAAGGAGCTCTTTGCCATCAGCTAGTTCTTTGCCGTCTGCCAGCGGACGGCAAACTAACTTTGCCGTCAGCTAGTAGACGACAAAGAGGAAGGGTGGCCCACTAACGCGTATCGGCTAACGGACAGTTTCTTTGCCGTCTGCTAGTGAATGACAAAGATTCTTTGCCTTCAGCTAGCGGACGACAAAGAATTAACGTCCGTTCCCCCCGGCCCCACCCATCTAGCTAGTCTCTTTGTTGTCTACTAGCAGACGACAAAGAGATTAACCTAGCTAACCCACGCGCCCCACCCCTCTCTCTCCCTATCTCTCTCTCCCTCACCTCACCCGTGCCGTCCCTCGTGCCCGAGCCACCGCCGCCCCCCGTGCCACCCCCGAAGCCCCCGCCGCCACCGGCCAACCCCGCCCACCGGTGCCCGCCTCGTCGCCGGCCGCCTACCCGCCCCGTCCCGACCGCCCCTCCTAGCGGACGCAGGCCGCGGCCACCGCGCTACCCTGCCCCACCATCGGAGCCGCGCCACGCCCCACCGATGGAGCCGCGCCGTACTGCCGGAGCCGCGCCGTACTGCCGGAGCCGCGCCGCGTTGCCCCGCCACGCCACCAGCGCCGTGTCGCCCCGCCCCGCCACCAGCGCCGTGTCGCCCCGCCCCGCCACGGGCGCCGCGCCGCCCAGCCCCGCCCTGCCGTCGGAGCCGCACCGTCGCCTAAACCCTAAGGTGCTTTTTTTCTTTTTTTCTGTTTATTTAGATTTAGTTTAGCTAGGTTTATTTAGATTTAGTTTAGCTAGGTTTATTTAGATTTAGTTTATCTAGGTTTATTTTGATTGTCGGGGGTCGAGGATTGAGGGGAAAAGGAGTCAAGGGTCGACCCCGACACGACACCACCAACACCCCGATCCTTGACACGACACCCTGACACCCCGACACGGCACCCCAACCCCGACACGACACCCCCGACACCCCGACCCCGACACGACACCCCTGACACCCCGACCCCGACACGACACCCCCGACACCCCGACCCCGACACGGCACCCCCGACCACGACACATCACCCCTACCCCGACACGACACCCCTGACACCGCCGACACCCCCGAGACCCTGACACCCCTAGATTTAGTTTAGGTTTATTTAGATTGTCGGGGGTCAAGGATCGAGGGGAAAAGGAGTCGAGGGTCGACCCCGACACGACACCACCGACATCCCGACCCCCGACACGACACCCAGACACCCCAACACGGCACCCCCGACACCCCGACCCCGACACGACACCCCCGACACCCCGACCCCGACATGACACCCCGACCCCCGACACGACACCTCGACACCCCGACACGGCACCCCGACCATGACACAACACCCCTACCCCGACACGACACCCCCCATACCCCGACCCCGACACGACACCTTTGACACCCCGGCCCGAACACGATACCCTCGACACCCAGACCCCGACACGACACCCCCGACACCCCGACCCCGACACGACACGGGTCATATATTTGTGAATTATGAGTCAGGTCATATATTTTTCGATTTTGTTATACAAAACATCATATTTTTTTTGATCAGGTGGATTTAAATGTGCAGTTGTTTCGTCACTACGAGGGTCTGGTGTTCGACGACCTCCCCGTGCGTTCGACGAGCTCCGCCCCTACGTTCGTGGCTGAGCACAAATGACATCTCCTCCTGCCCCCTTCATTTCCTCTGTTCTGGTCTTCATGCCGATGAAACTTGCTAGCTATAGGTGTCTTCAATCATCAGTATGCATGACCACTATGCGTCTCCCATTCAAAAGGGTTGCATCTATAAATATGCATTCATTAGCATATTTATAACCGTGATTCTTTCGAATTGTCCAACGTTATCCATGGACAGCCCGAGTATGTGTAGATTGGGTTCGTTTTCCTATATGCTCTGCTCCGGATCCGATGCAGAATTTCATCAGCGCCTCCCTGTTGTTCTCCGGGTACACATCCTCTCTGCTTATTGCCGAGACGTGTATCAGGAGAACAACGGGGAGGTGCTGCTAAAATTGTGCGTTGGATCTGGAGTGGAGCATGGGAAAACGAACCCAATCTACACATACTCGGGTGGGATTAGGACCTATCTTTACCTAATAGCATCTAGGTTGCATCGACGTAATAAAACTGACAAACTCTATTAACTGATGAATATGGTTTGCTGAATTATGAATATATTTTTTGTGTGTCCAATAGCTAGGCAAGATGAGTGATCGTGGGTGGATGTAGACCGGTCACACTAGTCAGAAAGACATGACCCGTGAATGGATAACAAAAACCAAGGAGTTTGTGAGAGTCGCATTTGCAAATGGACAGAAAACAACCTGGTGCCCTTGTGTCGATTGCGACAACTGTAAGAAGAAGTCAGAGTTTGAAATGATCAAACACCTGCATAAGTGGGGTTTTATGCCTAATTATACGGTCTAGACATTTCATGGTGAGTCTGCCCAACGTGCCAGAGCTGAGGTGGTTCGTCATCGCACCGACGAGCATGGTACCGGGATTGAAGACATGTTGCAAGACTTTGATGATGCTCAGGATTCAGATGATGAGATGGAGGAATCTACAAAGGCCTTTATGAAATGTTGGAGTCTTCAAAACGTCCTCTCCACGAGCACACTGAGCTTTGTTAGCTAGATGCCATCGCGCAAGTAATGGCTCTGAAGGCTCAGTTCAACCTGGGTAGAGAATGCTACGACGCGATGATGACGATATTTGGACGCTTTCTACCCAAAGGACATGTATTGCTAGCAAACCTGTACCAGTAGGACAAAATCCTATGTGCACTTAAGATGCCCTATGAGAAGATAGATGCCTGTGAGAATGGATGTGCCTTATTTAGGCTTGAGTATGCGGGCTTGAACTATTGCCCCATTTGCAATGCTTCCAGGTATGTTCTGGTAGACAACGGTATGGGTGAGAAGAGTCAGACCAAAATCCCCATTAATGTTCTTCGATATCTGCCAATCATACCAAGACTTTAACGTCTTTTCATGGTCGAAGAGACGGCCAGATAGATGACATGGCATAAATTGGGCAAAAGAACAGAACTAGATGCAGATGGGAATCCGATGTTGGGACACACTTCAGACGCTTTTGCGTGGAAGCACTTCGATGCATTACATGAGGATAAAGCGGCAGATCCAAGGCATCCTCGAGTTGCCATCAGCACTGATGGGTCCAATGTGTATGGTATGACGGCAGCACAATACAGTTGTTGGCCTGTATTTGTCATTCCACTCAATCTCCCCCCGGAGATATTATGAAAAGAAAGAACATTTTCCTGACGTTGATAATTCCAGGGCCCAAATATCCGGGGAAGAATATGAATGTGTACATGCAGCCACTTAAGGATGAATTGCAAGAAGCCTAGGATAATGGGATCAAGACATGCGACGCCGCTACCAAAAAGAACTTCAAAATGCATGTGTGGTACATGTATCCGTCGCATGACTTGCCGGCGTATGCACTGTTCGTTAGCTGGTGTGTGCATGGAAGGTTTCCATGCCCCACATGCAAGGCAGCTCTTGAGTTTCGTTGGCTGCAGGTGGGTCGCAAGTTTTCTTGCTTCGACATCCATAGACAGTTCTTGGATCCCGACCATAAGTTCAGAAAAGAGAAGAATAATTTCATCAAAGGTAGAGTTGTCAAAAACACTACACCACCTGTGTTGACAGGCCAACAGATCCTGGATCAGATAAACACTCTCAAGCCGGATCCAGATCGTCCAGGGTATTTCAAAGGGTATAATACGGAACACGTCTGGACTCACAAGATATGTTTGTGGGATCTGCCTTACTTTAAAGACCTCCTTTGCCCACACAACATTGACGTGATGCACACTGGAAAGAATATTGCGGAGGCCCTTTTTGGTACATTGTTCGGCATAGAGGGGAAGTTGAAGGATAATCCTAAGGCTAGAGTCGATCAGGAGGCTCTATGTGATAGACGGTTACAAAACATTCGACAACCGAATGGACAGAAGAACTGGAGGAAGCCAAAGGCATGGTTCAATCTTGGAAGGCCAGCTATGAGGGAAATGATCTTGTGGGTGAAAATGAAGTTGATGTTCCCCAATGGGTATGCAACGAATCTAAAGAGGGGAGCGAGTCTTGACAAATTGAAAATACTTGGTCTCAAGAGTCATGATTGGCACATATGGCTTGAGCGGGTAATGCCGGTGATGTTGCATGGCTTTATCCCTGAGGATGAATGGCTAGTACTGGCAGAGCTGAGCTATTTCTTTCGTGCTCTTTGTGTGAAAGAACTATAGCCTGACGTGCTAGATGAACTGGAAGAGTTGGCGCTGGAGTTGATCTGCAAGTTAGAAAAGATCTTTCCACTGGGCTTCTTTAATCCAATGCAGCATTTGATTTTGCTTCTCCCGACCGAGGCAAGATTGGGGGGGCGTGCAAAATCGTTGGTGCTTCGCAACTGAGAGGATGCAGAAGACGCTTCGAGCAAAATGTAAAAATAAACGTAGAGTTGAAGCATCGATGGCCGAGGCATTCATTACTTAGGAGGCAGAAAACTTCGTGACAACACACTACAAAGCCAAGAATTGTCATTTGCATAATCCAAAGCCTCGGTACAATGATGGCGACCATGAAAAAGGTCGATCCAACCTCAGCTTATTCAAAGGGAAGCTCGCACCAGCCGGTGCTTCGAAAGCAATAGCGTTGGATGTCAAAGAATGGCGGACCATTTCGATGTGTATCTTCAACAACCTAACAGAAGTTCGGCCGTACATCGAGTAAGTTCTCGGTACATTGTTTTGCAACTTCTAATTCCTTTGAAATTCTCTTATTCCCGTATATGTGATACAATTGATACATCGCCAAATTCTCGAATGGAGCGGTGATCCAAAAGGATTCCATCAAAGAGTATGAGCTTCTGGCAAAGCATGGAGGCGGCTATCCCGGTTTCATCTCTTGGTTCAAGTAAATGGTAATTTCCATTAGATGATTTCATTTCTTCGCCTAGTTTGCGGCTAATGCAACAATCCTTTCGTATTAAACTTGTAGGGTAATGCAGAGTCTACGGACTTCGAATTGAGACAAGTCGCTAATGGTTTTGACTATAAGGTCCGTTCATTTGACAAGTACAACATTAACGGGTATCGGTTTCGTACTTTTGGCAAAGAGCTATCTATGGCCGACCGAAAGTCTACAAATTGTTGTGTCTCCGTTGTCGGGGAAGGAGGGGTCGAGTATTATGGAAGAGTTGAAGAAATTTATGAACTTACATTCTTTGGTGAAAACCCACCAAACGCCGTAGTCTTCAAATGTTATTGGTTCCAACCGAAGGAGACTAGAAGGACTCATGAACATATAGGGCTAGTCGAAATCAAACAAAGCACCCATTTAGATGTTCCCGATGTCTATATTACGGCTCAACAAGCGACCCAAGTTTTCTATCTAGCGTGGGCCTGCCAAATGGATCCAAATCTGAAAGGTTGGGATGTCGTTTATGATGTGCCGCCACATTTTAGACCACCTCCCCTCAATGAAGATGATTATGAACCTCACATTAACCCAGACACATATGAAGGAGAATTCTTCCAAGAAACACGTGTTTCCAAAAAATGTTTCAAGAACCGCTCTACTTCACTCCAGAACATTGAGGTCGACACCGACAGTGAATTCGACTTCACCCCTAAGCCAGAACAAGAAGAGATAAAAGAAGAAGAGGTTACTGCTGCGGATGACCTGTCAATGCTTGACCAATTACATAGAGGCCTTCCACATGTTGATGCATTTATTGATGATGCTGATGAGCATGTCATTACTGATAGTGATGATGATTATGCATTTATTGATCCCGGAGCATATATAGACGATGAAGATTAATACTAGTAATGTGAGGTATTCAATTATTATTATGTACATATATATTATTAATTAGTTCATGTTATTAGGTATTCAATTTTTTTATGTTGAACTAATTTCGTTCACTCTTTGTCATTGCAGGTGTTGACAGATGGTGGGCGCGGGTCGAGAGCGCTCTGGGCCTCCTTCCTCGGCACGTGCTAGGAGGGGTGCTATTATTCCACCCCAGCAACTTCGGCGAGCGCTGGTACACTATCTGTAGACACCGGCGGGCGCTTCTTCTTCGACCGAGAGAGGTTGGGGGAAGACGAAGAGAGGTGGTAGAGGTAGGAAGGCTGTTGCGCCTTCCTCGCCACCACCCCCAGCTGATTCTCCCGACCATAGGACTGCTCTGTCTCAGGTGGACCCATCTGACTTGGATCCATCTCAGTCTCTGATCGCCGAGCCTCAGGATGATGAGCCTCGGGTCACCGGGCCTTCGTCCTAGGAGACTCCGGTCCCAGAGTCTTCGTACCAGGAGACTCAGGTCCCAGAGTCTTTGTTCCACGTGACTCCGGAGGCTAGTGGCCATGATGATGGTGGCAAGGACAACTTGTCTAAGGACACCTATAGCGAGAGCAAGCTGGTTGAGGAGGGCAAGAAGGTCTACCAGCGTGGTTGTACAAAGCTCCCGCCCGTGCCAACAACTCGCAATCAGAGGTGGTTGATTGAGCCTAATGCGGAGAAGTAAGTGCATTTACTCTTTTTTAACCTTTTGCCTTCATGTTTCTTCAAATTAATATCTAATGTGTTGGCCTTGTCATACTGTAGGGGTTGGAAACACAAGCGTGGTGTCCGCAGGCCCAACCAGGTCCTTGGTGTGCTTCTCCGGCACCACTTCTCGGGGAAGGTCCAGTTGCCCGGTGAGGGCGAGGTTCCACAGGTAGCACTAACCTGGGAGTTGTACATGGCTGCCCCGGCCCCGTCGGAGTAGATGGTCGACGGTGTCTTGTGCGAGACGGTGGCTAACATTGTGATCTGTCGGTTTTGGGTAATTTCTCCTTACAGAATTAAAAATCAACATCACCTAGTGATTGTACTAATCAATGTTATCTTTTTTGATTGTAAACTTTCTACAGGTGTCTTGAGGAACACGAGGCGAAAGCGGCTGTTGTTCTCGTAGCCGAGTGCAAGCGCCTACTTCAGAACTTACAACACGAGGCTCGGGTGCAGGCTATTCGAGATTACTACGCCTCGACTAACATTAAGAGTGCCAAGAAGAAGTGCCGCGAAAATTATCTGAGTAAGGAGAAGTTAATGAAGGTAATTATCTATTCTTAAGGCCTTGTACTTAGTTTCCTTGATTTGATTCGTAGGCATAGCGCTGAAATTTCTCTTGTCTAACTTAGGTGCCCCCGAGATGATGTGCGGATAGGATGGACTGTTGGGAGGCATTGGTGGATGAGTGGTGCTGTCCCGAATGGCTAGCCGAACACAACAAGGACAAGGATAAGCGTGCCCAAATGAAAGGTGTGCCACACTATCAAGGGAGCTCCAACCTGTTTGAGTACGGGGATCACTGGGTATGTGGTTTGCTTCATGATACATGCAATTTCATTCTTCATGCTAGCTTGAGCCCTTAACTAATATTTTGTTCCTCTCTTTTAGGCATGAGAAAACAAGAAGGACGTGCCACCTCTGTTCGACCTCTATGCCATGGCCCATACTGCCTCGTACAAGAAGGCCAAGGCATTCTCTGAGGATGACCTCGATCATCCAGAGAGCTTCAGAAACATCTCCTCCCACAACAAGCTCGTGAGGTACAGAGATGAGGGGAAGGCGAGGAAAGGGGAGGACTTCAACCCAAGCCAGAGTCCTTTTGATCCAGAGCTCATGATGATATCTGGTGGCAGGAGGCCCCATGGCTCGATAGCCATTGGGGATGGACTGCTATGTTGTCCTAGAACTCTCCCGGAGATCAAGAAGCACCAGACAAGCTCTAATCCTAAGATAAGGCCTCGTCCACGGCCAATGGAGATTGCCATTGAGGCTAGGGCCCAGGAGATTCTGGCGGAGGCAAACATGCAGGCGGCACAGAGGGAGAGGGACATGGAGGAGAGGACGGCTAGGCTGTTGGACGAGGAGAGGAACCGGAACGACACGTCTCACTGGGACCTATACGAGCTCCTCGTGGTAAGTTTCTCCTGCATATTAGCCAAATCATGCACGTAATGTTTGTTTCATCACTAACTAATATGAATGACTCGTGAAAATAAAATGTGCAGACCGTGTGCCAGAACAATGGTCAGACCCCTCCGTCGATGCCCCATATTGCTATAGCACCCACGATGAGTTTCATTTGAATGGTCATTAGTTGCTAGTATTCACATTTGAGTTGCATCATGCTAAGGAGACATTGCAAATGATCTTTGGTGCAGCGTGCCTCCCAACAAGCATCGACCGATCCTTCTTCGTCTGCTGCAACCCCGACCGGTCCTTCTACGTCTCACCCTGGCGCAAACTCGACTGGTCCTTCACCTCCGTGATGATGGTGAGTTTTCCCAAGTGTTTTGCTTAACAAATGCATACTTAGCTTAAGAAATGACCTACTTAACTCCAAAATGACCTATACTTAGCTTATTTTCCTCAAAAATGACATAATAACCTTACTGTCGGGACCCCGATCCTAAGTCATATGATTCCATACTGTAACAAGTCACATCACTTTGCGGCCTCACGCACGGTAACCCCACGGCTGCAGCCTTACCTTGGCCAGGACCGTTTGCGTCTTTTGGCTCACATATGTGAACATGTCGCTAGTAATCACACAACGAAGAACCCAGGCCGACATGACTAGTCATAGAACCCAAGTGGCACATCCGTACGGAAACAGGCATACATAACCCAGCAATGCAGGTGTCGTCCTCAAGCGTGTGTAGACGAGTCATAGCAAGCTACAAGGACTCCATTACGTCGCGAGACACGAATGTCATCACTGCACGTAGACGAGTCGTAGCAGGCTACAGGGACTCCATTACACCGCGAGACATTTCCCCGAAGGGACAGACACAGCAGCAAAGAAGGATACATGCCGGTCAATCAATGTGTCCGGAGCAGTAGCAAGCTACCATGGCTCGGTGGAAGCACAAAGAGACAGTTTCCCGTAAAGAGTACTACTAAAGGCACACGACTAGGTGTCGGATCCCATACATACCGTTGCACGTCACACGTACGCACGACATGCCCGATATGCATAGATACAACTATGGCATCACAACATAACCATACAACAACATGACTTTTATTTAAGAGGCTCAGACGAGCCTTGCATAATATGTTCTTACAGATAGGGGTCACATGACCCGACACTCAAGTCATACAAACAAATTCATACAAGCCAGCGGAAACTTAAGTTGTCTGAGTACAGACGACGAAATATAAAGGAGGCACACGGCCTGACTATCTACAGCCCACCACACGGGCAAGATCGTAGCTGGGACACCAGCTATTCGGCATCGTCAACGTCTAGATAGAACCCACCTGATGGGTCCTGATTCTCTTCTGCAACATTTATTAAGCAAGGATGAGTACGATCGTACTCAGCAAGTCTTTAAAATAGACCTAGTCTATTTATGCTCATGTATCAACAAAGGGGGTGGTGGAGTTCATGCAGAATGCCAGCTTTGACTCATGGCTAACCTACACTACTCAGTTTTAAACTCTTTATTACAATTTTAGTTATCGCACACGAGTCCACTATCTCCATCACAATACACCACCATGGATTCACCTTCCCCTTCCGGAAAAGTGCCATCCACGGTACTCACACCTGTCTTGATATTTTTAGGAGTATCCATTTGATTATCTATGAACAACATAAGTTCTCCAAGTAGTCCATATCCGAGGACGCGGCTATTCGAAGAGTTTCATACCCTGCAGGGGTGTACTTCTTCACACACGCTCTCGCCACTTATCGCTGTGTGCCATAAACCATGCACCTTGGCAACCTTCAAGCGGATGCCCAGCGAGGGAGTTGGCCACGACCGTCAATCACATAAGACCTCTAGTCCAGGCTATCGCCTATTTGAGACTGAACCCGCACGGAAGTCCGACCGAAGTTTCCGCTACGGTCCCAAACGATGTGCGCAGGGTTCCCAAGCCCACCATTCGGGTGACCCTTAGTACATCGTGCCACTGCCTACCGCTTCGTAACCCACCCCGAGGGTCAGCGCTACGCACGGACTCCATCATGCTATAAATACCAGAAACTACTTGCAACTCCTGGACTAAGGACCAAGCGACTGATAAGTCGAGCGGGGTCATATTTCAGGGCCCAGCATGTGGTAGTAGCTAGTCTTGGATCACAAACACGGAACCCAGTTCCTAAGAACGGTCCCAATGAGACAACCCACTATGTACTCCTACATAGCCTCTCATCGCTACCTTTACCAGATCGTATTCATTATGAGCTCACACATCGGACAACACTGTTTCACTCCGGTTCATCACCCAGATGAATCAGACCTGACATACTCTAAGCATAGCAAGCATAGCAGGCAAAGTAAGCTAAGCACATCATGGCACAAGCATCTACCAGGTATGCCAGGTTGCAAGGTTTAGCTATTTACTGTGACAAGATCAGGTCATGCATAAGAATAGGATCATCTATCGTGTATGACTGACATGTGATCGTTTGTCCTAATGCAATAAACGAGAGCAGGAGCGAGAGAGTGGGATGTTATCGGAATGATCAATGGGGTTGCTTGCCTTGCTGAGTTGCGGAGGAGTTCTCTCCTTCGTCGGGACATGGGGTAGTATCTTTCGGATTAGGACCTATCGCAACGCAGATAAAAGCACTCAATACAAGCAAATGCAACAATATGATGCATGATCATGGCATAGTAATATGCATGGGTGAGCTAATGTTGCTAGAGATCATGTCAATTTAAAACAGATTTGAATATAGATTCAAAGTTGTTCTCATTTCAAATTTCCATATATTAACCTAATGTAAAATGTCCATGTTCACCTACTTAGGTTGCTCTAACATGCATGAGAATAGCACCATTGGATTCATTGGATTTTTCTGATAAATTTTCATATATAAATTATTTTCATCTGACTTACAGATTAATTTATATGATTTTTCAAAGTTTTAAATAATTTCTAGAATTATTTTTAAATAAGAAATTGAATTATGACATCAGCATGATGTCATGATGACATCAGCTGGTCAGCTGACCCGGCCCAGAGTCAAACCTGACATGTGGGGTCCACACGTCAGTGACTAATTAGCTTAATTAATTAGGTTAATTAGCTTATTACTAATCTATGATTAGCCAGAGGCTGGCCCCACCTGTCATTGACTCAGAGAGTCAAGCCAGGGCCCACCTTTGGTCAAACCCACCAGAGTTGGCCGGCGGCTCGACGCCGGTGACCACGAGAGATGGCGGCGTCCATCGGGTTTCTCCTACAAGCGACCAATCGGCGCGCTGAGACCACCGGCGTGTAGCCCGTGCACGACCGCATCCATTCGAGGCCACAAGAGGTCACGGGGTCGCCGGAGCTCACCGGAAACGAGCTCGTGGCGGCGGCCGGAGCTCGGGCTCGGATCAAAACTCGACACAGGGCACGGGGCGACGCTGCAATGGGCTCTACGGGCTCCTGGGAACTCCAGGAGTTCAACCATGCACGCGCACGTGAGCTTGGAGGGCTCTACGCACGACGGCGACCATCGACGGCGGCGGGAGGTTCTTGGGTCCGGCGACGCAGCTAGCTAGGGGATGCCAGAGAGAGGGGAAGCACAGGGGGAAGGAAGTGGGGCTCACGGCGGTTCCAGGGAGCTGGTCAGCGGGCTCAGGGAGACAGCGACGGCGACGAATCGACATCCGGTGACGGCGGCCTTCGGCAGGGGATCGGGAGAGAGAGCAGAGGGGAGAGGGAGGGGGAGAATGAGCTCGGGGGAGAGAGCTCGCGCGTCTTCCAGGCGCGGGGAAGCAGGGGAGCAGCCTGCTCCGTGGAAGCAGGAGGTGGAGCCCGCCGATGGCTCGGTCGCCACCTCGACGCCTACTGGCACGAGGTGGAAGATGACCTTCCCACCCCTGGTGGGCTGGGTTGGGCCTTCCACTTCACAGGTAAGTCTCCTCTCTTTTCTTTTTATTTCTGTTTTCTGATTTCAACTAACATTTGTTTATTTCTTTGCAGGTCCAAATACCCTTTCAAATAATTCCAAAACTTTTATATATTCAAATTTGAATATTTCAAACTTGTATAAAAAGTTTCAGATTATTTTGAAAACAGTTATAATGATAATATTTTTTTATTTGTCATTTTCAGAGACTTAAATCAGTAATTTAAATTATTTGAAATGTTCAAATAATTAGAATGGTCGCTGGTATATCCATGTCCTCAATTATCAGACATAGGGAACATTTTTTATGGGCATTTTGGATTTGTTGAAATTTCATTTATCTGGAATTTCTTTAATTCATTAAGTGCTTGGGGTTTCTTTTCTTTCTCCCCATTTCATATTGATGCAATAATGATGATGATGATGCAAACACATTGCTAGCCTAGGACACTTGCTAGGGTTGTGACACTTACTTAGCTCCAAAATGATATATTCTACCTAGGATAGCTATAAAATGACCTATACTTAGCATTGATATGCTTAGTTAGCTAGAAAGTGGCATAACTACCTATGATAGCTCAATAATGATCTATAGCTAGCTTAGCTAGTTCATTTATGACATAATTAGCTCACTTAGGTACAAAATGGCATAACTACCAAGGATAGCTCAATAATGATCTATAATTAGCTTAGCTAGTTCATTTATGACATAATTAGCTCACTTAGGTAAAAATGGCATAATAACCTTGGTTTAGCTCCAAAATGACCTATATACTTACCTTATTTTCCTCGAAAATGACATAATAATCTTATTTAGCTCTGAACTGACATACTTTAACTAGGATAGCTATAAAATGACCTATACTTAGCATTTTTCCTCCTAAATGACTTAATATGCTTAGTTAGCTGAAAAATGTCATAACTACCTAGGATAGCTAAATAATAATCTATACTTAGCTTACCTAGTTCATTTATGACATAATTAGCTTACTTAGGTAAAAAATGTTATAATAACCTTGGTTTAGCTCCAAACTATCAAATAATTAGTTTATTTTCCTCCAAAATGACAAAATAACCTTACCTAGCTCCAAAACGACCGATTTTAACTAGGATAGCTCTAAAATGAACTACACTTACCATTTTGTCCTCTAAAATGAATAAATATGCTTAGTTAGCTCAAAAATGGCATACCTACCTAGTTTAGCTCCAAAATGACCTATTTACCTATCTTAGCTCTAAAATGACCTAGACACTTAGCATTTTTACCTACCTTAGCTAAAAAATGGCATTTTTACCTACCTTATTTAGAAGAAGAAGAAGATGAAGAGGAGAGGAGAAAAAGAAAGAGAAGATAAATTCTTATTTTTCTTCTTCTTTTTCTTCTTTTTCTTCTAGCTAGTCTTCTTCTTCTTCTTCTTCTAACTTTCATCTTTCCTAATTTGTAGATTTGCTATAGATGAGGAAGCTTGCATTGATGGAGTGTACTCTTCTACTTGTGCTTCCTTTTTGTTTATGGAAACTTGTTGGAAACTTGTTTTGGATATGTATGTATGGATATGTTGTTGGAAACCATTGCATGTTGGATATGTTGTTGGAAACTTGTATGTTGAATATGTTGTTGGAAACTTATTGTTGGCATGCTTGTTGAAATTATTTTGAAATGTGTATATATATGTGAAATTCTGTCAAATTGAATGGATTTAAGAAAAAACAGAAAAAACAGGGGCTATATAGCCACTTTGCCGTCTGCTGGCCGACGACAAAGGTCTTTGCCGTCAGATAGTAGACGACAAAGCTGTCATGTGGCAGCTACGTGTGCAACCTGGGGTAGCACTAGGCTGGCTTAAGTGATTTCTTTGCCGTCCACTGGTAGACGGCAAAGAACCTTAGGTTCTTTGCCGTCTACCAGCGGACGGCAAAGAAACCACCTAGGCTGGCAAAGAAACAGGTGCTTTGGCATCCGCTGGCAGATGGCAAAGACCTAAGGTTCTTTGTCATCTGCTAGCGGACGACAAAGCACGCCGTTAAGCCCTTAACGGCCATAACCTGCCACGTGTGCTGTCCACGGTCTTTGCCGTCCGCTGGCGGATGGCAAAGACCTAAGGATCTTTGCCATCTGCCAGCAGACGGCAAAGCGTCCTTTACTGTGGCTTATTTAGCAGGACTGTTTGCCGTCTGCTTGCCGACGACAAAGCCTTTGTTGTCCGGCATGCATGCCTTTGCCGTCCAGGATGGCTGACGACAAAGTAGCTGATTCCTATAGTGAAATTTCAATCTTCTTTTTGGATAGTATAAGCCCATTTTGTTCTACCTTCTGAAAGAACAATCCAAGATGGGCTATATGCTCTTTGTATGACTTTGGTAATACTAATAAATCATCTACATATACCAATATAAATGCTTGATTCTCACTAAATATATTTTTAGGCCCAATGTCATCACTATCCATTCATAAATGGCCTTGAGAAGAAGTAAATGTTGTCCAGTGGATATATTCTTCCGCCATCTTTACTTGCAAAAATCCCGCTTTTAAATAAAATTTAGAGAAATATTTGCTTCCTTGTATTCTGTTAATCCATTCCTGCTTATTAGGTATATTGAATGCATCTTCTATCGTATTATTATTAAGCCTTTTAAAATTAATTACCATTCTAGATTTAGCTCTCACTTCTTCAGCATGATGTCTAACTATAAAAGCAATAAAATGACGAGGGCCTGTCTTTTCTAATTGCTTTTAATTTTAGTAACTCTTTACTATGCATTTTGTACTCTTCAAAATCTTTAGGAGTAGCTTCTATTGGTCTTGACTTAATATATAGTGTGGGTTTATGATATTAATTTTGCAAACTATAAAGTTCTTATCCTAATGTTTCATTGGTATTTCCCTAATAATTTGTACATTTTGTAGTCTTTGAACAATCCTTTGTACATCTTTTTTTGGATTTTATATCTCTATACAAATTCGGCGATAATGATTGCAACTCTATACATTATGTACATGTATTTTCTATATGATATTCTTTGTGTTGGAAATATGCCCTAGAGGCAATAATAAAATGGTTATTATTGTATTTCCTTGTTCATGATAATTGTCCATTGTTCATGCTATAATTGTGTTAACCGGAAACCGTAATGCATGTGTGAATACATAGACCACAACATGTCCCTAGTGAGCCTCTAGTTGTCTAGCTCGTTGATCAATAGATGGTCACGGTTTCATGACCATGGACATTGGATGTCATTGATAATGGGATCACATCATTAGGAGAATGATGTGATGGACAAGACCCAATCCTAAGCATAGCACAAGATCGTGTAGTTCGTCTGCTAAAGCTTTTCTAATGTCAAGTATCATTTCCTTAGACCATGAGATTGTACAACTCCCGGATACCGCAGGAATGCTTTGGGTGTGCCAAACGTCACAACGTAACTGGGTGGCTATAAAGGTGCACTACGGGTATCTCTGAAAGTGTCTGTTGGGTTGGCACGAATCGAGACTGGGATTTGTCACTCCGTGTGACGGAGAGGTATCTCTGGGCCCACTCGGTAAGACATCATCATAATGAGCTCAATGTGACTAAGGAGTTAGCCACGGGATGATGTGTTACGGAACGAGTAAAGAGACTTGATGGTAACGATATTGAACAAGGTATAGGGATAACGACGACCGAATCTCGGGCAAGTATCATACCGGTAGACAAAGGGAATTGTATACAAGATTGATTGAATCCCCGACATCATGGTTCATCTGATGAGATCATCATGGAGCATGTGGGAGCCAACATGGGTATCCAGATTCTGCTTTTGGTTATTGACCGGACAGGTGTCTCGGGCATGTCTACGTGTCTCCCGAACCCATAGGGTCTACACACTTAAGGTTCGATGACGCTAGGGTTATGGGAAATAGTGTACGTGGTTACTGAAGGTAGTTCGGAGTCCCGATGAGATCCCAAATGTCACGAGGAGTTATAGAATGGTTCAGAGGTAAAGAATGATATATAGGAAGTGAGGATTTGGCCACTAGAAGTGTTTCGGGAATTACCGGTAACGTACCGGGACCACCGGAAGAGTTCCGAGGGTCCACCAAGTGGGGCCATCGGCCCTAGAGGGCTGCGTGGGCCAAGAGTGGATGGGACCAGCCCCAGAGTGGGCTGGTGCACCCTCCACCCTGGCCCAAGGCACAGGAAGGTGGGATGGAGGGGAAACTCTAGACCCAGATGGGCCTAAGGCCCACTAGGGATGCGCCCTCCCCCTCTCCCTCTCTCTGGCCGCCGGCCAGATGGCATCTAGGGCCGGCCGCAGCTCCTAGGGTGGGAACCCTAGGGCTGCGCCCTCCCTCCTCCTCCTATATATAGAGGGTTTGGGGGCTGCCAGACACATGAGTTCTCTCTCCCAAGGCACAGCCCTACTCCTCCCTCTCCTCGTCCTCCGTAGTTCTTAGCGAAGCTCTGCCGGAGTACCACGCAGATCCACCGTCACCACGCCATCGTGCTGCCGGAGCTCTCCCTCAACCTCTCCTTCCTCCTTGCTGGATCAATGCATAGGAGACGTCACTGGGCTGCACGTGTGTTGAACGCGGAGGCGCCGTTGTTCGGCGCTAAGATCGGAGTCCACCGCGATCTGAATCGCTACTAGTACGACTCCACCAACCACGTTCTTATAACGCTTCCGCTTAGCGATCTTCAAAGGTATGAAGATGCAATCTATTCCCACTCGTTTTTGGTTTCTCCATAGATAGAACTTGGTGAACGCGTATGATTTTTTTTGATTTACTACTACGTCTCCTAGCAGTGGCATCATGAGCTAGGTCTATGCATAAAATCTATGCACGAGTAGAACACAAGTTGTTGTGGGCATCGATCTTGTTAATTTTCTTGCAGTTACTAGTCTTATCTTGATTCGACGGTATTGTGGGATGAATTGGCCCGGACCAACTTTACACGTACGCTTACGTGAGACCGGTTCCACCGCCTGACATGCACTTGTTGCATAAGGTGGCTAGTGGGTGTCTGTCTCTCCCACCTTAGTCGGATCGGATTCGATGAAAAGGGTCCTTATGAAGGGTAAATAGCAATTGGCATATCACGTTGTGGTTTTTGGCATAGGTAAGTAACGTTCTTGCTAGAAACCTATAGCAGCCACGTAAAAACTTGCAACAACAAATTAGAGGGCGTCTAACTTGTTTTTGTAGCATATGCCTTGTGATGTGAAATGGCCAAAGGATGTGATGTGATGCATTGTGATGTATGAGATTGATCATGTTCTTGTAATAGGATTCACGACTTGCATGTCGATGAGTATGACAACCGGCAGGAGCCATAGGAGTTGTCTTATTTTATTGTATGACCTGCGTGTCAATCATAAACACCATGTAATTACTTTACTTTATTGCTAAACGTTAGCCATAGTAGTAGAAGTAATAGTTGGCAAGACAACTTCATGAAGACACGATGATGGAGATCATGGTGTCGTGCCGGTGACAATGATGATCATGGTGCCCCGAAAATGGAGATCAAAGGAGCAAGATGATATTGGCCATATCATGTCACTATATTGATTGCATGTGATGTTTATCATGTTTACATCTTATTTGCTTAGAAAGATGGTAGTAAATAAGATGATCCCTCAATAAAATTTCAAGAAATGTGTTCACCCTAACTATGCACCATTGCTAAGGATCGTTGTTCCGAAGCACCACGTGATGATCGGGTGTAATAGGTTCTAACGTTCGCATACAACGGGTGTAAGCCAGATTTACACACACAATACACTTAGGTTGACTTGATGAGCCTAGCATTTACGGACAAGGCCTCGGAACACGGAAGACCGAAAGGTCGAACATGAGTCGTACAGAAGATACGATCAACATGGAGATGTTCACCATGGATGACTAGTCCGTCTCACGTGATGATCGGACACGGGCTAGTTGACATGGATCATGTATCACTTAGATGACTAGAGGGATGTCTATCTAAGTGGGAGTTCATTAAATAATTTGATCATGTGAACTTAATTATCATGAACATAGTCTAGAAGTGTCTTTGCAAATTATGTTGTAGATAGCTCACGCTATAGCTCCCCTGACTTAGTGACACGTTCCTAGAGAAAACTAAGTTGAAAGATGATGGTAGCAATAATGCGGACTGGGTCCGTGATCTGAGGATTGTCCTCATTCCTACACAGAAAGCTTGTGTCCTTGATGCACCGCTCAGAGCAGCACTCCCTCAAGCGTTGTCTGTAGATGTTGTGAACATCTGACATGCACTTTATGATGTCTACTTGATAGTTCAGTGCGTCATGTATTACGGCTTAGAATTGAGGCTTCAAAACGATTTGAACGTCACGGAACATATGAGATGCTCTAAGAGATGAGATTGGGATCTCAGGTTCATGCCTGTGTTGAGAGGTATGAGACCTCCAACAAGATTCTTTGTCGGCAGGATAAAAGAGAACAGCTCAATCGGTGAGCGTGTGCTCAGATTGTCTGGGTTCTACAATCACTTGAATCGAGTGGGAGTTAATCTTCTAGATAAGATAGTGATTAATATAGTTCTCCAAGTCACTGCCACCAAGCTACTAGAGCTTCGTGATGAACTTTAAAATGCCAGGGATGGAGATAATGATCCCTGAGATATTCGCGTTGTTTGACACCGCGAAGCTAGAAATCAAGAAGGAGCATGAAGTGTTCATGGTTAAGTGAAAACCACTAGTTTCAAGAAGGGCAAGGGAAAGAAGGGAAAAACTTCAAGAATGACAAGCCAGTTGCCGCTCTGGTGAAGAAACCCAAGGTTGAGCCCAAACCCGAGATTATGTGCTTCTATTATGAGGAGAACGGTCGCTGAAGCGGAACAACCCTAGATACTTGGTAGATAAGAAGGCTGGCAATGTCGACAGAACTATATTTGATATATGTGTTATTGATGTGTACCTTTCTAGTACTCCTAGTAGCACTTGGGTATAAGATACCGGTTCAGTTGCTAAATGTTAGCAACTCAAAATAAAAGCTACGGAATGAATG
Source organism: Hordeum marinum (assembly GCA_022496015.1). Classification (NCBI taxonomy): domain Eukaryota; kingdom Viridiplantae; phylum Streptophyta; class Magnoliopsida; order Poales; family Poaceae; genus Hordeum; species Hordeum marinum. Next base: position 106,348,399 of record CM039676.1, on the reverse strand, counting down.
GAGGCTAGCTAAGTGAAAGGTGACGATGTGTGTTGGAAGTGTTTCCAAGGTTGATGTGATCACCATCGCACGCTTTCTCTACCTTCGGGATTAGTAATGAACCTAAATAAATGTTATTTGGTGTTTTCGTTGAGCATGAACATGATTGGATCGTGTTAGTGCAATACGATTATTCATTTAAGTTAGAGAATAATGGTTATTCTGTTTACATGAATATGGCCTTCAATGGTCATGCACCCAATGGGAATGGTTTATTGAATCTTGATCGTAGTGATACATATGCTCATAATGTTGGTACCAAATATACAAAGTTAATAATGATAGTACCACCTTCTTGTGGCACTGCCACAAACGTCATATTGGTGTAAAGCACATGAAGAAACTCCATGCTGATGGATCTTTGGACTCATTCGATTTCGAATCGGTTGAGACATGTGGACCATGCCTCTTGGGCAAGATGACTAATTCCCCATCTTCCGGTATGATGGAGTGGGTTGGTGGATTATTGGAATTGATACATGTTGATGTATGTGGTCCAATGAGTGTTGAAACACACAGTGGATACCGTTATTTTCTTTACCTTCACTGATGATTTGAGTGAATATGAGGATATTTACTTAATGAAACACGAATCTGAAATGTTTGAAAGGTTCAAGGAGTTTCAGAGTGAAGTTAAAGATCATCGTGACAAGAAGATAAAATGTCTACGATATGATCGTGGAGGTGAATATCTGAGTTACGAGTTTTGTATGCAATTTTAGACAATGTGGAAATTGTTTCACAGCTCACGCCTCCTGGAATACCATAGTGTGATGGTGTGTCCGAATGTCGTAGTCGTTCTCTATTGGATATAGTGAGTACTATGATGTCTCTTATCGTTTTGCCACTATCGTTATGGGGTTATGCATTAAAGACAAATCCATTCACTTTAATAGGGCACGATCTAGGTCTGTTGAGATGACACCGTGTGAATTATGGTTTGATAGAAGCCTAAGCTATCACTTCTTAATGTTTGGGGCTGCGACGCTTATGTGAAAAGGGTTTTCACCTAGTGAGCTCGAACCCAAAACAAACGAATGCATCTTCATAGAATACCCTAAGGAGACATTGGGTATACCTTCTATCTCAGATCCAAGCGCAAAAGTGTTTGTGGCTAAGAATGGGTCCTTTCTCGAGAATGAGTTTCTCTCGAAAGAAATGAGTGGGAGGAAGATAGAACTTGATGAGGTTGTTGAACCTTTGTTTCAACTAGAGAGTAGTGCAGCACAGAAAGATGTTTCTATGGAGCCTATGTCAGTTGAAGAGGAAGTTAATGATGATGATCATGAAGCTTCAGATCAAGTTACTACCAAACCTCGTAGGTCGACAAGGACGCGTACTGCTCCTGAGTAGTACATCAACCCTGTCTTGGAGGTCATGTTGTTGGACAACGATGAACCTACTAACTATGCAGAAGCGATGGTGGGCCCGGATTCCAACAAATGGCTAGGAGCCATGAAATCCGAGAAAGGATCCATGTATGGAAATCAAGTATGGACTTTGGTGGACTTGCCCGTTGAACGGCAGGTCATTGAGTATAAATGGACCTTTGAGATGAACACATACACTAATGGTGAAATGTCACCATTTATAAAGCTCGACTTGTCACAAAGAAGTTTCCGCCAAGTTCAAGGAGTTGACTGCAATGATATTTTCTCATCCGTAGCGATGCTAAAAGTCTATTAAAATTATTTTAGCAGTTGCTGCATTTTCGATTATGAAATCTAGCAGATGGATGTCAAAACAAGGCTTCCTTAATGGTTTCCGTGAGGAAGAGTTGTATGTGATACAACCAGAAGGTTTTGTCAATCCTAAGGATGCTAAAAGGTATGCAAACTCCAGTGATCCTTCTATGGACTGGAGCAAGTATCTCAGAGTTGGAATATGAGCTTTGATGAAGTGATCAAAGTTTTTGAGTTTATACATAGTTTATGATAAACTTGTATTTACAAGAAAGTGAGTGGGAGCGCTATAGAATTTCTGATAAGAATATGTAGTTGACTTATTATTGATCGGAAATGATGTATAATTTCTGGAAAGCATAAATAGTTGTTTGGAACAAGTATTTCAAAGGAAGACCTGGATAAAGCTACCTAATTGTTGGGCATCAAGATCTATGGAGATAGATCAAAATTCTTGATAATAATTTCAATGAGTACATACCTGGAAAAGATATTGAAGAAGTTCAATATGGATCAGTCCAAGAAAGAGTTCTTGCCTGCATTAGAAGGTGTGAGATTGAGCACAGCTCAATGCCCGACCACGACAGAAAATAGAGAAAAGATGAGTGTCATCCCCTATGCTTCAGTCATAGGCTCTATATGGTATGCCATGCCGTGTACCGCACCTGTGTGTGTGCATTGCCATGAGTTTGTCAAGGGGTACAAGAGAGATGTAGGAGTGGATCACTAGACAACTATCGAAATTATCCTTAGCAACTAGAGGACCAAGGAAATATTTCTCGATTATGGAGGTGATAAAGAGTTCATCGTAAAGTGTTACGTCGATGCAAGCTTTAACACCAGTCCGGATGACTCTTAGTAGAAATCCGGATACGTATAGTGGAGTTGGCATTTTGAATAGCTCCAAGTGGAGCATGGGAGCAGTATCTACAGTAGGACATAGAATTTTGCAAGGTATACACGGATCTAAATGTCACATACCCATTGACTAAAACCTCTTTCATGAGCAAAACATGATGAAACCCCAGAACTAATTGGGTGTTAATCACATGATGATATGATCACATGGTGATGTAAGTGTTAATCACATGGTGATGTGAGCTAGATTATTGACTCTAGTCAAGTGGGAGACTGTTGGAAATATTCCCTAGAGGCAATAATAAAATGGGTATTGTTGTATTTCCTTGTTCATGATAATTGTCTATTGTTCATGCTATAATTGTGTTAATCGGAAACCGTAATGCATGTGTGAATACATAGACCACAATATGTCCCTAGTGAGCCTCTAGTTGTCTAGCTCGTTGATTAATAGATGGTCACGGTTTCATGACCATGGACATCGGATGTCATTGATAACAGGATCACATCATTAGAGAATGATGTGATGGACAAGACCCAATCCTAAGTATAGCACAAGATCGTGTAGTTCGTCTGCTAAAGCTTTTCAAATGTCAAGTATCATTTCCTTAGACCATGAGATTGTACAACTCCCGGATACCGCAAGAATGCTTTGGGTGTGCCAAACGTCACAACGTAACTGGGTGGCTATAAAGGTGCACTACGGGTATCTCCGAAAGTGTCTGTTGGGTTGGCACGAATCGAGACTGGGATTTGTCACTTTGTGTGACGGAGAGGTATCTCTGGGCCCACTCGGTAAGACATCATCATAATGAGCTCAATGTGACTAAGGATTTAGCCACGGGATGATGTGTTACGGAACGAGTAAAGAGACTTGCCGGTAACGAGATTGAACAAGGTATAGGGATAACGACGATCGAATCTCGGGCAAGTATCATACCGGTAGACAAAGGGAATTGTATACGGGATTGATTGAGTCCCTGACATCGTGGTTCATCCAATGAGATCATCATGGAGCATGTGGTAGCCAACATGGGTATCCAGATCCCGATGTTGGTTATTGACCAGAGAGGTGTCTCGGTCATTTCTACATGTCTCCCGAACCTGTAGGGTCTACACACTTGAGGTTCGATAACGCTAGGGTTATAGGGAAATAGTGTACGTGGTTACTGAAGGTAGTTTGGAGTCCTGGATGAGATCCCGGACATCACGAGGAGTTCCAGAATGGTCCGGAGGTAAAGAATGATATATAGGAAGTGAGGATTTGGCCACCGGAAGTGTTTCGGGATTTACTGGTAACGTACCGGGATCACCGAAAGGGTTCTGGGGGTCCACCAAGTGGGGCCACCGGCCCCAGAGGGCTGCATGGGCCGAGAGTGGAAGGGACCAGCCCCAAAGTGGGCTGGTGCACCCTCCACCCTAGCCCAAGGCGCAGGAAGGTGGGAGGGAGGGGAAACCCTAGACCCAGATGGGCCTAAGGCCCACTTGGGCTGCGCCCTCCCCCTCTCCCTCTCTCTGGCTGTCGGCCAGATGGCATCTAGGGCCGGCCGCAGATCCTAGGGTGGGAACCCTAGGGCTGCACCCTCCCTCCTCCTCCTCCTATATATAGTGGAGGGTTTTGGGGCTGCCAGACACATGAGTTCTCTCTCCCACGGTGCAGCCCTACTCCTCACTCTCCTCGTCCTCCGTAGTGCTTAGCGAAGCTCTACTGAAGTACCACGCAGCTCCACCGTCACCACGCCGTTGTGCTTCCGGAGCTCTCCCTCAACCTCTCCTTCCTCCTTGCTGGATCGCTGCGTAGGAGACGTCACCGGGCTGCACGTGTGTTGAACACGGAGGCACCGTTGTTCGGCGCTGAGATCGGAGTCCGCCGCGATCTGAATCTCTACGAGTACGACTCCACCAACCGCGTTCTTGTAACGCTTCCTCTTAGCGATCTTCAATGGTATGAATATGCAATATCTTCCCACTCGTTGCTTGTTTCTCCATAGACAGATCTTGGTGAACCCGCAGGAATTTTTTTGATTTACTACTACGTCTCCTAGCACTTTGATAGTATCACTAAGTTCTTCTTGTTTACAGAAATCAAGGGGATCTGAATTGGTGTTGTACTCATCATCTACATTAGACATTTCTACATTTTTGCAAAGTCTTTCTTTGTTTTATTACTTCAGATATGTGTGGAACACTATCTTGATATGGGATAAATGTAACCCCTTCTTCATGTACAATCATAGTTTGTAGAGAATGTTGTAAAAATCTTAAACCATATTACGAGATCATCATTTATTGCTAACAAATCTCTTATTGTAATTTCATCTATTATATATTTCATGCCATTTATATAAGCTTCAATATTATATGACAATTGATTATGTGTTTTATTTATTCCTTACATACAATAGAGACTTCGGCTTTGTTATCACCTGTGTCTTTCGACTATTTCCGGACATCTCACGAAATATTTATCATGGATGATGTTCTATGTGCAACCTGTATCTAATTGTTTCAATATTTAATAGGAAACATTTTTCCTCAAAACTATTCTAACAGGGATCCTTATCCCTAGCACTTCTTTGAATGCTAATCAAACGATATATTTATTTCTGAAACTAGTTATTGCATCTTTTAATTGTATTAGCTTGTATCCTTTTTTATATCCCAATGTTACCATTTGTCCTTTCATCTATATGCTTTTAGAAATATTATCATCTCACTCTTTAATATTATCTAACTCAACTTTTATTTTTTCTAACTCCGCTTCAAGTTTATTTATTCCATTTTCTAGGTTTCTAACCCTACTGGATAATATTCTTTTTTCTTGTTCTAGTTCGATCAACCTGACCACGAAGGTCTATTCTTGCATGCAATCGAAGAACAAGCAAAAATATGATATCGGAATCTGAATATTGCATAGATAGATGAAGTAATGATAAAAGATGGAGATCTGAAAGTGGTCTTAGTCCTGTTGTTAGACACAAACGAAGTACATGAAGTTGCAATGGCTAACTTTTAACTAAATAAATCCTAAGCCAACAGCTACTAGATTGATCTACTTATATAGGATCAAGGGGTGGTGGCAAAGGAGGTGGGAGGCATTCCAAGGCAGCCTAAAACTGACCCTACATCGTACAAGACCCATGGGCTCAAGTGAAGGTGATGCAACACCTTTGGACTTGTAGTTTGACTCAGATTCTGTTGCAACATTAGATTGTTTCATCAATATATCTACTATCTGGATGAATTTAAATGTAAATCCAATTGGGTTGGAAAGTACATGAAATCTACTTTCCAACAAAAAAGAATTATCCAATCCAGAGTCCGGACGCAGAAGTTCTTGACGTTTTTAGACATGTATGTCCGTGTAGTCCGAATTTGAGTCCAGAACATGAGAGACTTGGACTCTATCTTCTCTTGGGCTAAAAATGACGTGAGAGAACTTCTTGAAGAACACCTAAAAGTCTCCTTTTCACTTATCTTCATATGTGGATTGTACAAGTGTCTGGTAGTTCTGCAAGTAGGCATGCAACAAGAAGAGGTGAAGTACTTTTGGTCTGTATAGCATAAATAAATAATGTTGGGAATATTCTTCTATGCCTTTCTAGCTAGTTAATGTTAATTTTTTATTTCTCTTAATTTGTCATCATGTAATGAGGTATGACCTAATTCTGGATCTTCTGCTATGATCATATTTGAAATGACATTGCAAAGTTATTCGGATTACTTCGTGCCATTTTTATTTCTTCATATTGATTAGGGTATGACTCGACCCATTGTTCCCATAGAACTTCTACAGATTTTCCTAAAAATGTTTCAAGATATGTTAACATATCTTCAACCTTAGTACCTATTGTATACTAGTTCTATATGTCTTTTGAAACTATTAAGCCTTTCCATATGCTGATCATATTCGACCAATCTATGGGGTCATGAGCTGCTAGATTTAATATAGCGCCATCATTTTTAGAATTTTGAAATTGTACTGGCTTTTCAGAATCTCTTCTTTTAGTACCCACATATATATATTGACTAGGGATATACGTACGTTGGTAGTCATGTTTTTCCGGGTCCATTGGCGAGCTGATCTAGTAGGTCTCTCTTTCTCCTTCTCTTTTTACCAAGGACTCCCCACATCCTTTTATTCTTTTATCACTACTTTATACCTCAATATCTTCCATTGCATTATATAAATTAAGTAGCCCAACATCATCTCATGAGTTTATAAAATCATCATTTTATTCAAAATGGTCATATTTTGATCTTCCACTCACATTTCTCTCATTAGTTCTTCTTCCTCCTCATTGCTCTCTAGCAAAAGGTTCTTGTTTATATCCCATTGGTATTATTCACTAACAACTTCATATTTTCGAGCAATGTTCTTATACCTTATAGTTATTAATGATAGCATTATTATTACTACTGCTATCTTCTCTCCTTTCTATTAATGTTATGGTTTTGTTTGACATGGTTGAACTGCTAGTGGCTAAATTTTTCTCATTTTTAATTGATTTAACCTTACAATTTCTCTAATGATAAACAATTTTGTTTCTCTTATCTTAGGCCAGTCTTTTGTCATATAATTACTATGTTCCCATTCTATATGCTTGAGCTTCTTTTCCCAAGGATTTATTTCATCATCTAAATTAGCCTTTTCCATGCATCCAGTTGCACCTTTATCTTTTCCATTACTAATTTCTGTTTCTGACATAAGAGATTGTGTATCTTCTGTCAATGCAGCTTTATAGTTCATAAACCTAATACTACTACTTCCTTCACAATTCTGGTAGCTTATGTAGTTTCCTGGTTGCTTTAATTCTTTCTATTCTATTAATTCACCTATCTTCCTTTCTTCTCCCGCACTTTCTTCAGAACCAATTTTAAGTGGATTGATAAATTTTATACCTTTTGATTGCATACTATTAATTACACCATTCAGATTTACTCTATATCTAGAGCTACTTCTGTTAGTGTGCCTTCCTATAAATTCTATGCTTATTAACAAATTTATCCTTTAAAATCTTCATATCCTTTAGTTTGGAAATAGAAACTTATCTTTTTAATAAATTCTTTTACATGCATAATTAGGTATGGAGCTATATATGTTATTAATCTATTTTCATTCATGTCTCATTCTAAAAATCGTAATGCTGCTTTATCTCCCATTCCCCATCTTCTGTCTAGTAGGTTATTAGTACATTGACTCCTAATTTCTTCCTTGTCATGCCTTTTACTCCTATGATATACATACCATGATGAATTTATTTATAACCACACTATTTTAGTTCATTTTCAATATTCTTGCTCACAACTCTTAAATCTACTGCCTGCGTTAACATACCTAACTCTACTTCTCTACATATTCTGTATAAACCACACCCACTTTCAAACATACCCGTATGATATACTTGTTACAGTTTTAGTTTTCTTAGGGTGACCTTACGTTATCTTTCTAAATCTCTTTCAATATCTATAGCTTCTTAAATGCTACCAATATCGTCAGCTTCACATGATAATATATGCTTCATTGCCAGACATCTTGAAGCTTGCCTTACTAATTAGAGGGTTTTGTATCTTCTAAGCAAGCCTTTAGATATGTCCGTTTTCTAAATTAATATTTCTCGATGAGGCTACTATACTAGATGATCATATCACAATTTCTTTGTTGTTTTGAACACTATTTAGCTTATCTAAAACCTACATTAATAGATGGGAAATTGTGTTATTTTGTCTTATTATTATTTTGGAGTCTTATTTTGGTGAGTCGTGACCAGAAAAAATGATGGGAGGTGATAAGTATTTTTCTACTTTGTTTAATGCTTGGCTATATTCACTCATACAAATTATGATATAACTAGAGTCTTTACTTCTTGGACTAACTTTTTGACTTCTAATATATCACGTATTTTTTAACAACCGATGATGGATTTTTACCTTTATTTAGGACACTACTTAGATTCTTTCCTATGGAAAGCACTTCTTATTTAATATAACCATTACTTTTATGGACTATAAAATTTTTTCCTTTTCCTTCTTATAATCTATGTAGAACTAGATCAAATTTAGCATTCAAACCTAAGAATTTTTCTACTAGATTTTGATATTCTATGAATAAACTATTGGAAATATGCCCTAGAGGCAATAATAAATTACTTATTATCATATTTTCTTGTACATGATGATCGTTTATTATCCATGCTAGAATTGTATTGATTGGAACCTCAGATACATGTGTGGATACATAGACAACACCATGTCCCTAGTATGCCTCTAATAGACTATCTCGTTAATCAAAGATGGTCAAGGTTTCCTGGCCATGGACATGAGATGTCATTTGATAACGGGATCACATCATTAGGAGAATGATGTGATGGACAAGAGCCAAACTATAAACATAGCATATGACCGTGTCAGTTTATTGGTATAGTTTTCTGCATGTCAGGTATCTGTTCCTATGACCATGAGATCATGCAACTCACTGACACCGGAGGAGTACCTTGTGTGTATGAAACATCGCAACGTAATTGGGTGACTATAAAGGTGCTCTACAGGTATATCCGAGGGTGTATGTTGGGTTGACATGGATCAAGACTAGGATTTGTTACTCCGTGTGATGGAGAGGTATCTCAGGGCCCACTCGGTAATATAACATCACTATAAGCCTTACAAGCAATGTGACTAAAGAGTTAGCCACGGGATCTTGTATTATGGAACGAGTAAAGAGACGTGCCGATAACGAGATTGAACTAGGTGTAGAGATACCGACAATCGAATCTCGGGCAAGTAACATACCGAAGAACAAAGGGAACATCATACGGGATTAACTGAATCCTTGACATAGATGTTCAACTGATAAAGATCTTCATAGAATATGTAGGAGCCAATATGGGCATCCAGGTCCCGCTATTGGTTATTGACTGTAGAGGTGCCTCGGTCATGTCTGCATAGTTCTCGAACCCGCAGGGTCTACACACTTAATGTTTGGTGATAATATAAGTATAGTTGAGTCATTATGGTGGTTACTAAAGGTTGTTCGGAGTCTCGGATGATACCCCGAACATGACGATGAACTCCGGAATGGTTTGGAGGTGAAGATTGATATATAGGACGATGGGAATCAAGTTCCAGAAGTGTTCCGGGAGGTATCGGGAAATTGAGGGAGTACCGAAAGGTGTTTCAAGGAGCCCTGACAAGTGTTGGGGACCTCATGGGCCAAGGGGAGGGGGCACACCAGCCCACAAGGGGGCTGGGCGCCACCCAAACCCTAGCCCACTTTGACAAGGGTGGGGGAGCCCACCTAAGGGGCTGCCACTAGGTAACTTGGGGGCCAAGCCACCCTAGGATTTCCCTAGGGGCGCCCATCTACCTTGGCCGCCGCCCCCTAGATTGGATCTTGGGTCGCCACCCCTCCTCCCTTCTCCCTATATATAGAGAGGTAGAGAGAGGGCAGCCGCACCCATCTATGCCTTGTTGCTGCCCTCCCTCTCCCTTGTTCTTATTCTTCTCCGCGTAGCGCTTAGTGAAGCTCTCTTGAAATTCCTCCACCACCACCTCCGCCATGCCGTCATGTCGTCGGAGGACTCAAGCTACTACTTCACCATCGCTCGCTGGATCGAGGAGGTGAAGGAATCATCAAGCCATACGTGTGTTGAATGCGGAGGTGCCATCTGTTCGGCACTAGATCGGAGTTCGCGGGACAGATCGTGATTGTATCGCGAAGACGTTCGACTATATCAACCGTGTTTCTTAATGCTTCCGCTTAGCGATCTACAAGGGTATGTATATCCTCTCTCCCTCTCTTAGATTCTCAACACCATGGATAGATCTTGTGTGTGAGTGGCAATTTTTTTGTTTCCCATGCAACGTTCCCCAACAGTGGTATCAGAGCTAGGTCTATGCATAGATGAGATCACAAGTAGAACACAAAGGAGTTTGTGTGCGTTGATATTCAGATTGGTTCCTCTCTTTATCTTTTCTTGGTTCAACGGTATTGTGGGATGAAGCGGCCCGGACCAACCTTACTCATACGCTTACGAGAGACCGGTTCCATCGACTGACATGTGACTTTGTTGCATAAAGATGTCTGGCGGGTGTCTGTTTCTCCTACTTTAGTTGGATCGGATTCGACAAAGGCGGTCCTTGAGAAGGTTGAAAAGCAATTTGTGTATCACCGTTGTGGTTTTGCATAGTTAAGAATCATTCTTGCTAGATACCCATAGCAGCCACATAAAACATGCAACAACAATTAGAGGACGTCTAACTTGTTTTTGCAGGGTATGTTGTGATATGATATGAGCAATTACATGATGAGATATATGTGATGTATGAGATGATCATGTTTTGTATAGGATATCACGACTTGTATGTCGATGAGTACGGCAACCGGCAGGAGCCATAGGGTTGTCTTTAATTATTGTATGACCCACGTATCAATCATTAAGCGCTATGTAATGCTTTACTTTATCGCTAAGAGGTAGCAATAGTAGTAGAAGCATGGCGGGTGCGACAACCCCGATGGCGACACGTTGATGGAGATCAAGATGATGGAGATAATGGTGTCATGCCGGTGACGATGGAGATCATGCGGGTGCTTTAAGGATGGAGATCAAAAGCACAAGATCATGGCCCTATCATGTCACTTATGATTTGCATGTGATGTTAATCCTTTTATGCACCTTGTTTTTCTTAGGACGACAGTAGCATTATAAGGTGATCCCTCACTTAAATTTCAAGATAAATTGTGTTCTCCCTGAGTGTGCACCATTGTGAAAGTTCGTTGTGTCGAGACACCACGTGATGATCAGGTGTGATAGACTCTATGTTCACATACAACGGGTGCAAGCCAGTGTTGCACGTGCAAAACACTCAGGTTAAACTTGACAAGCCTAGCATGTACAGACATGGCCTCGGAACACAAGAGACCGACAGGTCAAACATGAGCCATATAGTAGATATGATCAACATGATGATGTTCACCATTGAAACCACCTCAACTCACGTGACGATCGGACTTGAGTTGGTGAATTTGGATCATGTATCACTCGAATGACCGGAGGGATGTCAATTTGAGTGGGAGTTCCTAAGTAACATGATTAATTGAACTCATTTGTCATGAACATAGTCTAAAGTTGTCTTTGCAAAGTTATGTTGTAGATCAATAGCTCGCATTGTAGCTCCCCTGTGTTTTTAGATACGTTCGGAGAGAAAATAGAATTGAAAGATAATGGTAGAAATTATGCAGACTAGATCCGTGATCATAGGATTGTCCCCAGTTACTGCACAGAAGGCTTATGTCCTTGATGCACTGCTCAGTGCACCACCCCCTCAAGCGTTATCTGTAGATGTTGTGAACATCTGACAGACACGTTCTGATGACTACTTGATAGTTGAGTGTGTCATGCATTACGGCTTAGAATTGAGGCTCCAAACGTTTTGAATGTCACAAAACATATGAGATGTTCTAAGAGCTAAAATTGGGATCTCAGGCTTGTGCCCGTGTTGAGAGGTATGAGACCTCCAACAAGATTCTTTGCCTGCAAGATGAAGGAGAATAGTTAAATCAGTGAGCATGTGATCAGATTTTTTGGGTGCTACAATCACTTGAATCGAGTGGGAGTTAATCTTCCAGATAAGATAGTGATTAATATAGTTCGTCAAGTCATTTCCACCAAGCTACTGGAGCTTCGTGATGAACTATAACATGCCAGGGAAGGATAAGCTGACCCATGAGCTGTTCGTAATGTTTGACACCGCGAAGGCAGAAATTAAGAAGGATCATCAAGTGTTAATGGTTAAGTTTCTAGAAGGGCAAGGGCAAGAAGGGAAAAACTTCAGGAATGGCAAGCCAGTTGCCACTCTAGTGAAGAAACCCAAGGTTGCACCCAAACCTGGGACTAAGTGCTTGTATTATGAGGAGAACGGTTGCTGAAGCTGAAAATGTTGGAAATATGCCCTAGAGGCAATAATAAAATGGTTATTATTGTATTTCCTTGTTCATGATAATTGTCTATTGTTCATGCTACAATTGTGTTAACCGGAAATAGTAATACATGTGTGAATACATAGACCACAACATGTCCCTAGTGAGCCTCTAGTTGACTAGCTCATTGATCAATAGATGGTCACGGTTTCATGATCATGGACATTGGATGTCATTGATAACGGGATCACATCATTAGGAGAATGATGTGATGGACAAGACCCAATCCTAAGCATAGCACAAGGTCGTGTAGTTCGTATGCTAAAGCTTTTCTAATGTCAAGTATCTTTTCCTTAGACCATGAGATTGTACAACTCCCGGATACCGTAGGAATACTTTGGGTGTATCAAACGTCACAACGTAACTGGGTGGCTATAAAGGTGCACTACAGGTATCCCCGAAAGTATCTGTTGGGTTGGCACGAATCGAGACTGGGATTTGTCACTCCGTGTGACGGAGAGGTATCTCTGGGCCCACTCGGTAAGACATCATCATAATGAGCTCAATGTGACTAAGGAGTTAGCCACGGGATGATGTATTACGGAACGAGTAAAGAGACTTGCCGGTAACGAGATTGAACAAGGTATAGGGATACCGACGATCGAATCTCGGGCAAGTATCATACCGACAGACAAAGGGAATTGTATACGGGATTGATTGAATCCCCGACATCGTGGTTCATCCGATGAGATCATCGAGGAGTACGTGGGAGCCAACATGGGTATCCAGATCCCGCTGTTGGTTATTGGCCGGAGAAGTGTCTCGGTCATGTCTACGTGTCTCCCGAACCCGTAGGGTCTACACACTTAAGGTTCGATGACGCTAGGGTTATAGGGAAATGGTATACATGATTACCGAAGGTTGTTAGGAGCCCCGTATGAGATCCCGGACGTCAAGAGGAGCTCCGGAATGGTCCGGAGGTAAAGATTGATATATAGGAAGTCCAGTTTTGGTCACCGGAAAGTTTTCGGGCTCATCGGTAGTGTATCGGGAGTGCTGGGAGGGTGCCGGAGGACCCCCAGGAGGGGTGTGACGACCAAAGGACCACATGGGCTGTTAGACCAAGTGTGCCAGCCCTTATTGGGCTGGGCAAGACTTTTGCTAAAGGCCCATGCGGCTAGGGATAAGAGATAGGGCCAAAAAGGATTTAAAAGGAGGAGATCCACCTCCCTTGTGGGAGGTGGACTCTCCATTTAATTCGGCCGACCCTCTCCTCTTTGGAGTAGAGGCCAAGCCAGCCCTCCACGTCCCTCCTCCTATATATACTTGAGGTTTTGGCTGTTTTGAGACAAGATTTGATCTCTCTCTCTCTCACGGCGATGCCCTACCTCTCTTCTTCCTCCTCTGCGCTTAGGCGAAGCCCTGTCGGAATACCTTGCTACTCCACCACCACCATGCCGTCGTGCTGCTGTTGGAGCCCTTCCCCAACCTCTCCTTCCTCCTTGCTGGATCAAGGTGTTGGAGACGTCACCGGGCTGCACGTGTGTTGAAGGCGGAGGTGCCGTCCGTTCGGCACTTGATCGGATCTACCGCGATCTGAATCGCTGCGAGTACGACTCCATCAACCGCGTTCTTGTAACGCTTCCGCTTAGCGATCTTCAAAGGTATGAAGATGCAATCTCTACCCTCTCGTTGCTGGTTTCTCCATAGATAGATCTTGGTGAACATAGGAATTTTTATGATTTACTACTACGTCTCCCAACAGAACAACCCTAGATACTTGGTAGATAAGAAGGCTGGCAATGTCAATAGAAGTATATTTGATATACGTGTTATTTATTTGTACCTTGCTATTACTCCTAGTAGCACCTGGGTATTAGATACCGGTTTGGTTGCTAAATGTTAGTAACTCGAAAAAAAGCTAAGAAATAAACAGAGGCTAGGTAAGGGTGGGGTGACGATGAGTGTTGGAAGTGTTTCCAAGGTTGATGTGATCACCATCGCATGCTCTCTCTACCTTCGGGATTAGTGATGAACCTAAATAAATGTTATTTGGTGTTTACGTTGAGCATGAACGTGATTAGATCGTGTTTATTGCAATACAGTTATTCATTTAAGTTAGAGAATAATGGTTATTCTGTTTACATGAATAATACCTTCAATGGTCATGCACCCAATGAGGGAGTCTCGGATTAGGGGGTCCTCGGATAGACGACCTATTTCTTATGGGCCGGGCTATTTGGGCTGCAAGGTGAGTATCAAATGATCAAGGGCCCCGTCGCCAGGGTGGAAGCTTCAAGGAGCTGTGGCGTGTCCTCCAAGTTGTTAATCATAGATAGGCATGTTTATATCTTCGGCGTGTAACCGACCATGTGTAAACCCTAGATACCCTTGGTGTCTATATAAGCCAGAGGGTTTTAGGTTGTAGATAGAGAACAACTTATGTAGGGTTAGCTATTCAATATCGAGGTAGATCAACTCTATAACCCCCATATTGTCAATACAATCAAGAAGGACGTAGGGTATTACCTCCATAGGAGGGCATGAACCTGGGTAAAACCTTATCCCCCTTGTCTCTTGTTACCATCGCTTCTAGTCTCACAGTTCGGGACCCCCTACCCGAGATCTGCTGGTTTTGACACTGACATTGGTGCTTTCATTGAGAGTTCCACTGTGATCCACAAAGGAATCGATGGCTCACCTCGTTACGAGCAATGAGATGTGCATCCAGGGGATTTTTTTCCCCCGATCAGACTCTCACAGGCAGTGACATCTTGTCACATGCCAACCTGATCAACCACCATGGCCAGATCAGAAACTTCTCCCCCGATCAGGGAATCAAGTTTGGAACCTTAGAGTTCATCGCTGATTCACAAGGAGTACTTGTCCTGATGGAACCCTCGACCCTTGAGGAGGAGCCTATAAGTCTCGACGCCTCGACGCCGAAGACATTGGGCATCACCACCAACGGAGTCATCACTTCCGGGCGATCTAGAACGCCCAATTCGGCCGATGTGACCGGACCCCTCATGGCTAGACAGAAAGTGATCTGCTTTCGCACGGCTCCGAAACCGTGACACCGCACATTGAATCCACTCGCTTTAGCGACACGCATCCTACCATCGCCTCGTTTTTAAACCACTTGTTCGATCGGTTCGAAGCTATGTGTATATCGGATGGACAGATTCCGGTCTAGGACCGGCTTGGGATTAGGCCCGACGATAGGGAGATTCATGTCCCCCTGGTTACCCACCTTGTCGCTACCATCGAGTGTCCGGCTGAGGACTCGTCCCAACAACCGGAATTGAAAATAGTCTATACCCCGATCTCTGATCACCGAGGCTTCATCGGCAAACCAAATGCTGGAACTTATCTTGAAGCCGGATGATCATCGTTCCAGGATCTATCACACGATTCGGAGTCCATAATTGTGAACACCTGACGTGGCATAGAATCAATTTTTTTCCCACCCACCACCCAAGACGATCATCCAAGTATCGCACCAAAGTGCGCGTCTTCGGATAACCTTCTAGGGAATTATTCCAGGAAAAGAGGCGCGTTGTTCCGGACGTATCATCCTGGACGTAGTGTTCGGCACGCCTGGAAACTACCGACTAGAAGAACTTCGCTTCCACATGGTGCCCTTCCCAAGCGGCTACCACACCTTATTGGGACGTGATGCCTTCACAAAATTCCAGACTATACCCCATTACAGGTACATGAAACTCATAATGCCATGACCAAATAGAGTGATCACAATCGCTAGTTATCCGAACATAGCCCTTCAGGCCAAAAACAAGACAACAGTGCTCGCCCGCAAGGCATTAGCTGAGACTTTCACTGCCAAAGAACTGACCAAACTATGGTCAACAGTTGACAAGGACGACGTGATCCTTAGAAAAATGCCCATGCCCACGTCCTTCAAACCCTTAGGGAAAATTGTCAAGTTTCAAGTGCATTTGACGGACCCCAATAATACAGCATCCATCGAAGCTCAGCTCGATCCCCTTGTGGATGAGGCTCTACGGAACTTTCTCCGAGAAAATTGGGACATCTTCGCCTAGCATCCTTCTGATATGCCCGGAATCCCACAACGGCTTGCCGAACACAGTCTGAACATTATCACAGGTTATAAGTCTGTCAAACAAACTCTACACCGCTTCTCCTAGCCCAAACGACAAGCTATGAGTGAATAATTAGCTAAACTACTAGAGTCCGGATTCATTCGGGAGATTAAGTACCCCGAATGGTTGGCAAATCTGGTGATGGTACCAAAGAAAGACAAGTCCTGGGGGATGTGCGTCGATTTCAAGGACCTTCACAAAGCCTGCCCCAAGGACCCTTTACCCTTACCATGAATAGACCAGATCATTGATGCCATAGCCGGACACGATTCATTGTGTTTCCTCGATGCTTATTCCGGATACCAACAAATCAAAATGAAGGAATCCAATCAGGCGGCAACCGCATTCATCACCCCCTAAGGGTCATTCTGCTTCAACACAATGCCTTTCGAGCTAAAAATGGAGGGGCCACATACCAGCGCATGATCCAGACCTGTCTCGTGACACCGGTCAGTAAGAACATCGATGCATACGTGGATGGTGTGGTAATTAAAACCAAACACGTCAGCCCGTTGATCGACGACCTATGACGAAGCTTTGCCAACCTACGCGAGTATGACATATGACTCAATCCGGAAAAATGTGTATTTGGAGTTCCCTGTGGTAAACTGCTCGGATTCATCGTCTCCCATAGAGGAATAGAAGTGAATCCGGCAAAGATCTGCGCTCTATCGGAACTTGCAATTCCTACAGAGCTAAAGCATGTCTAGAGGCTAGCTGGGTGTGTAGTGGCGTTAAGCCGCTTTATCTCCCGCCTCGGAGAGAAATCTTTACCGCTCTATAAGCTGCTGAAACGGACCAACAATTTCGAGTGGACCAACAAAGCAGCGGCTATGTTAGAGGAAATCAAAACACTACTGACAACGAATCCCATCCTCATAGCACCAGGCGCCGGTGATCCCATGTTATTATACATATCGGCTACCAACCAAGTTGTCAGCGCGGTGCTCGTCGTTGAACGAGATGAGGAGGGACACAAATTCCGGACTCAGAAGCTGGTCTATTACATTTCAGAAGTAATAACGCAGTGAAAATCAAGATACCCCCACTCCCAAAAGATAGCCTACACAGTGTTTATGGCATCGAGGAAACTCATACATTATTTGCAAGAGTGTGCGATAATGGTGGCATCTGAAGTACCCATGAATGATATAATCAACAATAGGGACGCCAGAGGCCACATATCCAAGTGTGCCATTGAGCTCCTTCCCTTTGAAATAACCTAGAAGCCACGTCGTGCCATTAAATCTCAGGTATTGGCAGACTTCCTGGCTGAATGGACAGAGGCCGAGCTCCCCAAGGAATACAATGCATACTCCCATTGGACAATGTACTTTGATGGATCCAAAACCTTGGCCGGACTGGGGGCTGGAGTTATCCTCACATCCCCCATAGGCGACAATGTGTGATACGTGTTGTAGATTATGTATGCCGACTCCAACAATGCAGCCGAATATGAAGCTCTTTTACATGGTCTTCGGATAGCAGTTTCAATGGGCATATGGCGACTGAGGTACAGGGAGACTCCAACTTGGCCATCTCCCAAATCAATGGTGAATTCGACGCCAAAACCCCAAAGATGGCGGTGTACAGAAACACCGTCTTAAAAATATCTGCACGGTTTGAGGGGTTAGAATTTCACCACGTCGCTCGCGATAACAACCATGCCGCCGCTGTATTGGCCCGCATGGGGGCTAAGCGCAACCCTATCCCTAGAAACACCTTCCTGGAGCGGCTCTTTAAGCAATCCGTGGTTTGGCAGGATGATCACAAGGGCATTGGTCTTGATATGGCGGAACAGGTTGTTCCCCCTATAAATGAACCAGACAATCAAATCATCGGCGGTTCCGTAATGGATGAAACGCCTTCGGCCCATTAAGTCATGGCGGTAATCGCACCATGGATAGAGCCCTTCCTTGCCTACCTTATTCGCAAGCAACTCCCCGACGACCAGACAGAGGCGCGACGCATAGTTCGGCAATCCAAGACCTACAAAGTACATGAGGGTGAGTTATACAAGAAAAGCACCACCGGAATATTATTGCGGTGCATATCTGATGAAGAAGGATGGGAGCTCCTAGCCGAAGTCCACGCAGGTATGGGCGGCCACCACGCCGTAGCAAGAGCCTTAGTTAGAAAGGCCTTCCGAGCTGGTTTCTTTTGGCCCACAACTTGGGCGGATGCCTAGTCACTTGTCAAACACTGCGTGGGTTATCAACTTTTTGCAAATCAAAGTCACAGGCCCCAACAGCTCTTCGGACTATTCCAATAACCTGGCCTTTCACGGTCTGGGGGCTATACATGGTCGGACCCCTTAAAGGGAGGGACCAAGAATAATAAATACCTACAGGTCATGGTTGACAAGTTCACAAAATGGATAGAGGCAAAGCCTGTCAAATCAGCCAAGTCCGGACTAGTGATCGACTTTATCTCCGGCGTGGTACACCATTATGGTGTCCCGCACAGTATAATAACAGACAATGGATACAACTTCATGGCCCAAGAGGTCAAAGACTGGTGCCCAAAAATGGGCATAAAGCTCGATTACGCATCGATATATCATCTGCAGACCAATGGACAAGTTGAACGAGCAAACAACCTCATGATGAGCGGCATTAAGCCACATGTGGTCCAATCTCTTTATGAGTCTGACTGTCATTGGGTGGAGGAGCTTGACTTTGTTTTATGGGGCCTACGCACCACCCTGAACAAATCAAAGGGATACACACCGTTCTTCATGTTCTATGGGGCAGAAGTAGTCCTCCCCTGTGACATTATTCATGATGCACCAAGGGTGCACATGTACAAGGAAAATGAGGCCGATTTAGATCAGCAGGACGACCTGTATGCCTTAGAAGGGGAGCGCGACATAGCTCGGGCTCACTCTACTTTTTACCAATAGCAGGCCCGATGTTACCAGAGTCAGGAGGTTAGGGCGAAGACATATAACATAGGCGAACTCGTCCTACGGCTCCCGGAGAAGTAGAAGTATAAACTCAACCCCAAATAGGAAGGCCCCTTCATAATCGACGAAGTACTCGCAGGAGGATCTTACCATCTTCGGAGCCCGTGGAACAACCGCCTTGAACCAAACCCATGGAACGCAGCTCGTCTTCGGCGCTTCTATGGATAAACCAGTGTCGTCACACTCTCTAGCCATATTTCTTTATTTCCCCCTCCCACTTTACTATTTGGTAGGATTGGATTTTTCCCCTTCTCTCCATGTTCGGTTCAACTGATCTTGTACTAAAATTATCGGCTTACACCTTTAAGTGTTGAGTCTGAACATTGTACCTCATGGCTTCTTTTAGAAGCCAACGCTTTTATAGTACAAGCATTTACTCACACTTATTGTGTATACACGTTTCCTTTGTCACATTTAATCCATCATATGCATCAATTCGAACTAAGACTTTGCCAAGCTGGGTTGCCTCGCTCCTGTGTTTACCCTCTATGTTTCCGATTGTTCGGCCAGAGGGTAAAGGGAGCACCTTTGTGATTGTTATGACCTGGTCATCCGGATACGTACCTCACGGGTGAAGCCAAAAGCTAGTTATCTTACGTAGACAATTGGTCGGCCGTGATGGAAGCACTTAAAATGACTATGGTTAATATCACCATTGCTCGGGTCTTTTCCTTCCTAAAACGCCCTTAGTCGCATACTAGTAGTATGCAGACTTCTACCGACGATCTTCGTAGAGCCTCGAAGAAAGGTATCGATAGGGGTACTATTTTGCTCGGAAGATGTTTCTTATGCTAAGAAGTAATATAACATATCTCTCTGTGTGCTTTCTGTCTATTCGCACCACATGGCCGGATTGCCTAGTTCCCCAAACACAATTCGCCCTTTTTGGGTGACAAATTACGAGGAACACTCCTGAGCTCTTCGCACGGGAGGGAGAAGCCGATGGCCGGTTAAGACAAAGCTTACAACACAGCTGGAGTAACAACTCAATTGTCCATACAAAAGTATACAAAATTACACATTCGGCTGCTAGTCAAGATTATTGATTATCGTGTCTAGGGAGCAGTCTTCTTGAGAAAGACGGGCAGCAGGCATCACCTGGTCATACACCAGGTGGGGTGGTACTTCTTGCCCATCCAATCCCAACGGACCAACCCGAGCCATACGCTTGGGATTAAGTCCGATGTAATGGGTCTTGATCATTGCCCATGCTTCCCGTGCTCCCTCCCAGCAAGCCGATGTCTTCCATAGCTCGAACCTACTTCGGGCTCCCTTGAATCGATCGACTAGTTCAGTCTTTTCCTTTTGGTGGTTGTTCGGCAGGCCATAGAGCATTTACCATGCTTTTCATCACTTTCCGAGCACGCTCGTGAAGAGCGGAAAGCTCTTTCAGCAGATTCCCCCGAAAGGATCCAATCTCTTCTTCAGGATGCCCGGACAGGAGGCCTATATATGAGGCAAAGGCATGCTTATTTAACTTCCTTTAGAAGAAGTACTTACTAACATCGAAATCAAACTTATCGTACATGCCCCTCTGTAGATTCTGGTTCTGTTCTTGGGTCTGGGCCAATTGAGCTTTTAAATTCTCAATTTCTTCAACATGTTGTTTATTCTCTGCTTGGAGACGGTTCACAACATGACAACTAGCCTCATGCTAGGACTTGGCGTATCGCTGAGATTCTCGAGTGTCATCCAACTCCTTTTGCATATGCACTATTGATTTAGCTGCTAAAGAGAATCCTTGCATCAACAGGGAAATTTGCTAAAGATTAGCAGCATATGTATACTCACCATGGGCCTCCCGAGTGAAGCTCTTCACTTGCTCCATCTCTGCCTTCACAGATTGTACCTGTGATCGGTTGTTGTCCAGCTACTTGGCCAGTTGCTCGTTCTGTTGCTTCGAAGCCTGGGTCAGTAGTAAAACAACATAAAGACCCTTAATTCGGTTGTTTCAAACCAATTTAATGATCGGGGGCTACTAGGTTTACACGAGTGTCCGGACTCTTTCAAGTCGATTACTTACCTGCATACTGGCCGATATCCCCTCCGAACCTACCTCGGGCAGCACCAATGTGTGCATCCACTGTGCATAGGGTGTCGAACTCTTGTTCGGAGAATACCGGGTGGTGCATGGCCTCCCGTCATCGCTGATGATTCATGGCGCTTCCTACTTCCGATTTGGTGACATACATAGCGTCACCGGAATCAGCAGGGGTCAGATTGGCCATAGGGGCCTCGGTAGAAGGTTCGGCATGAGCCGAGGCTTCGGAATTTTGGGCATCGTCGGGCACCTTGGCAACCTCTTCGGCAGGAGAATATGGGGTGTTTCGCCTGAGTATGATGGTGTAATAACTACCGTAAGGCTCGATTGATTATGATAGTAAGGATAGTCGATCAAAATACCTGTGGGTTGAGTGAGCTGACGAATTCGTCCTTGGAGCCAGCTCATTGATTGGGTCCCTATTGGCTTCCGGTCCAGGCACTGTTTCGGTTGCTGGTGTATGGCATGCAGATCGACGGCGCTTGGGAGCAAGAGCCGACGCGTTTGGGGCGCTATTGGATGCCTTCCTCTGGCAGGACTTCTTCTTCTTCTTCTTCTTGTGTGTTGCAGGAATGGAGAACGATCCAGGGTACTCGGCTATGATAGCCACCTGAGATCGGTCGAGGCTCTCTTGATAGAAGACTCCGTCTTCAAATTCAATTAGAAGATCCGGGTCCTCGTGAAAACCCGGATCATCATCATGCGAATAGTTTTCGGGCTGGGGAGCCGGACAGTTGACTGTCTCGATGAAGCTCATCCATTCCTATTCATGTAAGATTAAAAGGCTTTAGTCAAATAAAGGACAAGATGGGGACCCCGAACTATGTTCGCAGAGGAGAAAGGCTTACCCATTCGATGGGATTATGTCTTGAATACCCTTCCTTGGTTGACCCCTGAATGAAATCTTCTTGCTCTCCTTTATACAGGTCGGCAAGGGCGATGGCCAACGCCGTCTGATTGGCGGGTTTGAGTCTTCAGGAGCGAGTGGTGTCGCTTGTACTGTTGTAGTGCCACGGGGGATGTATCCTCTATTGGGGAGGCTGCACGCACCGGGTGATGGCGGCGGCCATGACATCAGGCATGGCCAGGTTGTGGTGGGTAAGTATCCACACCTGGGCCGTTAAGCATTGTACTTCAATGCTGCCCTCTCGGGACGAACTCTTTGGCTGCCAGTTGTACCTTTTCTTCAAAGGGGCGTCAAAGTATTCGGGCAGACCTCTTCGAGTTGGCTCGAACATGGGGATGTCTTCAATGTATGACCATTCCGAAGTCCACTCTTCGAATTCCTTCGGTGTACCCACCGGATACCCCGTCCCCGCTATGCGGCACACTTTGGCTCTGCCGACCTCCAAGATTGTCTTGTCCTGAGTTCGGGGGACAAGACAAAAATACTTCCTCCATAGTTCGAAATGCGCCTCACAACCCAAGAACATCTCACAGAGGGCTGCGAAGCCCGAGATGTGAAAGATAGATCCCGGGGTAAGGTGGTGAAGCAAGTTTCTGTAAAATGCCAGCAATCCCTCAAGAATGGGTGGATGCAGAACCCTAGGCCCCGCAAGAGAAAGGGTACTAAGCATACGCGTTCCCCCCTTTCAGGATTGGGGAAATTTTCCGCGAAAGCTTTGTGGCCATAGGAGGATAACCCCACGCGTGTCACCACCAGATCTGAGCAAGGGAGGTACCCCTGGGTCTCCAGATTGCGCAGTCGTAGGAGCGACACAAAGGAACTGGTCCAGTCTCCGAGACGGGATCCATAGGGGCATGTGGAGGAGATGGGAGCGCTCGCCATGTTTTTCGTGGTGGCTTCCCGCTAGGAGATTTTTCTAATGAGGAAGAAGAGGATGTGGTCTAAAACCACGGTTCTATTTGTTTAAATGGGTGGTGCCTCCCTTACGGAAGGGTAGTATTGTAAAAAAGACTACTGAACCACTCGTCTCCCCATGATGCGTGCAAATCGAGGAGTGTGGGCGGGTAGTATAATAGACCCGTGGAACTCGTGATGCTTGGGATTTCGCCAATGACTGGTCGGTTGCCGAATAAGGAGTAAGGGATTTGCATCGCAAGCCGAAGATTATGACGCATGAAGATTAGTTGAACATACATCAGCGTTGAAGGCTAGTACGGGGGCTACTGAGGGAGTCCCAGATTAGGCGGTCCTCGGATAGCCGACCTATTTCTTATAGGTCGGTCTATATGGGCTGCAAGGTGAGTATCGGATGATCAAGGGCGTCATCGCCAGGGTGGAAGCTTCAAGGAGCCGTGGATTTGTCTTCCAAGTTGTCAACCGTAGATAGGCATGTTTATCTCTTCAGCGTGTAGTCGACCATGTGTAAACCCTAGATACACTCGGCGTATATATAAGCCGGAGGATTTTAGGTTGTAGACAGAGAACAACTCATCTAGGGTTAGCTATTCGATCTTGAGGTAGATCAATTGTGTAACCCCCATATCGTCAATACAATCAAGCAGGACATAGGGTATTACCTCCATAGGAGGGCCCAAACTTGGGTAAAACCTTGTCCCCTTCGTCTCCTGTTACTATCGCTCTCACAGTTCGGGACCCCCCTACCCGAGATCTGCCGGTTTTAACACCGACACCCAATGAGAATGGTTTATTGAATCTTGATCGTAGTAATACACATGTTCATAACATTGATGCCAAAAGATACAAAGTTAATAACGATAGTACCACATACTTGTAGCACTACCGCTAAATGTCATATTGGTGTAAAGCGCGCAAAGAAACTCCATGTTGATGGATCTTTGGACTCATTCAATTTTGAATGGGTGGAGGCATGCAGACCATGCCTCTTGGGCAAAATGAATAAAACCCCATTTTCCAGTATGATGGAGCGGGGAAGTGACTTATTGGAAATGACACATGTTGATGTATGCGGTCCAATGAGTGTTGTAGCATGCGGTGGATATCGTTATTTTCTTACCTTCACTGATAATTTGAGTAGATATGGGAATATTTACTTAATGAAACACAAGTCTGAATCATTTGAAAAGTTCAAGCAAATTCAGAGTGAAGTTTGAGATCATCGTGAAAAGAAGATAAAAATGTCTACGATATGATCGTGGAGGTGAATATCTGAGTTACGAGTTTTGTATACAACTTAAGCCAATGCGGAAGTTCTTTCACAACTCACGCCACCTGGAACACCATAGTGTGATGGTGTATCCGAATGTCATGGTCATGATCTATTGGATATGTTGCATACTATTATGTTTTATAAAGTTGATCGGAAATGATTTAGAATTTCTTGAAAGCATAAAGGGTTGTTTGGAAGGTGTTTTTCAATGGAAGACCTAGATAAAGCTACTTAATTGTTGGGCATTGAGATCTATAGAGATAGATCAAGACGCTTGATGAGACTTTCAATGAGTACATACCTTGACAAGATTTTGAAAGAGTTCAAAAAGGATCAGTCAAAGAAGTAGTTTTTCCTAATTTGTAAGCTGTGAAGTTGAGTAATACTCGAAGCTCGACCATGGCAGAAGAAATGGAAAGGACAAAGGTCGTCCCCTATGCCTTAGCCATAGGATCTATATAGTATGCCATGCTATGTACCGCACCTGTGTGTGCCTTGCCATGAGTCTGCCAAGGGGTACAAGAGTGGTCCAGGAGTGGATCACTGGACAACACTCAAAGTTATCCTTAATAACTAGAGGACTAAGGAAATATTTCTCGATTATGGAGGTGATAAAGACTTCGTCATAAAGGGTTACGTCGACGCAAGCTTTAAC
Organism: Hordeum marinum; assembly: GCA_022496015.1. Lineage (NCBI taxonomy): Eukaryota > Viridiplantae > Streptophyta > Magnoliopsida > Poales > Poaceae > Hordeum > Hordeum marinum. The sequence continues at coordinate 106,323,024 of CM039676.1, read as the reverse complement.
ACATATTCGGATGACTCTTAGTAGCAATCTGGATACATATAGTGGAGTGTGGTAGCAGTGTCTACAATATGACATAGATATTTGCAAACTACACAAGGAACTGAATGTCACAGACCCATTGACTAAAACCTCTTTCACGTGCAAAACATGATCGAACCCCAGAACTCATTGGGTGTGAGATTCATAACAAATCACATAGCGATGTGAGCTAGATTATTGATTCTAGTGCAAGCGGGAGACTGCTGGAAATATGCCCTAGAGGCAATAATAAATTAGTTATTATCATATTCCTAGTTCATGATACTTGTTTATTATCCATGCTAGAATTTCATTGATCGGAAACTCAGATACATGTGTGGATACATAGACAACACCATGTCCCTAGTATGCCTCTAATAGACTAGCTCGTTAATCAAAGATGGTCAAGGTTTCCTGGCCATGGACATGAGATGTCATTTGATAACGGGATCACATCATTAGGAGAATGATGTGATGGACAAGACCCAAACCATAAACATAGCATATGACTGTGTCAGTTTATTGCTATAGTTTTCTAAATGTCAAGTATCTGTTCCTATGACCATGAGATCATGCAACTCACTAACACTGGAGGAGTAGCTTGTGTGTATAAAACGTTGAAACGTAATTGGGTGACTATAAAGGTGCTCTACAAGTATCTTCGGGGATGTCTGTTGGGTTGGCATGGATCAAGACTGAGATTTGTTACTCCATGTGACGGAGAGGTATCTCAAGGCTCACTCGGAAATACAACATCACTATAAGCCTTGCAAGCAATGTGACTAAAGATTTATCCACGTGACCTTGTATTACGGGACGAGTAAAAAGACTTGCGGGTAACGAGATTGAACTAGGTGTAGAGATACCGACGATTGAGGGATCAATAGAAGAGTGTCTAGAGGGGGGGTGAATAGACTACTAGCTGAAAATTAAAACCTAACCTTTTCCCAAGATAATTGGTGGGCAGATTTTAACAGTTTTAGCAAGGCTAGCAATCCTATATACCTTACACATGCATGTCAACAAATATAGCAGCGGAAAATAAAGACATTGCACATGAAGTAGAGAGATGAGATATGGAAATCAAACGCATTTGGAGACGCAAGGATTTTTCCCGTGGTTCTGATAGGTGGTGCTATCGTACGCCCACGTTCATGGAGTCTTCAACCCATGGAGGGTAACGGTCGCGAGAGTCCATGGAGGGCTCTACCCACGGAGGGTTCCATGAAGAAGCAACCTTGACTATACCATGATGGCCTACGTCCACGGAGGACTAGCCTTACTCGGGGTATATCTTCACGAAGTGTGCGATCTCCTTGCCCTTACAAACTTTTTGGTTCACTCCACAACACGAAGTAGGAGGCTCCCAAGCGACACCTAACCAATCTAGGAGGCACCACCCTCCTAAAGGTAATAGGCTCGGTAATTCGATGAACTCCTTGCTCTTGTGCTTCAATATGATAGACTCCTCAACACACAATCACTCTCTCACAGATATGGCTTGGTAGAAGAGATGGGATTGGTGGAAAGCAACTTGGGGAGGCTAGAAATCAAGATCCATATGGTTGGAGTGGCAGATCTTGACCTAAACACAAGGTATGTGGTTCTCTCTCAGAAAACTGATTGGATAGGTATGGAATGGTTCTGATTGCTTCTCTTTCGAGTAGGTGGTGGTGAAGGGTATATATAGGAATCCCCAAAAATCCAACCGTTACACACAAAATGACCAACTCGGTGACACCGATGTGTTAATCTCGGTGGTACCGAAGTGACCAAAAGGTGGCAACTTTTGGATCTCGGAGGGATCGATATATGAATCTCGGTTGCACCGATAAGGTGACCAACGGTTAGAATGCCCAATCTCGGTGACGCCGATTCAACAATCTCAGAGGGACCAAAACTATGAACTTGCATAATAGAAAGTTGGCAGCTTGGACTCGGTGGCACCGGTATGGAATCGGTTGCACCAAAGTGGCTAGGGTTTGGCTAAGTCTGTGTAGGGTTTGGACTCGGTGGCACCGGGATGGAAATGTTGGTTGCACCGATTTGAGTGTATGGCTTAGAGTAGACTTTGGTTGGAGAGTTTGTGGGTGTCTTTGGTGAGTATCACTTGTGCACATATGAGCATTTTGTTCGCCAACAGAACTTTACCCCCTTTTAATAGTATTGGCTTTCCTATGGACTCAAAGTGATTTATCACAAATATAAAATGTTGAGTCCTATTGTTTGAAGCTTTGCCAATCCATTTCCTTGCATCTTGGAGTATTCCACAAAATCTTTGCCAACCCAACTCTCCATGGACTATTATATGAAACACACTAGATAAAAGTATTAGTCCAAGAGACAATGTATGTTGTCATGAATTTTCAAAACCACCAAGGGATCATGTTGTGCTTTCAATCTCCCCCTTTTTGGTAATTGATGACAACATATGATGAAAGCTTCAAATAAAGATATGTGTGAATATAATGAAGACTTTGAGAGACACATGACATAGATTTGCTCCCCCTAAATGTGTTCAGTCCTTTAAAGGATAGTTGCTTTGGAATGCATAGACACACATATGGATGAAGGGATACAAAGAGTCATGTGTATCTTGGCTATATGCATAAAAATATATGAATGGGATGTATCCTCGTTCAAGACTTCACTCTTGCATACAATATGTGCAAGAAGCAAGAGATCATCTTGATCGAAGATATGATGCATATACTTACCTTGAGTTCTTGAGCATTCTAGTAGTAGAAACACACTTGAGAAAAACAATGTTAGGAAACACAAGAGTATTCTACTAATCAAAAGCAATAGAACTCAAAGGATACCAAGATATGGAGAACATATAGAATATGATAATCCTTAAGATTAATATGTCTCCTCCTTTAGCATAAATCTATTACAGCTTTTCTCCCCTTAGATATGAAAGTGGTAGATCATCCTCTCCCCCTAAATCTCAGCATGTAGATATTGGGATTGGATAGGGTGAGAAAAGTCTAAAATAGATAGAAATATTATTGAGTGCTTGGGATATTCTCCCCCTTACTTTGGTATTCTCCCCTTGTTTAGCATGAAGCTTTGTTCTTCTCCCTCTTGTTTAGAAATATCTAACTTTTAATATTCTCCCCCCTAAATCATATCTCCCCCTTTGCATAAGAATGTAACTCTCCCTTTGGCATGAAGCTTTATTCTTCTCCCCCTTTGGAATAATTTCCAAAAAAGGTCAAAGATAGGAGTAGGTACAGGGATCATTGACAAGGAAGGGATCCTTGAGAACAAGGGTCATTGAAAGTAGGGTTCATAGAAAAGCACTAAGGGAATCATTGAATGTAACTTTGCTCCTTGTGGCAATTATTAGTCTTTTTTTGGAGCTAGGGATCCTTGAATAAAAAATTTCTCCCTCAAAGTGTTGTTTGTTCTTCTCCCCCTGATTTTTTTGTGAGGAATCATCGAAGTAACAAAAAGTTGATAAGATAAGAAAAACAAATCAATGACTCCGAGACAGATAGATCGGTGGTACCAAGATTTTGTAGTGCAGCTTGTCTGCAATTTCAGTAGAACCAAGAAATCTGAGTCGGCGACTCCGAGGCTAAATCAAAAAGAAAAGAATGAGGGACCAAACTTTAGTTTTCAAAATGTCAAAAGAAAATGTTTTCAAAGGAAAGAGAGAAGAACATCATCTTAGAGAAGATTTGAGTGGTTATGAGAGATCACGCAAAACAGAGAACAAACCACACGAGAATCTTAACTAGATGATGGGCAGTGAAAAGGTCACCTATATTAGAGTATTTGGACTTAGGAACTAAGCAAGAATACTTGATAATAGGTCATACTCATCATTTTATCTCAAAATGGGGTTACCATTTTTCGATTAAGCATTTTAATGTCTTCATATCACTTGAGTTTCTTTAGCTCATGACTTGGAGTAAAGCCTTTTCAAGGATATGAGAGCATACCTTTGAGTGATGTTGATGATGTTGCTCGTAGGTGTGCTTGTGGAGGATTCTTGAGGTTGATGAAGATCATCTAGAGTTGGGAGCAATCCTTCTCGTTCTAGTACACTTGTTACCTACAAGGGTTAGTCATGCAAGGAAGAATAATGGGTATATCCATTTGACATGTTACCAATTGAGATTTTGCAATAAAGATCAAGTAAATGTCAAGGATATGTTTTTGGTTATCTTCTTCCTTCCATCATCAAGAGGGGTTGTGGATACTTGGTCAAGACAAGATTTCTTATAACTGGAGTTGGTTGCAATCTCGTGGAATGAAGTTCTTCCAAGTACCTACAAACAGTTAGATGCAGTACAAGGGAGCATAGGATTCCAAGGCATAAGATATCATGTTAGCAATATCATGGAAGTATCAAGAAAGCTCAGGCCCTTGCTAGCATCCGAGTGATTCTAGCTCAAGTTTGAAGAATCAATGATGTTCAACTTACTCCTCAAGTGACAAAAAGTTTTGTCATCAGGTGGCTTAGTAAAGATATCGGCTAATTGCTTGTTAGTGCAAACATGCTTAAGATTAATATCTCCTTTGGCAACATGATCATGAATGAAATGGTGTCGAACTTGAATGTGCTTAGTTCGAGAATGTTGCACATGATTATGACAAATCTTAATAACACTTTCATTGTCACAAACTAATGGAACATTTTTAACATGGATTCCATAATCCTTAAGTGTTTGTGTCATCCATAGTGATTGTGGACAACAAGATCCAACAGCCATATACTCAGCTTTGGCAGTAGATAGAGATACTGAGTTTTGTTTGTTGGAGGACCAAGAAACAAGAGATCTACCCAAAAATTGACAAGTACCCGAGATGGATTTCCTATCAACCTTGTCACCGGCGTAGTCCGAATTGGAAAATCCAACAAGGTTAAAAGAAGATCCCTTGGGATACCAAATGCCAAAGTTTGGTGTTTGTATCAAGTATCTCACAATACGTTTTACGGCCAAAAGATGACATTCCTTAGGTGCAGCTTGACATCTAGCACACATGCAAACACTAAGCATAATACAGGGTCGAGATGCACATAGATATAGCAATGAACTAATCATGGATCGATAAACTTTTTGATCAACCGGTTCATCTTCTTTGGTTAGATCAACATGTCCACTAGTTGACATGGGAGTTTTCATACCTTTGCACTCTCGCATATTGAATTTCTTGATCAAGTCCTTGGTATACTTAGTTTGGGAGATGAAAGTTCTTTCTCTTGATTGCTTGATTTGCAATCCAAGAAAGAATTTCAGCTCACACATCGTAGACATCTCATACTTCTCAGACATCAACCTTCCAAATCTTTCACTAAATTGAGGGTTAGTGGAACCAAAGATAATATCATCCACATAGATTTGGCACACAAATAATTCACCATTAACTCTCTTAGTGAACAAGGTTGCATCAATTTTACCAATTTCAAAACCTTTTTCAATGAGAAACTTCGTTAAGGATTTGTACCAAGCATGAGGGGCTTGCTTAAGACCATAAAGGGCTTTATGAAGCTTGTAAACATGATTAGGTTTCTTAGGATTCACAAAACCAGGTGGTTGATTAACATAAACCTCTTCTTCAATTTCACCATTTAAAAACACACTTTTAATGTCCATTTGATAAAGCGTGATATCATGGTTATTAACCAAGGCAAGAAGAATTCGAATAGCTTCTAGTCTAGCAACGGGGCATAAGTCTCACCTAGTCCATTCCTTCGACTTTTGTATATCCTTGGACCACGAGACATGCCTTATTGCGTACGACTTGACCGTCTTCATCCTGCTTGTTCCGAAACATCCATTTGGTTCCGATGATGTTGTGCTCATCTCCTGGCTTCTCCATGAGTGTCCACACTTTGTTCCTTTCGAAGTTGTGAAGCTCTTCATGCATAGCATTCACCCAATCCACATCTTAAAGAGATTGTTCTACCTTCAAAGGCTCAATGCTAGATATGAATGAATAATGCTCACAAAAGTTAGCTAGACGAGTTTTAGAGCGAGTGATTCTCCCGGTTTGGATATCTCCAAAGATTTGGTTTAGGGGATGGTTCTTGGTCACTTGTGCTCGAACTCGAGTCAGCTTCCGGTTGTTGGATGGTGGAGCTTCTTCTTCATCATCATTTCCTTCATCTTCGTTGTTGTGAACGTGATCATCTCCTTGAGGTGGTGGTGAAGGAGGTTGTGGTGGATCTTCATGATGTACTTCCTCCTCCTCTTCATCTTGTCGTGTACCGCTTGTGGATGCCTCCATGTCCTATTGTGGTTCACCTTGTCATGAAGTAGGGGCCTCCACTTGAGTTGATGAAGTACTTTCCTTCACCTCCATGGGACGAATCTTGCCGATGGGTAAATCGAGGATAGCTTCCGAAGGGTCCTTATCACCTACATCATTTGGCAATTGTTTGACTTGTGAAACATTAGATTCATCAAACTTCTCATCTACCGTCTCTTCAACTTTTTGAGTGAAGTTGTTGTAGACACGGTAAGTGTGATAGTTAGATCCATAACCAAGTAGGAATCCTTCATGAAATTTAGGAGCAAATTTAGTACGACGATGCTTGTCAAGAATATAGCACTTGGAGCTGAATACCCAAAAGTATCCAACTTGGGGTTTGTTACCGGTGAGGAGCTCGTATGCCGTTTTACCGAGAAGCTTGTGTAAGTAAAGTCGGTTTGTGGCATGACATGCCGTTTCCACGGCTTCTGCCCAAAAGTGTCTTGGCATCTTGTATTCGTCAAGCATCGTTCTGGCCATCTCAATAAGTGGCCGGTTCTTCCTCTCAACGACTCCATTTTGTTGAGGCTTGTATGTAGATGAGAAATCATGTGAGACACCTTCTTCGTCAAGAAAGGTATCCACATGGGTGTTCTTGAACTCTGATCCGTTATCGCTTTGAACCTTCTTGATCTTCACTTCAAACTGATTTTGCGCTTTGCGAACGAAGTTCTTGAAGATCTTATGAACCTGCTATTGGAAATATGCCCTAGAGGCAATAATAATATCGTTATTTTTATATTTCCTTGTTCATGATAATCGTTTATTATCCATGTTATAATTGTATTGATTGGAAACTAAATACATGTGTGTGTATATAGACAACATTATGTCCCTAGTATGCCTCTAGTAGACTAGCTCGTTGATCAAAGATGGTCAATGTTTCCTAGCCATGGACATGAGATGTCATTTGATAATGGGGTCACATCATTAGGAGAATGATGTGATGGACAAACCAAAACTATAAACGTAGCATATGATCGTGTCAGTTTATTGCTACAGTTTTCTGCATGTCAAGTATCTGTTCCTATGACCATGAGATCATGCAACTCACTGACACCGGAGGAGTACATTGTGTGTATCAAATATCACAACATAACTGGGTGACTATAAAGGTGCTCTACAGGTATCTCCGAGGGTGTCTGTTGGGTTGGCATGGATCAAGACTGGGATTTGTTAGTCCGTGTGACGGAGAGGTATCTCGGGGCCCACTTGGTTATAGAACGTCACAACAAGACTTGCAAGCAAAGTGACTAATATGTTAGCCACAGGATCTTGTATTACGGAACGAGTAAAGAGACTTGCCGGTAACGAGATTGAACTAGGTATAGAGATACCGACGATCGAATCTCGGGAAAGTAACATACCGAAGAACAAAAGGAACATTATACGGGATTAACTGAATCCTTGACATAGAGGTTCAACCGATAAAGATCTTCATAGAATATGTAGGAACCAATATGGGCATCTAGGTCCCGGTATTGGTTATTGACCGTAGAGGTGTCTCAGTCATGTCTTCATGGTTCTCGAACCCGCAGGGTTTACACACTTAACGTTTGGTGACAATATAAGTATAGTTGAGTTATTATGTTGGTGACCGAAAGTTATTCGGAGTCCTGGATGAGATCCCGGACATGACGAGGAGCTCCGGAATAGTCCGGAGGTAAAGATTGATATATGGGATAATAGTGTTTGCTCTCCGGAAGGGTTCCGAAATTCACCGAAAATAGTTTCGGATGTTTCCCGAAATGTTCGGGTTACAAGGACACTTTATTTGGGCCAAGGGATAAAGCCCATGAGGCTTTAGGAAGGTGCAAAATGTGTTTTGCGGATGCCAAGGGCCAGACGCTAGGGACCCTGGCGTCTAGTGCCAGACGCCGAGGTCCTTGGCGTGTGGTCCTGGAGTCTGAGGAGGACTCTTGCCTTGTGGGCAAACCGACCTTGAGGAGGATCTTTATCCAAGTTTCTACCCCAGGGCTCAGCATATAAATAAAGGGGCGGGGCTAGCACCTGGAACACATCAAGAAATCCTAAATCGTGTGCCGACAACCCCGTCCCTCTAGTTTATTGTTCGTCATAGTTTCTGTTGTGCTTGGCAAAGCCCTGCAAAGATTGTTCTTCACCACCACTATCACCATGCCGTTGTGCTACCGGAACTCATCTACAAATTCACCATCGCTCGTTAGATCGAGGAGGTGAAGGCGTCATCAAGCCGCACGTGTGTTAAACGTGGAGGTGTCGTCTGTTTGGTGCTAGATTGGAAGACCGTGATCAAGAGCGCGAGTCGGATCGTGATGGGATCGCGGGACGGATCGTGATTGGATTGCAAGAAGGATCATGATGGGATCGCGGGATGCTCGGCAATTTGGATCGCGAAGACGTTCGATTACATCAACCACGTGTTTTAATGCTTCCACTTAGCGATCTACAAGGGTATGTAGATCCAATATCCCTCTCATAGATGCTCATCACCATAGATAGATCTTGCGTGTGCATAGGATTTTTTTTGTTTCCCATGCAACGTTCCTCAACAGTGGCATCATGAGCTAGGTCTATGTGTAGATGAGATCTCGAATAGAACACAAAGGAGTTTGTGGGCGTTGATGCTTAGATTGCTTCCTCTCTTGGTCGTGTTTTGGTTCAGCAGTATTGTGGGATGAAGCGGCCCAGACCAACCTTACTAGTACGCTTACGAGAGACCGGTTCCATCGACTGACATGTAACTTCGTTACATAAAGATGGCTGGCGGGTGTCTGTTTCTCCTACTTCAGTTGGATCGGATTCGACAAAGGAGGTCCTTGAGAAGGTTGAAAAGCGACTTATGTATCACCTTGTGGTTTTGCGTAGGTGAGAATTGTTCTTGCTAGATACCCATAGCAGCCACGAAAACTTGCAACAACAATTAGAGGACATCTAACTTGTTTTTGAAGGGTATGATGTGATGTGATATGGCCAATTACATGATGAGATATATGTTATGTATGAGATGATCATGTGTTGTATGGAATATCACGACTTGCATGTCGATGAGTACGGCAACCGGCACGAGCCATAGGGTTGTCTTTAATTATTGTGTGACCTGCGTGTCACTCATTAAGCGTTATGTAATGCTTTACTTTATCGCTAAGTAGTAGCAATAGTAGTAGAAGCATGGTAGGCGTTACAACACTGATGGCGACACGTTGATGGAGATCAAGATGATGGAGATCATGGTGTCATGCAGGTGACGATGGAGATCATGCCGATGCTTTAAGGATGGAGATCAAAAGCACAAGTTGATGGCCATATCATGTCACCTATGATTTGCATGTGATGTTAATCCTTTTATGAACCTTATTTTGCTTAGGACAACGGTAGAATTTCAAGATAAATTGTTTTCTCCCCGAGTGTGCACCGTTGTGAAAGTTCGTCATGTTGAGACACCACGTGATGATCGGGTGTGATAGACTCTACGTTCACATACAACGGGTGCAAGCCAATGTTGCACGTGCAGAACACTCGGGTTAAACTTGACGAGCCTAGCATGTGCATACATAACCTCGGAACACAAGAGATCGAAAGGTCGAACATGACTCATATAGTAGATATGATCAACATGATGATGTTCACCATTGAAACCACCTCAACTCACATCGTTCACATACAACGGGTGCAAGCCAATGTTGCACGTGCAGAACACTCGGGTTAAACTTGACGAGCCTAGCATGTGCATACATAACCTCGGAACACAAGAGATCGAAAGGTCGAACATGACTCATATAGTAGATATGATCAACATGATGATGTTCACCATTGAAACCACCTCAACTCACATGATGATCAGACTTGAGTTGGTGAATTTGGATCATGTATCACTCGAATGACCGGAGGGATGTCAATTTGAGTGGGAGTTCTTAGTTAATATGATTAATTGAACTCATTATCATGAACATAGTTAGTAGTATCTTTGCAAATTATGTTGTAGATTACTAGATCACGCTGTAGCTCCCTTGAATTTTTATATGTTCCTAGAGAAATACAGTTGAAAGATGATGGTAGCAATAATGCCGACTGGGTCCGTGATCTGAGGATTGTCCTCATTGTTGCATAGAAGCCTTATGTCCTTAATGCACCGCTCGGTGCGCCACCCCCTCTAGCGTCGTCTATAGATGTTGTGAACATCTGACAGGCATGTTCCGTTGACTACTTGATAGTTCAGTGCATCATGCATTACAGCTTAGAATTGAGGCTCCAAAACATTTTGAACGTCACGAAACATATGAGATGTTCTAAGAGTTGTAATTGGGATCTGAGGCTCGTGCCCATTGTTGGGGATATAACCCCATGGTGAGACCCGCCCAGGTGGAGCCGGGTCATGCTTGGCGGCTCATAAACCAGATCAAAGCAATCGGGCCTGGAGATGTAAGCCTAGACCTATGGCGACTTACCAACATGGGCCTAGGCTTAGGCCCAGACAAAGAAGGCATGAAGACCCGAGCGGTTAAACCGCCCGGAGACGGCTTGCCCAGGAAGGCAAGGCGACATAGAGATAGAGTCAGACACGTTGTGAGAGTCGGTATGAGACTTGTGTAACCCGTGGTCTTGGACTCCTATATAAAGGCAGAGACCCGGGGCGACTTAGACAGAAACCAACTAATCGAGAACTAGGTCAAGCGAATCCACTCCCTTGTAATCGATACTCCAAACAATACAACACAAGCAGGAAGTAGGCTTTTACCTCTTACTGAGGGGCCGAACCTGGGTAAACTCGTGTACTTTTTCCCAACCAACCCCTTTGAGTCCATGACCTTAGCGATGGCCTCGAACATAAGTCCTCAGACATCGTCCGTGACAAAACCACGATAGTTGGCGCCCACCGTTGGGCTAGCGCTCGGTGGTGTTGAGTTCTCAAAGGGCTCTCTTCCAGGGATCGAGGGATACGTTGTGGGTAGGATGAACAAGAGTTGCCGAGGCCGACTCTGTGGAGTACGGTTTCCGAGTCCCCTTCGGTGGAATCCATGTTTTCATTGGCAAGGTCAGCAGATCTACACCCGGGCCGGACGTCTGCACCAACATCATCGAGCCGTCTCGGCGCACGCAACCCGCTCAACGCACGCAACCCGCTCGTGTTAACACACGCATGAAGCATGCCTTTGTCGGTTTTACTCAGAGTGCGGATCTTGAGGGGTCCATTTCACAGGAAACTCTCGTCTGTTTGGAGGATGAACCTTCGAGCAGAGAGACAGAATCAGTCTACCCGCTTCACGATGGTAGGATCGGGGGCTACGACGAGCTTTACCCCGAGTCGGAGTATCATGAGTCGGAGGACCATGGGAAGTCGATGCGTGCGGCCGTCTTCATGACGGGTTCAACACCAGGCACGAGTAGTACAACCTCTGGGGCAGCCGGGTTGGGGGCTGACCTGCCGTCGGCTCAAGTTCTTCTGGATTTGATGAATGAGCTCACCGCCCTGATGGCAACTGAGGTCACGTAGAGAATCAAGCTGCCTGGAACGCAGAGATCGCAAGGCTAACGGATCAGATGACTAAAGTCCAACAAGGGATCAGTGTGCTGAAGGCTCAGATGGACGCAGAGGCAGAGCGCCTTAGGGCGAACGCTTTCCGCCTTGAGCTGGAGCAGCAATATGCAGCGGCGGTTCAGTGGATGCGGCATCAGTCTCGCTTGCTAGAACAATTCGAGGCCAGGAATCTTTTTAACACGCTGGGGACGGGACGGAGCACGAAAGCACCAAAGAGTCGGCCGGCGGCTCGACTGGAGCACCCTAACCCGCCCCGACAGAACCAATCCTCAGCAATGGCTTTCCCAGTGCCGACGTGTCACTATTCAAACCCGGCAGAGAACATGGTGGCGGCGGCAACCCACTCAGAACGATTCCTATCCCGGACGAGGTGCCCTTCGCAGAAGAGGTGCTGAACGCTATTGGATACCTGCAGACGGCGATGGCCCAACAGGAGAAGTACACCTATAGCCGGAGTCGTGTGCACTCAACCCCCATCCCCAGCCACAGCTTCAATCGGTGTTATGAGTCGCCGGCAGTTTCTAGCAGTGATCGACACTGGGACCCGCCACAAGACGATCGGTGGTTCTAGATGCTCAGGCACTGGTGGACCGGGCAAGGGCACAACACGAGGCGATGGCTCGTCAAGAACCGACACCTTCCATCTCGGTAGGAGCAGGGGTAACCACCAGGGCCGTGGGAGTGCCATGCCTAGTACCGGCTTTGCGGAACGAGCGTTTGCTGAAAGATTTCAAGAGCCCTCGCAAGGTCCCAAATTACACCGCGGACCTGCCTCCAAAGGCGTGGATTGAGAGCTATGAGCTGGCAATGGAGATGTTAGATGTCAACGACGCAGTATGTGCGAAGTATTTTATTATGATGCTGGAAGGGCTGGCTCGCACGTGGTTGAAGGCCTTGCCACCCAACACAATTAATTCCTAGGCCGAGTTAAAAGCGAAATTCCTCAAAAACTTCCAAGGGACATGCAAGCAGCCCATGACGATTGTGGATTTGGATCATTACATGCAGCAGGAGAATGAGTCGGCTCATCATTGGGTCTGACGGGTCTCAACCGTCATCCACTCATCTGAACAGATTACAGCGGCTCAAGCAGTTTTGATTCTGGAGAAGAATTGCCACTTTACGCCTCTGAAGGAGAAGCTCGGACGGCTCAAGTGCTCGTGTCAGGACATGGGGGAGCTCATGGCGGCTCTCACGAAGTACGCCGACTCTGACAGTACGAAAGATCCAGGCTCTGACGAAGAGAACCCAGTCAGAGCAAGAAGAGTAACAACGGCAAAGGTCCAACGGGCAATGGCAACCAGAACAAGAGGAAGAATCCAGATGGTGGGTCAGAATTGGTGGCCAACGCCAGCACTGGGAACAATCATGCTAAAGGCAACGGGAACTTCAGGTAGCCCTTTAATAAGGGTAAAACTCCTTTTAATTTGGAGGAGATTCTCAATAAACCTTGTCCAGAGCACAGCCGGACCGATAGGGTGGCGGGTCACACATGGAGGAATTGCCACATCATGCAAAACTTTTGGGACTATAGATTGCGGCAGCATAATAACGATGGTGGTGGCCCGCCAGGCGGCTCAGGACCAGGCGGGTCTGGAGTTGGACTTGGGTCTGGCTGTTCAGGATCCGGCTATCAGGGCCAGGGCAACCAAGGAGGGCATCATCAACAGTCTTGTAGCAACATTAAGCAACAGAATAATCAATCGGGGTATCAGAGTAATCCAAAGCAACTTAGCTCAGGTCAGTATCATGTCTTTACAACCAGTCTTAACAGGCTAGATCAGAAGTTGTGCAAGCGGGCGGTTAACGTGACCACGCCGGCTCTCCCACAATTCTTGAAGTGGTCGGAGTATAAAATAACTTGGAGCAGGAAGGATCACCCGCCACGCGTTGACGACCCAGGCCGGCTGGCTTTGGTAGTTGCCCCCGAGTGGGAGGATATGCGTTTACTAAGGTGCTTATGGATGGTGGCAGCAGCATTAATATTCTGTATTGTGACACTTTCCTCCGGACGAAGTTGCTTGATAAGGATCTGAGGCCTTCCTCGACAGTCTTTCACGGTGTGGTACCTGGCAAGTCAGCTTATCTAGTGGGGAAGATCTCTTTGGAAGTCGCCTTCGGTGACGAATACAACAACAGGGTCGAGACCTTGTGTTTTGAGGTGGTCAAGATCAAGAGTCCGTATCATGCCCTGTTTGGACATCCGGCTTATTGCAAGTTCATGGCTAGGCCTTGCTATGTTAATTGCAGCTCAAGATGCCGAGTCTAAAAGGAACGATTACGGTGCATGGTGACTGGGAGACAGCTATTGAGTGTGAGGAAGGAGATGCGGCTTATGCAGAGTCAAGTTGCGCGGAAGCAGAGCTCAAGTTCTATAAGGAAAATGTTGGCCTGGAGGACATGGCCCCACTCAAAAAGCCCACCACAGAATCAGAGCCGCCCCTCAACTTTTTGGCGGATGACACTAAGCTAGTGGATTTTACTCCGGGCGACTCATCTCAACAATTTACTATTGGGGCCAATATGGATCCAAAATAGGAAAGCACGCTCATCGAATTCATCCGTGAGAATCGGGACATCTTTGCATGGAAGCCTTCTGACATGTCGGGTGTACCGAGAGAGTTCTCTAAGCACCACCTTAATGTGGATCCTAAGTTTAAGCCGGTCAAACAGTTTCTACGGCGGTTCAATGAAGAGAGGCGCAAGGCCATTGGAGAAGAGGTGGCCCGGCTCCTGGCGGCGGGTTTCATCGTTGAAGTATTTCACCCAGAGTGGCTTGCTAACCCGATGCTAGTGCTTAAAAAGAATGGCACGTGGCGGATGTGTGTGGATTACACGGATCTTAATAAAGCTTGTCCGGCTAACCCATTTGCTCTCCCATGCATTGACCAGATCATCGATGCGACGACGGGTTGTGAGAGTTTATGTTTCCTGGATGCTTATTCTGGCTACCATCAGATCAAGATGACAGTCAAGGACCAAGAGAAGATGGCTTTCATCACGCCTTTTGGTGCCTTCTACTATGTGTCTATGCCTTTCGGGCTCAAGAGTGCCCAGGCAACTTACCAGCATTGTGTGCAAAATTGTCTTCACGGCCAAATTGGGCGCAACGTTCATGCATACGTGGATGATATTGTGATTAAGTCCAGGAAGAAGGAGACTCTGCTTGACGACTTGAAAGATACTTTTGACAACTTACGGGTCTACAAGATGATGCTTAACCCGACTAAGTGTGTTTTCAATGTTCCTGCAGGCAAGCTCTTGGGATTCCTAGTCTCTAAGCATGGCATTGAGGATAACCCAGATAAGATCAAGGCTATCACTTCCCTGTCTGAGCCGGCATGATTCAATGATGTTTAGCACCTGGCGGGATGGATCGTTGCATTAAGTCGGTTCATAAGCTGCCTTGGGGAGAAGGCCATCCCTTTGTACCACATGATGAAGAAGATAGACAACTTTGTCTCGAGTGTGGCGGTGGGTGAAGCGTTTGAGGCCCTCAAGAGGCAGCTCACAGAACCACCAGTCTTAGCGGCTCCGGCTGAGAAGGAACCTTTGCTCTTATGTGTGGCGGCTAATAACAAGGCAGTCAGCACCACGATCGTTGTTGAGCGTAAGGAAGCAGGGAAGGAATGTCTGGTTCAAAGGTCGGTTTATTATATCAGTGAAGTCCTGACAGAGTCCAAGCAGATGTATCCACATTGGCAGAAGCTGGTATATGGGGTGTTCATGGCCAATCGTAAGCTGAAGCATTATTTCCTAGGTCACCAGATCACAGTGGTTAGTTTTTCCCCGTTGGGAGACATAATTCAAAATAGAGAGGCCACCAACAGGATTGCTAAGTGGGCATTGGAGCTTGGACCTCTTCATCTGAAATACGTGCCTCGCACGGCGGTCAAGTCTCAAGCCTTAGTGGATTTCGTAAATGACTAGACGGAGTGTCACGCGCCTAAGGAAAAGCCGGATAACGCGTATTGTACAATCCACTTTGATGGATCCAGGCAGCTAGAAGGATCAGGGGCAGGGGTTGTCTTAACTTCCTCCAAAGGTGAAAAGTTCTGTTACGTGTTAAGGTTGATGTTTCCTTGTACTAATAATGCAGCTGATAATGAGGCTCTTCTTCATGGTCTCCGGGTGGCTAAGGAGATGAACCTGAGTTGGGTTAGATGTCTCGACGACTCAGACCTAGTATCCCAACAAGTGTCAGGCACCTAGGACTCCAAGGACCCGCGGATGGAGGCTTATCGTCAGGCGGTGGATGTCATCGCTGGTTATTTCAAGGGTTATCAGGTGGATCATATTAATTGTCGCAGGAATGAGGCGGATGACACCCTGTCAAGGCTGGGTTCTCAACGTAAGCCGATACCACCAAACGTTTTCTTAGATGTACTACATCAGCCATCAGTTGAGTTACGTTCGGAGGAAGACTTGGTCGTACCTGACCCGGAGGGGCAGCTGGTGGCGGTTCTACATGCTATTCCTGATTGGACCGTGCCTTACTTGGCATACTTGACTCGCGGCGAGTTACCTGATGATGAAAATTTGGCTAGACAGATCACCAGGCGGTCTAAGTCTATGACAATAATCAATGGTGAGTTACATAAGTGCAACATCACTGGCATCTTTCAATGTTGTGTTTCACCTGAAGAGGGCAAGGAAGTCTTGAATGAAATTCATGCTAGCGATTGTGGTCATCACGCCGGCTCAAAATCTTTGGTGGCCAAGGCTTTTTGACATGGTTTCTTCTGGCTGACGGCTCATAAAGATGTGGAGGACTTGGTTCGCAAGTGTGATGGATGTCAGAAGTTCGGGTGACGTGCTCACGTCTAGGCTTAGGAATTGCGCATGACTCCAATTACTTGGCCATTTGTAGTCTGGGGGCTTGATATGGTCGGGCCCTTCAAGAGATCCAAGGACAAGAAGACCCACCTCCTGGTGGCAGTGGACAAATTTACCAAGTGGGTAGAAGCTGAGCCGGTCAGCAAGTGTGACGCGGCTATGGAAGTTTAGTTTGTTACAAAGATAATCTACCACTTTGGTTACCCTCACAGTATCATCACAGATAATGGTACGAACTTATCCAAGGGGGCAATGCGAGTATTCTATGAAAGTGAGCACATCCGGCTTGACGTTTCTGCGGTTGCTCATCCACAGTCAAATGGTCAGACACAGCGTGCTAACCAGGAAATCTTGAGAGGTATCAAACCCCGGCTTATGGTTCCTTTGCAGCGCACGCCGGGTTGTTGGGTAAAGGAGTTGCCATCCATATTATGGAGCATCAGAACCACTCCCAATAGATCAATAGGTTATACACCTTTCTTCATGGTTTATGGCGCAGAAGTCGTGCTACCAAGTGATATCTGTCATGACTCGCCACGGGTGGCGGCTTATGTTGAGGCCGATAATGAAACAACACGTCAAGACACGTTGGATGCCTTGGAAGAAGAACGTGATGTGGCAGCGGCTCGATCGGCGATTTATCAGCAAGACCTGCGTCGCTATCATAGCCGCAGAGTCAAGACCCGGACGTTTCAAGAAGGCGACTTAGTGTTGCGGTTGATTCAAGATCAGACAGATGCACACAAGTTATCCCCTCCATGGGAAGGACCTTTCGTGGTCAGCATAAAACTCAACAACGGGTCATATTACCTCATTGACATGCGAGACGAGTCAAGCACTTCTGGGCAGGAGACCCGCCGGCCGTGGAACATAACACATCTACGGCCTTACTATACCTGAGTCGTTGAGACTTCACATTGTACACCATCATTGTACATATCATATATATATATATATGAATAAATTTGGCATCCCCGCAAGCCGGGGCCTCTGCCATTTCGCATATCTTAGTTTGTGCAAAAAGGTCAACTAGGGGGCTTCCAACCCACCGAGTTTAGCTTATCAGTCCCTATTGATCGGCTTTTAAGCCAAAAAAGTTGACTCCGTCGACAGGCCATCTAGGGGACTTCTAACCCGCCGGGTTTAGCTTATCAGAACCTGTTGGTCAGCTCTTAAGCCAAATAGTTGACTCCATCAACATGATCGTCTAAGGGGCTTCCAACCCGCCGGGTTTAGCTTATCAGACCCTATCGATCGGCTCTTAAGCCAAATAGTTGACTCAGTCAACATGATCGTCTAGGGGGCTTCTAACCCACCGGGTTTAGCTTATCAAACCATATCGATCGGCTCTTAAGCCAAACAGTTGACTCTATCAACAAGGTCATCTAGGGAGCTTCCAACCTGCCGGGTTTAGCTTATCAGACCCTATCGTTCGGCTCTTAAGCCAAGCAGTTGACTCTGTCAACAAGATCATTTGGGGGCTTCCAACCCACCGGGTTTAGCTTACATACCCTCTTGATTGGCTCTTAAGCCACCAGGGTTAAACCTGCCTGTAAGCTGATGCTGCTTCGCTATGTGACCCTCCGAACTCTTGCCAGTTAATATCGCTTAGAGACCCTAAGCCGGTTCAAAGAAATTGACGGCCAATCTCGTTAGAGACCGTGTACTGGTTAAGGTTAAACCGGTGGTTCTTGTCATGTGAGGGCCGGCTTACGGAAAGCGAGGATAAACTCTCACGTCTACTGCCGACTCTCCGCTATGTGGCCCGTTCCTACTCTTAGACGGTTAATCTTTTAAAGACCCTGCACTGTTTAAGGTTAAAACAACAGATTTATGTCACGTGAGAGGCAGTTTATGAGCTACCAGGGTACTCATGCCCTGCGGTGTCTCTTTGTGGGATGTTACACTTCCTATCAATTAATCTCGCTTGGAGACCTTGAGCCATTCTACGAAATTGACGACCAATCTCGATAGAGACCCTGTACTGATTAGGAGTTTTAATTAACGAGTCCACCTAGAAGAACCGGCGCATGAGTTCAAAATATTTCAAAAAATAAATCAGGAAAGATATAACATCTCCGGGTTGTGCTATTCTAAGCCGCCCTACTAAACAGTATGGAACATATTCTATTTCCACAGGTATGATTGTATTAATTGGAAACATGGATACATGTGTGGGTACATAGACAAAGACAATGTCCCTAGTATGCCTTTAGTAAACTAGCTCGTTAATCGAAAGATGGTTAAGGTTTCCTAGCCATGGACATGAGATGTCATTTGATAACGGGATCACATCATTAGGAGAATGATGTGATGGACAAGACCCAAACTACAAACGTAGCTTATGATCGTGTCAGTTTATTGCTACTATTTTCTGCATGTCAAGTATATGTTCCTATGACCATGAGATCATGCAACTCACTGATATCGGAGGAGTACCTTGTGTGTATCAAATGTCACAACGTAATTGGGTGACTATAAAGGTGCTCTACAGGTGTCTCCGAGGGTGTCTGTTGAGTTGGCATGGATCAAGACTGGGATTTGTTACTCCGTGTGACGGAGAGGTATCTCAGAGCCCACTCAGTAATACAACATCACAATAAGCCTTGCAAGCAATGTGACTACGTGTTAGTTATGGGATCTTGTATTACAAAACGAGTAAAGAGACTTGCCAGTAACGATGTTGAACTAGGTATGGAGATACCGACGATCGAATCTCGGGCAAGTAGCATACCAAAGAACAAAGGGAACATCATACGGGATTAACTGAATCCTTGACATAGAGGTTCGACCGATAAAGATCTTTGTAGAATATGTAGGAAGAAATGTGGACATCTAGGTCCCGCCATTGGTTATTGACCGTAGAGGTGTCTCGGTCATGTCTACATAGTTCTCGAACCCGCAGGGTCTGCACGCGTAAGGTTTGGTGACGTTTCGGTAGTATAGAGTTGTGTATGGTGGTGACCGAAGTTTGTTCAGAGTCCCGGAATGGTCCGGAGGTAAAGATTCATATATAGGAAGTCCTGTTTTGGTCGCCGGAAAAGTTCCGGGCTTATCGGTAGTGTATCAGGAGTGCCGGTAGTGTACCGGGAGACCTCCGGGAGGGGTATTTCGACCCAAGAGGCTTCATGCGCTGTGGGAAAGTAATAACCAGCCCACTAAGGGCTGGTGTAACAACCACAATAGGCCCATGTGGCTGGAAGAAAGAAACCCAAAGGAAAAAGGTGGAAAAAGTCAAAAAGGAGGAATCCTAGTCCTACTAGGAGTGGAGGAGGAGAGTCCTCCTCCACCTCCCACTTCGGCCAAAGCCTCCAAGGCTTGGAGGCAAGGCTGCCTCTCCTCCTACCTCCCTCCTATATATACTAGTGGATTTATAGGGTTTTGCACTAGTTTTTTCAGCCACGTGCAACCCTAATCTCTAGTGCATAGTTTCTCCTCTAGATTGGATTTCTGCAGTGCTTAGGCGAAGCCCTGCCGGAATTGCTCCACCACCATCGCCGAAGCACTGTCAGGCTGCCGGAGAACTCTTATTCCTCTCCACTCCCTCTTGCTGGATCAAGACGGTGAAGATCGTCATCAAGCTGTACGTGTGCTGAACGTGGAGGTGCCGTCCGTTCGGTGGTAGATCGGAAGGATCGTGATCAAGTTCGTGAGACGGATCGTGATCAAGTTCGTGGGATGGACCGTGATTGGATCGCGGGACGGACCGTGATTGGATCAAGGGACGGATTGTGATTGGATCACGGGACGCACGGTGATTTGGATCGCGAAGACGTTCGACTACACCAACCGCGTTTCTTAATGCTTCCCGCTTAGCGATCTACAAGGGTATGTAGATCCACTCTCCCTCTCGTAGATGCTCATCACCATGGATAGATCTGCGTGTGCGTAGGAAATTTTTTGTTTCCCATGCAACGTTCCCCAACAGTGGCATCATGAGCTAGGTCTATGTTTAGATGAGATATCGAGTAGAACACAAAAGGTTTGTGGGCGTTGATGCTTAGATTGCTTCCTCCCTTGGTCGAATTTTGGTTTAGCGGTATTGTTAGATGAAGCGGCCTGGACCAACATTACTTGTACGCTTACGAGCGACCGGTTCCCTCGATGCAACTTGTTGCCTAGATGGCTTGCGGGTGGCAGTTTCTCTCACTTTAGTTGGATCGGATTCGACAACGGCGGTCCTTGATAAGGTTGAAAAGCAAATTATGTATCACCGTTGTGGTTTATGCGTAGGTGAGAATCGTTCTTGCTAGAAACCCGTAGCAGCCACGTAAAACATGCAACAACAATTAGAGGACGTCTAACTTGTTTTTGTAGGGTATGTTGTGATGTGATATGGCCAATTACATGATGTGATATATGTGATGTATGAGATGATCATGTGATGTATAGAATTTCACGACTTGCATGTCGATGAGTACGACATCCAGTAGGAGCCATAGGGTTGTCTTTAATTATTGTATGACCCGCGTGTCAATCATTAAGCGCTATGTAATGCTTTACTTTATCGCTAAACGGTAGCAATAGTAGTAGAAGCATGGTGGGAGCGACAACCCCGATGACGACACATTGATGGAGATCAAGATGATGGAGATCATGGTGTCATGCCGGTGACGATGGAGATCATGCCGGTGCTTTCATGATGGAGATCAAAAGCACAAGTTCATGGCCATATCATGTCACTTATGAATTGCATGTGATGTTAATCCTTTTATGCACCTTGTTTTGCTTAGTACGATGGTAGCACTATAAGGTGATCCCTCACTTAAATTTCAAGATAAATTGTGTTCTCCCCGAGTGTGCACCGTTGTGAAAGTTCGTCGTGTTGAGACACCACGTGATGATCGGGTGTGATAGGCTCTACGTTCACATACAACGGGTGCAAGCCAGTGTTGCACATGCAGAACAATCGGGTTAAACTTGACGAGCCTTGCATGCATAGACATGGCCTTGGAACACAAAAGAACGAAAGGTCGAACATGAGTCATATAGTAGATATGATCAACATAATGATGTTCACCATTGAAGCCACCTCAACTCACGTGATGATCGGACTTGAGTTGGTAGATTTGGATCATGTGACACTCAGATGACCAGAGGGATGTCAATTTTAGTGGGAGCTTTAGTAATTTGATTAACTAAACTCATTATCTTGAACAATAGTCTAAGTAAACTTTGCATATTTATGTTGTAGATCAATGGCTCGCGTAGTAGCACCCCTGAATTTTAATGTGTTCCTAGAGAAAGCTAAGTTGAAAGATGATGGAAGTAACTTTGTTGACTGGGCCCGTAATCCGAGGATTATCCTCACGGCTTCCCAGAAATCATATGTCCTTGATGCACCGCTTGGTGACCAAGCAGGAGACATGACCTTCGAAGACGTTAAGAACGCTTGGGAGGCACGTACTGGAGATTACTCAATAGTTCAGTGTGCAATATTGTATGGCTTAGAACTGGGACTTCAAAGACGTTTTGAACGTCATGGAGCATATGAGATGTTCCAGGAGTTGAAGTTTATCTTTCAGAAGAACGCCCAGATCGAGAGGTATGAAACCTCTGATAAGTTCTATGCTTGCAAGATGGAGGAGAACGGGTCTATCAGTGAACATATACTCAGAATGTCTGGGTATTCAACTCGTCTAGCGGAGTTGGGAATTGCCCTTCCGCTAGAGGCGATCACTGATAGAGTTCTTCAATCACTGCCACCTAGTTACAAGAGCTTTGTGATGAACTATAACATGCACGGGATGAACAAGTCAGTCGCCGAGTTGTTTGCGATGCTAAAAGTCGCTGAGTCTGAAATCCAGAAAGAACATCAAGTGTTGATGGTCAATAAAACCACTAGTTTCAAGAAAAATGGCAAAGTCAAGGGCAAGGGCAAGAAGGGTAAAACCAAGAAGGATGGCAAAGCAGTTGCTACTCCTGTAACTGAGTGCTTTCATTGCAAGGGAACTGGTCACTAGAAGCGGAACTGCCCCAAGTACCTGGCTGACAAGAAGGCGGCCAACGACAAACAAGGTATATATGATATACATGTTATTGATGTGTACCTTACTAGTTCTCGTAGTAGTGCCTGGGTATTTGATACCGGTTCGGTTGCTCACATTTGCAACTCAAAGCAGGAACTACGGAATAAACGAAGGCTGGCAAAGGACGAAGTGATGATGCACGTGGGAAATGGTTCCAAGGTTGATGTGATCGCCGTCGGCACGCTCTCTCTACGATTACCATCGGGGTTAGTGATGAACCTGAATAATTGTTATTTAGTGCCTGCGTTAAGCATGAACATTATATTTGGATCTTGTTTATTGCGAGACGGTTACTCATTTAAATCAGAGAATAAAGGTTGTTCTATTTATATGAGTAATATCTTTTATGGTCATGCACCCAATGTTAGGGGTTTATTCATATTGAATCTTGATAGTGATGACACACATGTTCATAAAATTGATGCCAAAAGATGTAGAGTTGATAATGATAGTAGCACTTTCTTGTGGCACAACTGTTTAGGTCATATTGGTGTAAAACGCATGAGGAAGCTCCATGCTAATGGATTTTTGGAGTCACTTGATTTTGAATCACTTGACACATGTGAACCATGCCTCATGGGCAATATGACTAAAACGCCGTTCTCTGGAACAATGGAATGGGCGAGTGACTTATTGGAAATCATACATACTGATGTGTGCTGTCCAATGAATGTTACAGCGCGTGGTGGATATCGTTATTTTCTCACCTTCACTGATGACTTAAGTAGATATGGGTATATTTACTTAATGAAACACAAGTCTGAAACGTTTGAAAAGTTCAAGCAATTTCAGAGCGAAGTTGAGAATCATCGTAACAAGAAGATTAAGTTCCTGCGGTCTGATCGAGGAGGTGAATATCTGAGTTATGAGTTTGGCAGTCACTTAAGACAGTGTGGAATTGTTTCATAGTTGACACCACCCGGAACACCACAACATAATGGTGTGTCCGAACGTCGTAATCGAACCTTGTTAGATATGGTGCGTTGTATGATGTCTCTTACTGATTTGCCACTATCGTTTTGGGGTAATGCATTAGATACAGCTGCATTCACTTTAAATAGGGCACCATCAAAATCCATTGAGACGATGCCATATGAACTGTGGTTTGGCAAGAAGCCGAAGTTGTCGTTTCTTAAAGTTTGGGGATGTGATGCATATGTCAAAAAGCTTCAGCCTGAAAAGATGGAATCCAAAGTGGAAAAATGCATCTTCATAGGATACCCGAAAGAGACAGTCGGGTATACCTTCTATCTCAGATCCGAAGGCAAAGTGTTTGTCGCTAAGACAGAACATTACTTGAGAAAGAGTTTCTCTCGAAAGAATTGAGTGGGCAGAAAATAGAGCTTGATGAGGTTATTGAACCTTTACTTCAACTAGAAAGTAGCGTAGCGCAGAAAGATGTTTCTGTGGAACCTACGACGATAGAAGAGGAAGTTAATGATGATGATCATGAAGCTTCAGATCAAGCTGCTATTGAACCTCGTAGGTCGACAAGGCCGCGTACTACCCCTGAGTGGTACGGCAACCCTGTCTTGGAGGTTATGTTGTTGGACAACAATGAACCTACGAGCTATGGAGGAGCAGTGATGGGCCGGATTCCGAGAAATGGTTAGAGGCCATGAAATCCGAGATGGGGTCCATGTATGAAAACAAAGTATGGACTTTGGAAGTATTACCTGAAGGGCGAAAGGCCATTCAGAACAAATGGATCTTTAATAAGAAGACAGACGTGGAGGGTAATGTCACCGTCTATAAAGCTCGACTTATGGCAAAGGGTTTTTCACAAGTTCAAGGAGTTGACTACGATGAGACTTTCTCACCCGTAGCGATGCTTAAGTCTGTCAGAATCATGTTAGCAATAGCTGCTTATTTCGACTTTGAAATTTGGCAGATGGATGTCAAAACAGCGTTCCTCAATGGTTTCCTTGAGGAAGAGTTGTATATGATGCAACCCGAAGGTTTTGTCGATCCAAAGAATGCTGACGAAGTTTGCAAACTCCAGCGATCCATTTATGGACTGGTGCAAGCATCTCGGAGTTGGAATAAGCGCTTTGATGAGGTGATCAAAGCGTTTGAGTTTATACAAGTTTACGGAGAAGCTTGTATTTACAAGAAAGTGAGTGGGAGCTCTATATCGTTTCTAGTATTATATGTGGATGAAATATTGCTGATTGGAAATAATATAGAAATGCTGGAAAGCGTGAAGGAATATTGGAACAAGAGTTTTTCAATGAAGGACCTAGGAGAAGCTGCTTTCATATTAGGCATTAAGATCTATAGAGATAGATCGAGACGCTTAATAGCACTTTCACAGAGCACATACCTTGATAAAGTTTTGAAGAAGTTCAAAATGGAACAGTCCAAGAAGGGGTTGTTGCCTGTGTTACAAGGTGTGAAGCTGAGTAAGACTCAATGCCCACTAACTGCAAAAGATAGAGAAAAGATGAGTGTCATCCCCAATGCTTCGGCCATAGGCTCTATCATGTATGCAATGCTGTGCACAAGACCCGATGTCAGCCTTGCCATAAGTATGGACGGAAGGTTCCAAAGTGATCCTGGAATGGAGCACTGGCAAGCGGTCAAGAATATCCTTAAGTACCTGAAAAGGACTAAGGAAATGTTTCTCGTTTATGGAGGTGATGAAGAGCTCGTCATAAAGGGTTACGTCGATGCAAGCTTTGACACTGATCAGGACAACTCTAAATCGCAAACCGGATACGTATTTATTCTTAATGGGGGAGCGGTAAGCTGGTGCAGTTCCAAGCAAAGCATCGTAGCTGATTCTACGTGCGAAGCGGAATACATCGCAACCTCGGAGGCGGCGAAGGAAGGTGTCTAGATGAAGCAGTTCATGACAGATCTTGGAGTAGTGCCCAGTGCACTGAATCCAATGAACCTGTTCTATGACAACACTGGTGCCATTGCTCTGGCCAAGGAACCAAGGTTTCACAAGAGGACCAGACACATAAAGCGACGCTTCAACTCCATCCGCGATTACATCATGGAGAAATACACAAATATTTGCAAAGTGCACACGGATCTGAATGTTGCAGACCCGTTGACTAAACCTCTTCCAAGGGCTAAACATGATCAACACTAGAGCTGCATGGGTGTTCGATTCATTATAATGTAAATCACATAATGATGTGAACTAGATTATTGACTCTAGTGCAAGTGGGAGACTGTTGGAAATATGCCCTAGAGGCAATAAATAGAGTGTTTATTATTGTATTTCCTTGTTCATGATAATCGTTTATTATCCATGCTATAATTGTATTAATTGGAAACATGGATACATGTGTGGGTACATAGACAAACACAATGTCCCTAGTATGCCTCTAGTGAACTAGCTCGTTGATCGAAAGATGGTTAAGGTTTCCTAGCCATGGACATGAGATGTCATTTGATAACGGGATCA
Organism: Hordeum marinum; assembly: GCA_022496015.1. Lineage (NCBI taxonomy): Eukaryota > Viridiplantae > Streptophyta > Magnoliopsida > Poales > Poaceae > Hordeum > Hordeum marinum. The sequence continues at coordinate 106,296,938 of CM039676.1, read as the reverse complement.
CATCATTAGGAGAATGATGTGATGGACAAGACCCAAACTACAAATGTAGCTTATGATCGTGTCAGTTTATTGCTACTGTTTTCTGCATGTCAAGTATATGTTCCTATGATCATGAGATCATGCAACTCACAGATATCAGAGGAGTACCTTATGTGTACCAAACGTCGCAACGTAACTGGGTGATTATAAAGGTGCTCTACATGTGTCTCCAAGGGTGTCTGTTGAGTTGGCATGGATCAAGACTGGGATTTGTTACTCCGTGTGATGGAGAGGTATCTCAGGGCCCACTCGGTAATACAACATCACAATAAGCCTTGTAAGCAATGTGATGAAGTGTTAGTTACAGTATCTTGTATTACGGAACGAGTAAAGAGACTTGCCAGTAACGAGGTTGAACTAGGTATGGAGATACTGACAATCGAATCTCGGGCAAGTAGCATACCAAAGAACAAAGGGAACATCATACGGGATTAACTGAATCCTTGACATAGAGGTTCGACCGATAAAGATCTTCATAGAATATGTAGGAACCAATGTGGACATCCAGGTCCCGCCATTGGTTATTGACCGTAGAGGTGTCTCGGTCATGTCTACATAGTTCTCGAATCCGCAGGGTCTGCACACTTAAGGTTTGGTGACGTTTTGGTAGTATAGAGTTTGTTCGGAGTCCCAGATGAGATCCCGGACGTCAGAGGAGCCCCGGAATGGTCCGGAGGTAAAGATTCATATATAGGAAGTCCTGTTTTGGTCGCCGTAAAAGTTCCGGGCTTATCAGTAGTATACCGGGAGTGTCGGTAGTGTACCGGGAGACCTCCGGGAGGGGTATTTCGACCCAAGAGGCTTCATGGGCTGTGGGAAAGTAATAACTAGACCTTAGTGTGCTTATGGAACAACCACAATAGGCCCATGTGGCTGGAAGAAAGAAACCCAAAGGAAAAAGGTGGAAAAAAGGCAAAAAGGAGGAATCCTAGTGCTACTAGGAGTGGAGGAGGAGAGTCCTCCTCCACCTCCCACTTCGGCCGAAGCCTCCAAGGCTTGGAGGCAAGGCTGCCTCTCCTCCTCCCTCGCTCCTATATACACTAGTGGATTTCTAGGGGTTTGCACTAGTTTTTTCAGCCACGTGCAACCCTAATCTCTAGTGCATAGTTTCTCCTCTAGATTGGTTTTCTGCAGTGCTTAGGCTAAGCCCTACCGGAATTGCTCCACCACCATCGCCGGAGCGCCGTCAGGCTGCCGGAGAACTCTGCTTCCTCTCCACTCCCTCTTGCTAGATCAAGACGGTGGAGATCGTCATCAAGCTGTACGTGTGCTGAACGCGGAGCTGCCGTCCGTTCGGTGCTAGATCGGATGGATCGTGATCAAGTTCCTGAGACGGATCGTGATCAAGTTCGTGGGACGGATCGTGATTGGATCGTGGGACGGACCGTGATTGGATCGCAGGACGCACGGCGATTTGGATCACGAAGACGTTGACTACACCAACCGCGTTTCTTAACGCTTCCCACTTAGCGATCTACAAGGGTAAGTAGATCCACTCTCCCTCTCGTAGATGCTCATCACCATGGATAGATCTGTGTGTGCGTAGGAAATTTTTTGTTTCCCATGCAACGTTCCCCAACACATTTATCATAGTTTGGATCCCTAGGCTTCATTTTGTGGAAAGCAATAGTTTTATGAAGAATTTCATCAAGATTTCCTAAGGAAAGATTTGGATACCGTTTCTCCAGATTAGTACACTAGGTATAGTCACATGCAAAGTTCTTCAATTGAGAAAGCACGAATCTTGGTAAACCTCTAACAATGAGATTGATAGTTCTTAGGTTGCCAAGCATGTTAATTTCTTCTTCGTGTGTGGAATGCAAATCATCAATAGGAGGCTCATAGGGGCGCATAACATATTTGCTCAATTGAAATTGATTAAACGGTTCAAGCATCAAAGTTTTCCACTAACTATAATAATCTCCATCAAGAATTGGCACTCTACAACTAAAACTCCCTATACTAGACACATCCATCTTCCTCCTCGGTGATTAAACCGATGCAATGGAGACCAAAGCTCTGATACCAATTGAGGGATCACTAGAAGAGTGTCTAGAGGGGGGCGTGAATAGACTACTAGCAGAAAATTAAAACCTACCTTTTCCCAAGATAATTGGTTAGCAGATTTTAACAGTTTTAGCAAGGCTAGCACATGCATGTCAACAAATATAGCAGCGGAAAAATAAAGGCATTGCACATGAAGTAGAGACATGAGATATGGTAATCAAATGCATTTGGAGACGCAAGGATTTTCCCATGATTCCGATAGGTGGTGCTATTGTACGTCTTCAACTCACGGAGGGTAACGGTCACGAGAGTCCATGATGGGATCTACCCACAGAGGGTTCCATGAAGAAGCAACCTTGACTATACCATGACGGCCTACGTCCACGGACAACTAGCCTTACTCAGGGTAGATCTTCATGAAGTGGGCGATCTCCTTGCCCTTACAAACTTCTTGGTTCACTCCACAACATGAAGTAGGAGGCTCCCAAGCGACACCTAAACAAGGAGGCACCACACTCCAAAAGGTAATTGGATCGGTAATGTCGATGAACTCCTTTCTTTTGTGCTTCAAGATGATAGACTCCTCAACACACAATCACTCTCTCACATATATGGCTTGGTAGAAGAGATGGGATTGGTGGAAAGCAACTTGGGGAGGCTAGAAATCAAGATCCATAATTGGAGTGGAAGATCTTGACCTCAACACAAGTAGGTGGTTCTCTCTCAGAAAACTGATAGGATAGGTATGGAATGGTTCTGAGTGCTTCTTTTTTGAGTAGGTGGTGGTGAAGGGGTATATACAGGCATCCCCAAAAATACAATCGTTACACACAAAATGACCAACTCGGTGACACCGATGTGTTAATCTCGGTGGTACTGAAGTGACCAAAAGGTGGCAACTTTTGAATCTCCGAGGGACCGATATACGAATCTTGGTTGCACCGATAAGGTGACCAACGGTCAGAATGCCCAATCTCGGTGACGCCAATTCAACAATCTCGAAGGGACCGAAACTGTGAACTTGCGTAACAGAAAGTGGGCAGCCTGAACTCGGTGGCACCGGTATGGAATCGGTTGCACCGAAGTGTCTAGGGTTTGGACTCGGTGGCACCGGGATGGAAATGTTGGTTGCACCAATTTGAGTGTATGGCTTAGAGTAGACTTTGGTGGGAGAGTTTGTGGGTGTCTTTGGTGTTTATAACTTGTGCACGTATGAGTATTTTCTTCACCAACGAAACTTTACCCCCTTTTAATAGTATTGGCTTTCCTATGGACTCAAAGTGATTTCTCACAAATATGAAATGTAGAGTCCTCTTTCTTGAAGCTTTGACAATCCATTTCCTTGCATCTTGGGGTATCCACAATCTCTTTGCCAACCCAACTCTCCATGGACTATTATCTGAAACACACTAGATAAAAGTATTAGTCCAAGAGACAATGTATGTTGTCATGAATTATCAAAAGCCGCCAAGGGAGCATGTTGTGCTTTCAATGATCGAATATCGGGCAAGTAACATACCGAAGAACAAAGGGAACATCATATGGGATTAACTAAATCCTTGACATAGAGGTTCAACCGATAAAGATCTCCGTAGAATATGTAGGAGACAATATGGGCATCCAGGTCCCGCTATTGGTTATTGAATGTAGAGGTGTCTCGGTCATGTTTGCATAGTTCTCAAATTCGCAGGGTCTACACACTTAATGTTTGGTGATGATATAAGTATAGTTGCGTCATTATGGTGGTTGCCGAAGGTTGTCCGGAGTCCCGTATGAGATCCCGGACATGACGAGGAACTCAAGAATGGTCCGGAGATGAAGATTTATATATAGGACGAAGGGAATCAAGTTCTGGAAGTGTTTCGGGAGGTACCGGGAAATTGACGGAGTACCGAAAGGTGTTTTGGGGGGCTCCAACAAGTGTTGGGGGCCTCATGGGCCAAGGGGAGGGGGCAGACCAGCCCGAAAGGGGGCTGGGCACCACCCAAACCCGAGCCCACTTCGGCCAAGGGTGGGGGAGCCCACCTAAGGGGCTGCCACTCGGTAACTTGGGGGACAAACCACCCTAGGGTTTCCATATGGGTGCCCCATCTGCCTTGGCCGCCGCCCCTAGATTGGATCTAGGGGCTCCACCCCTCCTCTCTTCCCCCTATATATAGAGAGGTAGAGAGAGGGCAGCCGCACCCATCTATGCCTTGTTGCTGCCCTCCCTCTCCCTTGTTCTTCTTCTCCGCGTAACGCTTAGAGAAGCTATGATGAAATTCCTCCACCACCACCGCCGCCACGCTGTCGTGCCTCCAAAGGACTCGAGCTACTACTTCACCATCGCTCGATGGATCGAGGAGGTGAAGGTGCCATCAAGTCATACGTGTGTTGAACGCGGAGGTGTTGTCTGTTTGGCACTAGATCGGAGTTCGCGGGACGGATCGCGATTGGATCGCGAAGACGTCCGACTACATCAACCGCATTTCTTAATGCTTCCGCTTAGCGATCTACAAGGGTATGTAGATCCACTCTCCCTCTCGTAGATGCTCATCACCATGGATAGATCTTGCGTGTGCATAGGATTTTTTTGTTTCCCATGCAACGTTCCCTAACATAAACTCTCAATTTCTTATCTAAATTATCTTGTCTTTTCCCTAGAGATATATAAAACTTATGGATGAGATCAACAATTAAATTTAGTTGGCTACTAGAAGTATGCCACATATGTTCTTCATAGGGATTTATTCAATACCTTATATTAATATTTATAGTTTATAATATATGTATATTTTGGTATCACATCCAGTGTTTAATCATTCAACGGTTAAAGTATTTAAACTTAGAAGTTATATATATATATATATATGCCGACTTCCACCGAAACCCCCACCAGTTTCCCCATCGGCATGGCCCACCTTCCTCATCACCATCGTCCATGCCGGTCACCCCGGGGCACCGCACCGACTGCCGCCCTCCAGGACCCCCCCGTTGCCAGATCGGGTCGCCCCTGGCCTTTGACTACCAGATACATAAGGTTAGGCCCTTCCTCCCTCTTCCTCCACCACCGCCACCGGCCACTCTGCCACCCACCGGCGTTGTTTAACCTTGTGTAGGGCCCAGATCCGTGCCTTCCCGCGTGAGGTGGCCGGATGGTGCTCAGATCTGATCCCCATAGGTGCTCCTCCCTTTCTTCATGACCGCGTCGCTCGAGCACAATAGGCCCGATGGTGGCGACCAATCCCTCCTTCACATGTAGTTCACGCTACGCCCCTGTGTGGTGTGGAGCACATCTGTGTGCAGTCCGCCGACCGTGCGTCTAGTCTGCCGATCGTGCATCCAGTCGCCTCACCCCTCGGCCTACCTCTCGAAGCAACGTCGTCCGTCCTCTCCCGACGACATGCCCTTGGCCCGCCGTAGGCAACATGGACTCTCGACTAGCTTTGCGTGGCCCCGGTGGTAAATCGAGCAAACGAGGGACTCTAAGTGCTCCACTCCTCCAATCACACGAAGATCAATCTCTCCTCCGCACCCTGACTACACCGACCAGCAGCTCCCATCAGGCCAAAGCGCAACTTCTGCACATCTGGCCACTGATCCACACATCACTCACAGACGACAGATCGATAGTGCCTCCACACTTGATGGCAAACGACAGCAAGGACACCCAGGGTAATCACAATAGGGGACGTGCACTCCAGAAGTTATTTTTGTCCATTTTTTAGATCTTTGACATGAAAAGGTTGGATGCAATTCAGTTGACCCCCCGTGTAGTCCAGCGACCATGAACGTGTGACTCGCCTACTCATCTTCGGGAGTGGAGGAGGGGAAATGCTATCATGCGCTCGAGCTCCAACTTTAGTTTTCCTTTGGGAAAGGCACATGGCAGAGTGTCCACCACCTTGCCTCCTCTCCCCGACTGCCTGAAGTTTGGTTAAGGCACACACTTGCAATACGCGAGGTGTGCTCATGGAGTGCGCGAGGCGTGTGCGTGCAGTCCGCAAGGCAGCTAAAGGTAGCTCATGTGGTTCATTTAGTTCCTGGTGGTGCTCTAGAGCTAATTCTGCTATGTAGAGAATGTATGTATGGATGACCAAAGTTTCATTATTTTTTGTCTTTTTTGCATCAGGAAAATCCCCTTATTATTAAGGGGTCTGCTGTTCACTGTTATAAAAAATGTGTAACATACACTTCGTAAAAAAGTAGTCATTATTCTCATAACAAAAAATATGAAGTTTATTATTCTCATAACAAAAAAAATGAAGTTCTCTTAGCTCAACCATGTAGTCCCGATGCACTTGAAAAACTTAATAAAAGAAACAAAATGATGCAGATCACTAACATTTACCATGTAGTCCACATAAGCCTATAAAAAGTTAAGAAAAAAATACAAAAACATGTGGCTCACTTAGACTCGTGTCATAGTTCACTTTTCCCTTGTTGTAGTTCACTTGACCTCATCTCTGTGGTTCACCCTTGTTCGTAAAAAAGTTAGAAAAAAGACAACAAAAACCAATGTGGTTTACTATGAGTAGTGTTGCAGTTCACTTTGGATAGTGTCGTTGTTCACTTTTGGATACGGTCACAGTTCACTTACTCCCAAAACGTGAAGTGCAAAAAGTTGTTACGGAAACAACAATAAAAACTATGCGGTTCATTTCTCGATAGTGTTGCGGTTCACTTATGTCCGACATGAAGCACGGTCCACGTCCTCGTCTGAAAAAATTCAGTCCGGGGAAAAAACAATGAATTTCTCTTGCCCTTGTGATGCAGTGTGTATTTCGGTCCGAAACAGTGCGTTCTTCTGTCTGATGCGGTTCATGCAATGATATTGGTGTCGTGAAAAACAGAGTGTCTGTATTTGTGTAATTTCAAAACTGCTCTTGAACCATAAGGAATTAGAGAGTGCTCTACATGAAAAAGTTGTGGCTCGTCAATATCTTACCAACAACATATCAGTTGCATCATTCCGACGAGCGATTTAGAAAAAAATCATGAAAAATGGCTATCGTCACTCGTTGGCCGCCACACCGTTTTCAAAATTCATTTAAAATCGTGAGGAATCTCAACAAATGTCCAACATATGAAAGTTGAGCCTATTTTATATATTTCGAACGCCGTATCACACACCTCGTTCTGACAAACGATTAAAAAGCTGCAACGAAAACCATACCAAAAAATCATAAATTTTGAAAAGTAGAATTCTATGATTTGGTAAATTTGAAATTACTATTGAACCATTAGGAATTAGAGAGAGTATTCTATATGAACAGTTTGCGGCTCGACGTTATATTTCCAACACCATATGGTTTGCTTCATTACGACAAGCGTTTTAGAAGAAATGCGAAAATACGCTCGCTACCACTCGTTTGGCGCTCACCGTTTTCAGAACTACTCTTAAATAGCAAAGAATATCGAAAAGTGTTCACCATGGCAAAGTAGGTCCTAATCAATAGCTTTCCAATGCCGTATTATACGCCTCATTTCGACAAATGATTTAAATACCTATCGAAAACTGTGTCGAAAAAACGCGTGCAATTTTTTCTACGACAAGAAGTTCACTCATCTTGGTATTGCAGTACTCTTTGCTTCGCAATGCTGTGCACTTGTGTTGAGCGTGCAACTCCAAAGTATTGTTACAATATTACATATATAGGGATTGACTATTCGTCACCCTGAGAGGAGGTGTAGTTATTCTTCACCTATTTTATTTTCACATCAATGCACCGTAAATTTATATTTCATAATTTTTTTGTTACTTCATACTTAAAGAGACCGTAAAAAATATAGTCACCATAAAAATATTTTATTTTGTGTAAAATTACAAACATAAAAACATAGTGTAAAATATAGATAAAATACGATATTTACTCTCATGACCTATATTATTGTTTTCTTACATTAACTTTTACACACTGAATCAATATAAATGTAACTATTTTTATTCCTAATGTAATTTATTTATGAAACAATCGTAAGATTAGCTCGGGTGAAGAATAACTTATTCTGCATCCTAGTTGATGACGGATTTTATCTACCCCCGGTGGTAGTTACCATCACTGAGTTTTGTATGTTATATGTAATATCTATCAAATCGGAGAGTATGTAGTTACCACCATTGAGTTTTGTATGTTATATGTAATATCTATCAAATCGGAGAGTATGTACGTGTAGTATAAATTTTATAAGAATATTTAGGTAGTATGCATCGTATTTTAAGTATACTTATTTTTACGTACAAATATATATGTATTTTAAAAATATAATAAACACCATGGGCTAAATTGCAATTTTCATATAACTCACTTTGGAGTATCTTATATATAGTATATGAACATACTTATACTAATAAAGTATTATATATATATTACTACATGATAATATATGAGATATGTGGGGTAACTACACACACACACACACACACACACATATATATATATATTTGATGTCTACTTTCTTCATAGACATTGTACATTTTTTTATATACATTAATTTTTTTTGTGTATATGTTTATTATTTTTCAAATGCGTGATTAATACTTTTTAGTTATTGTGTAAACTATTTTTATTCTAATAAATATATTTAGAGCATACCACAATATAAGAAGAACTAAAAAAATAAAAAAATAAAAATAAATGGAAAAAGAAAGAAGAAAAAAAGTCTCATTGTGCACGTTTCCCGCTTGGCCATCTTGTTCCTATTGGCTTTTTCTAAAGGTGTTTCCGTTCGGCGCTTACAATGTCAGTTCCATGACGCCGCACTAATCCATAGAGGCTATATGCTAGCAATGCAGATATGTTTGGTGGGCCTGACTATGTCTTCTCTTGCAGCGAGACACAATGCAACCTCACATCAAGCAGTGCCCAGAATGGGCAGTCCCAACGGGGACCGCACACACCAAGCGTTTTCTCTTTTCATTTTTCTTTTTGCATTTTTTTTACTTTTGCTTTTATTTTGAAATATTCTATAACTAGCGCATGCTGCCCGATCGTGTGCAAGGCTAGTTGGGTTGGCCCAAAAGCGCATCTCTCCCACCAGTAGTTCGCACCGATTCTTTTTATTTTCGAGGCTAGGGCTCATCAGTTTTCGGGGTTTGGGTTCTTTGGGTTTTGTGTCTACACCGTTTTTTGCTATTTCATTTTTTCTGTTAATTCACTATTTTTTATAAATTGTGAACAAATTTAAAAATCCGTGAAATTTTTATTCAAAATTTATGAACCTTTTCAAATTTGCAATGTTTTTCAAACGCACAAACTTTATAAAATTCATGCTTTTTTTCAACTCATGATTTTTTGGAAATCCACATTTTCTCAAATTGTGCAAAAAATAAGTCGAATCCACATAACCCGTGAACTTTTTCTAATTCGCAAGATTTCTTAAAATGCACGAACTTTTTTCAAATTCATGTTTTTAAAATCCACGAACTTCTTTCAAATTCATTATTTTTGAAAATCCATGAACCTTTTTAAAATTTGTGAACTTTTTTTGAATCTGTGAAATCTGCGGTTTACTAATTCTTGAACTTTTTTGAAATCTGTGAACTTTTTCTAATTTGTGAAGTTATTAAAGTATATGATTTTTGGAACACTCTATGAGCCAACTCAACAGACAACATGTCAAGTCAACAAATCAACGTGCGAGCGTTGATCAAGTGTCTCGTTCAGCCGAGCGCCTAAGTTAATGCCCCATGGCCCGCTAGTGTTCGTGCAAGCGCTAATGGCTGATTAGGTTTCTTAAGCACTCTATAGGATATCTTCTGGCATAGACCATGTTTTGTTGAGTGCAAGACACTCATGCTTGTTTTGGGCAGTTAATTTGACTCGTTTGATTGCGAGGGCCACATGAAGAAGTAGTTCAGTATGAAACTTAAAGCATTTCATAGTCTCGAATCAACAATGGATAAAACCTATCCTTTGTATTTGATCTATTCTCCTCACATTCCTTAACAACCTTCACCTAATCTTTTCTAATCTACACAATGATGCTTCGGTCGAGATAAGCTCTACGCAAAAAGATCCATGAGATTCGATTCTTGCAATTGGTTCCTAGTTTTGTTGACGGTTGATCCTTAATATCGTGATTATGTTTGGAGATTTTTTCGGACGAATTTCATGAAATCTATCGCCACTGTGATTATACAATACTATCAGTGTGTGCAACATGTTTTCTTGGACCTCTCTCACCTACCCTCTTGATCATCTACTTAGTCACGATGAGGTCTGCATAAAAAGATGAGGACCAACGATACGATTCCATGTCAGCAAACGATTCTTATTTTGTTAATTGAAACTCGTCGATTTCATGTTCAAGTTTTGACTTATGTTAGACGAATTTTGTCAAATTCATCGCACACAGGTCGATCGTTTGAAATTTCCTTTGACCACTAGCTTCAAAGTTTGTGTCATTTGTAGAAATAGTCAAATAGAGTCGTGACACATCAATTAGAAGGGGTAAATAAACACGGAAGGCTGAGATTTTGGGAGCATCTAAGCTCATGCTTAGAAACACATTTTCACTCTTTGGGTCACCCCCATGAGAAGCACAGAAACTACATTGACCTCCACATAACAAAACTTGTTCTAGGTGGAGACTTACTGGACTCTATGTTGAGTCGAGTGTGGACATAAATCACTTGACATGGGGTTACTTGAGATCTTTGCATGTAATGCTTGACCTCCCATGGATAATGCTCAGAGATTTTAAGGAGGTATTGTGGTTGGAGAAGGAAGGTGGAGCTATAAGGGCGCAACAATGCATATACAACCTTTTTGACATGCTGTCACTTATTGTAATTTATATGATTTCAGGGAGACTTAGATTCTTGGAGAAGAGTACAAATCAAAGGAAGACTTGTGTAGGGACTCGAGACCTATGATATACAGATCTAGTTGTAGAGGATCAGGCAAGAGAAGACAAATAGATCAGAAAGTATAATAGCTACTTAATTATACAACAAACAACTTTGAAAGATTTAATAAATATTGAATGAAAAATATGGTCATAAATTCACAATTCATTAGGTCCCAATAAACACACCATATATTTACATCGGATTGATCTCAATCACACAAGGAAGAAGGGGAACATGGTACTGAAGATCCAAAAGAGACAAGAACCATCTAGCTACTACTATGGACCCGTAGGTCATAAAGCAACTACTCACACATGGTCATGGATGCAACAAGGTTATCAAGAGGCCTCTAACAATGGCTCCCCCCTCCAGTAGGGCTCCAGAATATGGCTCTAGACGGGATCTCTTCAGAACAGAGGCTTGCAGCGGCGATACACTTCTTCTGGAGGTACGACAAATGGTTTCCGTATCTATAGGGATTTATGGTGGTGTAATAAGGTCAACGTGGTTCTCGTGGGCCCCACATTGACAAGTGGCATGGCCACCTCCTTGGTTTTTTACCTCGTGGGCCCCTACAGGCATCTCTCGTGTAGAAGGCATACAGTGGCTAAACAAATTACTGTTGGGCAATTGATAGAAAAGCTCATAGTTATGCAATATTTATTCATGGCAATGATCATTACATATAGGCATCACGTTCGTAAGCAAGTAGATGGACTGCTGCCTGCATCTACTACTATTACTCCACCCATCAACCGTTATCCAGCATGCATCTAGAGTATTAATTGAAACATAGTAATGCTTGGAGAACAATGACATGATGTAGACAAATGCTTGGAGAACAATGACATGATGTAGACAAAGTAAATACAGTTAATATGAATTAACCCCATCGTTTTAGCTTATTGGCAACAACAATACGTGTCATGTCCCTTTTTGTCATTGGGATTGAGCACCGCAAGATTGAACCCACTACAACACACCTCTCCCACTGAAGATAAATCAATCTAGTTCGCCGAACTACATCAATGGATCAGACAGAATTATGAAGCTATAATATAGTCATGCATATATATGAAAGCACCAGCAAGGGACTCAATATAATTTCATAAACAATCTGCACATAAACCAACAATTCATCGGATCCCAGCAAAAACGCACCGCACAAAGTTATTACATAGAATAGATCACCGTGAAGATGTGATGAACTTTGTATTGAAGAACATATATAGAGAGATATCCATCTATGTACTAGTAGGTTTGTGGTGAACTACTAACACATCACCGTCGGAGTAGCAAGGATGATGTAGAGGCCCTCGACGATCGATCCCCCTTTGGCAGGGCACCGGAACAGGGCTCTAGATGGACATGCGGCGGAATAGAGACTTGTGGCGGCATAAAGAGTTTTTTGAGAGGCTCCTTAGGGTTTTGGAATACATGAGAATTTATAAGCCAGAGTACGAGGTCAAGAGAGCCAGGAGGGGGCCACAAGCTAACAGGGCACGACCACCCCTCGGACGCACCATGTTGGCTTGTGGGGCTCTATGCGGGCTCCGGTCTTCTGCCGAAGCTTCCATATCTTCTTTTGGTCCAGAAAAAACATTAAAAAGTTTCATGGTATTTGGACTCTGTTTGGTACTTTAAACCCGAAAAGCCAAAAAACAAGTAGAAAACAACAACCGACACTTGGCACTGGGTTAATAGGTTAGTGCTCAAAACTAATATGAATCAACAAATAAATCCCCCAAAAGTATCCTAGAATGGTAATATTATAGCATGGAACAATAAAAAAATTATAGATACGTTGGAGACATATTAGCATCCCCAAGCTTAAGTCCTGCTTGTCCTCGAGTAGGTAAATGATATAAACCGAATTTTTGATGTGACATGCTACCCAACATGTAATATATTGCAGGTATGATCACTGATAAACGATGAATTAATAAACATGAACAGAGTAATATCATAAACATAAGTAACATAATCGTCGGGTTTCAAAATATACGATCCTTAAAGAATGTTTACCCCCCATTCATTTTCTCATATTAGCATGGCATGGCTCCGTATTCACCACATTAATACAAATGTGAATCACCATGGTGTTAAGCCAGACAATTGGATTGTACTTTTAACGTGCTTCAGCATTTTATTACTCACTCAATACATGAGCATGGACCATGAATATATCATATAGGTGGAATAGAATATGGTGGTAGGTTTCAAAGGGGTAAAAGTGGAGAAGAAAGTCTTGCATCGACTAGGCGTATCAACAAGCTATGGAGATGCCCATCAATAGATATCAATGCGAGGAGTAGGGATTGCCATGCAACGGATGCACTAGACTTATAAGTGTATTAAAGTCAACTGAAGCTAAGTGGGTGTGCATCCAACTTGCTCCCTAATGAATACCACGGGCATTTGAGGAAGTTTGTGATCGGAATATACAAGCTAAGTTCTATAATGAAAAATTCCCACTAGCATATGGACGTGACAAAACATGAGACTATCTATATGAAAAACATGGTGCTCATTTAAAGCACAAGCATGCAAAAAGAGGTAGTAGCACAATCCCTTCTCTCTTTTCTCTCATTTTTTCTTTCTTTCTCTTTCTCTCTTATATTTTTTCATCCAGAGTCTCATCAGACTTATGGGGGAATCATTGTCTCCATCATCCTTTCCTCGTTGATACATTGCGTTAGTAATGAACATCATCACACTTTTATTTACTTAGAACTCGATATGAAAAAATACTAAACAATATGACAATACTTGTATGCCTCTAGCAATGTAACAGGATGTGCAATGATCTAGCATAACATGTATAACAGTGATGAACGGTGTCTTTGCCACAAATACTATGTTAGCTACATGATCATGCAACACAATATGAACATGAGTGTACTACCCATATGATGTAACAGTGGAAGTAGCATGACAATATATCTCGGAATGGCTATGGAAATGCCAGGATAGGTAGGTATGGTGGCTGTTTTGAGGAAGATATAAGGTGGTTTAAGTGCAATAGAGCGTATCATATCGTGGGGTTTGGATGCACCGACGAAGGTTGCACCGATCCTCGAGGTGAGTGATAACCCACAAGTGTAGGGGATCGTTTGTAGAATTTTTCGACAAGATTGTCGAAACCAACGAGGAGCTAAAGGTAGAATAAACATTCTCTCAAATTCTACCAAACACCGATACAACTCTACGTGCGCTAACCCTTACTTTACCTAGAACAAGTATGAAACTATTTTGCCGGAATAAAACTAGAAGTACTTTATAGATAATTTTGCAAGATAATAAAGATTGTGGCAATAAAAGTTAGGTGCTATTTTAATAGAAGAACAATAAAGTAAATAAAGCGAGTGTGGAAAAGTGGTAGTAGGATTTTCAAGATTGTCCTAGGCAATTGATAACATAATCGGTCATCACTATTTTAATTTTTTTAGGGAGAGGCATGAGCTAACATACTTTCCGTACTTGGATCAGATGAAATTATGATTGGACCTATAGCAAGCATCCATGACTACTATAAATCATTAAGGTAAAACCAACCATAGCACTAAGTAACAAGTCCCCATTACTCCAATACACAACAACCCCCTTACTCGGGTGTAAGCTTCTGTCACTCTAGACACCCACTATAAGCGAATCATGAACGTATTCCAACACCCTACAATGGGAATCCCCCACATGTTCTCGGCATGGAAGACACCATAGGACAGCACCAAAATAAACCATGCAACTCAAACTAATAAAGATCAACGATCAACCCATAGGACAAAAGGAATCTACTCAAACATCATAGGATAGCAACAAATCATTGGATAACAATACGAATCATAAAGCACCATGTTCAAGTAGGGGGTGCAGTGGGATTTGGGAGAGTGGACCGCTGTAAATAGTGTTGGGAGACGTAGTAGTAAATCAAAATTTTCCTACGTTCACCAAGATCTATCTATGGAGAAACCAGCAACGAGAGGGGAGAGATTGCATCTTCATACCTTTGAAGATCGCTAAGCGGAAGCGTTACAAGAACGCGGTTGATGGAGTCGTACTCGCAGCGATTCAGATCGCGGTAGATCCGATCAAGTGCCGAACGGACGGCACCTCCGCGTTCAACACACGTGCAGCCCGGTGACGTCTCCAACACCTTGATCCAGCAAGGAGGAAGGAGAGGTTGGGGAAGGTCTCCAACAGCAGCACGACGGCGTGGTGGTGGTGGAGTAGCAAGGTATTCCGACAGGGCTTCGCCTAAGCGCTGCGGAGGAGGAAGAAGAGAGGTAGGGCTTCGCCGTGAGAGAGAGAGATCAAATCCTGTCTCAAAACATCCAAAACCTCAAGTATATATAGGAGGAGGGACGTGGAGGGCTGGCTTGGCCTCTACTCCAAAGAGGAGAGGGCCGGCCAAATTAAAGGGAGAGTCCACCTCCCACAAGGGAGGTGGATCTCCTCCTTTTAAATCCCTTTTGCCTTATCTCCTTATCTCCAGCCACATGGGCCCACATAGATGGTCTTGGCCGACCCAATATGGGCTGGCACACCTCCTCTAAGGGCCCATGAGGTCCTTTGGTCGTCACACCCCTCTCGGGGGTCCTCCGGCACCCTCCCGGCACTCCCGGTACACTACCGATGAGCCCGAAAACTTTCCGGTGACCAAAACTGGACTTCCTATATATCAATCTTTACCTCCGGACCATTCCGGAGCTCCTCGTGACGTCCGGGATCTCATCCGGGACTCCGAACAACCTTCGGTAATCACGTATACCATTTCCCTATAACCCTAGCGTCATCGAACCTTAAGTGTGTAGACCCTACGGGTTCGGGAGACACGTAGACATGACCGAGACACCTCTCCGGTCAATAACCAATAGCGGGATCTGGATACCCATGTTGGCTCCCACGTACTCCACGATGATCTCATCGGATGAACCACGATGTCAAGGATTCAATCAATCCCGTATACAATTCCCTTTGTCTATCGGTATGATACTTGCCCGAGATTCGATCGTCGGTATCCCCATACCTTGTTCAATCTCGTTACCGGCAAGTCTCTTTACTCGTTCCGTAATACATCATCCCGTGACTAACTCCTTAGTCACATTGAGCTCATAATGATGATGTCTTACCGAGTGGGCCCAGAGATACCTCTCCGTCACACGGAGTGACAAATCCCAGTCTCGATTCATGCCAACCCAACAGATACTTTCGGAGATACCCGTAGTGCACCTTTATAGCCACCCAGTTACGTTGTGACGTTTGGCACACCCAAAGCATTCCTACGGTATCCGGGAGTTGCACAATCTCATGGTCTAAGGAAACGATACTTGACATTGAAAAGCTTTAGCAAACGAACTACACGATCTTGTGCTATGCTTAGAATTGGGTCTTGTCCATCACATCATTCTCCTAATGATGTGATCCCGTTATCAATGACATCCAATGTCCATGGCCATGAAACCGTGACCATCTATTGATCAACGAGCTAGTCAACTAGAGGCTCACTAGGGACATGTTGTGGTCTATGTATTCACACATGTATTATGGTTTCCGGTTAACACAATTATAGCATGAACAATAGACAATTATCATGAACAAGGAAATACAATAATAACCATTTTATTATTGCCTCTAGGGCATATTTCCAACAGTCTCCCACTTGCACTAGAGTCAATAATCTAGTTCACATCACCATGTGATTAACACTTACATCACCATGTGATCATATCATCATGTGATTAACACCCAATAAGTTCTGGGGTTTGTTCATGTCCTGCTCGTGAAAGAGGTTTTAGTCAACGGGTCTGCGACATTCAGATCCGTGTGTACCTTACAAACTTTCCATGTCATATTTGTAGATACTACTCCCATGCTCCACTTGGAGCTATTCCAAATGGCTGCTCCACTATACGTAGCTGGATTTCTACTAAGAGTCATCCGGATTGGTTTTAAAGCTTGCATCATCGTAACACTTTACGATGAACTCTTTATCACCTCCATAATCGAGAAATATTTCCTTAGTTCTCAAGTTACTAAGGCTAACTTTGACCGCTGTCTAGTGATCCACTCTTGGATTACTCTTGTACCCCTTGACAGACTCATGGCAAGGCACACACAGGTGCGGTACACAGCATGGCATACTATATAGAGCCTATGGCTAAAGCATAGGAGATGACACTCATCTCTTCTTTATCTTCTGCCGTGGTCGGGTATTGAGTCTTACTCAATTTCACACCTTACAATACAGTCAAGAACTCCTTCTTTGACCCATCTATTTTGAACTCCTTCAAAAACTTGTCAAGGTATGTCTTCGTCGAAAAAACTTATCAAGCGAATAGATCTATCCCTATAGATCTTGATGCTCAATAAAATAGTAGCTTTATCTGGGTCTTCCTTTGAAAAACAAAACTTTTCAAACAACCCTTCATGCTCTTCCAGAAATTCTACATCATTTCCGATCAATAATATGTCAACTACATATTCTTATAAGAAATTCCATAGTGCTCCCACTCACTTTCTTGCAAATACAAGTTTCTCATAAACTTTGTATAAACTTAAACACTTTGATCACCTCATGAAAGCATATATTCCAACTCCGAGATGCTTGCTCCAGTCCATAGAAGGATCGCTGGAGTTTGCATATTATTAGCATCCTTAGGATTGACAAAACCTTCTGGTTGGATCACATACAACTCTTCCTCACAGAAACCATTACGGAAACCTTGTTTTGTCATCCATCTGCCAGATTTCATAATCGAAAAATGCAGCAACTGCTAACAAAATTTTAATAGACTTTTAGCATCGCTACAGATGAGACAATCTCATTGCAGTCAACTCCTTGAACTTGGCGGAAACTTCTTTGCGACAAGTCGAGCTTTATAAACGGTGACATTTCACCATTAGCGTCTATGTTTATCTCAAAGGTCCATTTGTACTCAATGACCCGCCATTCAACAGGCAAGTCTACCAAAGTCCATACTTGGTTTTCATACATGGATCCTTTCTCGGATTTCATGGCTCCTAGCCATTTGTTGGAATCCGGGCCCACCATCGCTTCTCCATAGTTCGTAGGTTCATCGTTGTCCAACAACATGATTTCCAAGACAGGGTTGTCGTACTACTCAGGAGCAGTACGCGTCCTTGTCGACCTACGAGGTTCGATAGTGACTTGATCCGAAGCTTCATGATCATCATCATTAACTTCCTTTTCAACTAAGTAGGCTCTACAGAAACATCTTTCTGTGTTGCGCTATTCTCTGGTTGAAACAAAGGTTCAACAACCTTATCAAGTTCTATCTTCCTCCCACTCAATTCTTTCGAGAGAAAGTCTTTCTCAAAAGGACCCGTTCTTAGCAACAAACACCTTTTGCGCTTGGATCTGAGATAGAAGGTATACCCAATGTCTCATTAGGGTATTCTATGAAGATGCATTTGTCTGCTTTGAGTTCGAGCTCGCTAGGTGAAAAACCCATTTTCACATAAGCGTCGCAGCCCCAAACATTAAGAAATGACAGCTTAGGCTTCTGTCAAACCATAATTCTCACGGTGTCATCTCAACAGACTTAGATGGTGCCCTGTTAAAGTGAATGGATTTGTCTTTAATGCATAACCCCATAACGATAGTGGTAAAACGATAAGAGACATCATAGTACTCACTATATCCAATAGAGCACGACTACGACGTTCGAACACACCATCACACTATGGTGTTCCAGGAGGCGTGAGCTGTGAAACAATTTCCACATTGTCTAAAATTGCATACCAAACTCGTAACTTAGATATTCACCTCCATGATCATATCATAGACATTTATCTTCTTTTCACGATGATCTTTAACTTCACTCTGAAACTCCTTGAACCTTTCAAACATTTCAGATTCGTGTTTCATTAAGTAAATATCCCCATATTTACTCAAATCATCAGTGAAGGTAAAGAAAAACAACGATATCCACTGTGTGTTTCAACACTCATTGGACCACATACATCAACATGTATTAATTCCAATAAGCCACTTGCCCGCTCCATCATATTGGATGACGGGGTCTCAGTCATCTTGCCCAAGAGGCATGGCTCGCATGTCTCAACCGATTCGAAATCGAGTGAGTCAAAAAACATCCATCATCATGGAGTTTCTTCATGCGATTTATACCAATATGACATTACGTGGCAGTGCCACAAGCATGTGGTACTATCATTATTAACTTTGTATCTTTTGGTACCAATGTTATGAATATGTGTACTACTACGATCATGATTCGATAAACCATTTCGAGTGGGTGCATGACCATTGAAGGCATTATCCATGTAAACAGAATAACCATTATTCTCTAACTTATATGAATAACCGTATCGCACTAATCATGATCTAATCACGTTTATGCTCAACGCAAACACCAAATAACATTTATTTAGGTTTATCACAAATCCTGAAGGTAGAGAGAGCGTGCGATGGTGATCACATCAATCTTGGAAATACTTCCAACACACATCGTCACCTTTCACCTAGCTAGTCTCCATTTACTCCGTAGCTTTTATTTCGAGTTGCTAACACTTAGCAACCGAACCGGTATCTAATACCCAGGTGCTACTAGGAGTACCAGCAAGGTACACATCACTAACACGTATATCAAATATACTTCCATTGACATTACCAGCCTTCTTATCTACCAATCATCTAGGGTTTTTCCGCTTCAGCGAACATTCTCCTCATAACAGAAGCACTTAGTCTCGGGTTCAGGCTCAACCTTGGGTTTCTTCACTAGAGCAACAACTGGCTTGCCATTCCTGAAGTTTTTCCCTTCTTGCCCTTGCCCCTTTTGAAACTAGTGGTTTTCACTTAACCATCAACACTTGATGCTCCTTATTGATTTCTACCTTCGTGGTGTCAAACATCACGAACAACTCAGGGATCATCTTATCCATCCCTGGCATGTTATAGTTCATCACGAAGCTCTAGTAGCTTGGTGGCAGTGACTTGGAGAACTGCATTAATCACTATCTCATCTGGAAGATTAACTCCCACTTGATTCAAGTGATTGTAGCACCCAGACAATCTGAGAACACGCTCACCGATTAAGCTATTCTCCTTTATCTTGCAGGCAAAGAATCTTGTTGGAGGTCTCATACCTCTCAACATAGGCACGAGCTTGAGATCACAATCTCAGCTCCTAGAACATCTCATATGTTCTGTGACGTTCAAAACATTTTGAAGCCTCAATTCTAAGCCGTAATGCATGACGCACTGAACTATCACGTAGTCATCAAAAAGTGCCTGTCATATGTTCACAACATCTACAGACAACGCTTGAGGGAGTGATGCAGTTAGCAGTACATCAAAAACATAAGCTTTCTGTGCAGCAATGAGGACAATCCTCAGATCACGGACCCAGTCCGCATTATTGCTACCATCAACTTTCAACTTACTTTTCTCTAGGATTGTATCAATAAAACTGGGGAGCTACATCGCGAGCTATCTACGACATAATTTGCAAGGACATTTTTAGACTAAGTTCATGATAATTAAGTTCATTTAATCAAATTATTAATGAACTCCCACTTAGATAGACATCTCTCTAGTCTTCCAAGTGATACATGATCCATGTCAACTAGCCCGTGTCCGATCATCACGTGAGACGGACTAGTCATCCATGGTGAACATCTCTATGTTGATCGTATCTTCTATACGACTCATGTTCGACCTTTCGGTCTTCCGTGTTCCGAGGCCATGTCTGTACATGCTAGGCTCGTCAAGTCAACCTAAGTGTTTCGCATGTGTAAATCTGGCTTACACCCGTTGTATGCGAACGTTAGAACCTATCACACCCGATCATCACGTGGTGCTTCGGAACGACGATCCTTAGCAACGGTGCACAGTTAGGGTGAACACCTTTCTTGAAATTTTATTGAGAGATCATCTTATTTACTACCGTCGTTCTATGCAAATAAGATGTAAACATGATAAACATCACATGCAATCAATATAGTGACATGATATGGCCAATATCATCTTGCTCCTTTGATCTCCATCTTCGGGGCACCATGATCATCACTGTCACCGGCACGACACCATGATCTCCATCATCATGATCTCCATCATTGTGTCTTCATGAAGTTGTCTCGCCAAATATTACTTCTACTACTACAGCTAACGTTTAGCAATAAAGTAAAGTAATTACATGGCGTTTATGATTGACTCGCAGGTCATACAATAAATAAGACAACTCCTATGGCTCCTGCCGGTTGTCATAGTCATCGACATGCAAGTCGTGAACCCTATTACAAGAACATGATCAATCTCATACATCACAATGCATCACATCACATCCTTCTGGCCATATCACATCACAAGGCATATGCTGCAAAAACAAGTTAGACGTCCTCTAATTTGTAGTTGCAAGTTTTTACGTGGTTGCTATAGGTTTCTAGCAAGAACGTTTCTTACCTACGTCAAAACCACAACGTGATATGCCAATTGCTATTTACCCTTCATAAGGACCCTTTTCATCGAATCCAATCCGACTAAGGTGGGAGAGACAGACACCCGCTAGCCACCTTATGCAACTAGTGCATGTCAGGCGGTGGAACCGGTCTCACGTAAGCGTACGTGTAAGGTTGGTCCGGGCCGCTTCATCCCACAATACCGTCGAATCAAGATAAGACTAGTAACGGCAAGCATATTAACAAAATCGACGCCCACAACTACTTTGTGTTCTACTCGTGCATAGATTCTACGCATAGACCTAGCTCATGATGCCACTGTTGGGAGACGTAGTAGTAAATCAAAATTTTCCTACGTTCACCAAGATCTATCTATGGAGAAACCAGCAACGAGAGGGGAGAGATTGCATCTTCATACCTTTGAAGATCGCTAAGCGGAAGCGTTACAAGAACGCGGTTGATGGAGTCGTACTCGCAGCGATTCAGATCGCGGTAGATCCGATCAAGTGCCGAACGGACGGCACCTCCGCGTTCAACACACGTGCAGCCCGGTGACGTCTCCAACACCTTGATCCAGCAAGGAGGAAGGAGAGGTTGGGGAAGGTCTCCAACAGCAGCACGACGGCGTGGTGGTGGTGGAGTAGCAAGGTATTTCGACAGGGCTTCGCCTAAGCGCTGCGGAGGAGGAAGAAGAGAGGTAGGGCTTCGCCGTGAGAGAGAGAGATCAAATCCTGTCTCAAAACATCCAAAACCTCAAGTATATATAGGAGGAGGGACGTGGAGGGCTGGCTTGGCCTCTACTCCAAAGAGGAGAGGGCCGGCCGAATTAAAGGGAGAGTCCACCTCCCACAAGGGAGGTGGATCTCCTCCTTTTAAATCCCTTTTGCCTTATCTCCTTATCTCCAGCCACATGGGCCCACATAGATGGTCTTGGCCGACCCAATATGGGCTGGCACACCTCCTCTAAGGGCCCATGAGGTCCTTTGGTCGTCACACCCCTCTCGGGGGTCCTCCGGCACCCTCCCGGCACTCCCGGTACACTACCGATGAGCCCGAAAACTTTCCGGTGACCAAAACTGGACTTCCTATATATCAATCTTTACCTCCGGACCATTCCGGAGCTCCTCGTGACGTCCGGGATCTCATCCGGGACTCCGAACAACCTTCGGTAATCACGTATACCATTTCCCTATAACCCTAGCGTCATCGAACCTTAAGTGTGTAGACCCTACGGGTTCGGGAGACACGTAGACATGACCGAGACACCTCTCCGGTCAATAACCAATAGCGGGATCTGGATACCCATGTTGGCTCCCACGTACTCCACGATGATCTCATCGGATGAACCACGATGTCAAGGATTCAATCAATCCCGTATACAATTCCCTTTGTCTATCGGTATGATACTTGCCCGAGATTCGATCGTCGGTATCCCCATACCTTGTTCAATCTCGTTACCGGCAAGTCTCTTTACTCGTTCCGTAATACATCATCCCGTGACTAACTCCTTAGTCACATTGAGCTCATAATGATGATGTCTTACCGAGTGGGCCCAGAGATACCTCTCCGTCACACGGAGTGACAAATCCCAGTCTCGATTCATGCCAACCCAACAGATACTTTCGGAGATACCCGTAGTGCACCTTTATAGCCACCCAGTTACGTTGTGACGTTTGGCACACCCAAAGCATTCCTACGGTATCCGGGAGTTGCACAATCTCATGGTCTAAGGAAACGATACTTGACATTGAAAAGCTTTAGCAAACGAACTACACGATCTTGTGCTATGCTTAGAATTGGGTCTTGTCCATCACATCATTCTCCTAATGATGTGATCCCGTTATCAATGACATCCAATGTCCATGGCCATGAAACCGTGACCATCTATTGATCAACGAGCTAGTCAACTAGAGGCTCACTAGGGACATGTTGTGGTCTATGTATTCACACATGTATTATGGTTTCCGGTTAACACAATTATAGCATGAACAATAGACAATTATCATGAACAAGGAAATACAATAATAACCATTTTATTATTGCCTCTAGGGCATATTTCCAACAAATAGATGAGTGAAGGTGATGGTGATGATGGCTGTGAAGTTGTTGGTGTAGATCATCGTCATGATGGTTGCCCCTGCGGCACTCCGACGGCACCGGGAGAGAGGGGGAGAGAGCCCCCTCCTTATTCTTCCTTGGTATACCCCTAGATTGGAGGCGAGTTTCCCCTATTGCCATGGCCGCCATGGCTCCCGGAGGGCAGCAGTCCCTCCGAGATTGGATCTTTCTCTCTGTTTCTCTCCTGTTTCCGCGACTGTTTTCTCACCACTTCACCGTTTCTTAAATATCCGAAGAAATTTTGAGGGTATTTTTGTCAGGAAATTATCTTTCTTGCAGCGAAAGAAGGGCCAGAACCTACTTAAGGGTTGGACACAACCTATCAGGGCGCGACCACCCCTGGCCCCACCCTGTTGGCTTGCGAGATCCTCGGGCACCGTGTTGCGTTGATTATTGTTCCCAAAATTGACATATATTCTAGAAAAATCTCCATAAATTTTTATTGTCTTTGTACTTCGTTTGATATGGATTTTCTGTGAAAGAAAAGAACACACAAAAAACAGGAACTGGCAGTGGGCACTTGATAAGTAAGTTAGTCCCAAAAATAATATAAAATATTGCCAAAATTATATGAAAATTGTAGAATAGGCATGAAACAATCAAAAATTATAGATATGACGGAGAGGTATCAGCATCTCCAAGTTTAATTCCTGCTCGTTCTCGAGTAGGTAAATGCTAAAAAGATAATTTTTGATGTGGAATGCTACCTAACATAATCTTGAACATATGTCTAATTATGGCATGAATATCAAGATACAAGTTATTTAAGGCAATAATCTATTATTTGAAATAAAGACATCAATAGTCGAGTTTACTCACAAACAATCACGATCTTTCAAAATAACAATGCTAAAGAACGCTATCCCTACAAAATCATATAGCTTGTCAGGCTTGGTCTTCCTAGCATAAAGTATAAATCACGAGCACCCGGGTATCAAACCAAGCAATTGGATTGTACTTTCTAAAGCACTTTAGCCTTTTATACCTCACTCAATACATGAGTGTGAACCATGGGCATAGCATATAGGTGGAATAGAATATGGTGATAGGTTTCAGAGTGGTAAAAGTGAAGAAGAAAAAGTCTCGCATCAACTAGGTGGATCAACGAGGTATGGAGATGCCATCAATCGATATCAATGCGAGGAGTAGGGATTGCCATGCAACATATGCACTAAGAGCTATAAGTGCGTGAAAGCTCAAATGAAACTAAATGGGTGTGCATCCAACTTCTTTGCTCATGAATTCTCGGGTATTGAGGAAGCCCATCATCGGAATATACAAGCCAAATTCTATAATAAAAAAATTTCCCACTAGTATAAGAAAATGACAAATCAGGAAACCCTCTATGTGAAGAACATGGTGCTACTTTGAAGCAAAAGTGTGGTAAAGTATAGTAGCAAGTCCCTTCTCTCTTTTTCTATCATTTTTTGTTTTCCTTGTTTTCTGTCTCTTTTCTCTCTCTTTATCTCTCTATTTTTTCTCTCTTTTTTCTTTTTTTCTTGGTGGGCTCATTTGGCCTCCCCCATATTTCATTTTTCCTCCAGAGTCTCATTCCGACTTGTGGGGGAATCATAGTCTCCATCATCCTTTCCTCACTGGGACAATACTTTAATAATGATGATCATCACACTTTCATTTACTTACAACTCGATATAACAACTCAATGATGATATGATACGACTTTGTATGAATGCCTCCAATAGTGTACCATGATGTGCAATGATCTAGGGTAACATGTAGACAACGATGAATGGTGGCTTTGCCACAAATAATTTGTCAGCTATATGATCATGCAAAGTAATATGATGATGAACGCACAAGTCAGGTGATGTAACAGTGGAACTTGCATGTCAATATATCTAAACATGGCTATGGAAATGTCATGATAGGCGGGCATGGTCGTTGTCTTGAGGAAGATATAAGGTGGCTTATGTGAAATAGAGCGTATTATGTCGCGGGGTTTGGATGCACTAGCAAAGTTTGCACCAATCCTCGAGGTGAGAAATGGTATTGCACGGTACCGAAGAGGCTAGCAAATACGTGGAAAGGTGAGTGTGCATACATCCATGGATTGACATTAGTCATAAAGAACTCACATACTTATTGCAAGGTTTTATTAACTCTCTCCAATAAAATTACTACTCGCATACCCGTAGGTAGGATACTAGGAGGATTTAACCATCACGCGCCCCCAATTAAACAACACAAAGGATTTCAATCAAAGATAAACTATGCTCCAACTTCATCGCATAACTAGAGACTATACGTGCATGCTTCAGGAATCACAAACCTTAACACAATTATTCTTACTAATCCACAATAATCCACTCTTGCACCCACATATTACTATCTTAATGTCTCAAAACTATTGCAAGGAACCAAACATATCATATTCAGTGATCTACAAGTTTTACGTAGGATTTTATGCCTAACCATGTGAATGACCAATTAATGTTGACACTCTAAATAGGTATAAGTGAAGCACGAGAGTTTAAGTCTTTACACAAAAGACCACGCTCTAATAAGTATAAGTGAAGCAAAAGAGCATTCATCAAATAACAGTTTTCTATATGTTGAGAAACGCGTATCCAATTTCAAATGATATAAGTGAAGCCCATGAAGCATTCTATAAAGCCATACTCAAAAGATATAAGTGAAGTGCAAAGAGCTTTCTATAAATCAAAAATTTAATTCCCCATACCAACATGGTGCATTTATAAAATAAAAAATAAAATGCACACAATGCTCCGAGAATTTACGCATATCACGTGAACAAAACAAAAACCGAGACATACCAATAATGGTTGAAGAAGAAAGATGGGATGCCTTCCAAGGCATCCCCTAGCTAGACGCTTGAGTCTCCTTGATTATTTACTTGGGGTGCCTTGGTCATCCCCAAGGTTGAACTTTCGTATCTCCTTATTCTTCTCATATCAATACCTCCTCGATCTTTGAACACTTCATGCACACAAAACTTGTCAAAACTTTTATTAGAAAGGTTAGTACATGTAGCATCAAATTTCATCATGTCCTGCCAGAACATTATTGTATAATTATAATACAACATTACCTATTGTATTCTATCACAATTCTATGGCTCCCAAGCCAATGGATCTAAACAATAATTCAAACATAAGTAGACAAAAGCAACTGTAACAATAATCTGTGAAAAACATGATAGTCTGTAAAGATGCAGATGAAACCTATACTTCTATAACTCAAACAATCCTGCTAAATTAGGACGTAATAAAACATTTGCATAATAGTACTGTGTAAATATTTTAGAATTTTTTCACGCTCCAATAAAATATAAAAAATCAAATACTACAGAAAAAGTTTCTGTTTTTACACAACACATATCAACAAGCAATTTAAACATCCTAAAGGTAAATCTTGGCACATTATTTTTATAATACCATGGATTTGTACAACGAGACAATTATTTTTGTTTAAAATTTTCTGTAATCAAGATTCACAAAGTTTCCATGGGCATGAACAAAGTTCAAGGCTAGCCCCCACTTCAACAATGCTCGTCTTTCTCACTTTCACTTTTCTTTTTCAAAAAGTTTTAAGTCCCCCACTATATTTTTTGTTTTTAATTATTATAAAAGCACACAAAAGAATAAAAACTTACGGGTTGTCTCCCTGGACACGCTTTCTTTAAAGTCATTAAGCTTGGCATATAATGCTTAAGTAATTGATCCACCTAGATACCAAGGTATATCAAAGCCAATATTAATTTACAATAATTTATAATTTAGTAGTGAGAACGAAGTAAGCATATATCATGTTACAATGAAGTTTAACTCTCTTCCTATGCATTGGCATGTCATAAAAGAACAATTCATGCCCATCATGTAAAGGCCAATACATAGCATAGAGAGGTCAAGATTTGGTTCCTCTCTCATAATAGTTAAAAGTAGGAGCAGCAAGTACATGCATATTATATTCATCAAAATCATCATGTGTGGGTGCAATAGAAACAATTTCATTCTTAACATAAGAAACTATTGCAAGTTCATCTCCATAAGCATAATTCATATTGGCATCATGCCCACAAGCATAGCAAGCATCAAGTTCATCAAAAAGGGATATTTCAAATGAATCCAAGGTATCATAGCAATTATAATAGCATTCATCCTTCGGTAAGCACAAAGGGAAATTATACAATGTATGAGTTGAAGAGTTACTCTCATTAGAACGTGGGAACGGGTAGCTAATCCACTCTTCCTCCTTTTGTTCTTCGCTCTCCTCATCTTTTTCATCTAATGAGATCGGAGTTTCAACAATTTCCTCTTCCATAGATTCATGGAAAATATTAGTCTCTTCCAAGGCACCAGGCATTTTTTTAATAAGTTCATTAATATAGGCATTGTATTCATAATTCTCATAGCTATATTTAAGTATGTCAAAAAAATCAGATTTGTAAAGAATAGCATCATACTTTTCAAGCAAACAAGGAATTTCATAAGCACCATTAAAAGCAACAAATTCTTCTATTAGTTACACATCATAGTAATCATAAACACCATTAGAATAAGAAGCCAAGGTTTCATTATCATTAAATTCACATTGAAAGGGAAGGTTTGGAGCCTCCATCTTAGAGCAACAAGTTTAATCACATCTCAAGCATAAATTCCAAGCATACCAACGCGATATTTTAATTTGATCCCGTAAGTGTTTCCCTTTTTGAGTCAAGCGATGATCCCTAAAGTACTCACATTGATCCAATGTGTCTCCAATTATCAAGTTGAATGGGAATTTCTCGGGATTATCAAAGTAATATTTAATGTTTCCTACATAAGCAACATTGATGGTTTTAGGAGGTTCCCCATCTCCATGAGCAGCAAGTACAACTAATGTTTTAGGTGTTTCGTACTCCATCTCCATAACTAAAGATATAAAACAACTTATAATAGAAAATAAAACTACTCAATGATAAAGCAACCAAGCACACATGAGAATATCAGTCGCTACACTATTGCTCCCTAGCAACGGCGCTAGAAAAAGGTCTTGATAACCCACAAGTGTAGGGAATCATTTATAGCCTTTTCGATAAGTAAGAGTGTTGAACCCAACGAGGATCTAAAGGTAGAATTAATATTCTCTCAAGTTCTATCAACCATCGATACAACTCTATGCACACTAACGCTTACTTTACCTAGAACAAGTATGAAACAATTTTGTGGGAATAAAACTACAAGTACTTTGTAGATAGTTTTGAAATATAATAAACAACATGGAAATAAAATTTAGGTTCTGTTTTAATAAAAGAACAATAAATTAAATATAGCTAGTGTGGAAAAGTGGCGGTAGGATTTGCTAGATTGTCCTAGGCAATTGATAATAAAATCGGTAATCAATATTGCAGTTTTATATTTGAGGGGGAGGCAGGAGCTAACATACTTTCCGTACTTGTATCATATGAACTTACGATTGGACATATATCAAGCATATGCAACTACTAGAAATCATTAAGGTAAAAGCCAATCATAGCATTAAGAAACAATTCCCCTTTACTTCCATACGCGAAAACCCCCCTCACTCGGGTGTAAGTTTCTGTCACTCTAGCCACCCACTATAAGTGAATCATGAACGTATTGCAACACCCTACAGTGGGAATCCCCCATGTGTGTGTGGCATGGAAGGCACAATAGGATAGCACCAAAATATACCACACAACTCAAACCAATAAAGATCATCGATCAACCTAAAGGACAAAAGGAATCTACTCAAACATCACAGGATAGGAACAAATCATTGGATAATAATATGAAGCATAAAGCACCATGTTCAAGTAGGGGGTACAATGGGATGCGGGAGAGTGTACCGCTGTAAAAAGATGAGGGAAGGTGATGGTGGTGACGGTGGCGAAGTTGTTGGTGTAGATCGCCATCACGATGGTAGCCCCGGTGGCACTCTGGCACCACCGGGAGAGAGGGGGAGAGATCCCCCCTCTTTATTCTTTGTTCTCGGCCCCCCTAGATGGGAGGAAAGTTTCCCCTCTAGTCCATGGACACCATGGCTCCCGGTGGGCAGCAACCCCTCCAAGATTGGATCTTTCTCTCTATTTGTCTCATGTTTTCGCGACTATTTTCTTACCCCTTCACCATTTCTTAAATATAAAGAGATCCTTAACTCTGATTGGGCCAAGAGTGAATGTACAAACTAGCGCAACCACACTGAAACCATCAGCACCACTTGTCTGCATTTCCCCAATGTCAGATCCACGGTAGCGAATTTGGGCGCTAGAGATTTTAAAGCTATTTAGGGATTTGGGGAAGACGGGAAAATATGGGATCTGATGATAATGGTCGGGTGAACTATTTATCGCATTCTATTGTATATGGCACACGGTTTCTAAATCAAATCATGTGAGATAGAACATGCGTGATACAGGGTTTCCGTAACATGTCCGTTTGTGATGTGCTTCCCCGGTACATATGGGTGCGGTAAACAGCTGCTCTTCGAACCCCCCCAAAAAACATTATGCTCATAGAGATGTCAGCGGCTACCGAGGCAGCGACCGATGGATTGGAGGTCAATCCGGCGTCAGCGTTATAGGGAGTCCATCCTCGTACGGTCTAAGGTGGCGTTGTTATAGGAGGTCAATCCTTGGTTGGCGGTGGCGGCGTTACAGGAGGTCAATGCTCAGTCGATGATGGTAGTGTGACAGGAGGTCAATCCTCGGTCGGTAGTGGGAGATATACGAGGAGGTCAATCCTCATGGTCGGCACTGATGTGACGGAGCACGTCCCTCGCGGTCATAGGCGGGATAGTGGGGCCCATACTATAGGCAGGTGCCCCGATAAGCTCTGCTCCTCGACCTTGATATCTCGCCGTGTCGCTGCTAATTAATTTAGGTATTATTTTCCTTGAGTGGACTAATTAAGGTATTAAATTCATATAATGGCACTATTGACGATGCATGTAACTTTATTAGTTGATTAGTGTCATTGCACGACTGGGTAACATTATGCAGCGCTCTCCATAAATTATGAAAATAAAATCTTATGATTTATTCACCCATCTAATGGATGCAACTTGTGCAAATGGAACGATATGAATGGATGGGGGATCAGACAAGCTCACGGTATAGGGATGGCGTGAAGGAGTTCATGACATTAGCTGAACGGACAAAGAAGAGAATTTGCAAACAATATTACGTCCTCTGTCCATGCAAGGATTGTGGCAATACAGTGTCATTTCCAATTAATGAGTTTGAGTTACACTTATACAAAAGGAGATTCATGGGTAGATACAAAGATGGACTAAACATGGTGAAGAGCCAGTTATGGATGAATGTAAGAACCTGTCCGTCGGCGAGGTGCTAAACCCCGATTAAATTTGCATGGGTGATGAATTTAACCTCGGGTCTCAAACGTCAAGCTACAGATAGAAGACTGTCATGCCAAAAAACCCAAAGAAAAACCAAGAGTGTGAAGCAGACAACACCGACCGTGATGATACGCGAGATTTTGATACTATGATTGCAGATTTCGAGGGCCCATCAAAAGATTTAGCTGGGTACAAGGAGCTGCCAAGCATTGTTGTGGCCTCCAAGAAAGATTTGTATCTAGGTTGCAAAAGGAAACATTCCAAGTTGAGTGTTACACATGCGCTTCTCAGATTTAAAGCACAAAGGGGTCTATCAAACAAGACCTTCGCACAGTTGTTGAGTCTTTTCAAAGACATTCTTCCAGAAGATAATTTGCTCCCCAAAAGCACGAACGAAGTGAAGATAATTGTTTGTCCATTGGAACTTGAAGTCTAGAAGATACACGCTTGTGTGAATGATTGTATGTTGTATCGCGGTGATTACAAAGATTTGCGTTCATGCCACATAGGCAAGCACGCACGATACAAGCACAGGAGAGCACAAGACAAGTACAAATTGGACGAAGATATCAAGACATGAATCCCGTTCAAGGTTGTTTGGTACTTGCCTATAATTCTAAGGTTGAGGCGTTTGTTTGCAAACCCTAGAGAGGCGAAGAGGTTGTGGTGGCACCATGATGAGCGAACTATGGATAAGTATATGAGGCACCGGAAAGACGGGGCTTAGTGGGAAAAAATCGCCGAAAGGTTTAAAGATTTTGCAAAGGATCCTAGAAATATATGGCTAGGGAGTGTACTGATGGATTTAATCCATTTGGTGATATGAACACCAAACACAACACTTGGCTGGTGCTTCTATGCATATATAACCTTCCTCCTTGGTTGTGTATGAAGAAAAAAGACATCATGATATTGATGATTATCCAAGGCCCGAAGCAACCTAGAATGATATCGATATTTACTTTGAGCTACTGGTAGAAGAACTGAAGACATTGTGGATGTCTGGTGTGAACTGTTATGATGCAAACTCAAAGGAGTTTTTCCGGCTACATGCGTTGCTCCTACACACCATTCAAGATATGCCAACATTAGGCAACAATTCGGGGGAAGAAAACAAAGGGACCAGTAGGATGTGACACATGCATGGATAGGACCGAGAGTAGATTCCTTTCCAACTCGCGCAAAACCATGTATTTGCGTTCGTAGGTTTTGAAGGAGAAATCACCCTTACCGAAAAATGTTTGCTTAATTTGATGGTGCGGTAGAGGAAGGAATGAGCCCAAGACTTATGATGGAAAATAAGTCGACAACATAGTTAAAGTAATTAATGTTGTTCTTGGCAAGGGATCTGGTTTGACAATAAAAATAACACCCAAGGACCAAGTGTTTAAGAAGAAATCAGCATTCTGGGAATTACCTTACTGGGAATTCCTTAGTGTACGTCATTGCATTGATGGCATGCACGTAGAGAAGAATGTCTCTGAAAGCATCCTTGGTACTCTTCTCAAGATTAAAGGCAAAAGAAAGGATGGTGACGGTGCACGACTCGATATGCTTGGTGATTAATCACAACGAATGGGTGAAGCACAAGATGATGACAAATTGCTCCACCAACACTAGAGTTACAATTTAACTGCAACAGAAGTAAAAGAGTTCTTCGCATTTTTGTTGTCAATTAAGACACCCTCTTCCTACTCCGCAAACATAAGAAGTCTCGTGGATGATAGCTTGGGTAAAAAGAAGTTGTATCACATGAAGTCACATGATTGCCACGTAATGTTGACACAAATCCTCCCGGTGGCCACAAGGAATATGATGGACACACATAAGAAACAAATTAATTAATCTCTATGATTTCTTTAACAAACTATGGCAGAAGGTGGTAGATGTTGAAGAGCTGGATAATATGCTAGCTGATATTGCAAGGATATTGTCAAACTTAGAGATGTTATTCCCACCATCATTCTTTGATGTCATGGTCCATCTCACCATGCACCTTGTGGATGAGATAAAGTATTGTGGTCCTGTGCTTCTTCGCAACATGTATTAGATACGTCTCCAACATATCTATAATTTTTGATTGTGTCATGTTATTATATTATCTGTTTTGGACGTATATCCATTAATATGCTATTTTAAATTTTTTTTGGGACTAACCTATTAATCTAGAGCCTAGTGCCAGTTTTTGTTTTTCTCTTGTTTTTGAGTATTCCAGATATGGAATATTAAATGGAGTCCAAACGAAATAAAATCTTCATGATGATTTTTTCTGGAACAAAAGAGATCTACCAGGCTTGGAGTGTAAGGCAAGGCACTTGCCAGGAAGTCACAAGCCAGGGGGCATGGCCACCCCCTGGCCACGCATGGCAAGCTTGTGACTCCCTGGCAGGAGTCCTAGACCTGTTCTTCATCCTATAAATATCCAAATATTCCCAAAATACCAAAAAGAGCTACGCAAATACTTTTCCGCCGCCAGAAGCCTATGTTCCCGAGAGATCCAATCTTGGAGCCTTTTCTGGTAATCTCCCGGAGGGGATACGATCATGGAGAGCATCTACATCAACTCCATTGCCCCTCCGATGATGCGTGAGTAGTTCACCACAAACCTACGGGTCCATAGCTAGTACCTAGATGGCTTCTTCTCTCTCTGTGTGCTTCAATACCATGTTCTTCATGATCTTCATGGAGATCTGTCCGATGTAATACTCTTTTGCGGTGTGTTTGTCGAGATCCGATGAATTGTGGGTTTATGTTCAGATTATCCATGAATATTATTTGATTCTTTTATGAATTCTTATATGCAAGATTTCATTTCTTTGCAAGTCTCTTCGAGTTATTGGTTTGGTTTGGCCAACTAGATTGGTAATTCTTGCAATGGGAGACGTGCTTAGTTTTGGGTTCAATCTTGTGGTATCCTCACCTAGTGACAAAGTAAGGGTAGCGAGGCACGCATTGTATTGTTGCCATCAAGGGTAAAAATATGGGGTTTTCATCGTATTGTTTGAGTTTATCCCTCTACATCATGTCATCTTACCTAACGTGTTACTCTGTTATTGATGAACTTAATACTCTAGATGCAGACAAGAGTCGGTCGATGTGTGGAGTAATGTAGTAGATGCAGAATTGTTTCGGTCTACTTGACACGGACATGATGCCTATATGCATAATAATTTCCTTGGATATCTTCATAATTATTCGCTTTTCTATCAGTTGCTCCACAGTAATTTGTTCACCCATCGTGATACTTTCCTTCAAGAGAGAAGCCTCTAGTGAAACCTATGCCCCCGGGTCTACTTCCCATATTACATTTTCAGATCTATAAATCCAAAATACAAAAAATACCTTTCTGGAATTTATTTACCTTTTTTACTTTCCACAATCTTTTACATCTATCTCTATCAGAACTAATCCTTGCAAATAACCGTGAAGGGATTGACAACCCCTTTATAGCGTTGGGTGCAAGAGTTTGATTGTTTGTGTAGGTGCATCCATTGGTGACTTGCTTGTTCCTCCTACTGGATTGATACCTTGGTTCTCATCAACTAAGGGAAATACTTATCTACTTTGCTGCATCACCCTTTCCTCTTCAAGGGAAAACCAATGCACGCTCAAGAGGTAGCAAGAAGGATTTCTGGCACCGTTGCCGGGGAGGATACACATTAAGCCTACCAAGTATCCATGACAAACTCATCTCTTGCATTTACATTATTTGCCTTTTGCCTCTAGTATTCCTATCCCCCACTTCTAAAACGATTTTCAGAAAAAACCAAAAAGATTTGCCTTTTTATTCGCCCTCTCTTTCTCGTTTGCCCTTTTCTCGTCAGATCTCTTGTTCGCTTGTGTTGCCATGTGCCTTATATTTGTTTGCATCTTTGCATGCTAAAAATCTATTGATATGGATCCTCATACACTTGCTAATCTTCTCAAAATACCAAATTATGATGTACCAATTGCTAGTGAATTGAGTGCACTTGATTATCTCTATGAAGTTTTGTTTGAAAACTAAGAATCTGAAATTTTTGATGAAGTGATTTGTAAGAAGATTCATGATAGTTACTTGAATGAAAAGCATGATTTCCATGTATTTATTATGAATTCTCTAAATATCCATGATGCTAATGATATGCAAAACCACAAGCGGGATGCTATGCTTGATGAATATGATATTCTTTGTTCCCCAAGTTTTGATGATGACACGTATGCTATAACTGATGATGGAAATAATGCTTTATTTGATATTTATATTGTGAAATTCCTTCATGATGCTACTAAAAATTATTATGAGGGAGGAACATATGCTTGTAGGAATTTCAATAGTATCAAGTTTCCTCTCTATGTGTTCAAAGTTTTGAAGTTATGCTTGTTTTGCCTTCCTATGCTGTTGAATCTTCCTCCCACATATTGTTTGCTCAGAAAACCCCTATGCATAGGAAGTGGGTTAGACTCAAATGTTCTTGTCATGAGATTCATGATGCTCTCTTTCATGTTTCAATTACTACCTTTTATGTGAGCATCATTGA
This sequence comes from Hordeum marinum, assembly GCA_022496015.1. NCBI lineage: Eukaryota > Viridiplantae > Streptophyta > Magnoliopsida > Poales > Poaceae > Hordeum > Hordeum marinum. Next base: position 106,261,646 of record CM039676.1, on the reverse strand, counting down.
AATCATCATGCCTAGCTAAAAGGCTTTAAAGAAAAGTGCTTATTGGGAGGCAACCCAATTTTATTTTTATGTTCTGTTTTTGCTTCTGTTTTTGAGTGTTTAACACATTATTAATTCTTTATTAATTGTGTTTTGGTGTTTTAATTAGTGTTTGATCCAAGTACGACCTTTGGGACTGTCTATGGTGATTGTTGATTTGATCTTGCTAAAAAACAGAGACTTTTGCGCCGAGTCAAGGAATTTCAGAAATTTTCCAGACCGTTGAATGAGTTGGAAATTTTTACACAATATTGATATAAATTTTTCCCAGGTTTTAATAATTTTTCAGAATTATTTGAGTTACATAAGTATATGAAGTTTTCATATTGCTACAGTTTGTTCTGTTTTTGACAGATTATGTTTTCTTTGTGTTGTTTACCTATTTTGATGTATCTATGGGTTGTATCGGGGGGTATGAACCATGGAGAAGTTTGAATAAAATAGGTATTACACCAATATAAATAAAGAATGAGTTCACAACAGTACCTAAAGTGGTGATTTATTTTCTTATACTAACGGATCTCACGAGTTTTCTGTTGAGTTTTGTGTTGTGAAGTTTCCAAGTTTTGCGTAAAGATTTGATGGACTATGGAATAAGGAGTGGCAAGATCCTAATATTGGGGATGCCTAAGGCACCCCAAGTCATATTCAAGGATTACAAAGAGCCTAATCTTGGGGATGCCCCAGAAGACATCCCCTCTTTCTTCTTCAATCCATCGGTAAATTTACTTGAGGCTATATTTTTATTCACCACATGATATGTGTTTTGCTTGGAGCGTCTTGTATGATATGAGTCTTTGCTTTTTAGTTTGCCACAATCATCCTTGATGCACACATGTTTTTAGAGAGACACACATGAATCATGAATTTATTAGAATACTCTATGTGCTTCACTTATATCTTTTGAGATAGGCAATTTTGCTCTAGTGCTTCACTTATATCTTTTGAGATAGGCAATTTTGCTCTAGTGCTTCATTTATATCTTTCTAGAGCATGGTGGTGTTTGGTTTTATAGAAATAATTGAACTCTCATACCTCAATTATATTATTTTGAGAGTCTTTAAACAGAATGGTATTTGGTTTAGGTTATGAACTTACTCCTAATATAATAGGCATCCAATAGGGATATAATAAAAACTTCCATATTAAGTGCATTGAGTATTATGGGAAGTTTTATTCATTGCATAAAGTTTTGAGATATAAAGATGTTAATGTTAAGAGTTGTGTCAGGCCGTAATTGTAAATTGGTAAAAATACTTGTGTAAAGGTTTGTGATTCCTGTAGCATGCATGTATGGTGAGCCGTTATTTAAGGAAGTCAGAGCATGATTTGCTTATTGATTGTCGACCTTTGTGTGAGGGTCGGGAGCACGCGATGGTTTACTCCTAGCAACCTCTCCCCTAGGGGCATGTGTCTAATAAGTTTCTTCAATGACTAATAGAATTTTGCAATAAGTATGTGAGTTCTTTATGACTAATGTGAGTCCATGGATTATACGCACTCTCACCCTTCCACTTTTTGCTAGCCTCTGTAGTACCATGCAACTTTCGCCGGTGTGATAAACCCACCTTCCTCAAAACAGCCACCATATATCTTTCCTCAAAAAAGCCACCATACCTACCTATTATGGCATTTCCATAGCCATTCTGAGATATATTTCCATGCAACTTCCACCGTTTCGTTTATTATGACACGCACCATCATTTTCATATTGCTTTGCATGATCGTAAGATAGCTAGCATGATGTTTTCATGGCTTGTCCATTTTTTGATGTCATTTGCTCTGTTAGATCATTGCACATCCCGATACACCACCGGAGGCATTCATATAGAGTCATAATTTGTTCTAGTTATCGAGTTGTAATTCTTGAGTTGTAAGTAAATAAAAGTGTGATGATCATCATTATTAGAGCATTGTCCCATGTGAGGAAAGGATGATGGAAGCTATGATTCCCTCACAAGTGGGGATGAGACTCCGGACTTTATGAAAAATAAAAGAGGCCAGCGAAGCCCAAATAAAAAAAGAGGCCTTAGATGCCCACCAAAATAATAAAAAATGAGAGAAAAGAGAGAAGGGACAATGCTACTATCTTTTTTCCACACTTGTGCTTCACAGTAGCACCATGATATTCATGATAGAGTCTCTCCTATTTTGTCACTTTCATATACTAGTGGGGATTTTTCATTATATAGCTTGTCATATATATTCCAATGATGGGATTCCTCAAATTGCCCTAGGTCTTCCTGATCAAGCAAGTTGGATGAATACCCACTTAGTTTCCTCTTGAGCTTTCATACACTTATAGCTCTAGTGCATCCTTTGCATGGCAATCCCTACTCACCCACATTGATATCTATTAATGGGCATATCCATAGCCCATTGATATGCCTAGTTGATGTGAGACTATGTTCTCCTTTTCCTTCACAACCTCCACCATATTCTATTCCACCTATAGTGCTATATCCATGGCTCACGCTCATGTATTGCGTGAGAGTTGAAAAAGTTTGAGAAAATAAAGGTGTGAAACAATTGCTTGACTTGTCATTGGGGTTGTGCATGGTATAAATACTTTGTGTGGGGAAGATGGAGCATAGCCAGACCATATGATATTGTAGGGATAACTTTCTTTTGCTATTATATTTTGAAGAGATACAATTGCTTTGCTAGTATGCTTGAAATATTATTGTTTTTACGTCAACATTAAGCTTTTGTTTTGAGTATTATTGTCATGGGGGATGAACACCTATGGTATCGGGAGGACCCCTTTTCGGTTCGACAGGGAGACGGATATGTGCGAAGAGCAGGTCGAACGAGCAACGCGGGGGATTTTTACCCAGGTTCGGGCCGCTGAGAAGCGTAAAACCCTACTCCTACTTTGTGTATTATGGGTGTTCTTGGGTTCTAGCCATAGGAGCGCTATGTAGGCGACAGAGCACAACCGCTACGCATGCAAGCTAGAAGATTGGTCAAAACATTATCTATTGTAACGCCCTGGGCCTCCTTTTATATGACTAAGGGGATCCCAATAGTGACGTACAGTACTTACACGAGGTGTACAATGCTACAGTGCTATCATACCTAACACTGACGGGGTAAGACAAGCGCATTTAATGCTCCGTCACGTGCCTCTGACCGTCTATGTGATGGGACAGGACCCCGTTCCATTGGCACCGCTTAGCCCCCTCCATCGCCGATGCCTCGACACGTGCCCAGGTGGGGCGACACCTGGCCTCTGTGCTGGCGGGATCTTGACGGGGATCTGCCTTGCCGGGGTTTGAAGGCCATCCTGACACGGTCTTGTCGGGGGTCTACCCTTCAGTCTTGGTCTCGATTGTTTTTTGGATGTTCTCTTGATTTCCCTGCATCTGCATCTAGAAGCTCCCTGTTGTCCCTTCCCGCCGGAGTGGCACTGGAGAACCCAAACTCTAGTGCACTGACAGGAGCCCCCGGGCCTGGGCCACACATGGTGCGAGGCGTTGTTGGGCTATGCCCAAACAATGCACGGGCACGCGTGGCAGGAGCCTGCGGTTGCAATCATTCCGCTCATTGCTCCCCCACGATGTGCGCAAGGTGCGCATCGTGGGATTTGCGCGTAGAGAGGTAGTAATTATTTTAGTTCCTGCGTCAGGCCATTTACGCCACACGGGCCGCATACATAGCGAGGAGCCGGCAACGGGAGCCCATGACTTAAAGTCCTGGCCATGGTAGAAACTTCAGCGCAATGGATTGGAGCAAATGGGCGGTTGCTGTTTGACCTGTGATTGTGGGCGACAATATTGGAGGAGGTGGGCAGCGACTCTTGGAGCAGGGGAGAGCCTGCCCCCGTGCTTCCCCTTATAAATTGAGGGGTAGCAAGGGCGATGCTCATTCATCCTTCCTTCCTCTTCGAGCGTGAATCTCCAGAGCTCGCCTTTCCACCACTTCCAAATCTTGAGTGGCGCTCGCCCTTAGCTATGAATAGGGGGTGAGGGTGGCCACCATCCTCGGCACCAAGGAGGAGTTCTCGTCAGGATCATGCCACCGCTTCCGCCGCAGAGGTGGAGGGTGATCCGGGTGCACATGGCTGGAGAAGCACGAGGGGCCGTGGTCACCGTGGAGGCCGAGGCCGGGAGAGGCGGAGTGCTGTTCCACCTATCCCTCCGATGCCAGGCCTCTTCCTCGAAGAGACCCACACCAAGGGGATGGCATTGGAGTTTTTCCTCAAACTGCGCGGTCCCCTTCGGGGCCATTTGCGCCTCCCTCACCCTTTCGCCAGGGCGATGGAGACCGACAAGCTGCCCATTTTGTGGTTGTGGGTGCATGACTGCTGCAATGGTGCCACGCGAGTGGACGTCGAGTATCCGGAGAGCCGCATCATGTTCTTCAGGTGCGGCTGGAAAACTTTCGCCCACGCCCACAACCTCCAGGATGGGCACATCCTTCTTTAGGACCGGAAGTATGTCTAGAGGGGGGGGGGGTGATTAGACTACTTGACCAAATAAAAGTTTTGCCTACACCAAGTTTTAGGTTTGACAGTTTTTAGCATTTCATGGCAAGTCAAGTACACCCTACATATGCAAGTCTAAGAGTATATAGCAACGGAAAGTAACAACAAGCATGTATACAAGGGATAGGGTAGGAAGATCAAACGCAATTGTAGACACGATGATTTTCCCGTCGTTCCGATAGGTGGCGCTATCGTACATCCAAATTTATGGAGTCTTCAACCCACGAGGGTAATGGTCGTGAGAGTCCATGGAGGGCTCCACCCAAAAGGGTCCACGAAGTAGCAACCTTCACTATTCCATAACGGCTTCCGTCCACGAAGGACTAGCCTCACTATGGGTAGATCTTCACGAAGTAGGCAATCTCCTTGCCCTTACAAACTTATTGGTTCACTCCACAACACGAAGTTGGAGGCTCCCAAGCAACACCTAACCAATCTAGGAGGCACCACCCTCCAAAAGGTGATAGGCATGGTAATGACGATGAACTCCTAGATCTTGTGCTTCAAGATGATAGACTCCTCAGCACCCAATCACTCTCTCACAGATTTGGCATGGTGGAAGAGATGGGATTGGTGGAAAGCCACTTCGGGAGGCTAGAAATCAAGATCCATATGATTTGAGTGGAAGATCTTGACCTCAACACAAGGGTAGGTGGTTCTCTCTCAGAAAATCTGATAGGATAGGTATGGAATAGTTCCGAGTGCTTCTCTTTCGAGTAGGTGATGGTGAAGGGGTATATATAGGCATCCCCAAAAATCCAACCGTTACACACAAAATGACCAACTCGGTGACACCGATGTGTTAATCTCGGTGGTACCGAAGTGACCAAAAGGTGGCAACTTTTGAATCTTGGTGACACCAATATAGGAAACTCGGTTGCACCGATAAGGTAACCAACGGTCAGATTTCTAATCTTGGTGACGCCGATCGAACATTCTCGGTGGGACCGAAAATGTGAATTTGCGTAACAGAAAGTTGGCAACCTAAACTCGGTGGCACCAGTATGGAATCGGTTGCACCGAAGTGGCTAGGGTTTGGCATAGTTTGTCTAGGTTCTGGAATCAGTGGCACCGGTATGGGAAAGTTGGTTGCATGGATTTTGAGTGTTGGGTATAGAACAGACTTTGGTGGGAGAGTTTGTGGATGTTTTTGGCGACTATCACTTGTGCACGTTTGAGCATATTGTTCACCAACAAATCCTTGCCCCCTTTTAATAGTATTGGCTTTCCTATGGACTCAAAGTGATTTATCACAAATATAAAATGTAGAGTCCTCTTGCATGAAGCTTGGCCAACCTATTTCCTTGCATCTTGGGGTATATGCATAATCTCCTTTTGCCAATCCTAACATTGAACATTTCCTGAAATATACTTGGTGGAAACATTAGTTCAATGACTTATATGTTGTTATTAATTACCGAAACCACCAAGGGACCAAATGTGCTTTCAATCGCCCCCTTTTTGATAATTGATGACAACATATAGATCAAAGCTTCGACATATGATAAAATCAATGAATATAATTATCGCTTTGAGAAGTATGTGATAAGCAAGAGCTCCCCCTAAATTTGTGCATTATTTTGAATTTGCGTTCGAATGCAAATGCACAATCGATTAGGTATATGGGGCACTTCTTTAATGTCAAATACAACTTGGTGGTGTGCGAGAATAATTAGAATAAATAACAACGCACAACACAATCAAGCAAAGGTGAATGATCATCTCATAAGCATTAAGATGATAGGAAATAGTAGCATCTCATCACATAACAACGTATGAACACACATAAACATAAAAGTATCTCACGTCAAACCAAAAGAACCAAATGTTTTGAAAAGCAACAAAAACCAAAACGCGCTCTCGCTCGAAGCCTAAAGATCTATATACACTTCTCCCCCTTTGGCAACAAGTTACCAAAAAGTTCAAAGGCATACATCTAAACGTTCTTGGGTATATCTCCTCCGGTTGTTGATGAAGGAGTCGAGATGAAAGCGTCAGCAAAGATCTCAGTAGATGTCGTGGATGGAGTTGGAGTGACAGTTGGAGGAACTGGAGCAGATGGAGCAGGAGCTGTGCTGATAGTAGTAGGAGTTGATGAAGAGGGCCTCAAGTCTTGTGCAGGCACTGTGGCTGATCTGGCCTGAGTGGTGAACTGAGTGCCCGACCTTAGAGGTGATTCATCCTCCTCCTCCTCCTCATCATCATCATCTGAAGTAGAAGAGACCCGAGGGATGTACACGAAGTTAACTTCATGCTAAAGCTCTGTGACTGTCTTAGTCAGCCCGTCCACCTTATCATTAAGGGTTTTGATCCTAGTTTCAAAGATCCTGACAAGGTTGTTCTGGTTGTCCAGAATCCCCTTAATGTCCTTCTGCATGCCCTGAACTGATGCTATCAATAGATCCATTTGCTCATTCCTGGATCTAGGGGCTTGAGCACTAGTGGCTCTAACTGCCTTTGCCTCTGCCTGAGCTACAACTGAAGTGGGATGATCAGTAGCAGCCTTCTTGGATGTGCCAGTCTTTGGCATAGCATCAACCCTGAGCTTCTTGGCCTTCTTCTTGGGAGGATCCTTTGTAGCTCGATCATCCTCCTCTTCCTCAGCAGCAACACCAGTTGCTTCCTCTAGATCTTCATACATGGAAGTAGGCCTGCCAGTCACATGAATATTCCTCTTCTTGGACTTTTTCTCCCCTGCCTTCTTAGGTATAGCTTTCTTGGGGGCATCAACTTAAATAGTTGCTCTGGCAGTCTCATAAGCCTTGAAGGTTGAAGCAGGTGCATATATCTTGCTGACAACCCTCCTGGAGGAAGTGGCTTCAGTAGAAGAATTCCTTGCAGCTTTCTCTTGCTTCTTAGCAAGAATCTCTTCTAGAATGAAGTATGAGTCTTCTTCATCTAAGTTTAGCTTCTTCCTGGTTCTAGTGGCAGACTTGGGCAACCCATGAGAGCTGGGGGTGCCTGGATCTGAGAACGAACTGGCTTCTAGGCTTGTTCCAGAACTCATATCAACTACTTGCTCTGGCAAATTCTGATTGTCTTCTGAGCCTGACATACTGACCCTGTGAACAGAGTATAGGAGAGCAGAAGAAGACGAGTCATCACAAAATGAGGCTAGTTTTCGAAATTTGAGCAATGAATTTTCAAAAGTTTTGCAATCTGTCAAATAGATATCGGTGTAGCCGAAAAGAATTTTCGATGGGGCCGAGACAAACTAACTCCTTAACAGGAACTTGACATCCTTTTCGGTAGGACCGAAAAGAGCCACTCGGTTCCACCGAGTCAGTTCTCAACCTCACTGAAAAGCATATCGGTGAGACTAATATTTTCATTTCGGTTCCACCGAGATTTATCGGGCGGACGAAAAAACCATAGAAAATCAATCTAACTCGAAATTTTGGAGTTTTAAGTGGATGGATACATTAGCAAGGGGTGCATAGATGATTAACAAGTATCTAATGCACAAGAATCGGATGGGGAGCGCACTAGAGATCGAATTCGTACCCTAGCTTGGCATGGATCCTCTACGACGGCAACGATGGAGCATATTTCATCGACGGCGGCGATTCCTAGTAGCGGGGAAGCCTGGGAAGACAAGGGCGACGACCAGGGGTCTCGAGGCGGCAGCTTAGGGTTCTGAGGCACGATGTTTGAAGATATAAATTCAAAGCGTCGGGGTCCACAACATATATACCCTTCAGTGTCGGTGATACTGATTTTTTTTTCCGTGTCACCGAGTTCCACAACTGTCAGTTGACAGGGAAACTCGGTGTAACCGAGAATATGAAATCGGTGTTACCGAGATTGAAAACCAGATCAACCCTAGGCATTCGATGAGACCGAGATTTTTGGGTTGGTTCCACCGAGATGTACTTGGGAGGTTTTAATGGTCAGTCCTTGTCAATACGGAACTCCGAGTGCTGCACACACAGAGTGATCAAAAAGCACTTGTTCAAATTTTGTGACGCAACATGAATGGAATATGAGGTGAGAAAGCATAGATAGCTAGAGAGTGGTCCTAGGCATTCTTGTCCATCCAATTGGCAAAAGAGAAAATCAATAAGCAAATAGCAACAATTGGATGTCCTCGAATGAGAAAATAAATGCAGACCGACATGCTCACACAATAAGATGTCAAAAGAAATCATGACGAACATGCACAAACACATTAGCATCTAACAAGCACTTGGGCGATGACGAAGTCATCTATATATGAGTATTTGACTTAGGAGTCAAGTAAGAGTACTTGATCATAGGTCATACTCATCGTTTAAGCACAAGTGGGGTTACCACTTTTACATAAAGTATTTAATGTTGTAACATACTAAGAGATGCTTTGACTCAAGTCTTAGAGTAAAGCTCCCCCTTAATGTGACATCCCCCATAAGAGGGATAAACTAACCTTGGGTTTTGTCGGTGAAGACTTCATGTTGGTGAGGTAGTTGTGGATGCTCAATGTTGATGAAGATCACCAAGAGTTGGGAGCATCCTTGTTGTTTCCTTACTCCTCTCACCTACATGGGTTAGTCCCAACACACAAGAGACAAATACAAGGATATCTATGGAGATGGAGTGCAAAGCATATGTTATGATGTCCATTGATTAGTTGATTACCTTGTCCCTTTATTACCTTTGAGGGAATGTGTGACTCCTTGAAATTTTGCATTGAGTTGATGTTGAGTGCAAAAAGTCCTTGCCAATAATGAATGTGAGTGAATTTCACTGGCGGAGTCACCCCTCAAGAACTTACTAGTTCTTCTTCTTGGGAAGCCACATCAAGTTGATGGTGATCCTTGGTGTTGAAGTAGCCTTTGTAGTAGTTGAGCTTGAAGTATCCTTGGGAATCCACTCCACCAAATCTAGGGGTTCATCTTCAAATGAGTCAATGTCCTCTTGAAGCTTGTTCTTGACCTTGAGCTTGTGGTCTTGTGATGGAAGGTCATCTTGAGTGTTTGTCCCCTTGGGAAGAGTATTTTCATACTTCTCCTTTTGAGGAACAAACTTGGGCTTGGGATATTGACCTTCTTCCCACTCAACTCCATTAGCATTGAAGTAGCCAACACCATGATTCTTCCGGTATCCTCCGTGCTTGTGTACAATTTCCTCAAATTGCTTACATCCAGCAAGACTCTTGGAGATACCTTTTCTATAATTCCTTTCAATAAAGAATTTTCTTGCTCAAGTGTAACTTGGCTAAGAGAATCATCATTAGTGGAATCAATAGAACTACTAGAAGCAACATCATTGGGTTTAGCATTTTTATTGTTGCTACTAGATGAAGAACCTTTCTTGCCTTTGTTACTAGATTGCATAGTTTTAACTTGAGGTATGAAAGTAGACAAGAGTAGTCGTTTGGCTAGATAAGATGAGGTCTTCTTTCGGAGAACGTCATTGATAGCTTTGAGAAACTCATGCTCTTGCTCCAAGTTGAGCTTCTCGAAGCGTAGCTTCTGATGAGTTCTCACAAGCTCTCTATGATCTTCGTGAGTAGATTCATGAGCTAACTTAAGAGTGTTTAGTTCTTTAGTTGGTTGTTCTATTTTCATCTTATCATTATCAAATGACTTATCTTGACTAGCATGAGAATTATCAAGTTCATTTTGATCAACATCACTATTTTTATCACAAAGCAAGTCATCTTCACAAAGCAAATCATCTTCATCACTATCAAAATCAAGGTACTCAGGGTGTGATACCTTGGGGCCATTAGCCATGAAGCAAATTCCACTCCCTTCGTTTGGTGAATCAAATAGATCATAGGAGTTGGTAGTCACTAGAGCAATTCCAGCAACACCATCATCTTTACTATAGTCGGAGTCGGAGTGATATCTTCTCTAAGAGTTGTTGTCGGAGTCAGAGCCGAAACCCATTCACCAACATGAGCTTGATGTTTTCTTCTTGTGTAGCTCTTGGTGTACTTGTCCTTCTTCTTCGAATCTCTACTTCTCCTTGAGTGTCTTCGTTCATAATGATCATCTCTACTCCTTCTCTCTCTTTGTGGTGATTCATTCCTTGAGCTTCGTCTTCGAGGTGATTCTTCTCTTCTTTTGCAGGGAGCCGTGCACTCATTTGAGTAGTGTCCGGGCTTCCCACAACTGTAGCAATTGCGATCACGACTTGACGAAGGATTTTCTTCATATCATGAGTTGGAGTTTCCTTGTTTGCTTCTATTCTTGTAGAACTTGTTGAATTTCTTGACCATGAGGCTTATCTCTTCATTGGTGACAAGGTTGTTGCTTGAAGTTGCGGGAGCATCACTTGTGGCTTTGTAAGCACCACTAGACTTGTGATGAAGTTCTTCCTTATCTTTGAGTGCCATCTCATGAGCAACAATCCTTCCAATGACTTCCTTAGGCTTGAGATATTTGTAGTTTGGCATCATTTGGATCAATGTGCACATGGTGTCGTATCTCTCATCCAAAGCTCTAAGTTTCTTCTTGATGCTGAATTTGTCGGTCATTTCTTTGCTTCCTAAGCTGACAATCTTATTGGTGATGAGAGCTAGCCTAGAGTACACCTCTGCGACTCCTTCACCATCCTTCATCTTGAACTTGTCAAGATGACCTTGAAGAACATCTAACTTGGATTCTTTCATGGACTCGGTTCCTTCATGCATATAAACCAAAGTATCCCAAATCTCTTTTTCATTCTCAAGACGGCTGATTTTGCTGAATTCTTTGGGGCATAGGCAGTTGAAGATAATGTCGCATGCTTGAGCATTGAGTTGCAACATCTTCAACTCATCCGCAGTCGCTTCATGATCCGGTTCCCATCCATCCGCAAAGAACCCACCTTGCAAGCCAACACGAACAACAACCCAAACGGCAGGGTTATGACCAAGAATATGCATTTTCATTTTGTGCTTCCAACTAGCAAAATTAGTGCCATCAAAGTACAGACCTCTACGGTGATAACTGTTGGGGAACGTCGCATGGGAAACAAAATTTTTTTCCTACGCACACGCAAACCTATCCATGGTGATGAGCATCTACGAGAGGGAGAGTGGATCTACGTACCCTTGTAGATCGCTAAGCGGGAAGCGTTAAGAAACGCGGTTGGTGTAGTCGAACTTCTTCGCGATCCAAATCGCCGAGCGTCCCGCGATCCAATCACGAACCGTCCCGCGAACACATCATGATCCGTCCCGTGAACTCATCACGATCCGTCTCATGATCTTGATCACGATCTGTCCCGCGAACTCATCACGATCCGTTCCGTGATCACATCACAAACCGTCTCGCGATCTCGATCACGGTCCTTCCGATCTAGCGCCGAACGGACGGCACCTCCGCGTTCAGCACACGTGCAACATGATGACGATCTCCACCGTCTCGATCCAGCGAGAGGAGGTGGATAGGAGAGAGAGTTCACCGGCAGCGTGACGACGCTCCGGTGATGGTGGTGGAGCAATTCCGGCAGGGCTTCGCCTAAGCGCTGCAGATAACCGATCTAGAGGAGAAACTATGCACCGGTGGAACGGGTAGCACGTGGCCGGAAATTCTGTCCAAAAACCACCCAATCCACTAGTATATATAGGAGGAGAGGAGAGGAGAGGAAGACAAGGCCTTTGGGTCGGCCGAAATAGGAGGTGGGAAGCAATCCTACTTCACCTCCAATCCTAGTTGGAGTAGGATTGCCTCCTATTGGCTGATTTTCCACTTTTTGCTTTAGGACTTTCTCTCCTGCGCCATGGGCCTTTGTGGCTGTTTTCCCAGCCCACTAAGGGCTGGTTATTATTATCCCACAGCCCATGGACCTCTTGGGGTCGAAATACCCCTCCCGGAGGTCTCCCGGTACACTACCGGCACTCCCGGTACACTACTGATGAGCCCGAAACTTTTCCGGAAACCAAACTAGGACTTCATATATATGAATATTTACCTCCGGACCATTCCGGAGCTCCTCGTGACGTCCGGGATCTCATCCGGGACTCCGAACAAACTTCGGTCACCACCATACATAACTCTACACTACCGAAATGTCACAGAACCTTAAGTGTGCAGACCCTGTGGGTTCGAGAACTATGTAGACATGACCGAGACACCTCTACGGTCAATAACCAATGGCGGGACCTGGACGTCCGCATTGGTTCCTACATATTATACGAAGATCTTTATCGGTCGAACCTCTATGTCAAGGATTCAGTTAATCCCGTATAACGTTCCCTTTGTTCTTCGGTATGTTACTTGCCCGAGATTCGATCGTCGGTATCTCCATACCTAGTCCAACCTCGTTACCGGCAAGTCTCTTTACTCGTTCTGTAATACAAGATCCCACAACTAACAATTAGTCACATTGCTTGCAAGGCTTATTGTGATGTTGCATTACCGAGTGGGCCCCAAGATACCTCTCGGTTACACGGAGTAACAAATCCCAGTCTCGATCCATGCCAACTCAACAGACACCATCGGAGATACCTGTAGAGCACCTTTATAGTCACCCAGTTACGTTGCGACGTTTGATACACACAAGGCACTCCTCCGATATCCGTGAGTTGCATGATCTCATGGTCATAGGAACATATACTTGACATGTAGAAAACAGTAGCAATAAACTGACACGATCATATGCTATGTTTGTAGTTTGGGTCTTATCCATCACATCATTCTCCTAATGATGTGATCCCGTTATCAAATGACATCTCATGTCCATGGCTAGGAAACCTTAACCATCCTTTGATCAACGAGCTAGTCCATTAGAGGCATACTAGGGACATGGTTTTGTCCATGTATCCACACATGCATTTAAGTCTCCGATCAATACAATTATAGCATGGATAATAAACGATTATCATGAACAAGGAAACATGATAATAACTAATTTATTATTGCCTCTAGGGCATATTTCCAATAGTCTCCCACTTGCACTAGAGTCAATAATATAGTTCACATCACCATGTGATTCACATTGTTATGAATCTATCACCCAATGAGTTCTGGGGCTCGATCATGCTTTGCATGTGAGAGAGGTCTTATAGTCAACGGGTCTGCGATATTCAGATCCGTGTGTACTTTGCAAATCTCTATGTCAAACCGTAAACACTGCTACCACACTCCACTTGGTACTATTTCCAAATGGCTGCTCCACTATACGTATCCAGATTGCTACTACGAGTCATCCGGATTAGTGTTAAAGCTTGTATCGACGTAACTCCTTACGACGAACTCTTTATCACCTCCATAATCGAGAAACATCTCCTCAGTCTCTTAGTTACTGAGGATAATCTTGACCGCTGTCCAGTGATCCACTCCTGGTTCACTCTTGTACCCCCTGACGGACTCATGGCAAGGCACACACATGTGCGGTACACGGCATGGCATAATATAGAGCCTATGTCTAAGGCATAGGGGACGACGTTCGTCCTTTCTCTTTCTTCTGCCGTTGTCGAGCTTTGAGTCTCACTCAACTTTCACACCTTACAAATCAGGCGAGAACTCTTTCTCTGACTGATCCATTTTGAACTCTTTCAAAATCTTTGTCAAGGTATGTACTCATTGAAAGTCTCATCAAGTCATCTTGATCTATCTCTATAGATCTTGATGCTCAACAATTTGGTAGCTTTATCCAGGTCTTCCATTGAAAATCATTTTCCAAACAACCATTTATTCTTTCCAGAAATCCTACATTATTTCCGATCAACAATATGTCATCCACATATACTTATCAGAAATTCTACAGTGCTCCCACTCACTTTGTTGCAAATACAAGTTTCTCATAAACTTTGTATAAACTCAAAAACTTTGATCAACTCATCAAAGCGTATATTCCAACTCCGAGATGCTTGCTTCAGTCCATGGAAGGATCACCGAAGCTTGCACACCTTTTAGCATCCTTAGGACTGACAAAACCTTCTGGTTGTATCACATACAACCTTTCCTCAAGTAAACCGTCAAGGAAACGATGTTTTGGCATCCATCTGCCAGATTTCATAATTGAAAACACAGCAACTACTAACATAATTCCAACAGACTTTAGCACCACTACGAGTGAGAAAGTCTCATCATAGTCAACTCCTTGAACTTGTCACAAACATCTTTGCAACAAGTCGAGCTTTACAAATAGTGACATTCACCATCAGTGTCTGTCTTCATTTTAAAGATCCATTTGTACTCAACAACCTGCCGTCCAACGAGCAAGTCTACCAAAGTCTACACTTGGTTTTCATACATGGATCCTATCTCGGATTTCATGGCCTCCAACCATTTGTCGAAATCCGAGCCCATCATCGCTTCTCCATACTCGTAGGTTCATCGTTGTCCAACAACATGACCTCCAAGACAGAGTTGTCGTACCGCTCAGGAGCAGTACACATCCTTGTCGACCTACGAAGTTCGATAGTAACTTGATCCTGAAGCTTCATGATCATCATCATTAACTTCCTCTTCAACTAACGTAGGCTTCACAGAAACATCTTTCTGCGCTGCGCTACTCTCTGGTTGAACAAAGGTTTAACAACCTCATCAAGTTCTATCTTCCTCCCACTCAATTCTTTCGAGAGAAACTTTTTCTCGAGAAAGGAACCAGTTCTAGCAACAAACACTTTGTACTCGGATCTGAGATAGAAGGCATACCCATCTGTTTTTAGGGTATTCTATGAAGATACATTTGTCCGCTTTGGGTTCTAGCTTATTATGTGAAAACATTTTCCACACAAGCATCGCAGCCCCAAACATTAAGAAATGACAGCTTAGGTTTCTATCAAACCATAATTCACACGGTGTCATCTCAACGGATTTAGATGGTGCCCTATTTAAAGTGAATGTAGTTGTCTCTAATGCATAACCCTAAAATTATAGTAGTAAAACGATAAGAGACATCATAGCATGCACCATATCCAATAGAGCATAACTATGATGTTCGGACACACCATCACACTATGGTGTTCCATGTGGCGTTTAGTTGTGAAACAACTTTCACATTGTCTTAAGTTGTATGCCAAACTCGTGACTCAGATATTCACCTCCACGATCATATCGCAGTCATTTTTATCTTCTTGTCACGATGATCTTTAAACTTCACTCTGAATTTGCTTGAACCTTTCAAACGATTCAGACTTGTGTTTCATTAAGTAAATATACACTATATCTACTCAAATCATCAGTGAAGGTAAGAAAATAACGATATCCACTGCACGCTACAAGACTCACTAGATTGCATACATCAACATGTATCATTTCCAATGAATCACTTGCCCGCTCCATCCAACGGGGTCCTTTAGTCATCTTGCCCAAGAGGCATGGTTCGCATGTCTCAACCGATTCGAAATCGAATGAGTCCAAATATCCATCACCATGGAGTTTCTTCATGCGCATTATACCAATATGACATTTTGCGGCAGTGCCACAAGTATGTGGTACTATCATTATTTAACTTTGTATCTTTTGACATCAATGTTATGAACATGTGTATTACTACGATCAAGATTTCAACAAACCATTCTCACTGGGTGCATGACCATTGAAGGTATTATTCATGTAACCAGAATAACTATTATTCTCTGACTTAAATGAATAACCGTATTGCAACAAACATGATCTAATCATGTTCATGCTCAACGCAAAACACCAAATAACATTTATTTAGGTTCGTCACTAATCCTGAAGGTAGAGAGAGCGTGCGATGTTGATCACATCAACCTTGGAAACATTTCCAACACACATCGTCACCTCACCCTTAGCTAGTTCTCCGTTTATTCCGTACCTTTTATTTTGAGTTACTAACATTTAGCAACCTAACCGGTATCCAATACCCAGGTGCTACTAGGAGTAGTAGCAAGGTACACATCAATAACTCGTATATCAAATATACTTCTGTCGATGTTGCCAGCCTTCTTATCTACCAAGTATCTAGGGTTGTTCCGCTTCAGCGACCTCTCACCTCATAATAGAAGCACTTAGTCTCGGGTTTGAGTTCAACTTTGGGTTGCTTCACTGGAGCAGCAACTGACTTGCTATCCATGAATTTTCCCTCCTTGCTCTTGCCCTTTTTGAAACTAGTGGTTTGATTAACCATCAACACTTGACGCTCCTTCTTGATTTCTACCTTCGCGGTGTCAAACATCGCGAACAGCTCAGGGATCAATACTTCTATCCCTGGTGTATTATAGTTCATCACTAAGTTCTAGTAGCTTTAGTGACAGTGACTTGGAGAACTATATCAATCACTATCTTATCTGGAAGATCAACTCACACTTGATTCAAGCGATTGTAGTACCCAGACAATCTGAGTACATGCTCAACGATTGAGCTATTCTCCTTCATCTTACAGGCAAAGAATCTTGTTGGAGATCTCATATCTCGCAACACAGGCACGAGCCTGAGATCACAATCTCTTCTCCTAGAACATCTCATATGTTCCGTGACGTTCAAAACGTTTTGGAGCCTCAATTCTAAGCCGTAATGCATGACGCACTAAACTATCAAGTAGTCATCGAAACGTGCCTGTTAGATGTTCACAACATCTATAGATGACGCTAGAGGGGGTGGCGCACCGAGCGGTGCATTAAGGAGATAAGCCTTCTGTGCAGCAATGAGGACAATCCTCAGATCACGGACCCAGTCCGCAATATTGCTACCAACATCTTTCAACTCTATTTCTCTAGGAACATATAAAAATTGAAGGGAGCTACAGCGCGAGCTAGTAATCTACAACATAATTTGCAAAGACACTTTGACTATGTTAATGATAATGAGTTCAATTAATCATATTACTTAAGAACTCCCACTCAAATTGACATCCCTCGGGTCATTCAAGTGATACATGATCCAAATTCACCAACTCAAGTCCGATCATCACGTGAGTTAAGGTGGCTGCAATGGTGAACATCATTATGTTGATCATATCTACTATATGACTCATGTTCGACCTTTCGGTCTTCTTGTGTTTCGAGGCCATGTCTGTACATGCTAGGCTCATCAAGTTTAACCCGAGTGTTCTGCGCGTGCAAATCTGGCTTGCACCGGTTGTATGTGAACGTAGAGTCTATCACACCCGATCATCACGTGGTGTCTCAACACGACGAACTTTCGCAACGGTGCACACTCGGGGAGAACACAATTTATCTTGAAATTAAGTGAGGGATCACCTTATAATGCTTCCGTCGTCCTAAGCAAAACAAGGTGCATAAAAAGGATGGCCATGAACTTGTGCTTTTGATCTCCATCT
This sequence comes from Hordeum marinum, assembly GCA_022496015.1. Classification (NCBI taxonomy): domain Eukaryota; kingdom Viridiplantae; phylum Streptophyta; class Magnoliopsida; order Poales; family Poaceae; genus Hordeum; species Hordeum marinum. The sequence continues at coordinate 106,243,957 of CM039676.1, read as the reverse complement.
AGAAAGCACCGGCATGATCTCCATCGTCACCGGCATGACACCATGATCTCCATCATCTTGATCTCCATCAACGTGTCGCCATCGGGGTTGTCACGCCCTGCATGCTTCTACTACTATTGCTACTGTAGCGATAAAGTAAAGCATTACATAGCACTTAATGATTGACACGCAGGTCATACAATAATTAAAGACAACCCTATGGCTCCTGCCGGTTGCCGTACTCATCGACATGAAAGTCGTGATAATCTATACATCACATGATCATCTCATACATCACATATATCTCATCATGTAATTGGCCATATCACATCACAACATACCCTGCAAAAACAAGTTAGACGTCCTCTAATTGTTGTTGCATATTTTACGTGGCTGCTACGAGTATCTAGCAAGAACGATTCTCACCTACGCATAAACCACAACGGTGATACACTAATTTTCTTTTCAACCTTCTCAAGGACCGCCTTTGTCGAATCCGATCCAACTAAAGTGAGAGAAACTGTCACCCGCAAGCCATCTAGGCAACAAGTTGCGTCGAGGGAACCGGTCTCTCGTAAGCGTACGAGTAATGTTGGTCCAGGCCGCTTCATCTCACAATCCCGCTGAACCAAAATACGACCAAGGGAGGAAGCAATCTAAGCATCAACGCCCACAAACCTTTTGTGTTCTACTCGAGATCTCATCGAACCATCAACCTAGCTCATGATGCCACTGTTGGGGAACGTCGCATGGGAAACAATTTTTTTTCCTATGCACATGCAAACCTATCCATGGTGATGAGCATCTACGAGAGGGAGAGTGGATCTACGTACTCTTGTAGATCGCTAAGCGGGAAGCGTTAAGAAACGCGGTTGGTGTAGTCGAACTTCTTCGTGATCCAAATCGCCGAGCGTCCCGTGATCCAATCACGAACCGTCCCGCGAACACATCATGATCCGTCCCGCGAACTCATCACGATCCGTTTCACGATCTTGATCACGATCTGTCCCGCGAACTCATCATGATCCGTTCCGTGATCACATCACGAACCTTCTCGCGATCTCGATCACGGTCCTTCCGATCTAGCGCCGAACGGACGGCACCTCCGCGTTCAGCACACGTGCAGCATGATGACGATCTCCACCGTCTCGATCCAGCGAGAGGAGGTGGAGAGGAGAGAGAGTTCACCGGCAGCATGACGGCACTCCGGTGATGGTGGTGGAGCAATTCCGACAGGGCTTCGCCTAAGCGCTGCAGATAACCGATCTAGAGGAGAAACTATGCACCGGTGGAACGGGTAGCACGTGGCCGGAAATTCTGTCCAAAAACCACCCAATACACTAGTATATATAGGAGGAGAGGAGAGGAGAGGCAGCCAAGGCCTTTGGGTCGGCCGAAATAGGAGGTGGGAAGCAATCCTACTTCACCTCCAATCCTAGTTGGAGTAGGATTGCCTCCTATTGGCTGATTTTCCACTTTTTGCTTTAGGACTTTCTCTCCTGCGCCATGGGACTTTGTGGCTGTTTTCCCAGCCCACTAAGGGCTGGTTATTATTCTCCCACAGCCCATGGACCTCTTGGGGTCGAAATACCCCTCCCGGAGGTCTCCCGGTACACTACCGGCACTCCCGGTACACTACCGATGAGCCCGAAACTTTTTCGGAAACCAAACTGGGACTTCCTATATATGAATCTTTACCTCCGGACCATTCCGGAGCTCCTCGTGATGTCCCGGATCTCATCCGGGACTCCGAACAAACTTCGGTCACCACCATACATAACTCTACACTACCGAAACGTCACCAAACCTTAAGTGTGCAGACCCTGCGGGTTCGAGAACTATGTAGACATGACCGAGACACCTCTACGGTTAATAACCAATGGCGGGACCTGGACGTCCACATTGGTTCCTACATATTCTACGAAGATCTTTATCGTTCGAACCTCTATGTCAAGGATTCAGTTAATCCCGTATAACGTTCCCTTTGTTCTTCGGTATGTTACTTGCCCGAGATTCGACCGTCGGTATCTCCATACCTAGTTCAACCTCGTTACCGGCAAATCTCTTTACTCGTTCTGTAATACAAGATCCCGCAACTAACAATTAGTCACATTTCTTGCAAGGCTTATTGTGATGTTGCATTACCGAGTGGGCCCCAAGATACCTCTCCGTTACACGGAGTAACAAATCCCAGTCTCGATCCATGCCAAATCAACAGACACCATCGGAGATACCTGTAGAGCACCTTTATAGTCACCGAGTTACGTTGCGACGTTTGATACACACAAGGCACTCCTCCGATATCCGTGAGTTGCATGATCTCATGGTCATAGGAACATATACTTGACATGCAGAAAACAGTAGCAATAAACTGACACGATCATATGCTATGTTTGTAGTTTGGGTCTTATCCATCACATCATTCTCGTAATGATGTGATCCCGTTATCAAATGACATCTCATGTCCATGGCTGGAAAACCTTAACCATCCTGTGATCAACGAGCTAGTGCATTAGAGGCATACTAGGGACATGGTTTTGTCCATGTATCCACACATGCATTTAAGTCTCCGATCAATACAATTATAGCATGGATAATAAACGATTATCATGAACAAGGAAATATGATAATAACTAATTTATTATTGCCTCTAGGGCATATTTCCAACAATAACTTCCCTCACTAGATGCCATACTCTCCTAGGTTGTGAGTCCTAAGCAATGGAGAGCAAAGCTCTGATACCACTTGTAGGACCGGAAGTATGTCTAGAGGGGGGGGGGGTGATAGACTATTTGACCAAATAAAAGTTTTGCCTACACCAAGTTTTAGGGTTGACAGTTTTTAGCATTTCATGGCAAGTCAAGTACACCCTACACATGCAAGTCTAAGAGTATATAGCAGCAGAAAGTAACAACAAGCATGTATAGAAGGGATAGGGTAGGAAGATCAAACGCAATTGTAGACATGATGATTTTTCCCATGGTTCCGATAGGTGGCGCTATCGTACATCCAAGTTTATGGAGTCTTCAACCCACGAAGGGTAACGGTCGTGAGAGTCCACGGAGGGATCCACCCAAAAGGGTCCACGAAGTAGCAACCTTGACTATTCCATAACGGCTTCCATCCACGAAGGACTAGCCTCACTATGGGTAGATCTTCACGAAGTAGGTGATCTCTTTGCCCTTACAAACTTCTTGGTTCACTCTACAACACGAAGTAGGAGGCTCCCAAGTGACACCTAACCAATCTAGGAGGCACCACCCTCCAAAAGGTAATAGGCTCGGTAATGACGATGAACTCCTTACTCTTGTGCTTCAAGATGATAGACTGCTCAGCACCCAATCACTCTCTCATAGATTTGGCATGGTGGAAGAGATGGGATTGGTGAAAAGCTACTTGGGGAGGCTAGAAATCAAAATCCATATGATTTGAGTGGAAGATCTTGACCTCAACACAAGGGTAGGTGGTTCTCTCTCAGAAAATCTGATAGGATAGGTATGGAATAATTCTGAGTGCTTCTCTTTCGAGTAGGTGATGGTGAAGGGGTATATAGGAAATTCTGTTGCACCGATAAGGTAACCAACCGTCAGATTTCCAATCTCGGCGACGCCGATCCAACATTCTCAGTGGGACCGAAAATGTGAATTTGCGTAACAGAAAGTTGGCAACCTAAACTCGGTGGCACCGGTATGGAATCGGTTGCACCAAAGTGGCTAGGGTTTGTCATAGTCTGTCTAGGTTCTGGAATCGGTGGCACCAGTATGGTAAAGTTGGTTGTAGTGATTTTGAGTGTTGGGTATAGAACAGACTTTGGTGGGAGAGTTTGTGGTTGTTTTTGGTGACTATCACTTGTGCACGTTTGAGCATATTGTTCACCAACAAATCCTTACCCCCTTTTAAGAGTATTGTCTTTCCTATGGACTCAAAGTGATTTCTCACAAATATAAAATGTAGAGTCCTCTTTCTTGAAGCTTGGCAACCTATTTCCTTGCATCTTGGGGTATGTCCACAATCTCCTTTTGCCAATCCTAACATTGAAAATTTCCTGAAATATACTTGGTGGAAACATTAGTTCAATGACTTATATGTTGTTATTAATTACCAAAACCACCAAGGGAGAAAATGTGCTTTCACCTTCGCTTCATAATGACGGAGGGCGATCTGCTCTCCGTCAAGATCTATGGGCGCCTAGGCGTCCATCTCAGTTGTTGCAAAGAGAGCTCGAGCGGCGATGAAAGCTCCTCCTCGAGCGATAGCGACGAGGAGGACGGTGTCGGTGAAAGTGGTGATGAGTCCGAGCTCCAGGGCGTCAAGTCGGAATATGATGACCTGAGATCTGACTGACCGATGGACGCACTATCATTGTCAGCCTCACGCCTCCCCTCCCCCGGTAGGGCGATCTTGCCGGGGGTCCTTGTCCCGGGCGCTGCCTCTTCTTCCAGCTGGATCTTTCGGCAGGTCCATGGACTTCGACTTCCGTGCCCACCCCCTCTCGTCCGTGCAGTGCTGGTCTTCTCCTCTGTGCAATGCTGGCCTAGGAGGGGCCAAACTCTCAACGGAGGCCCCTTGCTATCAGTTTCTTCTTGTAATCTGCCTCCTCCTCCTATCTTTTTCTTCTTATAATCTCCCCTAGGGGAGAAAGTCAAATAAAGATGTACTTAGTAAGAGGCGACATCTCATGTAAATTTCACCCTATTTGAATGACTGTGTATTATTCTCCTTGTTAGATTCCTCTTTGTATGGTGCTTTCCCTATGCTTTTTCAGAAAGAACTTGTCGGCATGCGTATCCCTACTACGAGTGCTTTGAGGAGCAGGTCCTTAGCAGCCTGCTGGCGGTGCTACTGCCGGCAAGATACCTTGATGTTCTTGGCTTGGACACTTAAGCTGTTGACCGGACTCGAAACAAAGTAAGGGCGCGGGCACAACCACTTGAGACGTTAAGCGGACTTGAAACAGAGCAAGGGTGCGAGCACAACAACTTAAGTTGTTTAGCGGACTCGTAACAGAGCAAGGGCGCCGTTGATCACGGCAAGGTTCCTTAGCGTGTAGGTTTTCCATACAAAAGTCAAAATCGTCAAAGGAAAATAACTTCACAGAAAATATTCACTTAGGGTTTAGCAACTTATCTTTTTGTCACGGTACTTTTTCCCGCTCCTTCCCGCAAGATGCCAATTTTAGACGTCGCCCATTTGGTGTCCATACCATCTCATCCCCCTCGGCAAACTTGCACGCGAGAGAACCTTCTGTCTTTAAAGAAAAAGAAAGAAGATAAAATAGAGATGTGGAACCTTAACAGTGCATTAGTACTTGCTGGGAATAGGCGTAATGCAACATCTTGGATAAGCATGCAAAACAAGTAGACATGGAAATTGACAAGAGTTGCAGAATGCCCGGTCTTATTCAGCTATGAATAGGGTTTGCGCCTGGCTTTGTACAAAGGATCGCATGCCTTGCCGGCAATACTCGTACAAAAGGTGGTTGCCGGGGGGCCCAGCAACTGCGCCTTATGGGTAGAACTTACGAGGATGCTCGATATTCCAGGAGTTTCTCACCAGAACGCCATCTTCAGTCTCCAGGCGGACTGCGCCAGGCCTAGTGACTCGTACTACCATATAAGGGCCTTCCCACTTTGGCGTCAACTTGTTAGAATTCTTGGCCAACTAAACATGCCGAAGAACTAGGTCGCCTTCCTCAAGGCTTCGGGCACGAACCTTTCGGCTATGATGGCGATGCAAAGCTTGCTGGTAGCGTACAACTATCACAACAGCCCAAAGACGGTCTTCCTCAAGGAGCGTCGTGTCATCTTGTCACAACTGCTCTTGCTGAAGCTCATCATAAGCAAGCGCCCAGACCAAAAAAGGCCAGGAGAGAGAGATTGTTTGAAAAGCTTGAGCTGGTTGATGTAGCTTCTTTGAATGGAACTGGCATGCTTCACACTTCGTTAATAGTGCAGTTGCATCCTGAAGGGCGGCGGGCCAGAAGAAACCTTGCCGGAATGCTTTGCCGACCAGTGCTCTTGACCCTATGTGGGAGCCACATATGCCTCCATGTATCTCTGCCAACAGCTCTAGTCCATCCCCTCGAGGAACGCACTTCAATTTCACACTATTTGATCTCTTTATGTACAGGACGACATCCACAAACTGGTACATACTGAACTAACGGGCTACTTTCTCCGCTTCCTCCTATTCCTGAGGGAGTTCTCCTGTTTGGAGGAACTAAACAATGTGTTGCGCCCATACCAGAGCCTGGGGCTCGACGGCAAGGACTAAAGGCATGTCTTCTGCCGCGGGAGCATTTGTCTCTACGGTGAAGACCTGAGGTCTTGCCTGAGCCTGTGGCTCCCTGGCAAGCTTGGCGTCGTTCCTGGCAACTTCCTCACCGGCGGCTTCTGGGAGCTCTGCGGGGAAGTACTAGCCGGAATTCAACTTTCTTCTCTTATCTTGCTTTGTTGATGATGGTACGGATGGCTGAGTTAGCTTGAGCACAAAAGTTCCTCGTCCCACAGGTAACTTGAGGGCAGCGCCCTTTGACAACCCGTCAGCAATGCTATTCTCCACACGAGGAACGTGCTCTATTTGCGGGCTGTCAAAGTGCTCCTCCAGCTTTCTCACTACATCCACGTAAGCCTCCATCAACAGGCTCTAATAATCCTTGTTGACTTGCTTGACGACAAGCTATAAATCACCTCTAACAATGAGCTTCTTGATTCCCAGGTCTGTTGCGATCCTGAGACCGGCAAGCAGTCCTTCATACTCCATTGTATTTTTTGTTGATATCTCCCGGGGAAAGTGCATCTGGATTACGTACTTGAGGTGCTCTCCGGTGGGTATGACAAGCAACACGTCAGCACCGACCCCTTGTAGGGAGAAAGCCCCATCAAAATACTTGGTCCATTCTCGCTCAGTTTCCTGCTGGTAAGACCTATTTCTTGGACCTCTTCGTCTGGTGTTGGAGTCCATTCAGCAATGAATTCTGCCAGGGCTCTGCTCTAGATATTTGAAGTACTTTCAAACTTGAGACCAAAGCTCGACAGCTCCAAAGCCCATTCCACAATCCTATCAGTGGCATCTGGATTCCACAGAATCCGTTGCAGCGGAAAGCGAGTGACAACGGTGATCTCATGTGCTTGGAAGTAGTGGTGCAGCTTCCTCGAGGCCATAAGGAGACCAAAAAGCAGTTTTTTCACACCAGAGTATCTTGACCTAGCTCCCTGCAAGAGGGAACTAACAAAATAAACTGGGCGCTGCACCATCTTCTTCTTCTGCGTTGCTTCGTTTGTCTGCGCTGACCCTGCCTTGCCGGCATCAGGACCTGCCGGGAGAGTTCCTGGGTCATCGCTTGGCGGTCTCGCCCCTGCCGTTGCTTCTCTATCAGCTTCCCTCTATGCCACCAGCGTAGCGCTAACCACTTGATTCGTCGCCGCTAGGTATAGCAGCAATTGTTCTTGTGGCCTATGTGTGACTAGTTTTGGCGGAGAGGAGAGGTACTTCTTCAAATCCTACAGTGCTGCCTCCGCTTCCGGAGTCCATTTCATCAGACCTGCCTTCTTCAAGATTTTGAAGAATGACAGGGCACGCTCAGCGAATTTTGAGATTAACCTGCTTAGAGCTGTGACGCAACCGGCAAGGCGGTGTACATCCTTGACGCGCTTTGGTGCTTCAATCTGCTCAATCACCTTGATCTTGTCAGGGTTTGCTTCAATCCCACACTGACACACAAAGAACTCGAGAAGCCTACTAGACGGAACACCAAACACAGACTTCTCGAGATTAATCTTTAAGTTGATCTTGCGTAGATTTGCAAATGTCTCTTCTATCTCTTGTATGACTGTTTCCTTGTCCTTGGTTTTAACCACTATGTCATCCATATAAGCTTCCATATTCCTATGCATCTAGGGTTCAAAACAATCTGGAATGCTCTTGCAAATGTTGAACCAACACTTTTCAATCAGAAAGGCATTCACACGAAGCAGTACGTACCACATGGGGTGATAAATGTGGTGTTCTCTTCGTCTTCTTTCGACATGAAGATCTGATGGTACCCTGATTATGCATCAAGGAATGACAACAAGTCACAACCGGCAGTGGAGTCCACAATCTGGTTGATGCGCGACAAGGGGAAGAGATCTTTCGGACAAGCTTTATTGAGATCTATATGTCAATACACAGCCTCCATTTCCCATTTGCCTTGCGCACTATGACGGGATTGGCCAACCATGTTGGGTGGAGCACCTCTCTGACCAGTCCTGCCGCTTCCAGTTTTCTAATTTCCTCGGCAATGAACTCTTGTCTCTCCAAGGCTTGCTTCCTCACATTCTGCTTGATGGTCCGCGCATGAGGATAGACGGCAAGATGGTGCTCAATTACCTCCCTGGGAACACCGGGGACGTCAGATGGTTGCCATGCAAACACATCGACATTTGCCTGTAGGAAGGCAACGAGCGCGCTTTCCTATTTGTCACCAAAGGCGGAACTTATGGTGAAAGTTCCCCCTGTGCCATCCTCCTTGATGGGCACCTTTTTGGTCTCCGGTGGAGCTTCCTTGGACTTCTTGTTGCCGGTGGAGCTCTCTGGCACATCGTCAATGGGAGCGCACCACTCCGAGGAGGTGCGCTTGCCGGAATGTGCGCCAGAGGCCTTGCCGGTCTTGTTCAACGAAAAGAGCAAGTGCCTTGGCATCATATGCTACAACTGCCTCCCGGTAGAGTTGGTCAGCGCAGATGAGTGCACCTTTCTTGTTAGAGTTGATCGTGATGATGCTCATTGGCCCGGGCATGTTCATCACATTGAAAGCAAAGTGGGTGGCCTCCATGAACTTGGCCAGCGTTGGGCGGCCAAGGATACCGTTGTATGGCAATGAGATCTTGGCAACGTCAAAAACAATCCTCTCTATTCTTAAATTTATGTCACCACCAAATGTTACCGACAGTGTGATTTTGCCCATCGGCTGAGTCCTCCCTGAATTGATCCCTTGGAACGTGCTTGTCGCCTCGAGATCTTCATCCGGAATTTGCAGCCTCTAGACGACATCAGGAGAGATTAGGTTGAGGCTGGCCCCACTGTCGACTATCATTTTAGTCACCTTGACATTGCGAATTGTCGGAAAAACCAACAATGGCAGACACCCGACCATGGTTGTGCGATCAGGGTGATCCTCGGTGTCGAAAATGATAGGAGTGTTGGACCACGTCAGAGGTTTCTGGCCACCGACAGACGGCTCCGCCACATTAACCTTGTGTGCCCACTGTTTAAGTTGGCGGTGAGAGGAATGCAATGAGGCACCTCCCTCGATGCACATCATCTCTGTGGCCTTCTGGAATTCATGCTCGCTGGACTCATTGTCCTCTTCATTGCAATCATCATCCCCTCCTTGCTCATTGCGGCCTCGAGCGGGACTCTCCTTCTGTTGCTTGGATTTGCCGTGGCGACCTCTTCGGTCGATCCATTTCTTGCCAGACCCTTCTACACTGTTTTGGGCTTTCTCCTTATCCCGTCTTACATAATGAGCCTTCTTATTCTCGACGAGTTGCTCGACCTGTCGGCAGTTTTGGAGGTCGTGGCCCTTGGTGTGATGGATCTTGCAATACTACTTGTCGGAGCCTTCTGTCTTGTCGAAGACTTTGCTGAAGACTTTGAAAATGAAGAAGTTGGTGTGACCTTGAAGATATGAACGAGGACCATGAAGCGTGAAGACTTTTGTTTTCATAGTTTCATTTCCTTTATTTGAGTCATAGGAAACACCGTACTGTTAAAGGGGCCCGAGGTAATACTAAGGAAAATTTCCAACTGATGCTCAAGTCAAAGCCTCAACCTATCCAAACCTTCGAGTGAAGCCTTTGGAAATATCTTACGGTCCAGTCAAGTTCTTTAGTGACAGAGACGATGATCTTCTGGTCTCTGAGAAAATTGGTCTGACTAGGGAGTTAGGATTTCGCCAGTGCGAATTGCCTACATGTGAGGAATATACTAAAGCCTGAGGACTTTCATAGTTCGAAATTCCGACCGTTGCTGTGCTTAGCACCAGCTGTCCCCAATCACCTTATGCACATAACGGTCATATTATTGGGGGCATTTATGACTTATCAAGTCAGGTTGCACCCTGGCTATAAATAGCCACCCCCCACAACCACTAGTTGGTTGGCTGCTCCAAGAGAGAACTGATACTTGTCATTTGAGAGCAACCTATCCTTCGAGGACTTTGAAACAAAATCATAAGTGAGGAAAATCCCAAATCCAAACCACCAAACCCAAAGTGACTGAGCATCACTGAAGAGATTGTTCCTGTGTGGAACCGACACGTGTTACCTTTGAAGACTGTGTATCTTCCAAACAATTAGGCGTCATGGTCCAGTGCATCCTACAGTCAATTGGGGATCATCGAGTGACCTTGGTCTAGAGCATCCAACAGTCAATTGTGGATTGCCGGGTGACCACTTTGTGAGGGTTTGGAAGTCGAACCTGAAGATTTACCACAAGTTTTGGGCAAGGACTTTGTGACCTTAGCTCAAGGAGAATACGGTAAGGACTGTGTGTCCTGGGACTGTGTGTCCTCTGGTTTAAATACTAGGCTGCTCCAAACCAGATGTACGATTGTCACAGCAGTTGGAACTGGGTCATCAAACCATTGTCTTCATCGAGCTATATGGTTCTATTTTCTCAACCCTTTAATTTCCTCATGTATTTGTTGATGAAATTGATCGTTACTGTTTGAAGAATTTGACTGAAGACTTTCTCAATTTCCTCACCTCAAATTCTTCAAGTTACCTTGTTCCTCACCTACTTATCCTGTATCACGCTACCTATAGTTTGTGCATGCTTTATTTCATCATGATGACTATGCTACTGCTATGTTTCTCATGCACTTGACTACTTATTCCACTGCTAGTTATTCATCACATTTCAAGTTCCTCAAGTTGAAATTCCTCAAGTGATGAATTTGTAAAAATCACCTATTCACCCCCTCTAGTCGATATAACGCACTGGTATCAGAGCAAGGTACTCCCTTGTTCTGTGTGATTTTGGTTTAACCACCTGGAGTTCTAGTTATGTTGATTCGAGGTATGATCTAGGTTTCCGCAGGTTGTCCTACCTTCAATGGGATGGATTACCCCTACTAGAATAACAAGATGTGCATGCGCATCTTGAAGCTATTGACAACAATCTCTGGTATGTTGTGGAAAACGGTGTTCCCCGCACTTCTCCAACTATTACTGCTATTGATAAGAAGAAATTCAAGAAACTCGACTCGCAAGCAAAGAATATCATCTGTGGCCATCTAAGCAAAGGTCACTATGGTATAGTGAGTGCTTTGGATTCTGCTAAGCTTATCTGGGATAGCTGTCCAAAGTCAACGAAGGTGTTTCCACTCAACGTGACTCTCGTGTTGATGTTCTTCGCAATCTCTTCAACTGCTTCAAAAGACTCGACAATGAGAATGTTCAGCAAACTTTTGATCGTCTCACTGATATCTCCAACGAGCTTCAAGCACTAGGTGCCACTAACATCACCGATCACGAAGTAGTGAAGAAACTGCTAAGATCTCTTGATTCCTCATTCGATACACTGCTTTGATGATTCAAGAGCGTGGAGACTACAAGTCACTTGATCCTTCTGGTATTCTTGAGAGACTCAATACTCATGAATTCCAACAAGCTGAGAAGAGAGACCTCTATGGGCCAAGCTATGGAAGATCTCGTGCTCTGGAGGCAAAAACAATTTCCTCATCCGAAGGCAAAAATTTTGATAGTAGCCTTGGTGATCCTGAAGAACTTAATTAGGAGCTGGCAATGCTCGTGAGAAAATTCCAGAAGTTCTCAAGGAGAGGCCAATTTGGAAAGTCATCAAAAAGTGGCTTGAGGAAAGCAGATTTCTTAGGTGAGTACAAGAAGAGAACTTGTCACAAATGCAAGAAATCTGGTCACTTTATATCTTTGATTGTCTTCTCTAGGAAAAAGAATCAAAGAAGAAGAAGTACAAGGAATACAGTTCTGATGACTCGAAGAAAAGAAGAAATCTTCAAAGTCCTCATCTTCAAAGTTCTCAACGCACAAGAAGATTGGTTCCAAAAAGGCTCGGGCTTTTATTGGCAAGGAAATGGACTCGGAAGAAGAATCTGAAGAATATGAAGAAGAGGAAGAATCTGAGGTGGAGTCTGAATCTGGTGTCACTAGCCTTGCTCTCGCTGCTGCCTTCGTCAGCAAGTCCATCTTCAATGATGAATAAAATGACTACTCCAACAAATCCAACAACAACAATGATGACTATGCTCTTACTTACTGTTTCATGGCGAAAGGAGTCAAGTCAGTCACAGAATGTCCCAATCTTGATGACATTGAATATCCTAGGTGGAAAGTTCTCATTAAGAAGTATCACATATCAATGAACACTGTGCTATGAACTGTTACTGAACTTGGACTGACTGAACTCTGCAAGATGGCAAATGCTGAGGTAATTCGCAAGTACACTCAACTTGATGCTCAGGCGAGGAACAACATCATCTCAAGCCTATCGAGCGTCATGTTTAGAGGCATCTTTCATCTCCAGAATGCCAAGCTCATCTGGGATAGGATCATGGACATCAATGAAGGCTATCTCACTTGTCAAGACCCCATGTTTACTAAACTCAAGAAATTCCTCAAAACTCAGGAAGCAGATCCTGCTTCATCTTGTTCACTTTGTCTTATGTCAAAAGGTTCCAAGGTACACAAGCATCACTCCTCCTCTGAATCAAGTGATGGTGAATCTGATGAATATGTGAAACCTAGCTATGCCAAACATGCTAATATTGCCACTAAGCAACAAAGTGCACTTGAAAAACTTCAGAAACTGTTAGACAAAAGCGATGATCTCTTGAATGAGGAAGTGGATCGAACTCAAATTCTAACTGATGATCTCAAAAGTCTTCAGTTAGAGTATGATAACCTTCAGAGTCATCATAATGCCCTCTTAGTCGATCATGAGAAGCTTTCTTATGAATTTCGTTAAAGAAAGCAAGATCTTGAGAAACTAAGAGCGTCTCATGAGGATATCCAAAGGGAAACGATTCCTTACTGGCTCAACATATCAGTACCGCTCAGGAAGAATTTGTTCCACCTTGTTTGAAATGCATCGAACGTGAAACTACTAATTCTTCACCTGAATGTTCAAAATCTTCTATTGCTGCAAATTCTTCAACTATCCCCGTGGTCACAAATTCCTCATTTGAGGATACCACAAGTATCACTGACAAAAATAAAGGGTTGAAGGAATTGTATGTGACAGACATGTACAAAAGTCTCAAAAGGCATCAAACCCTTTGCGATGTGCTCAAAAATCATATTCTGAACTGAACCCTAGGAAAGAGGGTATTGCATTTGAGAGGAAACTCAATGCTGATGGATCCTACTGGACACCTGAGCAGTACCCCAAAACCACATGGGTTGCTACAAAAGGACCTCCTATAGATCCATCCACCTTATATGGATTTGCTTGCAAAACTTCATATTCCTCTAATGAGTCACTTGACTCCAACTACAAATTCTTCAAAAATCAAAAAGGTGAAGTATTTGCCAGATTTGTGGGAACTAACTACAGGAACAATTCACCTATGAAGAAAATCTGGGTTCTGAAGAGCTGCTTACAAAATCTTCAAGTGAATGTCCTCATGACACCACTCATGAAGAAAAGGAACCCGAGATCAACTTCCTCATATGGACCAAAGTCTTCACTTGGACCAAATTCCTCAAATGGTCAAAAACATCATTCTCGTGCTAATGCATCCGTTTCGCAGGGAAAATTTAAGAGTTCTAAATATGTGCATTATTCTTCGAATCATTATGTTCATAAGTCCTGGAAGAATTTCTCTGCTTATTCATATGAGTACTCTAACCCTCGTCTTGTGAAACAAAGCACACTAGCTTCAATGCCTCCCTTCTCATATGGTGCTCGTAGAATGATGAACTCTTTTCCACCCCTCCAGATGTGGGTGGTGAAGAAATTGAACTAATCTCTTATGTAGGGTAAGGTCTCCAGATGAACTTGAACATCTAATGAATTTGCTGGAGACCTAAGGAAGTGCTTGAAAGGACGTGTGCTAATCATGCAGAAATGAAATCCTCATTTCTCACGTCCTCACACTGCTGTACTTACCATATTGTGTGATCAAATTCTGCCTGATGAATTTGATGTCATATTCTTCACTCTGAAGCATATGAGTTCGTAAGTTGTACTAATTCATCTGCACGATGAACCTCCAAAAGATACTGAGTGGGTCCTCGACAATGGATGCACAAACCACATGACTGGTGAGAAGAATCTACCGATGAATTTTCCACTTGCTCCATCTCATCTGAAGCATATCACCTATGCTAACAAAGAAAAAGCAAGGCATTGGGTATAGGTAAGGTTGCAATCTCAAAGGACTGACACATGGATAAGGTGATGCTTGTCAAATCCCTCGGGTTCAACCTCATGTTTGTCTTAATGCTTTATGATCTTGATATGGTTGTCATCTTTGGAAAATATTGTTGCGTTTTCATCATGGAATCGAACCATTCCAAAGTCTTCGAAGGCTTTATGAGAGGAGACTTGTATATTGTTGATTTCTCTATAGGTCCTCAGCCTGCCACGTGCCTACTTGCAAAGTTCTCAAAAGGTTGGTTGTGGCATCGATGACTTGGACATGCTGGTATGAGGAACTTGCACACGCTTGTGAAGAAAAAGCACGTCATTGGCATTGAATGTGTCAAATTCCTCGAAGACCACCTCTCTGGTGCTTGTGAGCCTGGGAAGATGACCAGATCCAAGCATCCCTCGAAGACAACATGACCACGACTCAACCTTTTGAATTGCTTCATATGGACCTCTTTGGCCCCATTAATTATTCCACACTAATAAATTCTTCAAGTTTATATGGCTTTGTCATTGTTGATGATTACTCTCGTTACACTTGGGTGCATATTATTCTGTACAAGTCTGAAGTGCAGGATGCCTTCAGACGATTTGCTTCAAGGGCCTCTACAAACTTCGGCGTCAAGATCAAGCATATCAGGAGTGATAATGGGACTGAGTTCAAGAACACCAATCTTTATGAATATCTTGATGAACTTGGTATTACTCATGAGTTATCTGCCCCATATACTCCTTAGCAGAACGGTGTCGTGGAGCACAAGAACAAGACTCTTGTTGAGATGGCTTGCACCATGCTTGATGAATACAAGACTCCTCGTCGCTTCTGACCTGAGGCAATTGATACAACGTGCTACATCATCAATAGGGTATATCTTCACAAATTCTTCATGAAGACATCATATGAAGTTATTACTAGCAAGAAACCCAATGTAAGTTATCTCAAAGTCTTCGGTGCAAAATGCTGGATTAGAGATCCACACCATAGTTCTAATTTTGCACCGAAAGCATATGAAGGTTTTATGCTTGGTTACGAAAAGGACTCGCACACCTACAGAGTCTTCAACACCTACCACCAAAAGGTTGTTGAAACTGTAGATGTGCGGTTCGATGAAACTGATGGCTCACAAGGAGAGCACCTACCTTCTGTGCTAGATGAAAAGTCTCCCGAGGAATCCATTAAGATGAAGGCTACTGAAGATGTCATACCCACTGAATAGCCTCAACCTACTGAGGAAGTCATTACAACCAATGAAGACATTCATGCTGATACACCCGAAGAAATTGGTGTTGAACAAAATCCTCAACCACGTCAACTTGCTCATCCAAGAGTTGCAAATGAAGTACAGATTGACAAAATCATAGATGACATCAATGCACCAGGTCCCCTCACTCGCTCAAGAGCTTCACATTTGACTAACTATTGTGGGCACTTTGCTTTTGTCTCTATCATAGAGCCCACCAAAGTTGATGAAGCATTCAGGGAGCCCGAGTGGATTCAAGCTACGCAAGAGGAATTGCATCAATTCAAGATCAACAACGTGTGGGAACTTGTCAACCGGCCAGATCCGCGCAAGCACAACATCATATGTACCAAGTGGATCTACCACAACAAGCAAGATGAAAATGGCCTTGTGGTAAGAAGTAAGGATCATCTTGTAGCACAAGGATACACACAGGTTAAAGGAGTTGACTTCGATGAAACTTTTGCACCTGTTGCTAGACTTGAAGCTATTCGCATATTGCTTGCTTATGCTAACCATCAAGATATCATCTTATATCAAATGGATGTGAAAAGTGCATTCCTCAATGGTAAGCTTGAGGAACAAGTATATGTTGCTCAACCCCCAGGTTTTAAAGACCCTAAGCATCCTGACAAAGTCTTCACACTCAACAAGGCCCTCTATGGCCTCAAGCGGGCCCCTCGGGCGTGGTACGACACTCTGAAGGAATTCCTCATGATGAAAAGCTTCAAACCCGGTTCACTCGACCCAACTCTTTTCACTAAATCCTATGACAATGAACTGTTCATATGCCAAATATATGTAGATGATATTATCTTTGGCTGTACTGACAAACGTTACATTGATGAATTTTCCTATATGATGAGTGAAGAATATCAAATGTATGTGATGGGAGAGTTGAAATTCTTCTTAGGTCTTCAAATTCGTTAGCAAGACAATGTCATCTTCATCTCTCAAGGGAAATACCTCAAGGATGTTCTGAGGAAATTCAACATGCAAGATTGCAAAGGAGTCAAAACTCCAATGCCTTCAAAGGCCACCTCTGCACTGATGAAAATGGTAAAGATTTCGATCAGAAGGTATATCTCTCCATGATTGGCTCTTTATTGTATCTATGTGCATCTAGGCCTGATATTATGTTGGGTGTTTGCATGTGTGCCCGATTCCAAGCAACACCGAAGGAATCACACCATAAGGCTGTGAAATATATTCTTCGATACTTAGCTCACACACCAACACTTGGATTATGGTATCCCAAGGGCTCAAATATTCACCTCGTCGGATACTCATATGCTGACTATGCTAGAGATCGTGTGGATCGCAAGTCAACCTCAGGCACATGCCATTTTCTTGGTTGATCCTTAGTATGTTGGTCCTCAAAGATGCAGAACTGTGTGTCACTATCTACGGCTGAAGCTAAGTACATTGCCACTGGTTTATGTTGCGCTGATTTGCTGTGGATGAAGCAAACCCTCAAGGACTATGGCATCAAGGTGAAGAATGTGCCTCTCTACTACGACAACGAGAGCACTATCAAGATTGCTTACAACCCAGTTCAGCATTCCAAGACCAAGCACATCCTGATTCGTCATCATTTTCTCTGAGATCATGTACTCAAGGGCGACATCTCCATCGACCACATCCCCACTGAAGAACAACTGGCTGGTATCTTCACAAAGCCCTTGGATGAAAATAGATTTTGCAAGTTGTGGTGTGAGCTAAATATCTTAGAATCTTCGAATGTTCTTTGAAAAGACACACATCCTAACACTTATGCAAAATTGATGACTTAGATGTGCAACACACGAAGTAACTTTTTATTTCAATCAATGAATAATAACCCTCTAAGTGTGAAGAAATTAATGAAGAATTTGATTCTCAGAACCCTATGACAATTGTATCCGGTGTCTGAAATCATCATTCTTATATAGTGGGTCATGCCACCAACAATAGTTGAAATTCTTCAAAGATGAATTTTTCGTTATTTTGCCAATTCTTCAATTTTCCAAATTCCCCAGGTTCGAAAATTCCTCAACTATTCAAATTCTTCAAACTGTGAAACTGATGTTCTTCATTGACTACATATATATATGTGAGTTTTCAATGTCCTCAAAAACATTCACTTATAGATAATTCTTCAAGTTGATTTTCATCTAAGTGAATGTGATCGGACCCGTTCCCCCTCTATGCTAAACTCAACCTAGTTTTTTTCTCAAATTCTTGATATGCGTTCTACTTTGAAACTCGTTCAAAGTCTTCATCGTGTCCTTGAGATCTAAAGAATTTGCGAACGGAAACTTTGACATTTTTACCATCAAAATTTTCGGCGCTTCCCGCTCAAACCATTCCAATTCCCATGACTGGATAACCCACGATCCCCACTATCTCCACTACTCGGAACGTGTGTGACACATGTTGCATCGAGAGCAAGGGTCACGGGCAATCTGGTCCAAAATCTTCGGGCGGATTGGTTTTCACCTCCACTATAAATACCCCTTCCCTTTCACTGTGCTCGAGTTACTCCTCACTCCCACTCTCTCCCGAGCTCAAACCTAGCGCCGTCGCTAAAATCATCGTCGCCAGTGTGGAAGAGCTTCACTGCCTCGACCTCACCATCGCCGTACTCGCATCGACGGTAGAAGTCTTTACCCTGCCACCATTGTAGTTGTCTCCCTCTACCAAGCTAGGGCGTGGGAGATCTGGATGGATGAACTTCCCCGATTTCATCTGACTGTTCATTGTGTTCTTCATCAGGGTAAATAAAATCTAATTTTACTCCCCTTGTTTGATATTCAAGTATTCCACAAAATCCTCAAAGGTGTTTATTCTTCACGAATCATATTCGAAAGCACCTTCCATGTTCATTCCCTTGTTTTTTTCCTAAGTTATGATTTTCTTCAAGATTCCCCAATTGTGTAGGTCCTCAAAGTTTGCACAACTCTAGAACCTAAGACAAGAACACTTAGTGCAATTCCTCAAGACATCTATGGTCAAAATTCCTCAACTTGATGTATTTTGAAAATTTCTGAGAACGCATATGACCTCTTCAAATTCCTCGCACCTATACTCTGTTCACACGTATAAAATGCCTGCTGATGAATCACTAGGTTCTCATCAACTTAAATCATTTGCAGCATTCCTTGAAGATAATTTGCACACTTCCTCAGAATCCTCAAAAGTTCAAAATCCTTAGCCGAAGAAAATGACCGATGGGAAAAAGGCACAGAAAGGTGGAAAGAAACCTGAAGTACAAACTGCATTTGAGATACCCGATGAACTGTATGAGGAATATTGCACTCCTGATGAATACACTCATGGCAAAGAAACCAAAAAGCAGCGAAAGATTCACATTCAGAAAATTGAGAGGAGATGGGTAGGGGAGTGGGAAGAATATCGCGATGTCACTCCAAAGTACATGAAGAAATACGTTGTTAAACTCCCTTGCAATAGACCACCCTTGGCTCGAGACCAAACTACTGATCCCACTAGTCTGAAAACTGGTGATGACTTTCCTCAAGAATGGGAAAGACAACAAGCCAAGCTGGCAAAGAAGGCAAAAGTGGTTGTGAGGAAATTCACTGAAGACTCTACTGTTGTTGCCTTTGCTGGAGCCTCTGCTAGTGCTCCGTAGAAATCTATTGTGAAGAAGTCTACTCTGAAGTCAAAGTCCTCAACTTCAAAGTCATCACTGCAGAATCCTCAAGCAAAGTCTTCAAAGGCCTCTGCAATGCCTTCAGTAGCTGCACAATCATTAGCTGCTGCCACAAAGTCCTCAACACCTATACATCTGGCAACATGTCAGAAGACTACAGGCTTGTCAATTGCTTCAGGGGTCTCTACAAGTTCCTCTGAACAAGCACAGTCTTCAAGAAGCCCTACTCTATTGAAGTTAAAGAGAACTGCTGGACACGGTCAAAGACCAAGTCCTCACACTAGCAAAGCTCTGGTGAATGTACCCTCAGGATCCGAGGCTGATGATGAGGCTGACGATGAAGAATTGGAAGAAATCATCAGAGGAAGTCAGCAAAGGGCTGCAATAGCCAAAAGCAGCTCTGTACTTCTCATGCTGGATCCAAAATATGATCCTCAATTTCATCGACGTATGGCATGAGGATCCCAACACTCCACTTTCCTCACTGAACCTACCTCTTGGTGTGGACCATGTCCTCACACACTTCATAGCTGAGAAAAATGGAAGAGAGATCAAGCTCAGAGAGCACAAAGGAGCAGGGCTAGAAAAGAAAAGTATCTCAGGAACAATGTGATGAATTTTACTCCCAATCAACTCATCATAGTTCAGACTGCGATTCGCTGCCTTACTAATGAAAAAGAAAAGTGTGATGCTGAATGGAAGGGCACCAAAGTAAGATTTGTTAGGGCAGCCCAAGCTGCAGTTAAGCACCATAACAAGTGTTGGAAATATGCCCTAGAGGCAATAAATAAAGTGTTTATTATTATATTTCCTTGTTCATGATAATTGTTTATTATCCATGCTAGAATTGTATTAATTGGAAACATGGATACATGTGTGGATACATAGACAAACACAATGTCCCTAGTATGCCTCTAGTGAACTAGCTCGTTGATCGAAAGATGGTTAAGGTTTCCTAGCCATGGACATGAGATGTCATTTGATAACGGGAGCACATCATTAGGAGGATGATGTGATGGACAAGACCCAAACTACGAATGTAGCTTATGACCGTGTCAGTTTATTGCTACTATTTTCTGCATGTCAAGTATATGTTCCTATGACCATGAGATCATGCAACTCACGGACATCGGAGGAGTGCCTTGTGTGTATCAAACATCGCAACGTAACTGGGTGACTATAAAGGTGCTCTACAGGTGTCTCCGAGGGTGTCTGTTGAGTTGGCATGGATCAATACTGGGATTTGTTACTCCGTGTGACGGAGAGTTATCTCAGGGCCCACTCGGTAATACAACATCACAATAAGCCTTGCAAGCAATGTGACTAAGTGTTAGTTACGGGATCTTGTATTATGGAACGAGTAAAGAGACTTGCCAGTAACGAGGTTGAACTAGGTATGGAGATACCAACGATCGAATCTCGGGCAAGTAACATACCGATGAACAAAGGGAACATCATACGGGATTAATTGAATCCTTGACATAGAGGTTCAACCGATAAATATCTTCGTAGAATATGTAGGAACCAATGTGGACATCCAAGTCCCGCTATTGGTTATTGACCGTAGAGGTGTCTCGGTCATGTCTACATAGTTCTCAAACCCGCAGGGTCTGCACACTTATGGTTTTGGTGACGTTTCGGTAGTATAGAGTTATGTATGGTGGTGACCAAAGTTTTGTTCGGAGTCCCAGATGAGATCCCAAAAGTCATGAGGAGCTCCGTAATGGTCCGGAGGTAAACATTCATATATAGGAAGTCCTGTTTTGGTCGCCGGAAAAGTTTTGGGCTCATCGGTAGTGTACCGGGAGAGCTGGTAGTGTAGCGGGAGGCCTCCGGGAGGAGTATTTCGTGTTGGGAGACGTAGTAGTAAATCAAAATTTTCCTATGTGTCACCAAGATCTATCTATGGAGAAACCAGAAAACGAGCGAGGAGAGATTGGATCTTCATACCTTTGAAGATCGCTAAGCGGAAGCGTTGCTAGAACGCGGTTGATGGAGTCGTACTCGCAGCGATTCAGATCGCGGTAGATCCGATCAAGTGCCGAACGGACAGCACCTCCGCGTTCAACACACGTGCAGCCCGGTGACGTCTCCTACGCCTTGATCCAGCAAGGAGGGAGGAGAGGTTGAGGGAGAGCTCCGGCAGCACGACGGCGTGGTGACGGTGGAGCTGCGTGGTACTCCGATAGAGCTTCGCTAAGCACTACGGAGAAACGAGGAGAGGGAGGAGTAGGGCTGCACGAGGGAGGAGATGAACTCGTCGTTGTTGTGCAGCCCCAAATACCTCCACTATATATAGGGGGAGGGGAGGAGAGGTGCTGCGCCCTAGGGTTCCACCCTAGGGGCTGGCGGCAGCCGCCAGATGGCATCTGGCCGGCGGCCAGGTCAGGGAAAGGAGGAGGCGCCCTAGGGTGGGCCTTAAGGCCCATCTAAGCCTAGGGTTTGCCCCCTCCACCCTTGCTGCGCCTTGGGCTGGGGTGGGAGGCGCACCATCCCACCTAGGGGCTGGATCCCTCCCACTCTTGGCCCATGGAACCTTCCGGGGCAGGTGGGCCCACTTGGTGGACCCCCGGAACCCTTCCTGTGGTCCCGGTACACTACCGGAGACACCCGGAACACTTCCGGTAACCAAAACCTCACTTACTATATATCAATCTTCGTCTCCGGACCATTCGGGGACTCCTCGTGACATCCGGGATCTCATCCGGGACTCCGAACAACCTTCGGTAACCACGTACACCATTTCCCTATAACCCTAGCGTCATCGAACCTTAAGTGTGTAGACCCTACGGGTTCGGGAGACACGTAGACATGACCGAGACACCTCTCCAGTCAATAACCAACAGCGGGATCTGGATACCCATGTTGGCTCCCACGTACTCCACGATGATCTCATCGGATGAACCACAATGTCAAGGATTCAATCAATCCCGTATACAATTCCCTTTGTCTATCGGTACGGTACTTGCCCGAGATTCGATCGTCGGTATCCCCATACCTTGTTCAATCTCGTTACCGGAAGGTCTCTTTACTCGTTCCGTAATACATCATCCCGTGACTAACTCCTTAGTCACATTGAGCTCATAATGATGATGTCTTACCGAGTGGGCCCAGAGATACCTCTCCGTCACACGGAGTGACAAATCCCAGTCTCGATTCGTGTCAACCCAACAGACACTTTCGGAGATACCCGTAGCGTACCTTTATAGCCACCCAGTTACGTTGTGACGTTTGGCACACCAAAAGCATTCCTACGATATCCGGGAGTTACACAATCTCATGGTCTAAGGAAACGACACTTGACATTGAAAAGCTTTAGCAAACGAACTACACGATCTTGTGCTATGCTTAGGATTGGGTCTTATCGATCACATCATTCTCCTAATGATGTGATCCCGTTATCAACGACATCCAATGTCCATGGTCATGAAACCGTGACCATCTATTGATCAACGAGCTAGCCAACTAGAGGCTCACTAGGGACACGTTGTGGTCTATGTATTCACACATGTATTATGGTTTCCGGTTAACACAATTATAGCATGAATAACAGACAATTATCATGAACTAGGAAATACAATAATAACCATTTTATTATTGCCTCTAGGGCATATTTCCAACATTTCGACCCAAGAGGCTACATGGGCTGTGGGAGAGTGGAAACCAGCCCTTAGTGGGCTGGTGGAACAACCACAAGAGGCCCATGCGGCTGGAAGAAAAGAGTCCTAAGAGAAAAAGTGGAAAAAGGCAAAAAAAAGAGGGTGAATCCTAGTCCTACTAGGATTGGAGGTGGACTCCACCTCCACCCTTGGTTCGGATGAAGCCCTTGGCTTAGGAAGCCAAGGCTGCCTCCTCTCCTCTCTTCCTCCTATATATACTGGTGGTATTGAGGGTTTTTGCACTAGTTTTTCAGCCACGTGCTACCCGATCCTCTAGTGCATAGTTTCTCCTCTAGATCGGATTTCTGCAGTGCTTAGGCGAAGCCCTACTGGAATTGCTCCACCACCATCGCCGGAGCGCCATCACGCTACCGAAGAACTCTTCTTCCTCTCCACTCCTTCTTGCTGGATCAAGACGGTGGAGATTGTCATCAAGCTGTACGTGTGCTGAACGCGGAGGTGTCGTCCGTTCGGCACTAGACCGGAAGGATCATGATCAAGTTCATGGGACAGATCGTGATCAAGTTTGTGGGACGGATCGTGATCAAATCGCGGGACGGATCGTGATTGGATCGTGGGATGGATCGTGATTGGATCGCGGGATGCACGGCGATCTGGATTGCGAACACGTTCGACTACACCAACCGCGTTTCTTAACGCTTCCCGCTTAGCGATCTACAAGGGTATGTAGATCCACTCTCCCTCTCGTAGATGCTCATCACCATGGATAGATCTACGTGTGCGTAGGATTTTTTTTGTTTCCAATGCAACGTTCCCCAACAGTGGCATCATGAGCTAGGTCTATGTGTAGATGAGATCTCGGGTAGAACACAAAAGGTTTGTGGGCATTGATGGTTAGATTGCTTCCTCCCATGGTCGTATTTTGGTTCAGCGGTATTGTGAGATGAAGCGACCCAGACAAACATTACTCGTACTCTTACGAGAGATCGGTTCCCTCGATGCAACTTGTTGCCTACATGGCTTGCGGGTGGTAGTTTCTCTCACTTTAGTTGGATCGGATTCGACAAAGGCGGTCCTTGAGAAGGTTGAAAAGAAAATTATGTATCACCGTTGTGGTTTATGCGTAGTGAGAATCGTTCTTGCTAGAAACCCGTAGCAGCCACATAAAACATGCAACAACAATTAGAGGACGTCTAACTTGTTTTTGCAGGGTATGTTGTGATGTGATATGGCCAATTACATGATGTGATATATGTGATGTATAGAATTTCACGACTTGCATGTCGATGAGTACGGCAACCGGCAGGAGTCATAGGGTTGTCTTTAATTATTGTATGACCTGTGTGTCAATCATTAAACGCTATGTAATGCTTTACTTTATCGCTAAACAGTAGCAATAGTATTAGAAGCATGCAGGGCGTGACATCCCCGATGGCGACACGTTGATGGAGATCAAGATGATGGAGATCATGGTGTCGTGCCGGTGACGATGGAGATCATGCTGGTGCTTTTAAGATGGAGATCTAAAGCACAAGTTCATGGCCATATCCTGTCACTTATGAATTGCATGTGATGTTAATCCTTTTTATGCACCTTGTTTTGCTTAGTACGACGGTAGCATTATAAGGTGATCCCTCACTTAAATTTCAAGATAAATTGTGTTCTCCCCGAGTGTGCACCGTTGCGAAAGTTCGTCGCGTTGAGACACCACGTGATGATCGGGTGTGATAGACTCTACGTTCACATACAACGGGTGCAAGCCAGTGTTGCACGCGCAGAACACTCAGGTTAAACTTGATGAGCCTAGCATGTACAGACATGGCCTCGGAACACAAGAGACCGAAAGGTCGAACATGAGTCATATAGTAGATATGATCAACATAATGATGTTCACCATTGAAGCCACCTTAACTCACGTGATGATCGGACTTGAGTTGGTGCATTTGGATCATGTGACACTCAGATGACCTAAGGGCTGTCAATTTGAGTGGGAGCTTTAGTAATTTGATTAACTAAACTCATTATCTTGAACAATAGTCTAAGTGAACTTTGCATATTTATGTTGTAGATCAATGGCTCGCGCAGTAGCACCCCTGAATTTTAATGCGTTCCTAGAGAAAGCTAAGTTGAAAGATGATGGAAGTAACTTTGTTGACTGAGACCGTAATCTAAGGATTATCCTCACGGCTTCCCAGAAATCATATGTCCTTGATGCACCGCTTGGTGACCAACCAGAAGACATGACCTCTGAAGACGTTAAGAACGTTTGGGAGGCACGTACTGGAGATTACTCAATAGTTCAGTGTGCAATATTGTATGGCTTAGAACCGGGACTTCAAAGACGTTTTGAACATCATGGAGCATATGAGATGTTCCAGGAGTTGAAGTTTATCTTTCAGAAGAACGCCCAAATCGAGAGGTATGAAACCCCCGATAAGTTCTATGCTTGCAAGATGGAGGAGAACGGGTCTATCAGTGAACATATACTCAGAATGTCTGGGTATTCAACTTGTCTAGCGGAGTTGGGAATTGCCCTTCTGCCAGAGGCGATCACTGACAGAGTTCTTCAATCACTGCCACCTAGTTACAAGAGCTTTGTGATGAACTATAACATGCACAGGATGAACAAGTCAGTTGCCGAGCTGTTTGCGACGCTAAAAGTCACTGAGTCTGAAATCCAGTAAGAACATCAAGTGTTGATGGTCAATAAAACCACTAGTTTCAAGAAAAATGGCGAAGTCAAGGGCAAGGGCAAGAAGGGTAAAACCAAAAAGGATGGCAAAGAAGTTGCTACTCCTATAAAGAAGCCCAAGCATGGACCCAAGCCAGAAACTGAGTGCTTTCATTGCAAGGGAATTGGTCACTGGAAGCGGAACTGCCCCAAGTACCTGGCTGACAAGAAAGCGGCCAACGACAAACAAGGTATATATGATATACATGTTATTGATGTGTACCTTAATAGCTCTCGTAGTAGTGCCTGGGTATTTGATACCGGTTCGGTTGCTCACGTTTGCAACTCAAAGCAGGAACTACGGAATAAACGAAGGCTGGCAAAGGACGAAGTGACGATGCACATGGGAAATGGTTCCAAGGTTGATGTGATCGCCGTCGGCACGCTCTCTCTTCGATTACCATCGGGATTAGTGATGAACTTGAATAATTGTTATTTAGTGCCTGCGTTAAGCATGAACATTATATTTGGATCTTGTTTATTGCGAGACGGTTACTCATTTAGATAAGAGAATAAAGGTTGTTCTATTTATGAGTAATATCTTTTATGGTCATGCGCCCAATGTTAGGGGTTTATTCATATTGAATCTTGATAGTGATGACACACATGTTCATAACATTGATGCCAAAAGATGTAGAGTTGATAATGATAGTACCACTTTCTTGTGGCACTGCCGTTTAGGTCATATTGGTGGAAAATGCATGAGGAAGCTCCATGCTGATGGACTTTTGGAGTCACTTGATTTTGAATCACTTGACACATGTGAACCATGCCTCATGGGCAAGATGACTAAAACGCCGTTCTCTGGAACAATGGAACGGGCGAGTGACTTATTGGAAATCATACATACTGATGTGTGCGGTCCAATGAATGTTACAGCATGTGGTGGATATCGTTAATTTCTCACCTTCACTAATGACTTAAGTAGATATGGGTATATTTACTTAATGAAACACAAGTATGAAACGTTTGAAAAGTTCAAGCAATTTCAGAGTGAAGTTGAGAATCATCATAATAAGAAGATTAATTTCCTGCGATCTGATCAAGGAGGTGAATATCTGAGTTATAAGTTTG
This sequence comes from Hordeum marinum, assembly GCA_022496015.1. Classification (NCBI taxonomy): domain Eukaryota; kingdom Viridiplantae; phylum Streptophyta; class Magnoliopsida; order Poales; family Poaceae; genus Hordeum; species Hordeum marinum. Next base: position 106,217,269 of record CM039676.1, on the reverse strand, counting down.
GCAGTCACTTAAGACAATGTGGAATTGTTTCACAGTTGACACCGCCCGGAACACCACAGTGTAATGGTGTGTCCGAACGTCGTAATCGAACCTTATTAGATATGGTGCGTTCTATGATGTCTCTTGCTGATTTGCCACTATCGTTTTGGGGTTATGCATTAGAGACAACTGCATTCACTTTAAACAGGGCACCATCAAAATCCGTTGAGACGACTCCATATGAACTGCGGTTTGGCAAGAATCCAAAGTTGTCGTTTCTTCAAGTTTGGGGATGTGATGCTTATGTCAAAAAGCTTCAGCCTGAAAAGCTGGAACCCAAAGCGGAGAAATGCGTCTTCATAGGATACCCGAAAGAGACAATCGGGTATACCTTCTATCTCAGATCCGAAGGCAAAGTGTTTGTCGCTAAGAACGGAACATTTCTTGAGAAAGAGTTTCTCTCGAAAGAATTGAGTGGGAGGAAAATAGATCTTGCTGAGGTTATTGAACCTTTACTTCAACCAGAAAGTAGCGCAGTGCAAAAAGATGTTTCTGTGGAACCTACGACGGTAGAACAGGAAGTTAATGATGATGATCATGAAGCTTCAGATCAAGCTGCTATTGAACCTCGTAGGTCGACAAGGCCGCGTACTACCCCTGAGTGGTATGGCAACCTTGTCTTGGAGGTCATGTTGTTGGACAACAATGAACCTATGAGCTATGGAGGAGCAGTGATGGGCCCGGATTCCGAGAAATGGTTAGAGGCCATGAAATCCGAGATGGGATCCATGTATGAAAACAAAGTATGGACTTTGGAAGTATTACCTGAAGGGCGGCCATTCAGAACAAATGGATGTTTAAGAAGAAGACAGACGCGGACGGTAATGTCACCGTCTATAAAGCTCGACTTGTGGCAAAGGGTTTTTCACAAGTTCAAGGAATGAGACTTTCTTACCCGTAGCGATGCTTAAGTCTGTCAAAATCATGTTAGCAATAGATGCTTATTTCGACTATGAAATTTGGCAGATGGATGTCAAAACGGAGTTCCTCAATGGTTTCCTTGAGGAAGAGTTGTATATTATGCAACCCGAAGGTTTTGTCAATCCAGAGAATGTTGACAAAGTTTGCAAACTCCAGCGATCCATTTATGGACTGGTGCAAGCATCTCGGAGTTGGAATAAGCGCTTTGATGAGGTGATCAAAGCGTTTGAGTTTATACAAGTTTACGGAGAAGCTTGTATTTACAAGAAAGTGAGTGGGAGCTCTATAGCGTTTCTAGTATTATATGTGGATGACATATTGCTGATTGGAAACAATATAGAAATGCTGGAAAGCATGAAGGAATATTTGAACAAGAGTTTTTCAATGAAGGACCTAGGAGAAGCTGCTTTCATATTAGGCATTAAGATCTATAGAGATAGATCGAGACGCTTAATAGCACTTTCACAGAGCATATACCTTGATAAAGTTTTGAAGAAGTTCAAAATGGATCGGTCCAAGAAGGGGTTCTTGCCTGTGTTACAAGGTGTGAAGTTGAGTAAGAATCAATGCCCAATAACTGCAGAAGATAGAGAAAAGATGAGTGTCATCCCCTATGCATCAGCCATAGGCTCTATCATGTATGCAATGCTATGCACAAGACCCGATGTTAGCCTTGCCATAAGTATGGCCGGAAGGTTTCAAAGTGATCCTGGAATGGAGCACTGGCAAGCGGTCAAGAATATCCTTAAGTACCTGAAAAGGACGAAGGAAATGTTTCTTGTTTATGGAGGTGATGAAGAGCTCATCGTAAAGGGTTACGTCGATGCAAGCTTTGACACTGATCCGGAGGACTCTAAGTCGCAAACCGGATATGTATTTATGCGGAGCGGTAAGCTGGTGCAGTTCCAAGCAAAGTGTGGTAGCTGATTCTATGTGCGAAGCGGAATACATCGCAGCCTCCGAGGCGGCAAAGGAAGGTGTCTGGATGAAGCAGTTCATGACAGATCTTGGAGTAGTGCCCAGTGCACTAAATCCAATGAGCTTGTTCTGTGAGAACACCGGTGCCATTTCTCTAGCCAAGGAACCAAGGTTTCACAAGAGGACTAGACATATAAAGCGACGCTTCAACTCCATCCGATATTACATAGAGGAGAAGGACATAAATATTTGCAAAGTGCACATGGATCTGAATGTTGCAGACCCATTGACTAAACCTCTTCCAAGAGCTAAACATGATCAACACCAGAACTACATGGGTGTTCAATTCATTACAATGTAAATCACATAGTGATGTGAGCTAGATTATTGACTCTAGTGCAAGTGGGAGACTGTTGGAAATATGCCCTAGAGGCAATAAATAAAGTGTTTATTATTATATTTCCTTGTTCATGATAATTGTTTATTATCCATGCTAGAATTGTATTAATTGGAAACATGGATACATGTGTGGATACATAGACAAACACAATGTCCCTAGTATGCCTCTAGTGAACTAGCTCGTTGATTGAAAGATGGTTAAGGTTTCCTAGCCATGGACATGATATGTCATTTGATAATGGGAGCACATCATTAGGAGAATGATATGATGGACAAGACCCAAACTACGAACGTAGCTTATGATCGTGTCAGTTTATTGCTACTATTTTCTACATGTCAAGTATATGTTCCTATGACCATGAGATCATGCAACTCACGGACATCGGAGGAGTGCCTTGTGTGTATCAAACGTCGCAATGTAACTGGGTGACTATAAAGGTGCTCTACAGGTGTCTCCGAGGGTGTCTGTTGAGTTGGCATGGATCAGTACAGGGATTTGTTACTCCGTGTGACGGAGAGGTATCTCAGGGCCCACTCGGTAATACAACATAAAAATAAGCCTTGCAAGCAATGTGACTAAGTGTTAGTTACGGGATCTTGTATTACAGAACGAGTAAAGAGACTTTCCAATAACGAGGTTGAACTAGGTATGGAGATACCGACGATCGAATCTCGGGCAATTAACATACCGAAGAACAAAGGGAACATCATACGAGATTAATTGAATCCTTGACATAGAGGTTCAACCGATAAAGATCTTTGTAGAATATGTAGGAAACAATGTGGACATCTAGGTCCCGCCATTGGTTATTGACCATAGAGGTGTCTCGGTCATGTCTACATAGTTCTCGAACCCGCAGGGTCTACACACTTAAGGTTTTGGTAATGTTTCGGTAGTATAGAGTTATGTATGGTGGTGACCGAAGTTTTGTTCGGAGTCCCAGATGAGATCCCGGACGTCACGAGGAGCTCCGGAATGGCCCGGAGGTATATATTCATATATAGGAAGTCCTGTTTTGGTCGCCGGAAAAGTTTCGGGCTCATCGGTAGTGTACCGGGAGAGCTGGTAGTGTACTGGGAGGCCTCCGAGGGGAGTATTTCGACCCAAGAGGCTACATGGGCTGTGGGAGAGTGGAAATCAGCCCTTAGTGGGCTGGTGGAACAACCACAAGAGGCCCATGCGGCTGGAAGAAAAGAGTCCTAAGAGAAAAAGTGGAAAAAGGTAAAAAAGAGGGTGAATCCTAGTCGTACTAGGATTGGAGGTGGACTCCACCTCCACCCTTGGTTCGGCCGAAGCCCTTGGCTTAGGAAGCCAAGGCTGCCTCCTCTCCTCTATTCCTCCTATATGTACTAGTGGTATTGAGGGTTTTTGCACTAGTTTTTCAACCACGTGCTACCCGTTCCTCCAATGCATAGTTTCTCCTCTAGATCGGATTTCCGCAGTGCTTAGGCGAAGCCCTGCTAGAATTGCTCCACCACAATCGCCGGAGCACCGTCACGTTGCTGGAGAACTCTTATTACTCTCCACTCCTTCTTGCTGGATCAAGACGGTGGAGATCATCATCAAGCTGTACGTGTGCTGAATGCGGAGGTGCCGTCCGTTTGGCGCTAGATCGGAAGGATCGTGATCAAGTTCGTGGGACGGATCGTGATCAAGTTCGCGGGACGGATTGTGATGGGATCTTGGGACAGATCATGATTGGATCACGGGACGGATCGTGATTGGATCGCGGGACGCACGGCGATTTGGATCGCGAAGTCGTTTGACTACACCAACCGCGTTTCTTAACGCTTCCCGCTTAGCGATCGACAAGGGTATGTAGATCCACTCTCCCTCCCGTAGATGCTCATCACCATGGATAGATCTGCATGTGCGTAGGAAATTTTTTGTTTCCCATGCAACATTCCCCAACAATAAGAGGGTTTCAGCTCGATCACAAACTCAAATTCCTCAGGCTAAAGAATCTGCTCAGCCTACTGAAGAAACTGCTCCCGCAGCTGAAGAAATTCTAGCTGCTAAAGAACCTGTCAGGGCAACCTCCATTGTTGCGCCTGAAGAAATTGTCAGGACAGTTGAAACTTTTGCTGTACCTGATGAAAGTGAGACCACAAGGGTGACTGCATTAGTCATGCCTTAAGAAAATGGTCCTACTTCACCCTCTACAGTAACTGCAAAATTGTCAAGGGTGAAGAACATCAACCTTCCTTCTGCATCAGAAGTGAAGAAACTAAGGCTGTGGAGAAGAAGGCTGCATAGAAGAGAAAGGCATCAACTTCAGATTCCTCAGCAGTGAAGAAATTGAAGACACAACCAAGTTCTTCAACTGAGCCAATTGATGCAACTCCCATAACCTCCGTGCCAGCCTATGAAGTAGTACAATTTGGTGTTGACTATGTCATCCCAAATGATGATCAAGAAGAAAGGGATCAGTCTGCTTCTACCTCAGTGCAGATGGATGAAGAAATTGAAGTGGAAGAAAATGCTTCAACTCCACTGGTATCATTGCCCCAAACTCAGTTGATAGCTGAAAAGGCCAGCGTTGAAGAAATGGAAGAGGACGTGGACATTGGAAACACAACACCTCTGATCAATGATGAATATTGGGAAGCTGCACACCCAAATTCACCAATGACCACTCCTCTGTCACAAATTCCTCAGTCTCCAACCCAGACTGAAGAAATTCATATAGGATCTGATGACTTGGCTGCAACTAACACTGAAGATATTCCAGCTGCATCAGCTGAGGAAGTTGTTGCTCCGACTGCCACTAAGGAAACGGCTGTGCAAATTCCTTAGTCTGAAGAAATTCCTCCAATGCCTAAGGAAATTGTGGGCAGCTTCAAGCCAAACCTTCAGGCGAAGCCTAAGATGCCATTCAAAGCCTCAAAGTGCACAAAATTCATCAAGACCAATTTCTTCAACGAGCACATCTTCTTTAGTGGACCAAATCTTTATGACTCTGCAAGAGCCGTTCGCACCAGATTCTGGACAACCATGTAGATGAACTACTATGCATCAGTGTTGTTTGACAAGAAGAAAGTCTTCGAGCATCATCAAATTCCTCATGCGGATATGGAAACTATCTCGTCCTTCACACCGGTGCTCGCAGTTCTTCATGATGCTGGAATTCTTCCATTCTATGTGGACATCTGTGATTGGAATGAAGAGCCGATTCTTCAATTTTATGCCACCTTGCACATCACAGGTGATGCATCTAATATCAACTCTTGGGTCTTGGACTGGATGACTGGATCTACTCACTACACTGCACCAGTCTCTGAATTGCTTCAATCAGTCCCAATTCCAATTCCTTCAGAAGGAGCAAGATGCCTATTTGATGAACCTGCTCTGCCCAACCACATGATGCAAGTGTTGATGAAGCCTTTGGCTCCTAGAAAACCTCAAAGGACTACCTTCCTTGTGAAGGATTTTCTCTATGTGCCCAGGATAGTCTATCGCATTCTAACCCTAAACCCTGAGTCCTTAGAAGGTCCACAACTCTGAAGAAGAAGAAGTGGAGGGAATCATGAAGAACATGCTATTAAACATCATTCATGGGATTCCCATCAACTACCACGATTTATTCATGAGGACTTTGGCCAATGCAGCATTAGCCCCATTTGAATTGAACGCTTATGCTCCCTGGATCATGAAATTCATCAGATCAAGGTCTTCAATTCCCTTCAAGGCTGACTTTCAGAATCACTTCGGCTTTGTGCCTCCTATTGAAGCCCTCAAGCACACATTTTCTTCAATTGAATGAAAAGGAAAAGCTATCATTGATGAAGGTACTCATCCATTGGATGGTCAGTTTCGCAAAGCTGCATCTTACTCCACCAATGATGATACTCCTACCCAAGACTCTACTGCAAAAGCCTCATAACAAAAGCCTCGAGAGTCTGCCCCTCATGTGATGACTGATCGCGAGCTTCTTATAAGTCTTCATCAGAAGGTTGATCACAATCACCAGTGGGTCAAGCATCAGTTTGCTTCAATTCTTCAGAACATGACTGTGACACAGAACTTTGTGAGGAAAAATCACTACTATGTGGATGAAATCCTTGAATGCACCTGGCCATTCTCGCACATCTAAAAACTCCCGAGGAACTCAAGGACATGTTCTTTTAGTAGAACTTTGACTGGTCTCATCCTCCTTAGAAGAAATTCAAGAAATTTCAAGTTCCTCAGCTAGTTACAAGTTCATATTCTTCATCGCGCGAGGCAGATGAAGCTAAGGATATTGACAACACTGTTGCGGGCCTTGCATCGACAAACGACCTCGACAACGCTGGCACTCCTCCATCACCTTCAAGATGAAATTCTTCAAGGGGCGTTAGTCCTCATTTTTTCGCCCCTTTTGGTCTTCGATGACAAAGGGGGATAAAATTTGAGTTAGTCTTCAAGCGAGTCTCTATATATGAGTTGTTTTTGTTTAAGTTACAACTCTCGCTCTTCTGAAGCTTTTGTTGGTTGAGATGTAAACTTAAGTTCGATGGTGGTCAGACTCTTTTGAACTACTTTATGCATGCTTATTTCCTCAAGTACCTTAATGCATGCATGCTGAATTTCGTCAGACACCATTTTCATAATGCATTTCAAATTCTTCATATCATATGTTAAATGAGTGTATGAATTACAGGATATAGGGGAAGTTCTCCATGTTTTAACCTGCCATGTGCATTTGCAGTCCAAAGCAAATTCCTCAAATATGCACATCTTCAGGGGGAGTTCTTCTATATCTTGCAAACAAATTCCTCAAACTCAGTACTTACACTTCATATGTTTATCCCCGTTGAAAATTTAACCTATTTGTCATCAATCACCAAAAAGGGGGACATTGTATGTAGCGACCTGACCTGGAAAGGTCAAGCCTCTGTGTGTGTCATGTGCCATCCCTGGATCAGTATGCTGAAACACACAGTACATCAATGTATATATCAAAGTGCAATCACATGTATTTAACATACAACTGATATATACCTTAAAATCTCAGCGGAAACAGTCAACAAGAGTGGAGTCCCAATAAACACCAACGGCAGGTTGAGTGTAGACCGTAACCCTGAATCGTATCTCTTACTCGTCAAAGAAGAGTATCTGCAACATGAGATGTTGCAGTCGTGTAGGTCAGCATTTTGAATATGCCGGCAAGTCACAAAAGAGGGGGTGAAAAATAATCATCTATACTATATGCATATATGGCAGGTGGGGCTATAAGTTCAAGTTTTCTGTAAAGCAAATTTTTCCTACAACAAGAGAGGGCAAAACAGAAGTTACTACTACGATGTTGGTTGATTAATGAGATGGTTCCACCAACCAATTCTCATACCCAAGTTGTCATTAATACCCACATCATTATAATTCTTTGTGTTGAGAGTTCCAAATAGTTTCAGTTCCTTTGGCTCAAGTTGTCCATGACCCTGGACACGGGTAATCGATTCGGTTTGAGTACTCTGCAGAGTTTTGCACACGTTCCCCATAAGATTTGATCGCCTCTGTTGGATTCGTTGCACTTCAGGGTGTTTGAGGAACGGATGATCAAAACATGGTCTTCTAACGGGTTCCTCTGAGACTCTGTCGGTGCCCATCCTTTCCTACCGTTCTTCTACATCTCGTAGCACCGCCTGTCCAGGGTCACCACAATATCCACCCAAGCCAGAGCCCATAATGGCTTGTGGTTGTGCAAGTAAGCCTTGGGTCTTGAAGCATCCATCCATCTCTTTGTTCCTGGGTGGACCTTTCCGCGTGAATACTGGTACTTCTCCAGCAAAACCTAGGCTAACCACTGGGTTCTCCAAGGCGTCGTTCAACCATCATCCACCCAGAGGTATGTTGAAAACTTGGAGTCTTGAAGTCTTGATCATCATGTAGGTCTTGTAATTATTATCTCACAACTCTCATGAATCACACAACCAACCCCGTCTACTAATAGCATAGCAAAATTAAATCAACGTTTCCCGGGGCCAAAGTGTCAAAGGGGTTGAGGGGTGCCTACCACATGATACTACATCAAGTAACCAAATTTCCAAGTGCCTACTTTGCATGCAATGGGTGGAAGGTTGAACTAATGCAACTTGAAAAACATAGGTAATAACATGGTCAATGTGAACTTCCCTGGTAAGGTTGATGAAGATAGAATCGCTCTCAGAAATTTACTTGATAGACTATTCGTCACTCTCTGATAAAAATCTATATAATCAAACATTGCATTCATATGAGCAATCATACTAGCAATCAATTCTAACAATCAAAAAGTAACACAAAACCAAAAGCAACAAGGTTGTGATGAAGGAAATACTTAAGACAAACTCAAAACAACAAAGTTTCATCAACACAACTAAGGTTGGTTTTCTCTACAAATAAATCCTATTTTCAAAAGTAAAAACACAAAAACAAAGTAAAATATAAAAAAGTATTTCTTATAAATATTTTACTAGCAAAAGGATTACTTGTAAAGAACAACTAAGAACTAAGAGAACAATACTCTAAACAACATAAGTTTTTGTCTAACAAACTTAACAACAAGAAAAACAAATGAAATAATACAATAATAGAATATTTTTTATAAAACAACTAAGTTAACAGAAAGTAAAACTTATAAAACAATTTATAAATTTTTTTTCAAATAAGAAGTCAAACTAGCAATGAAATCAATTTGCAAGTTATTATGAAACTAGAATTGATTTCATGCTATAAAAATATAAATGACATAAAAATAAACTTGGCTGAAATACTACTGCTAACTAACAGAAAACAAATTAAAATGTGTCAACTAATAAAAATAAATTAAAACAATTTAAAACAAAAGAAGTAGAAATAAACCTAAAAAGAACAAAAACAGAATCTGTTTTGTTAAAAATACTAATTTAAATTACTCTAAAAATTCCCAAATTATTCCTACTGATAAATAAGATCACTAATGACCAGTAGGAAAAAGAAACAACCAAAAATATATTTTTAGACTCAAAATATGCAGAAAATAAGATTTGAATAAAATCTGTTTGAATTCAATTTTAAATTACTAAAATATGGTCAAACTTTATATCTACAGAAACTAGATGAAATTTGTGAGATGTTGCAAAAATAATAGAATTAAAATAATTAAAAACATAAAAGATATGAATAAAACAAAATAGAACTAAATCTGTAAAAGAAACTAAAATAGAAAAAAAAGAAAAAAATTACTCTAACGGACAGGGGGTGACGTGGCAGTCCTTGACTGGCTGGAGGGTGCGAGTGTTCCAACGTTTTCGGGTGGATGGCCGACTCCTAATAGAAAACGTTTTGGCGTTTTATAATAAAACCTACGTTCAAGTCCTGGCCATTCATCTAGATCGAATGGAGGAGAGAGGGCTCCGGTGACTTACAGAGGAGGGGGGCTCCGGCGATGCTCCGGCGATGTCCAGGGCAGCGAGGTCGACGGGGATGGTGCTCTGGTGGTCCTCTGGTGACGGCGTCCGCACCAAGTGATGCGGATGAGCACATCGACTCCATTGGTAGCGTCAGCGGGGCTTGGGGGCGACGACGGCGACGACGGTGAGCTCGGAGGCGGCGGCGGTGCTCGGGTGTCGACGGGGAAGGGAGCTCCGGTGGGTCTAGAGCACGGGCGAGTGCACGGGGAGGTGCGGGCGAGGGTGGTGGAGCGGATGGTGTGCTCGGGTATCGAGGGGAGAGGCTAGGGCGAGCACGGGGTCAGCAATGGCGTGGCGGTCGTGGGTAACTCCGGCAAGGAATAGCCGCGAGAGGAGAGGGTCGGGGTCAGGTTTTTAGGGCAGAACAGGTCGAGGAGGGGCTGGGGTTTTATAGGCGGCCGCGTGGTCGTCCGAAAGGAAAGGGAGAGGGAGATCTGGTCAGTGATCTCGCCGGCGAGGTAAGGAAAGAGGGAGGGAGGAAGAAAAGGAAAGAGGCAACCGTGGGGAGATTCGGTTGGCGGTGGGGTCCATGCATCAGCAAGAGGGAGGGAAAGGAAAGAGGAGCGGGCGGCTGATCCGGAGGAGATTTGGATCTGGTGAGGGAATCCTGGGCCGGTTCTTTCCATTTGGGCCTCGGGTCGTTTCCTAATAAAGGAGATTTTCCTTTTATAAAATATTAGAGAAGGAAACTATCTTTTGGGCAATCAAAACTTTTCCAGAAAATAAAGTTTTACATACCAAAATGATCAGGGAAATAAATGAAATAGGATGAACATTTTTCCGGGGCCAAAATAAATACTCTAAAAAAATTTATTTTCAGAAAATGCCTAAATGGCTTTTAATTCCTTTTTGCAAATAATTTTCAAATAACCCCCTGGGTTTTACGGTTCAAATACATCACAAAAATACCCCTGTTTTGGATGGGCATATTACTCCTCTCAAGTTTTTGTCAAGGGGTTTGAATTCTTTCAAACTTGAAATTGGAAATCAAATATGAAAGGAACTCCATATCAGAAAATTTCAAATGTTTTCAAATTCACTCTTAAAATCTTTTTATATTGAAGAACTCATGTTATCTTCTCTCACTGATTTGAAATGGAATTGAATTTGAAATCAAACACGAAGGGGAAAGTCATTTTATTCCCTCTCATTCAAAAGTTTTCAAAAAGTTTCTAATTTCACTCAATTTCAATCACTCACTCAATCAAACAATCATTCTAATATTTATTATAACACTCCAAAATTTGGGATGTTACAAACCTACCACACTTAAAATGAATCTCGTCCTCGAGATTCGAAGAGGCTAGAAAGAAAAGGTTAGGATTTGGGGGTCTTCTAACAAATCCATTGACCAAGAAGGTGTGGGGTCTACCACACTTAAATGAGAGTTACTGGTCCCTGAAAATCATGGCAATCCTGTGGTGCATCTGTCTTTCCACATTCTTCATGATAGCTCCTTCGGTGACGCTCTTCCATTTAAATCAAAAAATCTTGTGTTCTCATAACAAATTGTATTTCCTCCGATACTGGGTCTTCTTAGCTGATAAGTCTCGCATTCATTCTAAGTAACTTATCGAAGATCTCATGGGGGTCTACCATTAGTGATTATCCTATAGTGAAATGGGTCTTGGCATTATTCCTCTCCGTAAAATTCCTACGTGTGACAACAACTGTCATGTACAAGGGGTTTTCATCATACCATTCTAAGGCTTAAACAAAAGCTTCAAAGAATGTCATCTCTCTACTATGGGTAAGTCACTCAGATTTACCATTCTGAATAGCAAGAGAAATGATAAGAGTAAGTCATCATGGTGATCAATCCATGCTGCACTGAAATCATTACGTTGTATAAGGTTCAATGAATCTCGTATTCTAACACTTGGGCTTACTCACAACCATTGCAGAAATTCCTCTTGTCAACGAACGAAGTGCGGATAAATTCATTGATTCTGCAAGCTGAACAAACATCTATCGTTCCTTCACAACTCTCAGGCTTTCGGATACTCCTAAGGAAGACGTTTGCTGATCCAATCACAACTTCTTGCTTCATGATCTTGGGGTAACCTTCATGAAACCATGAGATCCATCCTTGATATAGGTTCTATCCCTTGAATATGTTTTCCATTCCATTGGTCTGCTTACCAATAGAAGTTGTGGTTCATCATATTCAAATACAAGGTATAGTATTTCAGGTGTTGCCATCCTCATAGCTGGATATGTTTCCACATTCTCTTCACCTGTATTCACTTATCCAAACTCCTTAACAAAAATGGTACTTTCTTTATTCATTGGTCCCTGTGGTTAGTACCACACTTAAAATGAAATGTACACATGCCTGCATAGACCATGTTTTCTCAGATCCTCGAAAATGGTCAGTGATCTTTGTTCATGGAGTAACAACTCATATAATTCAACATAGGAGAATCATGACACCATAAATTCCATTGACTCATGAATTTATTACGAACTTTGAGACTTCCATTACATAACTTCAAAATGATAAGAGTGCTACCTATTACATTTATTACTTCCAAAATCCAAAACTCAAACTACTCATATTTAGCCTTCTTCTCCGGGCAGGTATAGGAGTAGTGTCCTGTCATGATGCACCGATGTCAAGTGATGTGGCTCAGATCCTTCCGTGTAGAAAACCATGGAGTCTTCTTCTTCTTGGGTTGGGTTCCTTTCCTAATGCTTGTCTCATAGCTCTTGCAAAAACAGTGTGGCCTCTCCAAGCTACAATGCAAACATCTGATGCCTCCGCTTACTTGGCCTTTCTTCTTGTCCAGGTTGATCATTTCTTCTATCTCCCAAGGATCATATTGCACTTCTTTTGTCGGGAAGTCTCCCAGATACTCGTTCGGACAATCCTGAGAGATATGTCCTTCTTCTCCACACGAATAACATGACTTGGTATCAATGTTTGGGTCTGGTATATCTCTCAACATCATGGGTTCTTCTAACCTTTCCCGAGGAATTCTTTCATTGCTTCCTTCTACTGCTTCATGACTTCTTGTACCTTGGGGTAGAGTTGACATTGTGTCGGATAGTGAGTGGTTCCTTCACACAAGAAACATGTCACCTGCCCAGTTGGGCATTCCTCAGCAGGGTGATTTTCTTCACAATGAGGGCATCCTTCCTTGTGTTCTTCCTGGGTGTGTCCTATCTCTCCACATATCTTGCATGCGCAAATCTTCTTCACATCTTTGTAACGGGGCTTCTAGGTGTTGGTGACAACATGAGGTTTTTGCAGAGTCATCTTGAATTCTTCCCAAGTGATTGATGCTTGCCTATCAAGAATATCTTCATGCATCTTCCACCAATGTGCAGCACCTTCTGCAAAGTACTAAAGAGCATACTAGACCATCTCGTTCCTTGCAACATGGTTACTCCTTAGGTGATCCTCCATGTCCTGAATCCATTCTTCTGTCTCTAACCGAGTCATCGATCCAAAATACACGAGTCCAGCTTCATTCATCATCTATTGGGTTCAAGGTTTTGGAATGAGATACGAGAGAGAGAAAAAGGAGGGGATACACACAATACAAACAATGGTTTTAAAAATAGAATTTTTTTGTGGCTGTCAAAAAAATACACACAAATGACACCTCACAAATCATCGAATCTAACGTGAGTATGCAACAGGGGTTTGGTCTTCTAGGGGGCATAAAATCTTTCAAACTCTTCATGGTCTTCAATTTCTTCACGTCCTTATAGTCTTCAATCTTTTGTAGCTCTTTCCATAGTGGTCAAAGGGACAAGGGTATTATCTAACTACTTGATAAAACTTAGAAGGAATAAGAAGTAATTTTTTTTGAGAATAAGGTTGGAGAGATATCCTGTCCTATGCGGTTTCCAGTTGTCTAGGGTCGCATCCTACAGTCAACATGTGCTCTGATACCATTTCTGTAGCGACCCGACCTGGAAAGGTCAAGCCTCTGTGTGTCCTGTGCCATCCCTGGATCAGTATGCTGGCACACACAGTACATCAATGTATATATCAAAGTGCAATCCCTTGTAATTAACGTACAACTGATATATACCTTAAAATCTCAGTGGAAACAGTCAACGGGAGTGGAGTCCCAATAAACACCAACGGCAGGTTGAGTGTAGACCGTAACCCTGAATCGTATCTCTTACTCGTCAAAGAAGAGTATCGGCAACATGAGACATTGCAGCCGTGTAGGTCAGCATTTTGAATATGCCGGCAAGTCACAAAAGAGGGGGGTGAAAAATAATCATCTATACTATATGCATATATGGCAGGTGGGGCTATAAGTTCAAGTTTTGCGTAAATAAAATATTTCCTACAACAAGAGAGGGCAAAACAGAAGTTATTACTACGATGTTGGTTGATTAATGAGATGGTTCCACCAACCAATTCTCATACCTAAGTTGTCATTAATACACACATCATTATAATTCTTTGTGTTGAGAGTTCCAGATAGTTTCAGTTCTTTTGGCTCAAGTTGTCCATCACCATGGACACGGCTAATCGATTAGGTTTGAGTACTCTGCAGGGTTTTGCACATGTTCCCCACAAGATTTGATCGCCTCCGTTGGATTCCTCGCACTTTAGGGTGTTTGAGGAACGAATGATCAAAACATGGTCTTCTAAGGGGTTCCTCTGAGACTCTGTCGGTGCCCATCCTTTCCTACCGTTCTTCTACATCTCGTAGCACTGCCTGTCCAGGGTCACCACAATATCCAACCAAGCCAGAGCCCATAATGGTTGTGGTTGTGCAGGTAAGCCTTGGGTCTTGAAGCATCCATCCATCTCTTTGTTCCTTGGTGGACCTTTCTGCGTGAATACTGACACTTCTCCAGCAACACCTAGGCTAACCACTGGCTTCTCCAGGGCGCCGTTCAACCATCATCCATCCAGAGGTATGTTGAAAACTTGGAGTCTTGAAGTCTTGATCATCATGTAGATCTTGTAATTATTATCTCACAACTCTCATGAATCACACAACCAACCCCGTCTACTAATAGCATAGCAAAATTAAATCAACGTTCCCCAGGGCCAAACTGGAAGAACAACTAAGAACTAAGAGAACAATACTCTAAACAACATAAGTTTTTGTCTAACAAACTTAACGACAAGAAAAACAAATGAAATAATACAATAAGAAAAAAACAAATTATAAAACAACTAAGTTAACAGAAATTAAAACTTATAAAACAATTTATAAAAATATTTTCAAATAAGAAGTCAAACTAGCAATGAAATCAATTTGCAAGTTATTATGAAACTAGAATTGTTTTCATGCTACAAAAATAATAAATGACATAAAAATAAACTTGGCTGAAATACTACTGCTAACTAACAGAAAACAAAGTAAAATGTGTCAACTAATAAAAATAAATTAAAACAATTTAAAACAAAAGAAGTAGAAATAAACCTAAAAAGAACTAAAGCATAATCTGTTTTGTTAAAAATACTAATTTAAATTATTCTAAAAATTCCCAAATTCTTCCTACTGATATATAAGATCACTAATGACTAGTACCAAAAAGAATTAACTAAAAATATATTTTTAGACTCAAAATATTCAGAAAATAATATTTGAATCAAATCTGTTTGAATTCAATTTTAAATTATTAAAATATGGTCAACCTTTATATCTACATAAACTAGATGAAATTTGGACATGATGCAAAAAGAATCAAATTAGAATAATTAAAAACATAAAAGATATGAATAAAACAAAACCAGAACTAAATCTCTAAAAGAAACTAAAAAAGAAAAAAAGAAAAAATTACTCTAACGGACAGGGGGTGACGTGGCAGTCTCTGATTGGCTGGAGGGTGTGAGTGTTCCAACGTTTTTGGGCGGATGGCCCACTCCTAACAGAAAACGTTTCGACGTTTTATAATAAAACCTACGTTCAAATCCTGGCCATTCATCTAGATCGGACGGAGGGGAGAGGGCTTCGATGACTTACAGAGGAGGGGGGCTCTGGCGATGCTCCTACGATGTCCGAGGCGGCAAGGTCGACGGGGGTGGTGCTCCGGTGGTCCTCCGGTGACGGCGTCAGCACCAAGTGATGCGGACGAGCACGGCGACTCCGTTGGTAGAGTCAGTGGGGCTCGGGGGCATCGATGGCGACGACGGTGAGCTCGGAGGCGGCGGTGGCGCTCGGGTGTTGAATGGGAAGGGAATTCCGGTGGGTCTGGAGCACGGGCGAGTGCACGGGGAGGTGCATGCGAGGGTGGTGGAGTGGATGGTGTGCTCGGGTAGCGAGGGGAGTGGCTAGGGCGAGCACGGGGTCGGCAATGGCGCGGCGGCCGTGGGTAACTCCGGCGAGCAATAGCCGTGAGAGGAGAGGGTCAGGGTCAGGGTTTTACGGCGGAACGGGTCGAGGAGGGGCTGGGGTTTTATAGGTGGCCTCGTGGTCGTCCGAAAGGAAAGGGAGAGGGAGATCCGGTCGGTGATCTCACCGGCGAGGTAAGGAAAGAGGGAGGAAGGAAGAAAAGGAAAGAGGCGACCGCGGGGATATTCGGTCGGCGGTGGGGTCCATGCATCAGCGAGAGGGAGGGAAAGGAAAGAGGAGCGGGTGGCCGATCCGGAGGAGATTCGGATCTGGCGAGGGAATCCTGGGCCGGTTCTTTCCATTTGGGCCTCGGGTCGTTTCCTAATAAAGAAGATGTTCCTTTTATAAAATATCAGAGAAGGAAACTAACTTTTGGGCAATCGAAACTTTTCCGAAATATAAAGTTTTATATACCAAAATGATCAGGGAAATAAATGCAATAGGATGAACATTTTTCCACGGCCAAAATAAATACTCTAATTTTTTTTATTTTCAGAAAATGCCTAAATGGGTTTTAATTCCTTTTTGCAAATAATTTTCAAATAACCCCTGGGTTTTAGGGTTCAAATACTTCACAAAAATATCCCTGTTTGGAGGGTCATATTACTCCTCTCAAGTTTTTGTCAAGGGATTTGAATTCTTTCAAACTTGAAATTGGAAATCAAATATGAAAGGAACTCCATATCAGAAAATTTCAAATGTTTTCAAATTCACTCTTCAAATGTTTTTCTATTGAAGAAGTCATGTTATCTTCTCTCACTAATTTGAAATGGAACTGAATTTGAAATCAAACACAAAGGGAAAGTCATTTTATTCCCTCTCATTCAAAAGTTTTCAAAAAGTTTCAAATTTCACTCAATTTCAATCACTCACTCAATCAAACAATCATTCTAATATTTATTATAACATTCCAAAATTTGGCATGTTACATTGTAAGTGCATCTAGTGCCCCTTAGTGATTTTGGTGTATTGAAGACTTATAGGTTAAGGAACTAAAGTGTTTGAGAGTGTACACATGCTCTATAAGTCGATGAGGAGTTTGATATATTCAGAGATTATCGACTCCTAAAAATGTATGTCTCCAACTGAAGACTTTGGTGAAGACTTTGTTGAAGACTTTGCTGAAGACTTTGGTATTCCCTGAAGATTTTCAAAATGAAGAAGTTAGTGTGACCTTGAAGATACGAACAAGGTCCATGAAGCGTATAGACTTTTGTTTTCATAGTTTCATTTCCTTTCTTTGAGTCATAGGAAACACCGTACTGTTAAAGGGGGCTGAGGTAATACTAAGGAAAATTATCAACTGATTCTCAACTCAAAAGCCTCAACCTATCCAATCCGTTGAGTGAAGCCTTTGGAAATCTCTTATGGTTCAGTCAAGTTCTTCAGTGACAGAGACGATGATCTTTTGGTCTCTGAGGAAATTGGTCTGACTGAGGAGTTAGGATTTCGCCAGTGCGAATTGCCTACATGTGTGGAATATGATAAGCTTGAGGACTTCCATAGTTCCAAATTATGACCGTTGATGTGCTTAGAACCAGCTGTCCCCAATCATCTTATCCACATAATGGTCATATCATTAGGGGCATTTATGTCTTATCATGTCAGGTTGCACTCTAGCTATAAATAGCCACCCCCACAACCACTAGTTGGTTGGTTGCTCCGAGAGAGAACTGAAACTTGTCATTTGAGAGCAACCCATCCTCTGAGGACTTTGAGAGAAAAATCATCAGTGAGGAAAAATCCAAATCCAAACCAACAAAACCAAAGTGATTGAGCATCATTGAAGAGATTTTTCCTGTGTGGAACCGATGCTTGTTACCTTTGAAGACTGTGTATCTTCCAAATGGTTAGATGTCATGGTCTAGTGCATCCTACAGTCAATTGGGGATTATGGAGTGACCTTGGTCTAGAGCATCCAATAGTCAATTGTGGATCACCGGGTGACCAGTTTGTGAGGGTTTTGGAAGTCTACCCTGAAGACTTACCACAAGTGTTGGGAGAGGACTTTGTGACCTTAGCTCCAGGAGAATACGGTAAGGACTGTGTGTCCTAGGATTATGTATCCTCTGGTTTAAATACAAGGCCGTTCCAAACCAGACGTACGACTGTCACGACAGTTGGAACTGGGTCATCAAACCATTGTATTCATCGAGCTATCTGGTTCTATCTCCTCAACCCTTCCATTTCCTCATATATTTGTTGATGAAATTGATCGTTACTGTTTGAAGAATTTGACTAAAGACTTTCTCAATTTCCTCACCTCAAATTCTTCAAGGTAGCTTGTTATTCACCTGCTTATCCTGTATCGCGCTACCTGTCATCTGTGCATGCTTTATTTTATCATAATGACTATGCTACTGCTGTTTTTCTCATGCACTTGAGTACTTATTCAGCTGCTAGTTATTCATCACATTTCAAATTCCTCAAGTTGAAATTCCTCAAGTGATGAATTTGTAAAAATCGCCTGTTCACCCCCTCTAGTCAATATAACACACTTTCAGTCCTGCTATTACGTTATCTGCTTTTGATGTTTTATATGCATTAATATGCTATTTTATATTATTTTTGGGCCTAACCTATTAATCTAGATCCTAGTGCCTGTTTCTGTGTTTTCCTTGTTTTTGAGTATTGCAGATATGGAATATTAAACGGAGTCCAAATGGAATAGAATATTCGCGATGATTTTTTCTGGAACAAAAGAGATCTACCAGGCTTGGAGTGCAAGTCAAGGCACTTGCCAGGAAGTCACAAGCCAGGGGGCATGGCCACCCCTTGGCCGCGCCTGGCAGGTTGTGACTCCCTGGCAGGAGTCCTAGCCCTGTTCTTCGTCCTATAAATACCCAAATATCCCCCAATACCAAAAGGAGCCACGCAAATACTTTTCTGCCGCCAGAACCCTCCGTTCCCGAGAGATCCAATCTTGGAGCCTTTTCTGGTAATCTGCCAGAGGGGGATTCTATCATCGAAGGCATCTACATCAACTGCATTGCCCCTCCGATGATGTGTGAGTAGTTTACCACAAACGTACGGGTCCATAGCTAGTAGCTAGATGGATTCTTCTCTCTTTGTGCTTGAATACCATGTTCTTCATGATCTTCATGCAGATCTATTCGATGCAATACTGTTTTGCGGTGTGTTTGTCGAGATCTGATGAATTGTGGGTTTATGTTCAGATTATCCATGAATATTATTTGGGTCTTTTCTGAATTCTTATATGCATGATTTCATATCTTTGCAAGTCCCTTCAAGTTATTGATTTGGTTTCTCCAACTAGATTGGTAATTCTTGCAATGGGAGAAGTGCTTAGTTTTGGGTTCAATGTTGCGGTGTCCTCACCCTGTGACAAAGTAGGAGTAGCGAGGCACATATTGTATTGTTGCCATCAATGGTAACAAGATGGGTTTTTCATCATATTATTTGAGTTTATCCCTCTACATCATGTTATCTTACCTAATGCGTTACTCTGTTCTTCATGAACTTAATACTCTAGATGCAGGTAGGAGTCGGTCAATGTGTGGAGTAATAGTAGTAGATGCAGAATCATTTCGGTCTACTTGACACAGACGTGATGCCTATATGCATAATCATTGCCTTGGATATCTTCATAACTATTCGCTTTTCTACGAATTGCTCGACAGTAATTTGTTCACCCACCGTGATACTTTCCTTCAGCAGAGAAGCCTCTAATGAAAACTATGGCCTCTGGGTCTACTTTCCATATTATATTTTCAGATCTATAAACAGAAAATACCTTGCTGCAATTTATTTACCTTTTTTACTTTTCACAATCTTTTACATCTAAATCTATTAGATCTAATCCTTGGAAATAACCGTGAAGGGATTAACAACCCCTTTATAGCATTGGGTGCAAGAGTTTTATTGTTTGTGTAGGTGCATCCATTGGTGACTTGCTTGTTCCTCCTACTGGATTGATACCTTGCTTCTCATAAACTGAGGGAAATACTTATCTACTTCGCTGCATCACCCTTTCCTCTTCGAGGGAAAACCAACGCACGCCAAGAGGTAGAAGTATCCCTTCGAGCGATACATGGGACTATTGAAGCGCTATTGTCGGAACCGATGTCATCCAAAGGCAAGCACCCTACAAGGTTATACCGCGGAGGAGGTGCTTGATTTTTGCATCGAATACATGAAACTTAGACCTATTGGCGTGCCCCTCTCTCGCCATGAGTGAAGGCTGGCTGGTAAGCCGGTCCTTGCTGGCAATAATACTCTTGCACCTAGAGATATGTATGATCAAGCCCATTTGACAGTACTGCTTAACAGACTGATACTCGATGCTTATGCTACAGAACACATGGAAGAGATACGAAAAAGCAACTTACCCAATGTGTTGTCACCAGCTGCCGAGACAACTGCACACAATAGGGACTATATAAGATGGTTGAAGGATCATTTGGCAAACGGACCCCAAGAAGACCTTGCAACGTGGTTGGCCAAAAGCCATCACCCACGGTTATGAAGTACCAAGTGTACGGCATAAATGGCAACACATTCTACATTGAGGAACGTGATGCTAAGACCTCGTATCAGAACAACTCTGTTCTAATAGAATGCCTAACTGTAGAGGAAGGTGATAAATATGTGTACTATGGAACCATTGAAGAGATTTGGGAGCTTTACTATGTGGAAATGAAGGTGGCATTACTCAAGTGCAGATGGGTCCCTCTTAATAGCATAAAGGTTGATGCTTACACATATGTTGACCGCACAGTTATGGCATATCACAAGGACCCATTTATTCTTTCCAGCGATGCTACCCAGATTTTCTTTGTGCCACACGTCTTGCTTACACACTCCCATTTAGTGATGTATGGGAAGAGGAGGGTACTAGGCATCGAGAATGTTGGTGATGAGGAGGAGTACAATCAATATGATGAGTTGTCACTTGAGGGACCACGCAACATAACAGAGGAGAAGCGTAAAATCATCAGAATTGCTAAGTTCATTAGGGGTCAACCTAATGATCGCGATCACAACATGTACCTAGGAATTGATTTAAAAAACTAGTCATTATGTCTACTGTACTGAATTGTTGCATGTACTGAATTGTGAGGGATGTGTACTGAGTTCGTTCTGTTATAAGTTTTGCATGTACTGTATTGCGAGGTATGCACGGCCTTGTGTTGATCTAGATTAATATGTTTTCACCTATAGCAATGAATTTGAAATATTCATAATAATTTACTTTATAGGTAGAATGCTTGGCTCATCTCACTCCAGTACGTACAAACTGAACATGCATAGTTTGGTTTACACATAAGATACGGTTCGTTAACTAGAATCGTGTGCTTTCTAAACCACAACCTATGAAACCTAGTGCACACAACGTGAGTCTTGCTTTGTGATTGGACAAAACCCAAACCACACAGATCGTGCATCTACACCATAGGATTCACCCAGATCGAACGCCGGTCCTTATACCTCTCGTCAACAATCGCTGTTGAAATTGGCATTTGATTTGTATGCATAAAAATGCCCCATAAAGGATAAAAAATGCTAAAAAATATCGAACGAGCCCAAAAATGTGCCAAAAAATCAAACCTGATGTATAATTATGATTGACTACCGTGGGATAAAACTTGGAGGAGAGGCGATGAAGACACCGTCGACTGGAGTTCGATTGACCACTTCTCCCCTTGGAACTATGATCCTTCTACTCAGATGCTATGGTTTCCAATTAGTGATCATTGTAGCTTGTGTCATATTTTACAAAAAAAATCCATGGTGCGTAGAGATCACACCATGATGACACACCAATTTTCGTGATTTTCTCAGTCCATCTGCATTTCCTGTAATTAAATTACTGACATTTATTTAGGTGGACACATCTCTCGTCCGAAATGCTTGAAAATTCTTCTCATTCGTTGCACAATGAAGAAAATCACGCAAAGTGACGCACAAATGTTTTGTAAGAGATTCTTCGCCACCATGCACACGTAATTCATGTTGTGATATTTTATTTATAAGAACTAATTAACATGGTAACTGTAAAAATATGACTTAAATATAGCAAACAAGACATGTAATCCACGAGAAGATCAATATTAGGAGTACGATGATGTTTGCATACAATGGAAAAAACCAAGGCGAAAGGATGAGATTGACACTGATTGGAGTCCGAAATGCCAACTCTACTTTTCGTTAACCAAGATCCTTTGTGCGAGACGCATTCGTTTTCAAAGGGCAGGCCATCACAACTTCTGCCAGACATTACCATCTTTCGCACAAGGTCTTCACATCATGCCACAGTGAGACACGCATTTCTATAATATTCATAATACATCTGCATTTCCTCCAATTAAATTACTAAAAAGCCCCATGTTGGTGGAAAAAATGTCTTCATATTAGCAAACAAGTCATGAAATGCGGCCTGAAATCAATACACGGGCTAACAGTTGATTGTCCGCGGATGAAAATAATTCGAGGCGAAATGATGGTGTCCCAAATTCATTCAAAAAGAAAATATGGCTGTTCTGCATGGACAAATAGCACATGGTTGGTTAACTAGAACCGTGTGCTTTCTAAACGACGACCTATGAAACCTAGTGCGTGCGAAGTGAGTCATGCTTTCTGACTGGACAAAATCCAAACCACACAGTTCATGCGCCTACACCATAGGATTCACCCAGATCGAACGACGGTCCTTATACCTCTCATCTACACACGATGTTGTTGTTGGGGAACGTTGCATGGGAAACAAAAAAATTCCTACGCACACGCAAGATCTATCCATGGTCATGAGCATCTACGAGAGGGAGAGTGAATCTACATACCCTTGTAGATCGCTAAGCGGGAAGCGTTAAGAAACGTGGTTGGTGTAGTCGAACGTCTTCGCGATCCAAATCGCCGAGCGTCCCGCGATCTCATCCCGATCCAACCTGTGAACTCATCATGATCCGTCCCGGGAACTCATCATGATCCGTTTCGTGATCTTGATCACGATCCATCCCGCGAACTCATCACGATCCGTCCCGCGAACTCGTCACGAACCGTCTCGAGATCTTGATCACGGTCCTTCCGATCTAGCGTCGAACGAACGGCACCTCCGCGGTCAGCACACGTGCAGCTTGATGACGATCTCCACCGTCTTGATCCAGAAGAGGAAGTGGAGAGGAAGAAGAGTTCACCGGCAGCGTGACGGTGCTCCGGCGATGGTGGTGGAGCAATTCCGGCACGGCTTCGCCTAAGCACTGCAGAACACCGATCTACAGGAGAAACTATGCACTAGAGGAACGGGTAGCACGTGGCTGAAAATTCTGTGACAAAACCCTAAAATCCTCTAGTATATATAGGAGGAGAGGAGGAGGAGTCTTGGCTGCCAAAAACCAGCCCTTGGGTCAACCAAAGTGGGGAGGAGAGGAGGACTCCTCCTCCAATCCTAGTAGGACTACGATTCCTCCTTTTTTTGGCCTTTTTCCACCTTTTTCCCTTTGGGCTTTTTCTCCTAGCCGCATGGGCCTTGTGTGGGACTTACACCAGCCCACAAAAGGCTGGTATTTACTCTCCCACAGCCCATGAAGCCTCTTGGGTCAAAATACCCCTCCCGGTGGTCTCCCGGTACACTACCGGCACTCCCGGTACACTACCGATGAGCCCGAAACTTTTCCTGGGACCAAACTAGGACTTCCTATATGTGAATCTTTACCTCCGGACCATTCTGGAGCTCCTCGTGACGTCCGGGATCTCATCCGGGACTCCAAACAACCTTCGGTCACCACCATGCATAACTCTATACTACCGAAATGTCACCAAACCTTAAGTATGCAGACCCTGCGGGTTCGAGAACTATGTAGACATGACCGAGACACCTCTACGGTCAATAACCAATGGCGGGACCTGGATGTCCACATTGGTTCCTACATATTCTACGAAGATCTTTATCGGTCGAACCTCTATGTCAAGGATTCAGTTAACCCCGTATGATGTTCCCTTTGTTCTTCGGTATGTTACTTGCCCGAGATTCGATCGTCCGTATCTCCATACCTAGTTCAACCTCGTTACCGGCAAGTCTCTTTACTCGTTCCGTAATACAAGATCCTGCAACTAAAAATTAGTCACAATGCTTGCAAGGCTCATTGTGATGTTGTATTACCGAGTGGGCCCCGAGATACCTCTCCGTCACACGGAGTAACAAATCCCAGTCTTGATCCATGCCAACTCAACAAACACCCTCGGAGCTACCTATAGAGCACCTTTATAGTCACCTAGTTACGTTGCGACGTTTGATACACACAAGGCACTCCTCCGATGTCCGTGAGTTGCATGATCTCATGGTCATAGGAACATATACTTGACATGCAGAAAACAGTAGCAATAAACTGACACGGTCATATGCTACGTTTGTAGTTTGGGTCTTGTCCATCACATCATTCTCCTAATGATGTGATCCCGTTATCAAATGACATCTCATGTCCATGGCTAGGAAACCTTAACCGTCTTTGATCAACGAGCTAGTCCATTAGAGGCATACTAGGGACATGGTTTTGTCTATGTATCAACACATGCATCTAAGTCTCCGATCAATACAATTTATAGCATGGATAATAAACGATTATCATGAACAAGGAAATATGATAATAACTAATTTATTATTGCCTCTAGGGCATATTTCCAACAGTCTCCCACTTGCACTAGAGTCAATAATCTAGTTCACATCACCATGTGATTCGCGTTGTTATGAATCTAACACCCAGTGAGTTCTAGGGCTCGATCATGCTTTGCATGTGAGAGAGGTCTTATAGTCAATGGGTCTGACATTCAGATCCGTGTGTACTTTGCAAATTTCTATGTCAAACCATAAACACTGCTACCACACTCCACTTGGTAATATTCCAAATCTGCTCCGCTATACGTATCCAGATTGCTACTACGAGTCATCCGGATTGGTGTTTAAAGCTTGCATCGACGTAACTCTTTACGACAACCTCTTTATCACCTCCATAATCGAGAAACATCTCCTTAGTCTTTTAGTTACTAAGGACAATCCTGACCGCCGTCCAGTGCTCCATTCCAGGATCACTTTGAAACCTACTGGCCATACTTATGGCAAGGCTGACATCGGGTCTTGTGCACAACATTGCATACATGATAGAGCCTATGGCTGAAGCATAGGTGATGACACTCATCTTTTCTCTATCTTCTGCAGTCACTGGGCATTGAGTTTTACTCAACTTTATACCTTACAAATCAGGCAAAAACTCTTTCTCTGACTAATCCATTTTGAACTCTTTCAAAATCTTGTCAAGGTATGTACTCATTGAAAGTCTCATCAAGTATCTTGATCTATCTATATAGATCTTGATGCTCAACAATTAGGTAGCTTTATCCAGGTCTTCCTTTGAAAAACTCTGTTCAAACAACCGTTTATGCTCTCCAGAAATTCTACATCATTTCCGATCAACAATATGTCAACCACATATGCTTACCAGAAACTCCATAGTGCTCCCACTCACTTCATTGTAAATACAAGTTTCTCATAAACTTTGTATAGACTCAAAACTTTGATCACCTCATCAAAGTGTATATTCCAACTCCGAGATGCTTGCTTCAGTTCATAGAAGAATCACTGAAGCTCACACACCTTTTAGCATCCTTAGGACTGACAAAACCTTATGGTTGCATCTCATACAACCTTTCCTTAAGGAAGGAAACGATGTTTTGGCATCCATCTGCCAGATTTGATAATTGAAAAATGCAGCAACTTCTAACATAATTCCAACAGACTTTAGCATTGCTACGAGTGAGAGAGTCCCATCGTAGTCAACTCCTTGAACTTGTCGAAAACTACTTTGCAACAAGTCGAGCTTTACAAATGGTAACATTTACCATCAGCGTCTGTCTTCATTTTAAAGATCCATTTGTAATTAACGACCTGCCATCCAACGAGCAAGTCCACCAAAGTCTATACTTGGTTTTCATACATGGATCCTTTCTCGGATTTCATGGCCTCTAACCATTTGTTGGTTTCCGGGCCCATCATCGCTTCTCCATAGTTTGTAGGCTCATCGTTGTCCAACAACATGACCTCCAAGACAGGGTTGTCGTACCGCTCAGTAGCAGTATACATCCTTGTCGCCCTAGGAGATTTGATAGTAACTTGATCCGAAGCTTCATGATCATCATCATTAACTTCCTCTTCAACTAATGTAGGCTTCACAAAAACAACTTCCTGCGCTGCGCTACTCTCTGGTTGAAGTAAAGGTTCAATAACCTCATCAAGCTCTAATTTCCTTGTAGGTCGATAGTAACTTGATCCGAAGCTTTCATGATCATCATCATTAACTTCCTCTTCAACTGACGTAGGCTTCACAAAAACATCTTTCTGTGCTGCGCTACTTTCTGGTTGAAGCAGAGGTTTCAACAACCTCATCAAGTTCTATCCTCCTCCCACTCAACTCTTTCAAGAGAAACCCTTTCTCGAGAAAGGACCCAGTTTTAGCCACAAACATTTTATGATTGGATCTGAGATAGAAGGTTCACCCAACTGTTCTTAGGGTATTCTATGAAGATGCATTTGTCCGCTTTGGGTTCGAGATCATTAGGTGAAAACTTTTTCCACACAAGCGTCATAGCCCCAAACATTAAGAAATGACAGCTTAGGTTTCTATCAAACCATAGTTCACACGGTGTCATCTCAACGGCTTTAGATGGTGCCCTATTTAAAGTGAATGTAGTTGTCTCTAATGCACAACCCCAAAATTATAGTAGCAAAATGATAAGAGACATCATAACATGCACCATATCCAATAGAGCATGACTATGACGTTCGGACATACCATCACACTATCGTATTCCAGGTGGCGTGTGTTGTGAAACAACTTTCACATTGTCTACAGTTGTATGCCAAACTCGTAACTCAGATATTCACCTCCACGATCATATCGCAGATACTTTGATCTTCTTGTCACGATGATCTTAAACTTCACTCTGAATTTGCTTGAACTTTTCAAACGATTCAGACTTGTGTTTCATTAATTAAATATACACTATATCTACTTAAATCATCAGTGAAGGTAAGAAAATAATGATATCCACTTCATGCTACAAGACTCACTGGATTGCATACATCAACATGTATCATTTCCAATGAATCACTTGCCTACTCCTGCCAACGGGTTTTTTAGTCATCTTGCCCAAGAGGCATGGTTCGCATGTCTCAACCGATTCGAAATCGAATGAGTCCAAAGATCCATTAGCATGGAGTTTCTTCATGCACTTTATTCAAATATGACATTTAGCGGCAGTGCCACAAGTATGTGGTACTATCATTATTAACTTTGTATCTTTTGACATCAATGTTATGAACATGTGTATTACTACGATCAACATTTCAACAAACCATTCTCACTGGGTGCATGACCATTGAAGGTATTATTCAGGTAAACAAAATAACCATTATTCTCTAACTTAAATGAATAACCGTATTGCAATAAACATGATCTAATCATGTTCATGCTCAACGCAAAACACCAAATAACATTTATTTAGGTCCGTCACTATTCCTGAAGGTAGAAAGAGCGTGCGATGTTGATATCATCAACCTTGGAAACATTTCCAACACACATCGTCACCTCACCCTTAGCTTAGTGCTCCGTTTATTCTGTAGCTTTTATTTCGAGTTACTAACATTTAGCAACCAAACCGGTATCCAATACCCAGGTTCTACTTGGAGTACTAGCAAGGTACACATAAATAACACATATGTCAAATATATTTCTGTCAACGTTGCCAGCCTTCTTATCTACCAAGTATTTAGGGTTGTTCCGCTTCAGCGACCTTTCTCCTCATAATTGAAGAAAATAGTCTCGGGTTTGGGTTCAACTTTGGGTTGCTTCACTGGAGAAGCAACTTACTTGCCATCCATGAAGATTCCCTCCTTGCCCTTGCCCTTCTCGAAACTAGTTGTTATACTAACCATCAACACTTGATGCTCCTTCTTGATTTCTACCTTCGCGGTGTCAAACATCATGAACAGCTCAGGGATCATTAATTCTATCCCAGGCATTCAATAGTTCATCACCAAGTTCTAGTAGCTTAGTGAAAGTGACTTGGAGAACTATATCAATCACTATCTTATCTAGAAGATGAACTCCCACTCGATTCAAGCGATTGTAGCACCCAGACAATCTGAGCACATGCTCAATGATTGAGCTATTCTCGTTCATCTTGCAGGCAAAGAATCTTGTTGGAGATCTCATATCTCGCAACACGGGCACGAGCCTGAGATCCTAATTTTAGCTCTTAGAACGTCTCATATGTTCCGTGACATTCAAAATGTTTCAAAGCCTCAATTCTAAGCCATAATGCATGACGCACTAAACTATCAAGTAGTCATCAGCACGTACCTGTCAGATGTTCACAACATCTACAGACGATGCTAGAGGGGTTGGCGCACCGAGCGGTGCATTAAGGACATAAGCCTTCTGTGCAGCAATGAGGACAATCCTCAGATCACGGATCCAATCCGCAATATTGCTACCATCATCTTTCAACTCTATTTCTCTAGGAACATATAAAAATTCAAGGGAGCTACAGCGCGAGCAAGTAATCTACAACATAATTTGCAAAGACACTACTGACTATGTTCATGATAATGAGTTCAATTAATCATATTACTTAAGAACTCTCACTCAAATTGACATCCCTCCGGTCATTCGAGTGGTACATGATCCAAATTCACCAACTCAAGTCCGATCATCACGTGAGTTGAGGTGGTTACAATGGTGAACATCATTATGTTGATCATATCTACTATATGACTCATGTTCGACCTTTCGGTCTCTTGTGTTCCGAGGCCTTGTCTGTACATGCTAGGCTCGTCAAGTTTACCCCGAGTGTTCCGCATGTGCAACACTGGCTTGCACCCGTTGTATGTGAACGTAGAGTCTATCACACCCGATCATCATGTGGTGTCTCAACACGACGAACTTTCACAACGGTGCACACTCGGGGAGAACACAATTCATCTTGAAATTTAAGTGAGGGATCACCTTATAATGCTACCGTCGTCCTAAGAAAAACAAGGTGCATAAAAGGATTAACATCACATGCAAATCACAAGTGACATGATATGGCCATGAACTTGTGCTTTTGATCTCCATCTTGAAAGCACCGGCATGATCTCCATCGTCACCGGCAAGACACCATGATCTCCATCATCTTGATCTCCATCAACGTGTCGCCATCGGGGTTGTCACGCCCACCATGCTTCTACTACTATTGCTACCGTTTAGCGATAAAGTAAAGCATTACATAACGCTTAATGATTGACACGCAGGTCATACAATAATTAAAGACAACCCTATGGCTCCTGCCGGTTGCCGTACTCATCGACATGCAATCCGTGATAATCTATACATAACATGATCATCTCATACATCACATACATCACATCATGTAATTGGCCATATCACATCACAACATACCCTGCAAAAACAAGTTAGATGTCCTCTAATTGTTGTTGCATGTTTTACGTGGATGCTACGGGTTTCTAGCAAGAACGATTCTCACCTACGCATAAACCACAACGGTGATACATAATTTGCTTTTCAACCTTCTCGAGGACCGCCTTTGTCGAATCCGATCCAACTAAAGTGAGAGAAACTGGCACCCGCAAGCCATCTATGCAACAAGTTGCGGTCGAGGGAACCGGTCTCTTGTAAGCATACAAGTAATGTTGGTCCGGGCCGCTTCATCTAACAATACCGCTGAACCAAAATCCGACCAAGGGAGGAAGCAATCTAAGCATCAACGCCCACAAACTCTTTGTGTTCTACTCGAGATCTCATCTACACATAGACTAGCTCTGATACCATTGTTGGGGAACGTTGCATGGGAAACAAAAAATTTCCTACGCACACGCAAGATATATCCATGGTGATGAGAATCTACGAGAGGGAGAGTGTATCTACATACCCTTGTAGATCGCTAAGAGGGAAGCGTTAAGAAACGAGATTGGTGTAGTCGAACGTCTTCGCGATCCAAATCGCCGAGCGTCCCGCGATCTCATCACGATCCATCCTGTGAACTCATCACGATCCGTCCTGCGAACTCATCATGATCCATTTTGTGATCTTGATCACGATCCGTCCCGCGAACTCATCACGATCCGTCCCGCGAACTCGTCACGATCCGTCCCGCGAACTCCTCACGATCCGTCCCGCGAACTCATCACGATCCGTCCCGTGAACTCATCACGATCCGTCCTGCGAACTCATCATGATCCATTTTGTGATCTTGATCACGATCCGTCCCGCGAACTCATCACGATCCGTCCCACGAACTCGTCACGAACCGTCTCGCGATCTTGATCACGGTCCTTCCGATCTAGCGTCGAACGGACGACACCTCCGCGTTCAGAACACGTGCAGCTTGATGACGATCTCCACCGTCTTGATCCAGCAAGAGGAAGTGGAGAGGAAGAAGAGTTCACCGGCAGCATGAGGGCGCTCCGGTAATGGTGGTGGAGCTATTCCGGCAGGGCTTCGCCTAAGCACTACAGAAAACCGATCTAGAGGAGAAACTATGCACTAGAGGAACGGGTAGCATGTGGCTGAAAATTCTGTGACAAAACCCTAAAATCCTCTAGTATATATAGGAAGAGAGGAGGAGGAGTCTTGGCTGCCAAAAAACCAGCCCTTGGGTCGACCAAAGTGGGGAGGAGAGGAGGACTCCTCGTCCAATCCTAGTAGGACTAGGATTTCTCCTTTTTTTGGCCTTTTTCCACCTTTTTCCCTTTGGGTTTTTTCTCCCAGCTTCATGGGCCTTGTGTGGGACTTCCACCAGCCCAAAAAAGGCTGGTAGTTACTCTCCCACAGCCCATGAAGCCTCTTGGGTCGAAATACCCCTCCCGGTGGTCTCCCGGTACACTACCGGCACTCCCGGTACACTACCGATGAGCCCGAAACTTTTCTGGGGACCAAACCGGGACTTCCTATATATGAATCTTTACCTCTGGACCATTCCGGAGCTCCTCGTGACGTTCGGGATCTCATCCGGGACTCCGAACAACCTTCGGTAACCACCATACATAACTCTATAGTACCGAAACGTCACCAAACCTTAAGTGTGCAGACCCTGCGGGTTCGAGAACTATGTAGACATGACCGAGACACCTCTACGGTCAATAACCAATGGCGGGACCTGGATGTCCACATTGGTTCCTACATATTCTACGAAGATCTTTATCGGTCGAACCTCTATGTCAAGGATTCAGTTAACCCCGTATGATGTTTCGTTTGTTCTTCGGTATGTTAGTTGCCCGAGATTCGATCGTCGGTATCTCCATACCTAGTTCAACCTCGTTACCGGCAAGTCTCTTTACTCATTCCATAATACAAGATCCCGCAACTAAAAATTAGTCACATTGCTTGCAAGGCTCATTGTGATGTTGTATTACCGAGTGGGCCCCGAGATACCTCTCCGTCACACGGAGTAACAAATCCCAGTCTTGATCCATGCCAACTCAACAGACACCCTCGGAGCTACCTGTAGAGCACCTTTATAGTCACCCAGTTACGTTGCGAAGTTTGATACACACAAGGCACTCCTCCGATGTCCGTCAGTTGCATGATCTCATGGTCATAGGAACATATACTTGACATGCAGAAAATAGTAGCAATAAACTGACACGATCATATGCTACGTTTGTAGTTTGGGTCTTGTCCATCACATCATTCTCCTAATGATGTGATCCCGTTATCAAATGACATCTCATGTCCATGGCTAGGAAACCTTATCCGTCTTTGATCAACGAGCTAGTCCATTAGAGGCATACTAGGGACATGGTTTTGTCTATGTATCCACACATGCATCTAAGTCTCCGATCAATACAATTTATAGCATGGATAATAAATGATTATCATGAAAAAGGAAATATGATAATAATTAATTTATTATTGCCTCTAGGGCATATTTCCAACAGTTGTAGTTGGGATTTGGTTTGTATGCAATAAATGCCCCGTAAATGCAAAAAATGGCTTAAATATAGCAAGCGAGCCTAGAAATGCACTAGAAAATAAATGCACTAGAAATGCACTAGAAATTTTTCCCATGGTACTCGAGACAAAATGATGAGGTCACGGCAACATTTCAAATTTTTCAGGTTTTCATTTCGAACAGATTTATGCTACTTGTGCACACGGATTACTATATGAAATCGTTTGCAAAGTTTTTTCCACGGGCGCAGGGCTCATCTGTCCGCGTATTCTACCCAAACTCCATCGACAACTAGCTCCCTCCCCTTCCGTCCCCTAGATCCACACCAGAACACTTTTCCTCGCCATCGTGCTCAACCTAGCCATGTACCCGCTTCCCGGCATCAACCATACCCTTCACTGTCACTCCAAACACGCGACTGCACATGCCTCGCTGTCTTCATTTGCTCACAAGCCACCGTCGAGCATATCAATCTTGTATCCTTGCCTCTCCTGCCGGATTTGAACAAAAAACGGTGAGTTTCTTCCCTTCATAGCAGTGAGGTCTATTATCTTGCGATCCCTTTTTCCTATTTGGTTCGGTTTGTCCCCAAAATGATTATAAAATAATGAAGAGCGTATTTATGTTCATCATCTAACTTCTAACATATAAATCGTATTTGTTCAAATTAGTTATTGTCGAATTACATATCATGTGTGCACGAGTCACACTAAATGAATAGATTAGCCATACATTTCCAAATGATCACATGCCATGTTTAGACAGATAGCTTCCAAGTTGTGACATTTTTTTATGATTATTATCGTTTTATGAATTTTGCATGTGTACTCTGTAGATGTCTATTAGGAGGGACTACAGTCATACTTCTGGTGATGTATCTTCATCTCAGTCCGAAGCCAACATGTCTGCAACAGATGATCGTGTACCAAGAAATGATGAACAGAATAGAGCTGCCACAATCAAAAAGCCCACACACCAGCCTAAAGGTGTATATGAAGTAACTGACATCGATTTGAAGTCTTGGTCTCCAACTAAACCTGATAAAGCATGCACGAGGTTCAGGAGTGTCTGTGGATTTGTTGGCAGAGCAAGGCTCAACATTAATCTGTCGGGGTTTCGGAAGGCTGGTACACAAACACGACAGAGGATAGTCCATGAGATCATGGCGCACTTCAACGTTCCCGGGGAGTGGAGAACATCGGTGAAACACGCTGCACTGAAGAAGGCGAGGGACGCTTGGAGAAACTAGAAGCATGTGTTGTATAAGAAGTTCTTGAGTCAAGGCAAGGACCCAATCCCCTCGTACCCCCAAATCACAAAGGAATATTGGACAAATTTCAAAAGGGTCAGGGCCAATGAAGAGTTTGTTAAGAGGAGTGCCATGCAATCGGAACTTCAGAAGAAGAACAAACACCCCCACCGTATGGGTGTAGCAGAATACTATGGCATGAAACCGATATGGGGGCAGGAGGATCGAGAAGAAGTAGCTGCGGGTGGCAAACCGACCTTTAGTTAAATTAGGGGCATTCGTGCTAGGGACTACTTGCGGTCATGTGCAAAGAGGCATGGAGACGGTTCTTATACTTTGAAAATTCAGCACACCAAGAACTGTATAATGTGATGGTAAAGGCTTCCAAAAACACTGGAAGGGTGTACCGGAACTCAGGGCCATGTGACATTCCATCCGAGGCTCTGCCTACCAAAGAGCCCCTGGCCATGCTAGGGGTATTGGGGTCAATGTCCCACACAAGAGGGCTTTCTCACTAAGCAATGAAGAGAGGCTCAACATGAAAAAAGCTAGGAGTGATTATAGGCAGAGAGACTTG
Organism: Hordeum marinum; assembly: GCA_022496015.1. NCBI lineage: Eukaryota > Viridiplantae > Streptophyta > Magnoliopsida > Poales > Poaceae > Hordeum > Hordeum marinum. Next base: position 106,183,479 of record CM039676.1, on the reverse strand, counting down.
CACGAAAATATTAAGAGGGGCAGGTATCATGTAGTTCGAAAGGAAGTTGAGGAGTCATATATGCAGGAGAAGACACTAATGTTGAGAGATAGACGGGAGACGCAAGGGGCTGCCAGCATGGATTATGCCACTTATTGTACGGTAACACCGCACAAGAGTAGTTGTGCATCAGCTGACCCCAGCGACAATGATGCTACAGCTGGACATGATGGTGCTATATCTAATCTATATGGACAGGGGAGAGAGTGATGGCCGTGCTTACACATTATGGTGGTTCTTTAAAATGTGCAACGTCACGGGTTTACAACCCTGACTTTGACGGGGGTCGCTTGTTGGATAATGTGCCATCAAAGGAGGGTTGTGTCAAGTGCTACATGACTGGAATAAAGCCTAGATTCAGTGAATTTCCCATGAAAAATGTCCTTCAGGACCCTGATGAGTAGAGGACCTTGGAAGAAACACGGTTAAATCATATCTAGTGGCCACGGAAAGAAATATACTTCCTGGATGAGCCCCCTCTAGACCACCCAAAAGCAACCAATGTCGCCCTCGAATCAGTGACTTTAATCTCGCCACAATAGATCTTGTGTGATTCCCCTGATGAACATACTCTTAGGAATCAGATGCCCAAGGCATCAACCTATGATTATGCCGGCTGACTTCCTACCATAGATGCCAGGTCATCGTCCCATCCCGAGTAGCCTGTGGCAAGGCCTTCATTTGCTGAAGATGTATCATCGGTTCAGATGCCAGTCACTGAAGGAGACAGTGTAGACACATCGACACTGCATGCTCACTAGATAAACTCGACCGAACCGCATGCTAAGGAGTCTGAATGTCTGGAACCGCCTGCTAAGAATGACGAAAGTCCAGGGCTGCCAACTAAGCACTCCGAAAGTCAGGAACCATCTGCTCATCAATCCAGTGGTTCACAGCCGCCTGATAAGCATACCGATGTGTTAGCACTGCCTTCTCAACAAACCAACACACTTTCACAGTCGCTTCAACACACCGACACGTTGGCACCAGCTTCAACGGGTGCTCATTAGTCCGTCAACTCTCGCACTATAGTTCAGCAGTCTGCCACAGCGACATCATCTGTTCAGTAGTCCGTCGTACCTTCACATGCTTCTCAGTAGCATGTCATTGATGAAACCAGACATCAAACAAGAAGTGCTTCATCTATGAAGACACAAGCGGGCAGGTTTGCACACAGGAAGTTGGGCCTCCAAAGAGCGAGGAGGGATACGACCAAGAGCCTCCTTCTACAAGGAAGCATCGGCCGTACCCAAATGAACAATAAGGATTTCTAAGGGCTAGATAATCATGATTCTGACCACATGGCTGAAGCAGACCTTCAAAAGCATTTTGCTGGTACGGAAGTAGATACATATGAGAAACATGAGTACAAACATGGCCATCCATTCCTTGTTGGCGATTTCTGGGATGAGTGTAGTTCAGTGCTCGCAAGTTACATAAATATTGCATGGAGAGAATGTCGGAAGGAGAAGATACTAACATTGTGGAATTGCACAACGACAAATGGCATTTCTCTCACGTTCCAGGTACCATCAGTGTGGAATTCGAGGACTTTCACCTCTTTTTCAACTTCGACCAGCTTGCTGCCACCCTTGTCAAATGCTTGATGTTGTAAGTACTTCACAAACTCTGATCAACTTCTCCATACAAGGCTGTAAATGACAAAAAAGCAAATTGTACTATATTCCTCTCAGGGGATTAACGATGCAAAGAAAATCAAGGGTGCATGCGTATTTCATACATCTTGATTTAGAAAACGGCGTTTTATTGAAAAATAATGTCTCACGCATGGCTTCCATTGATTATGTCGCCCAAATCGTGTTCGACTTATCGGTAGGAGAATTCTTCATGTGGCCATAGCATGAGCAGTAAGTATAAATATACAACTACACATACATTGATCGTCTTTTAGTTTTAGACATAGATCGTATGTTCATGGTTTTCTTAAACTATAGAGGTTACTGGATCTTGGTGGTCATTGTTCCAAAACGCAACATAGTTTACTACATGGATTCTCATAGAGAGTCAAATGCGCCTCAGGATCTGAGTGGTCTTCGAGATTTCATGGATAGGTATTGAATTCTTTGATGTTAATGTGTTGTGTTCATATCTAGTTCTAGAATTGAGTGTGTGAAAATTCATCTTCATTTGCAATGTATTGTCAAATAACATAACTTTAGGGGGGAATAGGTTCGACTGCCAACTACCTCTGCAGCATGTGATCGTTTCTCTGGTAAGACAACAAAATCTGCTATTTCCGGAAAATGCTAGTCAGATGTTCAAGTTTCTAGGTAAACCTCTTTCTATTCCTCTCCATAGAAAAAAACAAGTTACGCCGGTTAGGTTGTTCCTAACAGGGCAAATACATGACTAATATTGTACAAAAAAATTCAGTGTCCTCAGCAACAACAAGGTACCGGCCTATATGGATACTACGTTTGTGCACAAATGATCAACCTATGAAAACATGCTGACTGTGGTGTCGATGCTGACAAGATAAAACCAGTAAGTCGGCTTCTGAATTACTATCCTCTACTCCACACATATGTCACATTCTTATCCAAAAGTCATGCAGTTGAGCTTCCTACCGATGACTTTCGAATCGCTCGCTGCCGATGAATTGTTGTTTGTTAGGAAATTTATCAGCACCTTCTTTGTGAAACAATACATCAAGCCCTCTCAAGACGACGAAGATTTATGGAATCTAATCTCCTAAAAATAAGTACGCATTCATATAGTGTTATCAGCTAAACATATACACATGGATGTATTATTTTCCATGTGATCATGTCTTCGTAGTTCGTACACTATGATTATGTACTGGATATGTCGGTTCAATAGCTGTTGAATTTAGCTAGCATTTTCTCAATTGCATATTTTCGTGAATTATGATGAATCCTCTGCTTGTGGAAACTATTCGTCCAGTTGCATATTGTGGCGAATTATGATGAATGTTCTCCATGTGGACACTATTTGTCGATTGCATATTGTGGCGAATTTGGTATTTGCAGGGTGAATTAAATGTGAAATTTTACCATAACTTGGCAATTTTAGCACACACGGTTCAAGTAACTAAGCGTGTGCGGTCCAGAATGGAAAGCATAGTCAATTCATAGCGCAACCGCCTGTGGTCAACAGGAAAAGCACACGAGATATAATCTAAAACGTTGGTGATACATAAGAAATCGCAAACGGTTTGCAACACTTGTACGTGTGCGTAGGAACTACTCAATCATTTGCGATAGCACCATATCTCACACGTGAGCCAACAGGAAATCGTGTCCGATGCAAAGACGATCCCATGCGTACATTTTTCGGGAAAATGTGTCTGATGATGTTATATATGGTACACGGTTCCCAGAGAAATCTCGTGTGCGATGATGAAGATATCACACACAGTGTCTACAATGGCCCGTGTGGATTAGTTAATGTTTCGCAAATGGTCGAAGGTCAAACTCTGTTTGTTTTCCACGAGCAATTAGACACGTTTCACTCGTCTTGGACATGTGTGATTGTTCCTAAATCCCACACGTACGCCCAAAAAATTGTATGTGCGATCTGATCCTGCACGACACACGATTTTATTTGCAGATCGTTTGCATTCGTTGGCCACCATCACCAACGGTTTTGCGGTGTCATGTGGGACGAACCCCCCTATCGCCTACACATGCGAGGCGACAATTTGGAACTACCTCGCGGAAAGGGTTTAAAAACCACGTCGTTCGCTCTAGTGACCAATATTAACACCTTGGTTCTTGTAAGAAGAACCCTTCATTTGGCACGACTCAACCACTAACAATGTTTAGTTTGACATTGTGTTTGGATCGCTTGACCTTTTCCACTTATCGTGACAGTCGATTTTCGGCTTTGTACACAGAGGCGCTTAACCATTAGGCTGGAAACACAATCACAGTGATTCTCCTTTACACTCCTAGCCGAACAGAACAGAACATAGGATCTAAGGACAGGAGTCGGGCAACCAAATCATTGACCAAAATTATGATTCAAAATAGATGCATGTAACGCAATATCCAAGACGTCGATCAGACATTGGACCGGAACATGGGCTCGACTATAAATCTGAGCCCCGAGTCAAAAGTCAGAGTCTATTGTATGTTTGGGTAAACCACCTCGGGGCAATTTATGAAACAACAAACTACAAGTTAAGATGTGGAGGGACCGAATAGAGGTATGTTTTATTATTCATAGGGCTTAGCCATATATGCCGAGCTTGAAGAAGATATAGAGAGTATGTTTGCAAAAAGGGGATACTAATACAGGGTTTTAAATAAGCGAGCGCTCAAGATCGTTGCTCCCCTGCCACACGTCTATGCTTCTGAGCTGTTGACCAATTAGTCCTTGTCCAATCCAAGGCTGATGTATACTGTTGATTCTCCGTGATGCTTTAAGCAAGTGAAAACCGGGGCCTCCAAAGAGGCTCGAGCTTTGATTTGGTATATTGACTCCACTGAGATTGTAACATCCCAAACTTTGGAATGTTATATTAATTAATTGAATGATTGATTTTTTGAATGATTGTTTGAAATTGAGTGAAATTTGAAACATTTTGAATCATTATAATGAGAGGGAATAAAATGACTTTACCGTTTGTTTTTGAATTCAAACTCATTCAATTCAAATCAATGAGATAAGATGGCATGACTTCTTCAAAATAAAGGATTTGAAAATTTGGATTTGAAAACTACTGAAATTTTCTATTTGGAATCTGTTTCATTTGGTTCTATTTTAGAGCTTCAAATAATTCAAGTTCCTTGCCCAAATACAACATTTTGAGAGGAGCAACATGACACTCCAAACAGGGGGACATTTGAATTATATTGAATTTATAAAAGTTAGAGAAACTATATGGAAAATATTTCATATTGGTTTTCAAAGCCATTTTGTATTTTAGGAAATATTAGTTTTTAAAAGTATTTCAAAAATTTCTAAAAATATGTTCAGGTTTTGGAAAATCTTTTTTTGGTCATTTTCATATATTATATGCCTATATAGAGTCCTGTGTTATTTATATTTTTCCCTTTTCATTCTCTATTTTATATAAAAGAAAATAAATTTTGTTTTCAAAAGAAAATGGTTGAAGCCCAACAGAACCAGCCCAGCTAACTTAATAGGCCCATAGCCTCCTTTCGTTTTTCCTCCACATCGGCCGTCGATCCCTTCCCATTTCTCTCCCTTTCTTTGTAGGTGTCGTCCGATCCTGTTTCTGCTGCGCTCGCCTTCCTCCTCGCGCCTCACCTTCCATACCTCGCCGGACAACACCTCCGCCACAGATGCCTTGTTGTTCTGGCCTCGTCCCTTATCCGCGCCACACCCTCTATGAAACTCCACCCCCTCTGGACCCGTTTCGCACCTGCCCGACCTCGAAGACCACCTGCACCACTCCGCCCACCTCGTCAAAACACCCGAAGCGAGCCATCGCGTCATTTTTATTCATTCCCACCACCTCGCCACTCCTGACGCCGTCCAGGTTGACCATCTGCTCTGCCACCCTCGCCCACGCCTCCCCGTGCACTTCCTCGAGATCCAAAGCCACCAGAGCACCGTCATCGTCCACGACCCGACCGCCATCGCCGCCCCGAAGCTCATAGTATCCTTCCTCATCGTCCTCGACCTCACCTGAGCCCACCAAGAGAACCGTCGTCGTCGACTTCATCGACCGGACCGCTTCCCCGACGTCGTCGACCAGCGGAGCTCCCCCTCCGTCAACCCAATCGCTACCGCTAGACCTTGTCGGAGCCTCGCCAGAGTTCATCCCCACCTCTATAACCAACCTGACCCATCCGATCTAACATCAACAGTAGAGACGAGATACTAGATATCGATTCAGTTTAGTTAAAAGAACCGGCAGGGTTTTCCTTTTAATTATTTTAGCCGAAGCACTATGCTTTACTTTGCGACCGTCCACCCATATCCAATGAGAAGCTTCCACGTAGCCCCTTTTCGTTAGGTTAGATTTTCTATTTCTATTTCTATTTTTCTTTAACATAATTGATTCTGTTTTTATAATCGCTATAATTTTTATGTTTTTAATTGTTTTTGAGTGATTCCATTTGCATAGGGTTATGAAAATGTAGTTTTTGTAGAATGAAGTTTGACCATGTTTGAATATATTAAATTTGAATTCAAAATGATTTAGTTCAAACAATATTTTGCTAAAAACTTGAGTTTACAAATATATTTTGAGTTGATTCTTTTTGCTACTAGTCACTTGTGACATTGTTTATCAGTAGGTACAATTTGAGAATTTTTAGAATACTCTAATTTAAGGTTTCAAGCAAAACAGAATATGTTTTACTTCCTTTTAGGTTTATTGCTATGTTTCATTTATTTAAATTGTTTGTAATTTATTTGTCTCTTGTGTTTGTGAAAAGTTGTTTTTTGGTAGTCAACATTAGTATTTTGACAAAAATATTAATTTTATTTTATTTATTATTAGTTGATTGCATGAAATCAATTCTAGTTCAATTATGACTTCCAATTGATTTCATTGCTAGTTTGATTTCCTATTTGAAAATATTTTTTTATATAAGTTGTTTTATAAGTTTTATTTTTCTTCTATTAACTTTAGTCTTAATCAGAAAAAATTGTATTATAGTTGAATTTGTTTGTCGTTTAACCCTAGGTTAACATTGTTTAGGTCATAAGAAATGTTTAATAAAAGCTTTTCAATTAGTTCCTTTTGCTAATAAATTTTTATGAGAAAATACTTTTTTTAAATTCTGGCTTTATAATTTTGTATTCTTGTTGATAAGTTTATTAGACAGAAACTTATGTTGTTTAGTGTGTTGTTTTCATAGTTGTTAGTTGTTCTTCAAATGTAAATTTTTTTGCTAGTAAGGGATTTACTAAAATACTTTTGTAAGTTTTTTTTGACTTGTTTGTGTTGACAATAGGTTATTTGTAGGGAAAACTATTCTTGGTTGCTATGATGAAGTTTTGTTGTTTTAACTTTTGTCTTAAGTATTTCCTTCATCACAACCTTATTGTGTTTAGTTTTTGTGATGCCTTTTGATTGATAGTATTGATTGTTAGAAGTGTTTGCTTATGAGTGCAATGTTTGATTATAGATTTTTATCGGAGAGTGATGAATAGTTCGATCAAGTTATTTTCTAAGATCGATATTATATTCATCAACTGACGAGGCAAGTTCACTTTGACCATTTATTTCATACTTATGTTTTATTGCATTTAGTGACATCAACCTACAACTCCCTTGAGCTGTGTTATTGAATTCTTGTAGTTGAGTAGAATGCATGAGGTAGGAACCCACTCCTTGTTACTGAAGCCGCAGGAAAGTTATTTGTTTTAAAGCTACGCTAAAGTAGATGGGGTTGGTATGAGTGTTCGGGAGTGGTGTGCGAAGAAGGACTCTACATCAATGAAGACAACCACATGATGGCATCTTCAAGGCCTGCATCTTCAAGACCTCAAGACATCGAGACTCGAGACAAGATTTTTCAATACACACTACTAGGTGAAGGATGGTTGATTGGGCACCCTAGAGAAACCAGTGGATGGCCGGGATGCATGGAGAAGCACCATGACATCTTGCAGAAAGTTTCACCCAGACTCAAAGAGACGAACCAAGGCTTCATGGCCGGAAGCTTACATGTGTAGCCACATGTCATTATGGGCTCTGGCTTGGTTAACCTTAGTTGTGACTCTCTCTAGGATGGTGCTAGCAGATGTAGAACTATGGTAGGATGGAAGGGCTGGGACAGTGGTCAGAGGAACTCTTTGGTAGACCATGTTTCCTTCGTCATTTATCAAACAACTAGCAGTGCGAGGACTTACAAGGAGGGAACGAATCTTGTTGGTAAAGTACATAACACTATGTAGAGTTAAACCTAATCCATTAGCTGTGTCCCCTGTTACCGAAAATTTGAGCTTCTGGAATTGGATCTATCTCTGAACTCTCAATACTAGATCGATAAATAATTTGTGGGTAACTTATGATGATTTGGGGTTGTGAGACATTGGTTGGTGGAACCATGTCATGATAGCTAACTCTGTAGAGAAAACTCTTGATATTCGTTTGTTGTAGGAAAAAGAAATAAAAATAACTTTCATGAGGAAACTCAGACACAGAGCCACAAAGCCATATTGCATATAGATTAGTGTTATCATATGCTTTCTATTATTGTGATCTTGCCGATACATTCAATGTACTGACCTACGTGGCTACAACGTATCATGTTGCAGGTATATTCTTACGACGAGTAAGAGTACACCTTAGGGTTATGGTCTACACTCAACCTGCCATTGGTGTTTATTGGACCTCCACTCCCGTTGTCTTTTTCCATTAACCGTAGCTCCGATACAAATGTTCTACATATGTAAATTGGCTAGGAAAATGTGTAGAATCACATGGTGACATTTATTTTGATGTTTAAAAACTCTAAAATATGGTTAGTACAGATCTGGACCAAAATCATATTATGCTTATGAGGATATTTCGGAAATGCTATATGTTGCTTCCGGCCCCATTTAAAATGCCTCGATGATATAGTTGTTCATGCTTCATCATTTGCCATGTTAAACAACATTTCATATTGATGAGTACCTAACGAGAGTTCACTAAATAATTCGAATGTGGAGTTTCATCAATATGAAACTCATTGCATATTGAACTTCACTTAATATGTAGTGGTTGTTTGCTGTGCTTGCCATGCCATGCCCTCTGTTGCATATTAAACTAGACATGCATCATATTTGTTTGCGCTTCGTGTCATGCATATGTTGTGGTGTATCTTGTGTTGATTGTTGTTTCCGGTTTGCTTCTTCTCGATAGAGTTCTGAAAGCATTCGGAGTGTGAGGATTCGTTCGACTATGTTGGCTCGTCTTCTTCATGGACTCGATCTTCTTCCGAGCGGGATCTCAGGCAATATGACACATTTCCATGGATACCACTACTATCATTGCCATGCTAGTTGTACGCTTTTATCGTTATGTCACGCTACCTACCACATGTTTGTCAAGCCTCCCAACATTGCCATGAAAAGCCTCTAACCCTCCACCTTCCCAGCAAACCATTGTTTGGCTATGTTACCGCTTGCTCAGCCCTTCTTATAGCATTTCTAACTGCAGGTGCAATTGCTTCCATGTGACAACATGGACATTCTTTTGTTATCACAATATTATTGCTATTTAATTTAATGCACTTATACACTTGGTAAAGGGTGGAAGGCTTGGCCTTTTGCTCGGGGTTTTGTTCCACTCTTTCCGCCCTAGTTACTTGCGAACCGGTGTAATGTTCCATAATTGAGTGCTCCTAACATGATCAGGGTTGTTATGGGGACCCCCTTAATTTTCGTTTTAGGATAAAGCTTGTCTGGCAAGGCCCAACATTGGTACTATTTGCTTAATAACAACTAAAATTTGCATAGGGCATGATCACCCCGTGGATTAATGAACAACCTGGGCCAGCGCTCCTCATGAGTGATGGTCCAAACTAGAGCACCGTCCGGGGCCAACTCGGGGCAACTCGGGAGATGTCTATCAGGCCACCGTACGCTTCGCTTATCTATCGTGTCCTGAGAACGAGATACGCGGCTCCTATCGGTTTCGTCAACATGTCGGGCGGCCTTGCTGGATTTGTTTTACCTTTCTCGAACGTCTTGAGTGAGGAACTCTGATCTTCTTCGGCTATCTCGAGGTGTCGGATTTACTTTGGAATTGCCTAGGATGATCACGAGATCCATGGTTGAGGTAATTCCCACTGCGTGTGGTTAATTTGTGATGGACGAGTTGGAGCACCCCTGCAGGGTTAAATCTTTCAGAAAGCCATGCCTGCGGTTATGTGGCAAACTTGGATACTTTGTTTAACACTAGGTCATAGAAAACTCGAAGTAAACTCAAATAAAATACACTAAATGTGTGCGTAACCGTGACTGTCTCTTCTCGTGAGTCCTTATCCGAGAGAGAACACAGTGGGGTTATGATTGACGTAAGTAGGTGTTCAAGATCAGTTGGTGATCATTACAAGTTCACGTCCATTATGTGTAGACCACCATACTTTAATTTCTGTACTCGTAACTTAGCCACTCAAATAAATGCTTAGTCGCTTAGTACAACCTCACCACTTGACCATATCTCACCTATTAAGCTTTAATAGTCTTAATACCCTTGGAAATGAGATTGCTGAGTTCCTGTGGCTCACAGATTACTACAACAAAAATTGCAGGTACAAGTAATGTGATGCTTTGACATGAGCGCATTGCTTGTTTGATTTGGAGTTCTTCTTCTTCATCAATCTAGGAAGGGTTCCAGGCGGCAGCCTGGGATAGCAAGGATGGATGTCATTTTGTCGTTTGTTTTTGTCCGTAGTCGGACCCTGCTCTTCTGTATGATGTTTGAGTATGTTGTTGTATTGATGTTATATTGATGTAGCTTGTGGACAGTGTAAGCCAATTCCATATACTCAACTCTTGTGTACATGTACTTGTAATGATATCCATTCTTGCAACATGACGAGATGCGCTCCTATCCCTGTCGAGGCCCTCGAGCCAAAATAAGGATAGGGTCGCAACTTGGGCATGACAATACCCCTCCAAGCCGATGGGCACATGTTCCCGTATTCCATAGATGGACCAGGGAGGCGATTTATCCCTACGTATTCGCTGGTCATAGGGCTCGTGATAGTTGACTAGGATCTTACCGCGAGGTCGAGGTCTCGCCAAGGGTTCTTTATATGCCCCTATTGGCCGATCTTGTCCTCTAGGAGGACGATCAGCTTGCTCCTTGTGGCCGTATGCGAGAGGATCGACATCTGCCACCTTGTCCTGGAATTGACATAGTAGGCGTCGCCATGGAAATGACTTGGTTGCTATGCGCCGTGCTTCGAGGTCTGCTTCAGCTGCAATCACTTGTTCACACTTCTTATTGAGCTTGGCTTTATGAGTATACAACTCCTTCTGTTTCCTCTTCGTGCTCCTTGCGGTTGCGGCTAGCAGATGTTGGAAACATATCTATTTGGATGGGCTTTCAGGCATGTCGAAGTCATAAGGTCCATGGCTATTATCATCCTTGGATTCTGGCTTGTAGTCTTCGTCCATATCGCTATTGGAGTTTTCTTTGTCCTCGGGATTCTCTTCGGTGGGTGTACCCATAGGCCCGTTTTGCTGTATGGGTTCGGCATGTCCGTTATCATCTGCATCAGGGCTAGTAGTGTTATCTATGGCATTAGCTTCATTTTTGCTTTTGTTTTTGTCCCTTAGTTTTCTCTCGGGATGACGACGCTTGGAACACTCCTTAGGTTGCTCATCAGGATATTCCTTAGGGGCATCCACCATGTAAACGTCATAAATTGACGTTGTGGCCCACTTTCCTATTCCGGGAATGGCCCTAGGTGAGTTTGATCCAAAATTGCCATGGTCATCTTCATCGATGTCGATGGCCTCGTTGGATCTGTAGTCAAGTGCGTCGATCAAATATTCGACTATGGCAACTAGGTGGGTGGTGGGTGGGATGAAAAATTCCCGATCGTTGGCTTACATCCAATTTGATCGTAAACAGACGATGAGATCGCCAGGTTCTGGATCCGGTCCAATACCTCATTTATCCATGAGAGCTCCTTCATGTCGAGGGCCTAGCAATAAGCCATTCTGGTATGAAATGGTTGCTCGGACAATGATACTGGTGATCTACTTGGGTTTTCCGTAAAGAGGAACGGGTTATCGCAACATAATGCGGGTAAGTATTTCCCTCAGTTATGAAACTGATAATCCCCAAGTGCAAGGAATCATCGTAGCAATTTCCAAAGGTGGAAGTGATAAGTATGGAGTGTCGAACCCACAAGGAGATAAAGGTATGATTAATATTCTCTCAAGTCCTATCTGTCACTGATACACCGAACGTTTGCTTCCAACTAGAAATGAGAAATAAAACTACGTTACGAGTATGAAGAGAATAGCTTTGCATGATATCGACGAACTAAAATATAAGAATAGGTGCTGTTATCATAAAGTTAGAATATATTACTATATATTATAAATAGCGAGTGTGGAATAATGATGGATCGGTGTGCGGAATTATCCTAGGCAATTGTTAACAAGATCGGTAATAATTATTACAATTTTATATGAGGGAGAGGCATAAGCTTACATACTTTCGCTACTTGGATCATATGCACTTATGATTGGAACTCTAGCAAGCATCCGCAACTACTAAACATCATTAAGGTAAAACCCAACCATAGCATTAAAGCATCAAGTCCCCTTTATCCCAACGGCAACAACCCCCTTACTCGGGTTTCAGCTTCTGTCACTCTAGCAACCCACGATAAGCGAATCATGAACGTATTGCAACATCCTACAATGGGAATCCTTCACGTGTGTGCGGCACGAAGGCACCATAGGACAACACCAAAATAAACATACAACTCAAACCAATCTAGATCATCAATCAACCCATATGACAAAACAAATCTACTCAAAACATCATAGGATGGCAACACATCATTGGACCATAATATGTGGCATAAAGTACCATGTTCAAGTAGGGGTTTACAGCGGGATGCGGGAGAGTGGACCGCTAAAAAGATATGAGGACGATGATGAATAAGGTGATGTTGCTGAAGACAATCATCGCGGCGATGGTTCCCCCGATGGCACTCCAGCGCCACCGAGAGAGGGAGGGAGAGGGTCTCACCCTTGTGCTTCCTCCTCCATGGCCTCCCCTAGATGGGGATAGGTTCTCCCTCTAGTACTTGGCCTCCATGGTGATGATGGCCCCTACGTCTTCCTCCTTCATGGTCTCCGGTGACGGTGACCCCCTCCGGCGGTATGACCCAGCCTAGTGACTCAGAGGAGACCCGGAAAAGGCATGACATTTTATTTATGACCCAGCAGGCGGATCACGGGATGACTAGGCCATAGACCCAACATGTAAGCCGGCGCCAGGTGGCTCACAAGAGAAGGCTCAAAGAGAGAAAGACTCCCTGCCGAAGGTTATAAGGCCCGGAATAGGATTCTAGAGAGACTAGTCCTAATCCTACTTCTAGTAGGACTCTATTTGTAAACCTACCCTCTCCACTTATATAAGGAGGGGTAGAGCACCCCTAGAGGGACAAGAGAGACAATTCTAGAAATTTAGACAACACAAGAGATTAGAGATAGACAGATTAGAGGCTCTCGTGATTAGAGGTAGCAAACGGCACCCTTGTAACCGAGAGATCTTCTTCATCATCAATAGTAGACAAGCAGGACGTACGCTTTTACCTCCATCGGAGGGGCCGAACCTGGGTAAACTCCGTGTCTCTCGATTCTGATTAACCCCTTCAAGCCGCCACGTAGTTGCGTCTTCGCCCCGAACCTAAGTCCGTTTACCCAGACATCTGCCGTGACAAATCCACGACAGTTGGCGCCCCCCGTGGGGCTTCGCACGGTGGTTTGTGTTCTTGAAGGGATCTCTCCCGAGGATCGAGACGCACACAACTTTTCAGATAAAGAAGAGTCGATGCCAGTTTGAGATCATGAAAAATTTAGGGTTGTGTCGTGTGCGCCGTCACACGCGGCCTGGTGATGTGTCAAAGCCTGGTCGATTTCTGCTGCACCAACTCCAAAGGGCATCGGCCGATACAGTTGCTGCTACGCCACGACGTGGAAGGCAAAACCAGCAACGGCGAAACCACACATCAAATCATAAGTGCAGACGAGTATTGATGGTTTCGAGTACTAGTACGTCTTGGACGAATACGTCACCTGAAGTCAAATCGGTTTGGTCTTTTGTCAAACACTGATTGCTACGATCATATAAGGAAGGAAAAGCTACTAAGTTGTAGTCGGGCACGTGACTACGAACAACAACAAAAAAATACCTGTAGTTAGGTGCACGCATGGAAGACAGAGAAGGACAAAAATTCCAAATGTTTTGATCTGTGCGTGGCCTTGTGGGATCCCGTGATCGGCCTGCCCCCGCGGCCGTGGTATACTCGCATTAGGCTGGCCTCACCTCGGCCTCGTGGCCAAGACGCCACCGGTGGCCTGCTTTCGCCACATCCGAACTAGCCTCATCCGCTCGTGTCGCCGCATGCTGCTCCGCCTGTGTGCACCGCGGCCCCGACCGTCTCTCACGTCCATCGCACGCTCGACTCGCCGGGGTGCACTTTCAGCCGCCGCTGGCCTAGGCCTTCGACCGCCTCTGCTCCGAGCTCCCCAGGCTACCAGCTGCACCGTGAGCCACCCCGGGGCTGGTCTCCCCTGTTGCTACAACCCTCCATTTCAAAAATGACAGGACCGAGCCGCCGCCCCTGCTGATGTGAGCCGCCGCCGGCTGCTGCCGTGAGCCGCCTCCACCTTGTTCCGGTTCCACTACGGGCCGGCGCTGTCGAGCCGCCGCTGGTGCTGCTGTCGTGAGCCACCGATTTCCTAACACACGAGCCGCCCCCACCATGGTTCGCACTACCATCCACATCGCCGGGTCATAGGTGAGCCGCTGTCGCCTCGCTCGCGCCATCCGCACCGCCAGCCGGCCCCACTCCGCACCTCCGGCTGCCTGCCTCGCCCAAGGCTGCTGCACCTGTGCACCATCCGTGTCGAGCCACTGCGCTGACCAGCCGTCGTCGCCTCACCGTCTAGCACCCTAGGCCGGCTCCATCCCGATGCCACGGCTTCCACTCCCACCACATACCTCCTGACCCGGCAACCGCTCGCCCTAGTCTGCTTCTCTTGCCTGCCGGTTCGCCGTTTTTCACACGCTCGGCTTGCTCGCAGCCATCATAGGGTAAGGAGAAATGGGAGGTGGTGGATAAGGACGTGGGGAGCCGGTTGGGAAGATAAGAGGTTTTTAAAAAAATGGGACCCGCCTTGTCAAACACGTCGTGGTCCTTCACCACCTCGAGTCCCCCTGCTGGACTTCTTTGATGAAACACCGTCACCACCGAGCCGCCCTGGTCTAGCGCCATCTCGGAGCATCTGTGGATGAATCGTCACCTCCGCTGCGGCCTCGAGAGAGTGCCTCAATCGCTGTGGAAATTACGGGAGGCAGTCCACGGACGATGTATATGACTCAGCTAGTCGTCGAGACGAAACAAGTGCTATCCACCCAATTTATTTTATCTATACATTTTGATTCCTTCGAAGAACAATTACTTCGTCTTTGTACTATGTTTTACACAGGACAAATTATTCATTACCAAGGTGACATCATATCGCGGAGATGGAAGCGCACCAGCATCGTTTGGCACCGGCGTCCGTACCGGCTTACAGCGCAACAACTGTCTCTCGCGGCCACGCCGGCTCGCAACACTCGCGGCTGAGTCATCTATCCGTGGCGGCTTACAATACTCGCGGCCGAGTCACCCATTTGCGTCGGCTTACAATGCCCATGGCTGATTCTCCCGTCCGCGCTTACAACACCACCGGCGACTCGCACGTCCGTGCTGGCTTACAACGCCTTGGTCGTCTCTCGTGGCCGAACCGGCTTACAACGCCGTGGCCGTCTATTGCCACCGCTCTGGCTTACAACACCGTGGCCGTCTATCGCCATCCGTGCCGGCTTACAACACCGTGGCGTCTTCCACAATACCACCGGCTTACAATGCCATGGCTGGTTTCTACGTCTACATCAACGTGCCGGTACCACTCGTGCTAACCCAGAATTATGAGCCGCCCAATGGACGCGGTAAGCCGCCGCATTCATGATATGGTCTTCACCAACAACGCCGCAACTCACCAAATGCCTGGCTCGCAACGCCGTGGCCATCACTCGTGACCGCGCCGACTTATAGTGTCATGGCCATCTCTCGCGATCATATCGCAGCTGACTTCGACGTCTACATCAACACGCCAATAGCCGCATACACCAGTACGAGCCGCCCAATTGACGCGCGCAAGCCGCCGCCCACAATTTGATCTACATAAACATATTGGTGCAGTGCTCGTCGATACGAGCCGCCCAATGGACAAGCGCGCAAGTCGCCGCCATTATAGTTTGGTTCACTTCAACAACTAACCGGGACGAACCATCGATCGGATCATTCAAACAATTCATACGGGATCATCTATAGCCCACCACGGTAAACCTAAACCATCAGTGGAGACTCTCAAAGCCTCCTCTTCGAGTCAACTTAAGACTCGGGGGCTACAGACATGGCGAGACACATTTGGTCATTTTCAATGAGAACCCGAGGTCTTTGCAAGAAAAAAACACAATCCTGGGGACTATTACATTATTGGCGGATTATTAAAAGTTGCCCAAGAGGACGAACCGCTGTGATGCACCATTCAAACATAGGTGCCTGAATTTATTTGGAGCTTCTGCCATTCCTTCATACAAGAAGACGGCTTACAAGATGGTGACTTACAAGAAGAATTCACAAATATTCTAGTTGACATGTCAACTGCAACTGCTGAGGGTGGCTTCTTACCTTCGGGTATCGCTTCTAATGCCTTATCGGCCGACTTATGCCAAATCTTCCGGCTAACACGATTAGCCGGGGGCTGAGGGCGACTTCTTACCTTCGGCTATCGCTTCTAACGCCTTACCGGACGGCTTTATGCAAAATCTTCAGGCTAACATGATTTGCCGGGGGCTGAGGGCGGCTTCTTACCTCCGGGTATCGCTTCTAACGCCTTATCGGGCGGCTTTATGCCAAACCTTCTGGCTAACACGATTAGCCGTGGGTTGAGGGTGGCTTCCTACCTTCGGGTATCGCTTCTAACGCCTTATCGGTTGGCTTTATGCCAAATCTCCGGCTAACATGATTAGCCATGGGCCGAGGGCGCCTTCTTTCCTTCGGGTATCGCTTCTAATGCCTTATTGTCTGGCTTTATGCCAAATCTCTGTCTAACACGATTAGCCGCGGGCTAAGGGAGACTTCTTACCTTCGGGTATCGCTTCTAACGCCTTATCGGCAGGCTTTATGCCATCTCTGGCTAACATGATTAGTCACGGTTGTAAAAGGGGGCTTCTCACCTCCGGGTGTAGCATATCTAACCCTAACAACCGGCATTCGCGCCAAAAATACTGACAAGTCAAACATTGCATCACACATTGCATCATATATTGCATCAACATTGCATCTTACATTGCATCAACATTGCATCATACATCGAATCATATTCACATGACATGCCGGCTTATCAAGTCGGGTCAGAGCAAGATTATGAAAGAAGGAGCAATGTCATAACATCTTCGGGTTGTGTTTTTTAAAGCCGCCCTTACAACAATGCAGAATATATTCTGTCTTGTTCATTTTTACAGGTTTTATCTCTCAAGATGAGCCGCCATTAAGTACTCCGCAAGAGCAAATGGATCTTTAATAGCCAAACCTGGCTGGATCTTCATGGTTTATCATAACCAGTACTAAATGATTGGGGTTTTCAAGCCACCTCGGAGAATTCATTATTTTTCAAGAGCTGCCCTATCAGATATAATTTTGTGTCATCTAATTAACCAGTTCTCAGTTTTCTTCAATTGTGCTCTGTGGTAATCTACAACACTCATGGATTCCTCCAATATACATTTGCCAGGTTACATCACAACCACGAGAAGGGATTTCATGTCAAAAACAAAGGATTATTCCAGGATATTCATTCCAGGTTATATTACAACCACGGTCAAAGATTCATCCAACAAGTTGTGGTGAGTCATATTATTCTCACATAGTCCCGAGTCGCCGCAGGAAGACAACCCGGCACTTGGGGGCCACATTATTCAAGTCCAGTTTATATCAAATATGCAAGTGCCATGTCGCTGCAAGCATGCACCACATCACATGGGGGCTAATGCAAGCCCGTTTTTTTTTCAAATCATTACATTGTCAGCAAGACCCTATTATCTCAAGGAGATGAGCCGGTGTTTCTATATTTTCCTAAGTCCCAACCCAGTAATTCTTACTGACCCGACACTTGGGGGCTACACCACTCAGAACAAATTTTCTAATGTCCCAAGTCACCACAGGCGTGTGACCCGGCACTTGGGGGCTATAGTATTCAGCTGTTCCAATAGATTAAGAGATTCAAATTTAAGACCCGACGCATCTCGCTCTAATGAGCCGGCCCTTGGGGGCTACACCTGCCGAAGCTTTATAAAGGTATAAGGCAGTTATAAGTCCTAGGTTGCTGCAGGCAGGACAACCCGACACTTGGGTGCTACACAGTCCAAAATATTATTGCAAAACACCAAGTTATCATGAATAATCTTGGAGCTTGGGGGCTACAGGTAATATGGACATATCAAAAACTTTGAGGAGAATTTTCAAGATGTTAATTATGGAGTTCAGTTGTTAGACCCGACGTCACCAAACATTTATGACCCGGCATTATCAAAAGAACATAACCTGCCGGATTTTATATAAGCCGCCCTGGTCACAACAATGGAAGTTTGGTTTTACATCAGATGCATTTTCATCCCAATATGTTTATCAAGTCAGCTGGATTCTAGTTATTTGACCCGGCGTCACCAACGATAATGACCCGGAATCATCAATGATTATGACCTGGCGGAAATGACCCGCCAAGAGCATTGGAAGCCGACTCAATGGCATATGGGTGTTCTATTCTCAATATTTTTCAAAGGACATTGACAAGCAAGATGATTATCAAAGACGACTATTTCATATGCAGAAAAGACCCGGATTTCTGAGGAGCCATTTCATAAGCCGGCCAAAGGAGCAAGACGGCTACTTAACATATTTATTATTCTTATTTCAGGAGCTTAGCATGAACAAATTCAAACTAATCTGGGGGCTAATGTCGGGGATATACCCCGTGGTATGACCCGGCCTGGTGGCTCAGAGGAGACCTAGAAAAGACATGACATTTTATTTATGACCCGGCACGCGGATCATAGGATGACCAGGCCCAAGACCCGGCATGTAAGCCGGCGCCAGGCGGCTCACAAGAGAAGGCTCAAAGAGAGAAAGACTCCCTGCCAAAGGTTACAAGACCCGGAATAGGATTCTAGAGAGACTAGTCCTAATCCTACTCCTAGTAGGACTCTATTTGTAAACCTACCCTCTCCACTTATATAAGGAGGGGTAGAGCACCCCTAGAGGGAGAACAGAGATAAGTCCACAAGTTTAGACAACACAACTGATTAGAGATAGACAGATTAGAGGCTCTCGTGATTAGAGGTAGCAAACGACACCCTTGTAACCGAGAGATCTTCTTCATCATCAATACCAAACAAGCAGGACGTAGGCTTTTACCTCCATCGGAGGGGCCGAACCTGGGTAAACTCCGTGTCTCACGATTTCGATCAACCCCTTCAAGCCGCCACGTAGTTGCGTCTTCGCCCTGAACCTAAGTCCGTTTACCCAGACATCTGCCATGACAAATCCACGACAGTGACCCTCTCCGGCAGGGTGCCGGAGAGGGCCAAGATTGATTTTTCGTGGCTACAGAGACTTGTGGCAGTGGAACTTCGGATCTAGATTTCTATAAGGAGGTTTTCTGGATTTATAGGAGTACTTGGCATTGGAATCATGACAAGGGGACTCCCGAGGGGCCCACAAGTCTGGGGGGCGCACCCCAGGGGGGCACCCTGGTGGCTTGTGGCCTCCTCGGGACTCCTCTACATTATCTTTTTGCTCCAGTATTTTTTATATTTGCAAAAATATTCTCCATAAATTTTTAGCCCATCCCGAGAACTTTTATTTCTGCACAAAAAACGACACCATGGTTGTTCTGCTGAAAATAGTGTCAGTCCGGGTTAGTTCTAATAAAATCATACCAAAATCATTTAGAATTATTTTAAACATGGGATGAATACTTTATAGATTATAGATACGTTGGATACATATCAGAAACCAAGGTTTATCGAAACAATATAAATATCAATCCTCAACCTTCTTCAGTGGCTGCACACAAAAGAGCAAACAACTTGCACCCAATGCTGGCAAGAGGGTTGTCAATCCCCTTGATATCTTTATTTGCAAGCAAGTGAGTTGTGTAGATAATAGTAGATAATTGTAAATTGCAAAATAAAATAAAAGCAAGTAAATGGTAGCAAGGTAATAGTAGCATTTGTAAATGTATAAGTGAATAGACCCGGAGGCCGTAGTGTGCTCTAGTGGCATCTCTCATAGAAATAACATACGACGGGTAAACAAATTACTCTTGAGAAATTGATAGAAAATAGGATAGTTATGAGATTTTCACGGCAATGATCATGTGTATATAGGCATCACACCCATAAGAAAATAGGTTGACTCCTGCCTGCACCTATTACCATTACTCCACTCATCGACCCCTATCCAGCATGCATCTAGAGTATTAAGTAAAATAGAGTAATGCTTGGAGAATGATGACATGATGTAGACAAAGTAAAATCAATCAATATGAATTAATCCCATCGTTTTATCCTTAGTAGCATCAACACAAAGACGTATCTTGTCCCCTACTTTTTCAGTGGGATATAGAAACTCGTCAGGTTGAACGTACCACAACGCACCTCTCTCACTGAAGAAATATCAATCTACTTGGCCAAAAAAATTCAATAGATCAGAGAGAATTACGAAGCTATAATGATCATGCATTTAAGAATCATATTAGAATTCAGAGAAGACTCAAATATTTATCATAAATAATCTAAACATGAACCCACAATTCATTGGATAGCAACAAACGCACCATACAAAGGGATTGCATCACATAGATCAAGGCAAATATGCGATGCACATTTTATTGTAGATCAAGAGAGAGAGATTGTCATCTTGGTACTACCTACGAACCCGTAGGTTGGTGGTGAAATACTCACACATCATGGTGAGGGCACCAAGGTTCATGAAGAGGCCCTCCGTCATCGATCCCCCCTGTAGCATGAACAGAGACTTGCGAAGGCATAAAAAGTGTTTCAGGACCTCCTCTACTGTTTTTGTGATATATGAGAATTTATAGGCCAAAGAGGAGCGTTGGGAGAGCCACGAGGGGGCACCACACATCCGCGCGCGCAATCAGGGCACGCCCTGTTGCGTGGTGGAGCCCTCATGCGGTTCCCGGCCTCCTTCCGAAGCTTCCAGGTCTTCTTTTGGTCCAAAAAAATCAGAAAAAACTTTCATGGAAATTGGACTTCGTTTGATACTATAAACCTGAAAAGTAAAAAACTTGTAGAAAACAGCAACTGGCACTAGGCATTGGGTCAATAGGTTAGTGCTAAAAATATTAAGTTGGTAAACAAATGCAAAAAAAGTATCCTAGAATGATAATATATTAGCATGGAGCAATCAAAAACTGTAGATACGTTCGAGATGTATCAAACCACATGATGCAAGTTAATATTGTCGGCCTTTCCGGGCCGACTCCAGTTGGACGATCGGAGAGGCTTCCTCTAAGATTGTCATTAGGTCCAAAGGCATGTTCGGATTTGGGCTATTGTGCGAGGAGGCTTGAGTTAGGTCGGACATGACCACCCCTAGATCTATCTCTAGGGTCAAATCCTTTGGGATGTCGAATTCGAAGATCAGATCGGAAATCTGCTTTGGAGCGTCTGTGCCTAAGGGATGTTTAGATGGGATCGCAATCTGTTCCAATAGAACTAGATCACGTCAGTCGTCAGCGACGTACTCCAAGCTTCCGAACATGATGACTTGGTTCGGAGAGAGGGTCTCAATGCATCCTAGATGGACGGTAGGCTCATCCTGTAGTACTACATAGCCGAAAGCAAAGAGTTGGTTGGGGACGAAGATGTCACCACATCCGATGATGCTATCAAATTGCAGGTGAGCCATCAATCCCGGTGATCAGACTGCAAGCTCTCAATGTGAAAGCACCAATCACTAGTAGAAAACGGCCCATTTGTCCCGGTTCCAGAGGCCCATTTGTCCCAGTTCTGGAACCGGGACTAAAGGGTCGGGACTAAAGCCCTAAACCTTTAGTCCCGGTTTGCTTACGAACCGGGACCAAAAGGGCTCCACGTGGCCGCTATGGGAGCCCAGGCAGGAGGACCTTTAGTCCCGGTTTGTAACACCAACCGGGACCAAAAGGCATCCACGCGTCAGCATATAATAGGAGCTGGGTTTTTTTGAAAGGGGGGGGGTTAGGGGGTTTTGAAGGGTTAATTTAGGGGTTTCATATTGGGTTAGCTAGCTAATAGAGAGAAGTGATCTCTCTTTTTCTGTGCTTGGTCGACGCTAGCTACTATACATATAGAGAACTCGACGCTAGCTACTAAGCAAATGATGGAAAACCATTAATTACACAAGATCTAACAGCTCATCATCATCTTAAGCATACAAAGTTAAATTCTCATAAAACAAAACAAAAAAGATAAAATAACATAGTCCTCCCTCATAGGACCTACTCCTCCCTCTTAGGTAAAATGGCATAAAAAACAATGACACCAATGTCTCAATGATGAAGCAAAGAGATCCAACGGTCTCCAACTTGTGGCTTGCGCTCCTTCTTTATTTGTCCCCATGCTTCAATTTGGAGGCTTCTTGGTGGTTTGCGCTCAGTCGAGTATGCAAAAGATAACTCGGGATGGAAGGGGATTTTTATTGTCATATTACCTTCGGGTTGCATCAACGGTGGCGCAACTTCATTTGGCAATTTCTGTTGAAGAACATAATATATAGTAGCCTAGTTAGCAATGTAATCAATACCATTTACGCAACAGTACTAGTCTACTTAATTAGCAACTCTTACCAAGATATTTCGGCGAATGTCATCCGCCCTCAACCTATGCACTAGTGTCCTATACAATGTATAATTTGGGCCAGTTCCCAAATTATACGGGAAGATGTCTCCACCAGCTATGACACCAATGACAAAGTAGATAAGATCATCCTTCTCCTCCCAAGTTAGATGTGATCCATAAGTGTAGTGTGTCGTGTCGATTATGTTCTGTATTTCACTCGAAGAAATGAAATAAGCTGTAAATTAAAAATTAAATAATTTAGTATGCATGAACACCTAATATTTTTATATATATAATGCAAATTACTTGACAAATATGCATGGTTTACAAACTCACATGGAGGTCAAACAGGAAACATATCGACATCCACCCAAATGTCGATGTTTCCTTCAATATGATCTTCGGGACGAAGATCGAAGGTTATTTCCATATCTTCCTGAAATCCATATGCCTTGCAAAGAGCTTCCCAATTTGAGCACCCTATTTCTGTGTTATTAGGTGCATTCATTACTTTCACAAGAAATGTGTGACCATGTTTAATCCTTAGGTTGGCTGTCCTCGTCTCAAAACTCTCGTGCTCTTCGAAACCGAGCCTCTCCAAGAAATATTGTCTTGCATGAAAGGGGACGAACTAGTCGAATTGTATAAAACAGAAATTATGCGTTGAAGGAAAGAAACAGAAGTCATGCTTAATTACGAAAAAACAGTTGTCATCGTTGCGTACCGTAGAAATATCAAAGTCCTCATAAAGCTTCATGGTGAAGAACCTGCCGTCTCGCAACCCAGTCTGGTCACAAAGACCTTTATCTTCACCGCAAAATTCAAACGCTTGGATCCCATCGTCATCTGATGACGACGACATTTCCTGTGTTCATGATTCAAGAATTACGGCATGGGCTCATAGTTGAAACATTTAAAATCGATCGAAGGAAACTACGAGAAAACTGATCAACACACAGATCACTATCACTCAATATGCAACGGGTTGACTTTAGGTCTGTCGAGTCTTTCCTTCCTAAACTCTCATCTCACGTGTATGGTGGGCACTCCCTCTGATATTGCGAACGTCGGTGATGGTGGCTCCTTCATTCGTCCTCGAGTGCATTACACCAAAATGTCTAGCACATAGGAACGAAGGAGAAGCGACCCCCACGACAATAGTCGGGATTCCTCCTCTCTCATATATATATATACACATATGGTGGACACTCTCCCTGAAAGACACACAATGAGCCAAAATAAACCTAAAGTCAACCCGTTTCATATATCGAGCAATGGCATAGAAAAAATACTGAAATGACTTCCAAATCACAAATACATTTATAATGAACTTGAATATAATATCACTAATACATCATTCCAAATAATCCAATTCAAGAATTATGACACGCTTTGGATCTTAATTAATGCGTGTCTGACTTTCGGTCCGTCGAGGCTTCCATTAAATAACTCTCATATCTCATGGTGTGTTGGTGTGCAGTCTCTCACATTGATACGGTGGTGTATATATGTTGGTGGACACTCTCTCACAGTAATAGTTCGACCGTCCGTGATGGACGCCTCCCCTCTTCTCTTCTTGCGCAATATATCAACGAGTATATCACAAGGAAGAAAAGAAAGAGGAAGCGCCCCCCACAACAACAGTCGGGATTCCTTTCTCCATCAAGAACACACATGAAAGTCACACAAGGAGCAACAACAGACCGAAAGTCACACACACATTATACCGATAAAATATCACTAATACATTAATATTTATAATGACCTCAAATATAATATCACTAATACCGATCGAATATCCTAGAATCCAAAATGGAGGACAGTGAACTCGGTTCACTAGCGGTCTCTGAGTGGCCGGCGGTGGACACCCAAAGATAAGGAACCTTCACGGGATCATAACTCAAGTGAGATCCCTGAAGGATCTGCCAGGTATTGTCAAACCGGGCGTCCAACGCCGCCATGGAGCGATGGACATGCTCGTCCTCCTCCTTGACACAGCGACGTACCACCTCCGCGGGTGTCGGCTCCCTCCGCACAGAAACTGGCCCGCATGACCACCACCACAGAAGGTCTGGGTCGACGACGATACCTGCATTACTCACCAACCTCCGAGCCCGGGAAGGTAGCACCTCCCAGTGCCAGCCCGATGGAGCCCAGTCCCGGACATGGCGCCTATCAAGCAGGCTCTCGCGGACTACTCGACGACGAGGATGCGGGCCGGGCATCGTCGACTGATTTTTCATAAAACCCAAAATCAACATACACATACTAATCTAACATAAACATACTAATCTACTTTAAAAAAGCATAAACATACTAATGTAACGTACACATACTAATCTAGCTAACATAAACATACTAATCTACTTTCAAAAAAAGCATAAACATACTAATCTAACATACACATACTAATCTAGCTAACATAAACATACTAATCTAACATGCATACACATACTAAAAAGCATAAAAATCAACATATATTTAAAAAAATTGCAATGAGCCGGGGCGGCCGCGGCTCACAGCAGGGGCGGCGACGGGGGCGGGGCGGCGACGGCGACGGGGCAGCAACGGGGTGGGGTGGCGACGAGGGCGGCGGGGGAGGCGACAGAGGAGGGGCGGCAACGGGAGCGGGGCAACGACGGGGGCGGTGGGGGAGGCGACGGGGGCTGCGACGGGGATGATGGGGGAGGCGATGGGGGCGACAGGGGAGGCGACGGGGGCGGCAGGGGAGGCGGTGGGGCGGCGGGGAAGGTGACGGGGCGGCGACGGGGGCGACGACGGGGATGGGAACGGCGGCCTCGGCGCGGCGACAAGGGCGAAGTGGAATGAAAACAGTGAATTTTGCTAAGTGCTTGTCATATAGAAGGAGCATTGGTCCCGGTTGATGCACCCAACCGGGACAAATGCTACCTTTAGTCCCGGTTTGTCGCACCAACCGGGACCAAAGCCCTATTTTTCGCCGCACAAAGGGCGGGAAACAGGGACTTTTGGTCCCGGTGGGTGCCACCAACCGGGACCAAAGCCCTGTTTTCAGCAGCCCAAATGGCGGGAAACAGGCCCTTTGGTCCCGGTTGGTGCGACAAACCGGGACTAAAGGGGGGCATAGGTCCCGGTTGGGTCAACCAACCGGGACCAATGGCCTTGCACAGCAGTGTGGTGGGAGTTTAGTCCCACCTCGCCAAGCGAAGGTTGCCCAAACCTGCTTATAAGCCCCGCCGCGCCTGTTACGTTGAGCTCCTCTAATAATGATAATAGATGTCTTGATACTGAAATTCGGCCTAAATTCAAAAGGCTAGTTAGGTGCCTAACTAGCACTTTGATTTTAGGCTGAATTTCAGTATAAGCGCATCTATTTTCAGTTTTGCTATGTTTTATGTTATTTCTATGCATATTAAAAGTTGTTAACAAAAAATACTTTATGAATATTTTTTGCTATTAATTTTTTTAACAAAAATAACTTTGATATTTTTAGTTGCATGAATTGTATATAATATCAGGTTTGTTCCAAAGTATCGTGTACAAAACGGACAGTCTCTTTCGAAGTATCGGGGTTTCGAACGGAAACTCATCGGTTACAAAAGGCATTTCATTTTCTTAAACTTATTTGAACTCCAGGCTTTTCGTGTGTTCAAAATGTACCATTCTACGCCACATCATCAATTTTTCAACCCTTTCTAACTTCATTTGATATTTTTCATGCATTTACTGAATTTTTTGAGCTAAATGACCCTGAAATTGAAAAGCACTTGAAATGAAGACTAAAAAGGTTGAAAGTTAGCATGGTATCAACATTTCACCCATATAGCATGTGCTAAAAAGTTGGGAGGGTTACGGCAAAAGCAGGATGCACTTCGCGTACAAAACGGACAGTCTCTTCCAAAGTATCGGGGTTTCGAACAGAAACTCATCGGTTAGAAAAGGCATTTCATTTTCTTGAACTTATTTGAACTCTAGGCTTTTTGTGTGTCAAAAATGCACCATTCAAAGCCACATCATCAATTTTCAACCTTTTCTGACTTCATTTGATATTTTTCATGCATTTACTTATTTTTTTTAGCTAAATGACCCTGAAATTGAAAAACACTTCAAATGAAGTCTGAAAAGGTTGAAAGTTGGCATGGTATCAACATTTCACCCACATAGCATGTGCTAAAAATTTGGGAGGGTTACAGCAAAATCAGGATGCACTTCGCGTACAAAATGGACAGTCTCTTTCGAAGTATCGGGGTTTCGGATGGAAACTCATCGGTTAGAAAAGACATTTCATTTTCTTGAACTTATTTGAACTCCAGGCTTTTCGTGTGTTCAAATTGCACCATTCAAAGCCACGTCATCAATTTTCAACCCTTTCTGACTTCATTTGATATTTTTCATGCATTTACTTTTTTTGGAGCTAAATGACCCTGAAATTGAAGAGCCCTTCAAATGAAGTCTGAAAAGGTTGAAAGTTGGCATGGTATCATCATTTCACCCACATAGAATGTGCTAAAAAGTTGAGAGGGTTACGGAAAAAGCAGGATGCACTCGCGTACAAAACAGACAGACTATTTCGAAGTATCGGGGTTTCGGACGGAAACTCATCGGTTAGAAAAGGCATTTCATTTTCCTGAACTTATTTGAACTCCAGGCTTTTTGTGTGTTCGAAATGCACCATTCAAAGACACATCATCAATTTTCAACCCTTTCTGACTTCATTTGATATTTTTCATGCATTTACTGATTTTTTGAGCTAAATGACCCTGAAATTGAAAAGCACTTCAAATGAAGTCTGAAAAGGTTGAAAGTTGGCATGGTATCAACATTTCACCCACATAGCATGTGCTTAAAAGTTGGGAGGGTTACGGCAAAAGCATGATGCACTTCGCGTACAAAACGGACAGTCTCTTTGGAAGTATCGGGGTTTCGGACGGAAACTCATCGGTTAGAAAAGGCATTTCATTTTCTTGAACTTATTTGAAATCCAGGCTTTTTGTGTGTTCAAAATGCACCATTCAAAGCCACATTATCAATTTTCAACCCCTTCTGACTTCATTTGATATTTTTCATGCAAGTACTGATTTTTTTGAGCTAAATGACCCTGAAATTGAAAATCACTTCAAATGAAGTCTAAAAAGGTTGAAAGTTGGCATGGTGTGTGCGTGCTTGTTGCCAACGATGACAACCCACTTTTTTATTGCATATTGTTCTCGGCCACAATCGCAATTTAAGAAAAACCTGAATTGTAAAGCACTACAAATATATAATAGCTAGAGAGATATGTAATATATAATAGTTCAGATATCCATTACAGAAAGTACTCGTCCAAGCGAACACTACTATCTAGTCTGAATCAGAAGAATATCCACCCCATGGTGGTGGTGGTGCGAGGTGATGCTGCCCGTAGTTCACGGTTCGAATCTTGCGGTACAACTCATATGCAACGTATGCATCTTTTGCTGCATACTCAATGTTCATAGGATGAAGTGGGGTCCTCTCCCACTCTTTGTGCTACGTCGGGGAAATTTGGTCTTCATATCTCCGTAATAGTCGTCGATCAAGGCGATTGCCATAGAAGCCAACGAAGTCCTCGCATCACGAAGCCTGAATATGTCTTGGATATCAATAAGGCAGCCAGCTGGTATCTCAATACCGAAGCTGTGCCTCATCTTCAGCTTGTCATTCCTTACATCAATGCTAGCAAAATGTATGCCACTGCGTAGGAAGTCCATGAGTGCTGGGCAGTGCTTGTCACTACTGCAACATCAACAAATTAAAATGGAACAAATGTTAATTAATATCATAAAAAATCAAAAATTATTTCACTACAACTTAAGAGAAATTGACCTTTGCCATAGGATTCAAAATAGAACATATATATTGCTATATCCTATATATATATATGCAATTTTCATATCCTATGAATTGATGAAGAGACCCTAAATTAACTATATGACATATATGTTCTCCCACGTTTTGCAACAAGGAAAATTGTTATTCACTACGAACTTAAAAGAAAGATTGATCTTTCCAATAGGATTCAAAATGCAACATATTTCTATCCTGTGCAATTTTCATAATAATCTATAAATTATTAATTGATCAAAGAAAACCCTCAAAACTCACCTTGCCCATTGGAATATAATCACATGTTTCTTGAAACATAGCTGGATGACGGCAACATCGTCTTGCTTGGCCGTGTACTCGAGATCAAGCCCTATGAACTTGTCTTTCTCATCCGCTACTTCAAGCCATTTCTGCAAAAGGGAAAGAAAACACGGCACCATGGCGTTGTCATCGTGTAGACGACATCGAGATTGGTCGTGCCATGTGCGAGCACCTCCCCGTAGCGAGTGATTGGATTCATGGTAGAAGATATGGGCAAGAAGAGAGGAGAATGGAGGAGAAGAAGAGAGGACAATGGAGGAGAAGAAGAGAGTAGAATGAAGGAGAAAAAGAGAAATGGGCAAAGCGGTCGGAACAGTTGCCTCTTCCTCGAACCGCGAAACGTCGTGGGATCCGAACCGTTTGAACCTTTAGTCCTAGTTTGATCCACCAACCGGGACTAAAGGGGCTCGCACCAGGCGAACGATCACCCCCTTTGGTCCCGGTTCTAGCCACGAACCAAGACCAATGGTTGTGGGCCAGGAGCAAGGCACATTTGTCCCGGTTCGTGTATGGAACCAGGACCAAAGGTGTCCCACGAACCGGGACCAATGCCCTACGTGGCCAGCCCGGCCCCCTGGCCACCCGGACTGGGACTGTTGCTCCCATTATTCCCGGTTCATGACTGAACCGGGACTAATGGGCTGGCCGGCCCGAACTGATGCCCTGTTTTCTACTAGTGAATGTCTATGTCAAAACCGAGAGACCTCGGGTAGGGGGGACCGAGCTGTGAGATCTGATCGATGGGTAATTTGAGAACATATGGTATTTACCCAGGTGTATGCTCTCTCTATGGAGGTAAAACCCTATGTCCTCCTCTAGTTGTATAAAAGGTGTAACAAGTACATAGTTGACTTACCTTGAGATCGTATGTTTGTGGTCTAAACCCTAAGGGTGATGATGAATGTCTATGGGTATCCTCTATGGGATAAACCCTCCAGCTTATATATCCAACTAGGGTATTTAGGTTTACATGAATGTCGGTTACCATCTACGGATTACATGTCGAACTAATCATCCCTTCTCGGAGTACACACCAAGTATTTGGTAGAATACAATGTGATCACGCTTCGTGCTAGGGACTCCTAAGTCCTTCCTTCTTGATGCCCCACAGTCCATCCCATGTACTAGACCAAATCGGCTAGGACCCCATAATGTAGGACACCCTCAACTAGGCACTGAGTTAATAGGTTAGTTCCCCAAAATGATATAAAATGGCATATAAAGCATACATGATTGATTAAATAATATAATTAAATAATCAAAATTATAGATGCGCTGCAGATGTATCAAGGAGTATATAAGGAAAAAAGAAATAAGACTAGAACGTCCATCTCGAGCATGAATCTCATACATGTTACAGCTGGTCAAAATGTTATTTATTGGGAATTATGACTAATTTTTTGTCATTGATTCTAGGATATTATGATTAAAAGTTCATCACAAGGACACCAATTTGGTTGCATCCTATTGCAACTCGTTGCAAAAACTACTACGGCCTAATAGACTAACCAATAATGCCATTTTGAATACATGTTGGGAATACAGTAAAAGTTACTAAACTTTCCATCAGTTAATTTCGTAATTCATTTTAGAATGTCATACACTCTATCCAATTACATAATTTTTTGTTATGAGAAGGTTGTTAATAAGAAATAATTGTTTTCAGTGTTATTAATAACATAAGGGGCCATGCTTCCATCATGAATGTGATGTATGTTAGGAATATTGATGATAATCAAAATATATCCATAACAATGATGCTAAATGTCGCAATACTAAAATAATACCACATGTATGTGGAAATGTACTTTGGTCACATTGGAGAAACCCGCATGAGTAAATTCCATATTGACGGATTTTGAAGTCATTTGATTGTGAATCACCTGATACTTGCAAGTTTCGTCCAAAACTAAAGTAATCATAAGACCATTCAAAGGCCATAAGCAACGAGCAATGAGTGTTGTTACTAGGAATGAATTTATCTATCTATATAAATGACTCAAGTAGATATGTGAATATTTTCTCAATGAGACATATGTATGGATCCTTTGAAATATTTCAAAAGGTTTCCAAAATGAAGTAGAGATTGTTATAACAAGGAAATTATGTTTCTGCGGTTAGATTGTGGAAAGGAATGTTGGATTTACAAGTTTAGTGAATGTCTAATGAGTTGTGAAAAAAGTTTGATAAATTACACCTCCTGGAACATCACTTTTACTAGAAAGACCAAGAAGATGTAATTAAACCATATATGACATGGTAAGGTAAAAAAGGACACAAATCAATTTGCCATTATTCCTTTTAATATAATGCTTTAGAGATTGCGGCTTTCAAATGGAAAAGAATGCCATCAGAACTGTTGAAATGATGCAATGGTATGCTACGCCCAACCATGTTTGTCATTAGTTGACATTTCAAAATTAAGACATGTGTAAGATGTTTACAAACCTATTCCAAATCAGGCAAATACTACTTTCTAGGTTATCCCAGATTGTTGGGCATTCCTCCATCACTATTCCGAGGAATTTTATTTCCATATAGAGCGGCATGATTTTTGAAGAAAATGTCTCTTGCAAAAGAGTGAGTGGGAGAGTAGTGCAACTCGATGAGATAACATTATCTTCATCACCAGCTCGAATGAAAGAAACATTTCAAGTAATTTTAGAGTTTCCTATGCTAACTGATATGAAGGCCTCTAGATGAGTCTTATGGATTTCGGTCGAACTTGTAGCTGAACCACATAGGCAAAACTCTTGGAAACCTCTAAGGTACATAAACAAGATATTCTTGTCAGACAACAATATACATACAATACAGAAGGAAGCATTGATGGATCGTGACTCTGAATTGGCTAAATTCCAAAATAATATGAGATAGTATACATATAAATGATTCAAGATTGGATCTTGATAAACCCTCCACAATACTTAATCTAATGAATATTAATTGAACTATAATCTAATGCAGATAAAAATGTTTTATCCATAAAGCTCGATTTGTTGGTTATAACAAATAAAGGATTTGATTATGAC
This sequence comes from Hordeum marinum, assembly GCA_022496015.1. Lineage (NCBI taxonomy): Eukaryota > Viridiplantae > Streptophyta > Magnoliopsida > Poales > Poaceae > Hordeum > Hordeum marinum. The sequence continues at coordinate 106,151,664 of CM039676.1, read as the reverse complement.
GAGATTGTCTCACCGTAGCAATACTTAAGGTTGGTTCATGTTACACTAGAAATTAATGCATATTTCAATTATGGGATATGACAAATGGACACCAGAACTATTTCCACGGTAAGAAAATACAAATAGGGACATGTATGTGATAACATCCAAAGTATTTTGTCGATCTAGAGGGTGCTGGTGACTGTGCAAACTTCAGAGTTCCAGTAATGGATGAAAGTGAGAAAAATGGAGTTGGAATGTTTGTTTTGATAAAGTAATAAAAAATATTTATTTCATCAAGGAAAGCAAAGATACTTGTGTTTACAAGAAAGTAAATGGGAGCATAGTAATATTTCTAAGAACTTTGTGTGCATGACACATTGTTCATTAGAGATAATGTAAATCTCTTGACACAAATTAGGACTTCACTAAAAAATTGTTTATCAATGAAAGTACTAAGGGCTAGGTAGAGTCGGTAGTAGGCATAATTATCTATGGAGATCAAATTACCTAATAGGGCTAAGCCTAAATACATCTTGACATGCTAAAATGATTTAGCATTAGAATTCCAAGAAGTGTTTATTGCCCAAGTCACAAGGAAAGATTTTTAGGAAGACTCGGTGTCCTAAAAATACCGACGAGCAAAGCACATGACCGAGTGTAGGATCAAAACTAGTGCTAGAGGGGGTGATTAGACTACTTGACCCAATAAACATCTACTTTTTCCCAATTTTAAGTGTAGACAGATTTTAGCATTCGTAGCAAGTCAAGTACACCCTACACATGCATGTCTACGAGTATAGCAGTGGAAAGTAAAGAAAAGCATGTAAGTAAAGGAAGGGTAGGAAGATCAAACGCAATTGGGGACACGAAGATTTTTTCCCGTGGTTTTTATAGGTGGTCCTATCGTACGTCCATGTTTATGGAGTCTTCAACCCACAGAAGGTAACTGTCGTGAGAGTCCATGGAGGGTTCCACGAAGAAGAAACCTTGACTATACCATGATGGCCTACGTCCACGGAGGACTATCCTAACTCGGGGTAGATCTTCATGAAGTAGGCGATCTACTTTCCCTTACAAACTTCTTGGTTCACTCCACAACATTAAGTAGGAGGCTCCCAGGCGACACCTAACCAATCTAGGAGGCAGCACCCTCCAAAAGGTAATAGGCTCGATAATGTTGATGAACTCCTTGCTCTTGTGCTTCAAGATGATAGACTCCTCAACACACAATCACTCTCTCATAGGTTTGTCTATGGTGGAAGAGATTGATTGGGTGGAAAGCAACTTGGGGAGGCTATAGATCAAGATTCATATGTTTGGAATGGAATGGCATGATCTCAACACATGAGTAGGTGGCTCTCTCTCAGAAAATCAGTAGGTATGAGTGGGAAACTGTTCTGAGTGCTTCTCTTGCGAGTAGGTGGTGGTGGAGGGGTATATATAGGCATCTCCAAAAATCCAACCATTATACATAATAAGTCAGACTCAGTGACACCAATGTGTTAATCTTGGTGGTACCGAGTTGCCTCAAAGGTAGCAACTTTTGAATCTCGGTGAGACGAATACATAAAACTCGGTTGCACAGATAAGGTGACCAATGGTGAGATTGCCAGACTTGGTCATGCCGATCCAACAAACTCAGTGGGACCGATTTTGTGAATTTGCGTAACAGGAAGTTGGCAACCCAAACTTGATGGCACCGAAATGGAATCGGTTGCACCAAAGTTCTTGGGTTTGGCTGACTCTGTTTGAGGCTGAAAATCGGTGGCACCGAGTGGAAAGTGTTGGTTGCACCAATTTTGGATATTTTTCTTTGGACAGACTTTTGTGGAAGATCTTGTGGGTGTATGTGGTGACTATCACTTGTGCACATATGAGCATCTTGTTCACCAACAGTACCTTACCCCCTTTTGATAGTATTGGCTTTCCCATGGACTCAAAATGATTTCTTACAAAAGTTAAAATGCAGAGTCCTCTTACTTGAAGTTTTGCCAAACTATTTTCTTGCATCTTTGGGTATTCCACAATCCTTTTGCCAACCCATCATTGAACTTTTCCTGAAACATGCTTAGTGGAAACATTAGTTCAATGACATATATGTTGTTATTTTATTACCAAAACCACCAAGGGAGCAAATGTGCTTTCAATCTCCCCCTTTTTAGTAATTGATGACAATATATAGATCAAAGCTTCAACATATGATATAATCAATGAATATAATCATCGCTTTGAGAAGTATGTGATAAGTAAAAGCTCCCCTAAATTTGTGTATTATTTTTAAATTTGTGTTTGAATGCAAATTAGGTACATGGGGCACTTCTTCCATGTCACATACAACTTGGTGGTGTGCGAGAGTAAATGAGAGTTAACATCATAGCAAAACACATCAAGCAAAGTGAATGGTCATCTCATAACTATCAAAAGGGTAGGAAATAGTTGCAACACACAAAAAACATATGATCAAAGACAAAAAAAAGTATAACACATCCAAACCAAAAAGACCAAATGTTTTTAAAACAGCAATAAAACCAGACGCTCTCTCACTCGAAGCCTCGATCTATATACAACTTCTCCTCCTTTGGCAACAAGTTACCAAAAAGTTCGAATAGATATAGCTAATCGTCCTTCTGTGGATGATCTCCTCCGGTGGTCGATGTCGGAGTAGAGAGAACTGCGTCCATGAAGACCTCTACAGACGTCCTAGACGGAGTCAGAGTAGCAACTGGAGGCACTGGAGAAGCTGATGGAGCTGAAGTCACCGAAACTGGAGCAGAAGATGAGGATCTCGTAACCCGGAGCTGGCACTGTAGGTGTCCTCGCCAGAGTCCTGAACTGGGCAGTCGTCCTGATAGGTGCACTATCCTCATCATCATTAGAAGAATCAGATTCTGAAGAGGTGCGACGGATAGGACCTTCATCTACTTCGTTCTTGAGCTCGTTGATGGTCCTGTTCAACCCATCCACCTTGTTATTTAGAGTCTTCACTCTATCCTCAAAGATGTTCACATGGATTTCCTGACTTTCTAGTATGCTTTTGATATACTTCTTCATGTCCATGACTATATAGATCAAGGGATCCATCTGCTCGTTCCTGGATCTCGAGACTTGAGCACTAGTGGGTCTAGCTGCCTCTACCTCTGCCTGAGTTGCAACTGATGTGGGATGGTCTGGGTCCATCACCACAATGTTGTCCTTGAAGTCTAGTTGTAGGGGCAAGTGGGGTCTGTCCAGAGCAAAGATGTGCTTTTCAAGCTTGGAGTTGATGAGCATCTGAATGTAGGGTGCATAGAAGGACGAGTGCTTCTGATTAGCAGCAACCCTCTTCACTGTCTCCACTATCAGATCCATCACTCTGAATCTCTGGTGCTGGTCAATGTGAATCAGCAAGTTGATGGCGTAGCCTCAGATCATCTTCTCATCACCTGACTTGGCATCAAGGTATGCCTCAATATAGTGTTAATGGTGCGGAGACCTGCCTAGAGATGATAGATGGATCCTAGCTTGTGGGACTGAAGCTGAGCAACAGGGATGGCGTTGTACATGTCTTTCATGGCATTGTGCCTTGCCTTGGCGTCGGTGTCAAAACCTGCAGATCTTGAGTAGGGGGTCCCGAACTATGAGACTAGAATCGACCGTAACAGGAGATGAAGGGGACACAGATTTACCCAGGTTTGGTTCCTCCTATGGAGGTAATACCCTACGTCCTGCTTGGTTGTATTGATGATGTGAGGGGTTACAAAGGTGATCTACCTCGTGATCAAATAGCTAACCCTAGATGAGTTTTCCCCCTATACCCCTAAACCCTCCGGCTTATATAGACACCGAGGGTGCCCTGGGTTTACACTTGGTCGGTTACATGCTGAAGAGATAAACATGCCTAACTACAACTAATAACTTGGAGAATACGTCAGGGCTTCTCAAAACTTCCATAGGACGTAGGTGGTCTTTGATCATCCGATGCTCCCTTTGCGTCCCACACAGTCCGGCCCATGAACAACAGGTCGGCTATTCGAGGACCCCCCTAATCTAGGACTCCCTCAGTAGCCCCCGGACTAGCCTTCAATGTCGATATATATCCGGTCAATCTCCTCAGGTCATCATCTTTGGCTTGCGAGGCGAATCCCTAATCCCTCCTTATTCGGCAACCAACCAATCTTCGGCAACATCCCAGCTGTCGCGGGCGCAAGTTCAATATAATAACTGCGTGTGTTCCTCAATTTTCGCGCGTAGTGGGGAGGCGAGTGGTCAATGATTTTTACAATCTTACCCCTCCATAACGGAGGCACCACCCATTTAATCAAACAAAACTGTGGCTCACACCACATTCTCTTCCTCCCCATCGAAAGAAACTCCTAGCGGAAGCTCCACGCAAAACATGACTAATGTCCCTAGCTCCTCCGCACGTCCCTACGGCTAACGCCCAGGGGACTGGACCAGCTATTCCATTACACTCTTGCGGCTTCGCAATATGGAGACCCAGGGGTATCTTCCTTCTTCGTATCTAGCGGCGACCCATGCAGGTCTGCTCTCTTATGGCGGCAAAGTTTTTGGATGAGCGTTTCCCCAATCCTAACAAGGGAGAGCACGTATGCTTCGTCCCCTTTCTCCTCTGGGGCCTTGGGTTTCCAATCCATCCCTTCCTGAGGGGGTTGTTGGAGTTCTATGGGATCCAACTCCACCACCTTACTCCAGGGTCCATTTTACACATCTCGGGCTTTGTCGCTCTTTGTGAGATGTTCTTGGGGTGCGAAGCACATTTTGATTTGTGGAGGAAATACTTCTGTCTCGTCCCCCGAACTCGGGACAAGACAATTTTGGAGGTCGGCGGAGCCGAAGTGTGCCGCATAGCGGGGACGGGGTATCCGGCAGGCACACCGAAGAAATCTGAATAATGGACTTCGGAATGGTTTTATATTGAAGATGTTCCCATATTCAAGCCAACTAGGATAAGTCTTCCCGAATACTCTGACCTCCTCCCGAAGAAAAGGTACAACTGGCGGTCGAGGAGCTCGTCCCAGGAGGAAAGCTTCGAAGTGCGACGCCTAGCTACGCAGGTGCCGCCATCTCTCGGTGTGTGCAGCCCCTCCAACAGAGGGTACACCCCTTGTGGAAATATAACGGGAGAAGCGACACCATGCGCTCCCGAAAGCAAGGGCCTGCCAATCCGATGGCGTTGGCCGCCGCACTTGCCGACCTATACAAAGGAGAGCAAGAAGACTTTGTTCGGCGGGCAACCAAGGAAGGATATTCGGCCCACAATCCTATCAAATGGGTAATCCTTTCCCTTTCAAACATGAAAATAGTTTGGGGTTTCCGTTCCGCACTTTATTTGACCGAAGCCTGGCATGAACATGAATAGAGGAGTTTCATCGAGATAGTCAACTGTTCGACTCCTCTGCCCGAGAACCATTTACACGACAATGATCCGGGTTTAAACGAGGACCCGGATCTTCTACTTGACTTTGAAGATGGAGTCTATCTCCAGGATAGCATCGTCCAATCCCCGGTGGCTATCATAGTTGATTATCCCGGGTCATTCTCCATCCCTGCAGCGGCCAAGAAGAAAAGGTCCTCTCGCAAGAGGCCAGCTATGAAGAGCACCCCGGACTTGCCGGTCCCGACTCCAAAACACCACTGATCCACGCGCCATACGCCGACAGCCGAAGCTGTGGCCGAGTCGGAGGCTAACATGGATCCTGCGAAAGAGCCGGTCATGGGGATGAATCCACCTGCTTGCTCATCCTGAAGGTACATTGTCCGGTTATCCACTTATTGTTGCGATCAATAGAGTCATACAGCAGTTTGTTATTGAAATACTTAGGCGAAACGCCCAATCCTGTCCTACTGAAGAGGTTACCCGGGTGTATAGAGACGCCCGAAATTCCCAAGCCACGACCCATGCGGCTTCTGCTACAGAAGCACCCATGGCCAATCCGGCGCCCGCCAATTCTAGTGATGGTGTATCCATCACCAAATCGGAGGTGGAGAGTGCCATGCATCACCTGAAATGATGGGAGGCCATGTGGCACCCAATTTTCTCTGAACAGGAGTTCAGCACCCTACACTCGGCGGATGCGCACCTTGGTGCCGCCTGAGCTGGGTTCGGCGAAGCTATGAAGTTGATATCAACCAGCATACAGGTAAGTGATTGGTTTTATAGAATCCGGACATTCCTGTAAGCCTAGTAGCCCCGAGCCTTAATTTGGTTTGAAACAAACGAATTAAGGATCTCCGCGCTATTTGACTGCTGACGCATGCCTCGAAGCAACATGCTGAGCAATTGGCCAAGGAGCTCGAGGAGAGCCACACGGAATGACAATCCGTGAAGGCCGAACTGACACAAGTAAAGAGCTTCATGCGGGAGGCCCATGGTGAGTGTACATTTACTGCTAATCTTAATGTATCATCGTGTCTGACACACGGATTCCGTTTAGCTGCTGAATCAATAGGGCACATGGAAAGGCAGTTGGAGGAAGCCGGGACTCTCAGCGGTACGTCGAGTCCCAGCACCAGGCTAGCTTCCTTGTTGTGCAAAAGCAGGCCGAAGAAATTAAGAATTCATAGATTCAATTGGCCCAAGCTCAAGAGAAAAACCGAAACCTTCAGAGGGGCGTGTTCAGTAAGTGTGATTCTATTATTAGCAAATATTTCTGATGAAAGGAATAATAGTAAGCATGTTGATTGCCTTATGTACAGGCCTCCTGTCCAGGCATCCTGAAGAGGAGATCGGATCATACTAGGGGGACCCGCTGAAGGAGCTAAGCTCTCTCCACGGGCACGTGCGGAAAGCAATGAAATGAATGGTGAAGGCACTATGGCTTGCCGAACAGCCACCTGAAGCGCTAGCCACACTCGTGGATCGATTCAAGGGGGCTCGAAATAGGTTCGAGTTGTGGAAGACTTTGTCTCGCCGTGAGGGAGCACGGGAAGCATCGGGAATGATCAAGACTTAACCCCGGACATATGGTGCGGGTTGGTCCTATGGGGTCGGATGGAAAAGAAGTGCCACTCCACCTGGTGTATGACCAGGTGATGCCTGACACCTGTCTTTTGCAAGCGGACTGCCCCCTTGACACCACAATCAATAATCTCGATCATCAGCCACACATGTAATTTATATGTTCGTGTTTGTAAACAATCTATGTTGTAAACTTTGTCTTAACCGACCATTGGCTTATCATCCCCGTGCGAAGAGCTCGGGAGTGTTCCTCCTTATTTGTCCCTCCAAAAGAGCGAACTGTATTCGCGGAACCAGGCAATCTGGTCATGCGGTGCGAACAAATAGAAAGCACACAGAAAGATATGTTATGTTACTACTGAGCGTAAGAAACATCGTCTGAAGAAAATAGTACCTCTATCGATACCTTTCGTCTGGGCTCTACGAAGAGTGTAGGTAGGAGTCCGCATACTTTCAGTATGCGGCTAATTGTTCTTTGGGAAGAAAAGACCAAAACAACAGTGATAACGACCGGAGCAGTATAAGGTGTTTCCATTACAGCCGACCAATTGTCTACGTAAGATAGCTAGCTTTTGGCTTCACCCGTCTAAGGTACGTGTCCGGATGACCCGGTCGTAACAATTGCAGAGGTGTTCCCTTTACTCTCTAGCCAAACAATCGAGAATGTAGAGGGTAATCATAGGAGCGAGGCAACCCAGCTTGGCAAAGTCTTAGTTCGAATTGATGCATATGATGTCTAGAACATGACAAAAGAAGCATGTGCGCACGGTAAGTGTGAGCAAATACTTGTAATCAAAAAGGTTGGCTACTAGAAGAAGCCCCCACGTGCAGTGTTCGAATTTAACACTTTATGGTGTATGCCAATAATCTTTAGTACAAGATTGGTTCAACTAAACATAGGGAAAGAGAAGAAATTGGCCCTGTCAAACAACAAAATGGGAAGGGAAGAAGAAAAAGGCAAAAATAACAAGGGAAAAAGGGAAAAATGTAGGGGAGTTAGACAACACCGTTTTATCCATAGAAGCGCCTAAGACGAGCTGCGTTCCATGGGTTTGGTTCAAGGTGGTTATCGGATGGACTCCGAAGACGATAGGCACCTCCCACGAGTACTTCGTCGATGACAAAAGGACACTCCCATTTGGGGTTGAGTTTATGCTTTTGTTTCTTTGGGAGTCATAGGACGAGTTCGCCTACGTTGTATGCTTTTGCCCTAACCTCCCTACTTTTGTAACGTCAAGCTTGCTGTTGGTAAAAAGTGGAGCAAGCTAGAGATATGTCGTGCTCTCCCTCCAAGGCATCTAAGTCGTCTTGCTGATCGAGCTCGGCCTCCTTTTCCTCATATATGCGCACTCTTGGTGCGTCGTGGATAATGTCACAAGGGAGGACTGCCTCTTCCCCATAGACCATAAAGAATGATGTGTAACCCGTTGATCTATTTGGGGTGGTGCGCAGGCCCCATAGAACAGAGTCGAGTTCCTCCACCCAATGACAGTCGGACTCATGAAGAGACCGGACCAAGCATGTCTTAATGCCGCTCATAATGAGACTGTTTGGTTGCTCGACCTGTCCATTGGTCTGCGAATGATACACCGATGCATAGGCGAGCTTTATGCTCATTTTTGTGCACCAGTCCTCAACCTATTGGGCCGTGAAGTTGGATCCATTATCCTTTATTATACTATGAGGAACACCGTACCGGTGTACTATGCTGGATATAAAGTCGATTACTAGTCCAGATTAAGCCGACTTGACGGGATTTGCTTCTATCCATTTGGTGAACTTGTTAACCATGACCAGTAGGTATTTATTTTTCTTGGTTCCCCCTTTAAGGGGTCCGACCATGTCCAGACCCAGGCTGCAAAAGGCCAGGTGATCGAAATAGTCCAAAGAGCTATTGGGGGCATGTGACTTTGTTTTGCGAAGAGTTGACACCCTACGCAATGTTGAACAAGTGACTGGGCGTCTGACCGAGCTGTAGGCCAAAAGAAACCAGCTTGGAAGGCCTTGCTAACAAGGGACCTTACCGCGGCATGATGCCCGCCCATGCCTGCGTGGATTTCGGCGAGGAGATCCCGTCCTTCTTCCCTGGATATACACCGCTGTAATATTCCGGTTGTGCTTTTCTTGTATAACTCACCCTCGTGTACTTTGTAGGCCTTGGATCGCCGAACTATGCACCATGCCTCGATTTGATCATCGGGGAGTTCCTTGTGAAGATGGTAAGCGAGGAAGGGCTTTGTCCATGGCGATATTACTGTCATTATCTCATGAGCCGAGGGTGTTTCATTCATCACGGAGCCGCCGATAATGCCATTGTCTGGTTCGTTTATGGAGGGAAGAACTTCATCCGCCATATTCGGACCGGCACCATTGTCGTCGTCCTTCCACACTACTGAGGGCTTAAAGAGCTGCTCCAGGAAGGTGCTTCTCGAGACGGGATCGCGCTTGGCTCCCATACGGGCCAGTATGTCGGCGGCGTGGTTGTTGTTGTGAGCGACGTGGTGGAATTCCAACCCTTCGAACCGACCAGATATCTTGAGGACAACATTTCTATATGCCGCCATCTTCGGATTTTTTGGCGTTGAACTTGTCGTTAATTTGAGATATGGCCAAGTTTGTGTCTCCCTGTACCTCTAGCCGTCGTATGCCCATTGATATCGCCATCCAAAGACCATGAAGGAAAGCTTCGTATTCGGCTACATTGTTGGAGTCAGCATACATGATTTGCAACACGTATTGCGTGTTGTCGCCTATGGGGGATGTGAGGATAAGTCCAGCCCCCAGTCCGGCCAAGGTCTTGGATCCATCAAAGTACATTGTCCAATGGGAGTATGCACTGTATTCCTTGGGGAGCTCAGCCTCTGTCCATTCAGCCAGGAAGTCCGCCAGTACCTGAGATTTAATGGAACAGCGTGGTTCGTAGGTTATTTCAAAGGGAAGGAGCTCAATGGTCATTTGTCTATGTGGCGGTGGCATCCCTCTTGTTGATTATATCATTTAGGGGGACCTTATATGCCATTGCTACTGCACACTCCTAGAAGTAGTGTATGAGTTTCCTCGACGCCATAAATACTATATAGGCTAATTTTTGGTCATGTGGGTATCTGGACTTGCACTGCATTAGCACTTCTGACACATAATATACCGATTTCTGAGTCTGTAATTTATGTCCCTCCTCATCTTGTTCAACGACGAGCACTGGGCTGACAACTTTGTTGGTGGTCGATATGTAAAATAACATGGGCTCATCGGCGCCTGGTGCATGAGTATGGGATTGGATGCCAGTAGCATTTTGATTTCTTCTAACGCAATCGCCGCCTCATCGGTCCATTCGAACTTGTTGGTCCGCTTCAGCAACTTATAGAGCGTCAAAGCCTTTTCTCCAAGGTGGGAGATAAAGCGGCTTAACACCGCTATGCACCCAGCTAGACTCTGGACAAGCTTCAGCTCTATGGGAATTGCAAGTTCTGATAGAGCACAGATTTTAGCTAGATCTTCCTCTATTCCTCTATGGGAGACGATGAATCCAAGCAACTTACCAGAGTGAACTCCGAATACACATTTTTCCAGATTGAGCCATATATCATATTTATGTAGACTAGCAAAGGTTTGTCGTAAGTCATTGATCAACTAGACGACGTGTTTGGTTTTGATTACCACATCATCCATATATGCCTCGACAGTCTTAACGACCTACACGAGACACGTTTGGATCATGCGCTAGTATGTGCCGCGGCGTTTTTTAGCCCGAAAGGCATCGTGCTGAAGCAGAATGGCTCTTAGGGGGTGATGAATGCGGTAGCCTCTTGATCGGATTCCTTCATTCAATTTGATGGTATCCGAAGTCAACGTCGCAGAAACAGAACTAATCGTGTCCGGCTGTGGCGTCAATGATCTGGTCTATGTGTGGTAAGGGGAAAGGGTCCTTGGGACAGGCTTTGTTGAGGTCTTTGAAGTTGACACACAACCGCCAGGGCTTGTCTTTCTTAGGTACCATCACCAGGTTGGCCAACCACTCAAGGTGTTTAATATCCCGAATAAATCCGTTCTCGAGCAGTTTAGCTAATTCTTCACCCATGGCTTTGCCGTTTGGGCTCAGAGAAGCGGTGCAGAGTCTGTTTCACGGGCTTAAAGCCTGGGATAATGCTTAGGCTGTGTTCGGCGAGCCGACGTGGGATTCCGGGTATATCGGAAGGATGCCAGGCAAAATGTCGCAGTTCTCGCGGAGGAAGTTCCGCAGATCTTCATCCACGAGGGGATCGAGCTGGGTCGATGGACATTGTCTTATTGGGGTCCGTCGGATGCACCTAAAATTTAACGATTTCCTCTGCGGGTTTGAAGGACATGGACTTGGGCCTTTTGCTAAGGATCACATCGTCCTTATTTACTATTGACCATAAGGCGGAAACTCTTCGGCAGCGAAAGTCTCCACTAAAGCATCGAGGGCGAGCGCTGCCATTTTGTTTTCGACCCGAAGGGCTACGTTTGGATCATTGGCGATCGTGATCACTCCGTTTAGTCTTGGCATTTTGAGTTTCATGTACCCGTAATGGGGTAAAGCATGGAACTTTGTAAAGGCGTCACATCCATTTAGGGCGTGATAGCCACTTGGGAAGGGGACGATGTGGAAGAGAAGGTCTTCGGATCGGTAGTTTTTGGGCATGTCGAACACCATGTCCCGGATGATACATCCGGAACAACGTGTTTCTTTCCCTGGGATAATTCCCGAGAAGGTTGTGTTGCTATGTTCGATGCGGGATCGGTCGAACTACATTTTTTCTAGGGTAGCCTCGTATATAAGGTTAAGATCACTGCCGCCGTCGATTAGCACTTTATGTAGCCTTTATCCATAAATGATGGGGTTCAAGACTAGTGCGGCCGGTGAGTGACCGGGAAGAATGGCTGGCTGGTCAGTGTCCCTAAAAGTAATCGGTATGTCTACCCATGGGCTAGTGGCTGCCACATGGTATACTTGCTCGAGCTCCCTAAGAGCTCTTTTACGCCTGTTCCTCAAGGGGAAGGTCTCATAGACCATCAGGACTTCGGCATTGAATCCGGGCGGTGAAGGAAAGCGCCTACTCGACGGAGGTGTTTCAAGGATGGCCTCGCCGCTTTTTACAACTAGGCTGACAACCCAGCAAGCTCTAAGGCTGTGAGTTGGGTTCGTGTTTAACAACACGGAATGTATAGGGCAAGGTTTATCGTATAGTCTGTCGAGGATAGTGTACCTCCCTGAAAAGGGCTTGTTTCTTTTTTCGACGGGTTCGTACCTGGCAGGCCGCTTTGGAGGTATCCTATTTTTCCAAGATCCTCTAGGGTGTTCAGGGAAAATTGGTTTCAAGAACAACTATTCGGTTTGCTAGACGCTCTCCATGGCATAGTACTTTTGTACCAAATCGGATAACTCCAAAAATTCACTTCTGTGTCGGCGGGCCAGGGCATTAAGAATCCCTTGATCATGGCAATTGCGAATGAAAACTGTCATCATATCTTGGTCACTAAGACCTTTTACTCTACTCCTAGCGAGTAGGAGTCTGGCCAATAAGTGATGGACCGATTCTCTTTGTTTTTGCTTGATATCCCGAAACTCTGTAGACACGGGCTTTGGTGCGATACTTGGATGGTCTTCTTGGGCAGTGGGTGGGAAAAAATTCAATTCCAAGCCGCATAGAGTGTTCGGAACTATAGTTTCCAAATCGTGCGAAGGATCCCGGACCGATGACGGTCCGGCTTTAGAATGATACCCTACCTCTGCTTGACCGATAGAGTCTTGGTGATCGAGGACTGAGGTAAAGATAGTTTTCAATTCTCGCTATCGGGCAGAATCCGCGGCCGGTCACTCGATGGTAGAAACAAAGTGGGTGACCGGAGGGACATGAATCTCCCTGTCATCGGGTCTGATCCCGAGCGATCATAGATCAGAACCTGGTCACCTGATATACGCATAGCTTCTATCCGATCGAACAACTCGTTTAAGAACAAGGTGATGGTAGGATGCGTGTCGCTGATACGAGTGGAGTCATCAAGCGGCATGATGGTTCTAGAGCTACGCCGAAGCGGATCTATGTTTTGTCCAACCATGGGACCTGATGTCTTCAACGTCAAAGCATCCGAACATACAAGTTTTTCATCGAAGGTTGAGGGTTCCATTAGAACAAGTGTTCCCCGTGAATCGGCTATGAACTCTAAGGTTCTGAACTGGATGCTCTGATTGGGGGGAAGCTTCCGGTCTGGCCATGACGGCTGATCAGGTTGGCATGCGACAAGATGTCATTGTCGGTGAGACTCTGATCGGGGGCGAGAGTCCCTTGGATGGAGATCTAGCTGCTTGCGATGAGGTGAGCCATTTATTCCTTCGGCGCTCACAGAGGAACTCTCAATGAAAGCACCATTGTCGGTGTCAAAACTGGCGGATGTCGAGTAGGAGGTCCTGAACTGTGAGACTAGAATCAACGGTAATAGGAGACGAAGGGGGCACAAATTTACCCAGGTTCGGGCCCTCCTATGGAGGTAATACCCTACGTCCTGCTTGGTTTTATTGATGATGTGAGGGGTTATAGAGTTGATCTACCTCGAGATCGAATAGCTAACCCTAGATGAGTTGTCCCCCTATACCCCTGAACCCTCCGGCTTATATAGATGCCGAGGGTACGCCGGGTTTACACATGGTCGGTTACATGCTGAAGAGATAAACATGCCTAACTATAGCTAATAACTTGGAGAATACGTCAGGGCTTCTCAAAACTTCCATCTGGCGTAGGTGGTCTTTAATCGTTTGATGCTCTCTTTGCAGCCCACGCAGTCTGGTCCATAAACAACAGGTCGGCTTTTCGAAGACCCCCTAATCGAGGACTCCCTCACTTGGACTTTGAGTATGCGCATATATCTACATCTTGTGCCTCGAGGACTTCTGATGTGACATCCCATTCATCAACTATAGACTCGTATCTTGCTCCTTTGGTGATCCACACAATCCTACCATCTCCATAGAAGTGAGAAGTGAAGTAGAATTGCATCATCATCTCGTTGTTCCATGCAGTGAACTCTTTGCCAACAAACTGATCAATACCAATGCAGTGGAAGTTGTCTTGCACACATGAGAAATAGTTCTCATTTTCCTTGATGTACTTCCAATCGACATATCTCATGTCACTCACTGCTGGACTCTTGTCAAGCAAGAATATCTCACAGAAATCTTGTTGCTCCTTGGCGAATAATCTGTAGTCCACAGCTGTCTTCCTCCTCTGAGAGTAAGGATCAATAGCTCTCCAATCTCTCAATCTTGCATCCTTCTTCTTCTTCTTCTTCATATCAACAGATATTGGATGGCTGGCATCATGGTCTAGAAGGTGAGGTTTGAGCTTCATCAAAGCAGACATAACATCATTATCACCTTCTGTGAAAGTGGATCATTTGTTCTTATCAGTAGCTGGAATGTCTGTGGTAGTCCTCTTGGACTTCTGTGCAGCAGCCTTCTTAGATGCATACTTTGTGCTCTTGGAGGGACCTGGCTTTGGCATATCATCTGCCATCAACTTCTTCTTGGAAGGGGCCTTGACAACATGCTCTTTCTCCTCCTCCTCCTCCTCAGCAGCAGCACCAGCAGCCTCCTCAGGGTCCTCATACATTGAGGTAGGCCTACCAACAACATGAATGATCCTCTTCCAGGCCTTCTTCTCTCCTGCCTTCTTACGCAAAGACTTCCTTGGGGGCTCAACTTTCATGGTAGCCCTAGCACTCCCAGGTGCTCTCACAGCCTCTGGAGCTGACCACCCTCCTAGATGAGGTGGCCTCATTGGCTGACTTCTTGACAGCCTTCTCTTGCTTCTTAGCAAGAACCTCCTCTAGCACAAAATCTGAATCCTCCTCATCTGAATTCAGTCTCTTCATGATCCTTGTAGCAGCCTTGGGCAACCCATGAGAACTAGGGGTGCCTAGATCTGAAAATGAGCTGGACCCAGGGCTAGTGCATGTACTCATGTCAATGTTCTGCTCCTGCAAGTTCTAGTTGTCCACAACATCTGACATATTGACCCCATGAATAGAGTATAGAAGAGTGGAATAGGATAAGTCATCAAAAAATGCAGAGTTTTTGACAGTTTGAACAAAAGGTTCTCAAGGTTTGCATTCTGTCACATGAAAATCGGTACAACCAAAGCAAAAATTTCGGTGCTATCGAGACTGACTTTCTCTTTAACAGAAACTTGGAACTCCTTTCGGTGAGAACGAAAAGGAGTACTCGGTTTCACCGAGATAGTCCTCAGCAGCACGGAGGGCAAATCGGTAACACCGATTTGTTCACTTTGGTTCCACCAATTTTCATTAGGCGGACGACAAACCCTAGAAAATTTATTGTTCGCTATCTAATGGAAGTTTCTTATGGACAGATCGATCTCAAATGGTGGCTAGATGATGGAAAAGCCCTAATGCGCAAGAATCAGAGTTTGGAGTGCAGAAGGGGGCTGAATCCATACCCTAACTTGGCGATGGGTCCGCTATGGCGGCGACGATGGAGAAGATTTCGTTGACGGCGACAATTCCCAACAGTGAAGACGCTCAGGGAGGCAAGGCGATGACTATGGGCCTTCGAAATGGCAGTATAGGGTTTAGGGGCGTGACGATTGAAGATTTAATTTCAAAGCGTCGGGTCCACAGCATATATACCCTTCACTTTCGGTGACACCAATGCTAAATTTTTGGTGTCACCCAGTTTCTCAACTATCAGCTGACAGGGAAACTCGGTGTAATCGAGAATATGGAATCAGTAGTACCGAGATTGAAAACTAGATCAACCCTAGGCATTCAGTGACACCAAGATTTTTGAGTTGGTTTCGCCGAGGTGCACTTGGGAGGTTTTAATGGCCCGTACTTTGTGCATACGAAACCTCGAGTGCTCCTCACACAGAGAGATCGAAACATACTTATTCAAATTTTGTGAAGAAGAATGAATAAAATATGAGGCGAGAAAGCATAGATACCTAGAGGAGTTTTCCTAGGCATTCTTGTACATCCAATTGGCATATGAAAAATCAAAAGCCAAATAGAAACAATTGGATGTCCTCGAATGAGTAAATAAATGCAGACCAACATGCTCACACAATAAGATGACAAATGAAAACATGGCAAACATGCAGAAAGACACTAGCATATATCAAGCACTTTGGCAATGATGGAGTCATCTATATATGAGTTTATTGACTTAGGAGCCAAGTAAGAATACTTGATCATAGATCATACTCATCGTTTAAGCACAAGTGGGGTTACCACTTTTACATAAAGCATTTAGTGTTGTCACATACTATGAGATGCTTTGACTCAATTTTTAGAGTAAAGCTCCCCCTTGATGTGACACCCCCCATAGGAGGGATAAACTAACCTTGGGTTTTGTTGATGAAGACTTCATGTAGGTGAAGTAGTGGTGGATGCTCAAAGTTGATGAAGATCACAATGAGTTGGGAGCATCCTTGTTGTTTCATTACGTTTCTCACCTACATGGGTTAGTCCCAACACACAAGAGACAAATACAAGGATATCTATGGATATGGAGTACAAAGCATATATGATGATGTCCATTTATTTGTTCATTACCTTGTCCCTTGTTTACCTTTGAGGGAATGTGTGACTCCTTGAACTATTGCATGATGTTGATGTTGATTGCAACTAGTTCTTGCTAATAATGAATATGAGAGGATTTCATTGGCGGAGTCACCCCTCAAGAATTTCTCTAGTTCTTCTTCTTGGGGACCCACATCAAGTTGATGGGGATCCTTGGTGTTGAAGTTGCACTTGTAGAAGTTGAGATTGTAGTAGCCTTGGGAATCCACTTCACCAAAGCTTGGGATTCATCTTCATATGAGGCAATGTCCTCTTGAAGCTTGTTCTTTCCCTTGAGCTTGGGGTCCTATGGTGGAAGGTCATCCTGAGCTTTTGCTCCCTTGGGGAGAGTATTTTCATACTTCTCCTTTTGATGAACAAACTTGGGATTGGGGTATTGACCTTCTTCCCATTCAACTCCATTAGCATTGAAGTAGCCAACACCACGGTTCTTCCGGTATCCTCCGTGCTTGCATACAATCTCCTCAAATTGTTTGCACCCTTCAAGACTCTTGTAGATACCTTTCTCTATAATCCCTTTCAAAAGTTCATTTTCTTTCTCAAGTGTGACTTGGCTAAGAGAAGAGTTAGTGGGATCAATATAACTACTAGAAGCAATATCATTGGATTTATCATTTTTATTGCTACTAGTTGAACAACCTTTCTTGCCTTTATTACTGGTTTGCTTAGTCTTAACTTGTGGCATGAACGTAGACAAGAGAAGTCGTTTGGCTACATAAGAGGAAGTCTTCTTTCTAAGATCATCATTGATCGCTTTAAGGAACTCATGCTCTTGCTCTAAATTGAGCTTCTCGAAGCGGAGCTTCTCATGTGTTCTTTCAAGCTCTCTATGATCTCATAGAGTAGACTCATGAGCTAACTTGAGAGTTTTTAGTTCTTGAGTTAGTCGTTCTATTTCCAACTTATCATCAGCACACAAGTTATCTAGACTAGGGTGATTACTAGGAAGTTCATCTTGACTAACATTACTAGATTTGTCAAAAAGCAAGTCATCCTCATCACTAATGAAATCAAGATACTCGGGGTGTGATACCTTGGGGCCTTTAGCCATGAAGAAACATCCACTCCCTTCATTTGGTGAATCGAATAGCTCGTAGGAGTCAGTTGTCACTAGTGCAAGTCCGGCAACACCTTCATCTTGACTATAGTTGGAGTTGGAGTGGTAGCTTCTCTCGGAGTGGTTGTCGGATTCGGAGCCGGAAACCCATTCACCAACATGAGCTTGATGTTTTCTTCTTGAGTAGCTCTTGGTTTACTTGTCCTTCTTCTTCGAGTCCTTAGTTATCCTTGACGGTCTTTGTTCATAACGATCATCCCTACCCCTTCTCTCTCTTCGAGGTGACTCATCTCTTGAGATTCATCTTCTTGGTGACTCTTCATTCTTTTTGTAAAGAGACATGCACTCATTGGATTACTGTCCGGGCTTCCCACAATTGTAGCAGTTTCGATCACGACTTGACGAACATTTCTCTTGATATCTTGGGTTGGAGCTTCGATCTTTGCTTCTGTTCTTGAAGAACTTGTTCAATTTCTTGACCATGAGGCTTATCTCTTCATTTGTGACAAGGTTGTCGCTTGAGGTAGCGGGAGCATCACTTGTGGCTTTGTAAGTACTACTAGACTTGTGACGAAACTCTTCCTTGTCCTTGAGTGTCATCTCATGAGCAGCAATCCTTCCAATGACTTCCGTTGGCTTGAGATCTTTGTAGTTGGGCATCATTTGGATCAATTTGCTGTTGGGAGACGTAGTAGTAAATCAAAATTTTCCTACGTGTCACCAAGATCCATCTATGGAGAAACCAGCAAACGAGCGGGGAGAGATTGGATCTTCATACTTTTGAAGATCGCTAAGCGGAAGCGTTGCTAGAACGCGGTTGATGGAGTCGTACTCGCAGCGATTCAGATCGCGGTAGATCCGATCAAGTGCCGAACGAACGGCACCTCCGTGTTCAACACACGTGCAGCCCGGTGACGTCTCCTACGCCTTGATCCAGCAAGGAGGGAGGAGAGGTTGAGGGAGAGCTCCGGCAACACGACGGCATGGTGGCGGTGGAGCTGCGTGGTACTCCGGCAGAGCTTCGCTAAGCACTACGGAGAACGAGGAGAGGGAGTAGGGCTGCACCAGGGAGGAGATGAACTCGTGTGTTGTGCAGCCCCAAATACCTCCACTATATATAGGAGGAGGGGAGGAGAGGTGCTACGCCCTAGGGTTCCACCCTAGGGGTAGCGGCAGCCTCCAGAAACCCATCTGGCCGGCGGCCAGGGCAAGGAGAGGTGGAGGCGCCCTAGGGTGGGCCTTAAGGCCCATCTAAGCCTAGGGTTTGCCCCCCTCCACCCTTGCTGCGCCTTGGGCTGGGGTGGGAGGCGCACCAGCCCACCTAGGGGCTGGCTCCCTCCCACTCTTGGCCCATGGAACCTTCCGGGGCAGGTGGGCCCACTTGGTGGACCCCCGGAACCCTTCCGGTGGTCCCGGTACACTACCGTAGACACCCGGAACACTTCCGGTAACCAAAACCTCACTTCCTATATATCAATCTTCGTCTACGGACCATTCCGGGACTCCTCGTGACGTCCGGGATCTCATCGTGGACTCCGAACAACCTTCGGTAACCACGTACACTATTTCCCTATAACCCTAGCGTCATCGAACCTTAAGTGTGTAGACCCTACGGGTTCGGGAGACACGTAGACATGACCGAGACACCTCTCCGGTCAATAACCAACAGCGGGATCTAGATACCCATGTTGGCTCCCACGTACTCCACGATGATCTCATCGGATGAACCACGATGTCAAGGATTCAATCAATCCCGTATACAATTCCCTTTGTCTATCGGTATGGTACTTGCCCGAGATTCGATCGTCGGTATCACCATACCTTGTTCAATCTGGTTACCGGCAAGTCTCTTTACTCGTCCGTAATACATCATCCCATGACTAACTCCTTAGTCACATTGAGCTCATAATGATGATGTCTTACCGAGTGGGCCCAGAGATACCTCTCCGTCACACGGAGTGACAAATCCCAGTCTCGATTCGTGTCAACCCAACAGACACTTTAGGAGATACCCGTAGCGTACCTTTATAGCCACCCAGTTACGTTGTGACGTTTGGCACACCCAAAGCATTCCTACGGTATCCGGGAGTTACACAATCTCATGGTCTAAGGAAATGACACTTGACATTGAAAAGCTTTCGCAAACGAACTACATGATCTTGTGCTATGCTTAGGATTGGGTCTTGTCCATCACATCATTCTCCTAATGATGTGATCCCGTTATCAACGACATCCAATGTCCATGGTCATGAAACCGTGACCATCTATTGATCAACGTGCTAGCCAACTAGAGGCTCACTAGGGACACGTTGTGGTCTATGTATTCACACATGTATTACGGTTTCCGGTTAACACAATTATAGCATGAATAACAGACAATTATCATGAACTAGGAAATACAATAATAACTATTTTATTATTGCCTCTAGGGCATATTTCCAACAGTCTCCCACTTGCACTAGAGTCAATAATCTAGTTACATTGTGATGAATCGAACACCCATAGCATTCTGGTGTTGATCATGTTTATGCTCGTGAGAGAGGTTTAGTCAACGGATCTGCGACATTCAGATCCGTATGCACTTTACAAATATCTATGTCTCCCTCCTGAATGTAATCACGGATGGAGTTGAAACGGCGCTTGATGTGTCTTGTCTTCTTGTGAAACCTGGGCTCCTTCGCAAGGGCAATAGCTCCAGTGTTGTCACAGAGTAGAGTCATCAGGCCCGACGCATTCGGAATCACTCCTAGGTTGGTGATGAAATCCTTCATCCAGACTCCCTCCTTTGCTACTTCCGAAGCAGCTATGTACTCCGCTTCACATGTAGATGCTGCCACGACGCTTTGCTTGCTGCTGCTCCAGCTCACTGCCCCTCCATTCAAAATATACACGTATCCGGTTTGCGACTTGGAGTCGTCCGGATCTGTGACGAAGCTAGCATCGACGTAACCTTTTACGACGAGCCCAATGTGTGGTAGTAACTGTCTTGGATCACAAACACAGAACTCAGTTCTTAAGGTCGGTCCTAATGAGACAACCCGTCATGTACTCCTACATGACCTCTCATCTCTACCTTTACCAAATCGTGTTCACACTCTTAGCTCTCACACAGTAGGACATGAACACTGCCATACCGATTCATCACCCGGATGGATCAGACCCGACCCGACACGACTCTAAGAATAGTAGGCACAGTAAGTAAGCGTGGATGAGTAAGCACAACAAGGCTCAAGCAGTTGCTAGTCATGCTAAGTGGTTCCAACTATTTACCGTGGGAAAGACAGGTCATGCAAAGGAATGGGTTCAACTACCGATGACATGTAACAGTTGAATTGTTGTTGTCCTAATGCAGTAAAGAGAGCAGGAGTGATGGGGGGATGACCCCGGGGTAGCCTCAAGGGCCCCCTTGCTCCGGCCTTCTAACGCAATCAAAGGGCGGGCCGCCTCCCCTGCGGTCCAGCTATGCCCTGCCGGTAGCGGCCCTTCGGCCAGAGCCCACCGGCTACGGCCTGCCGGTTAAGACATGCCGGCCAGCTGGGGGCGTTGCCGCCTAGCCCCCCCAGCCGGCTGCGCATTGGATGCCATCGTTAGGGCATGTGTGGTGATTGTGGTCCCCATCCCATCGGGGGTCAGCGCCGGAGTGGCCACAGTGAAGGTGTCAGGGTCTAACCCTGGCGGATGGTGACCGGGCTTCCAACAGTGCTGGCACGCCCCAACCACTCCATTACCTGCCCCGGCATGGCTACAGGGCAGCCGGCCGCACCGTTGACCTTGGTCGGTCTTTGCAAGACGACGCCACAAGGGGCGGTCCGTGCCATGACGTGACCGACGTCGGGACCCGCCGTGCTGGCCCTTCCGGCTCCTGACGGGACCCTTCAGCCGGCGGGGCCTACCGGCGACAGAACCCCATAGCCGGCGGCCCCCACAGCCGGGCAGAGAGGCTGCCGGCTAGGCCCCCCATGACCTTCTGTTTGTATTGTAATTCGGGGGGTTGGCCTATAAAACCCCCCGGGCCACCCCCATGCAAGAGGTCGGCTGATCTCCCAGTTCTCTTCACGTTCACTCCACACATACGCGTGGAGAGGCAGAAGAGCGGGCTAGCTCCTTCTTCCTCCACGATCCATAGAGCTCAAGTTACGCCATTGTAATCTGACCATTGTCTCAACTAGACCAAGCAGGACAAGGGGTGTTACCTCCCACGGAGGGCCCCGAACCTGGGTACATCATGTGTCCACCACCGCTTGTGCCTAACCCTGCTCCCGGAGCCCTCCGGCGTCCTTCGGCTCCTCTCGATAAGCCTACCCATGGCATTTGCCATGACGAAACGATGACAGTTGGCACCCACCGTGGGGCTGTCCGTAGCGCCGGCCGGAGTCACACTTCGGCGGGGACCTTCACCACCTCCCCGGCCGCCTCGCGTCCGGGCAAAACCGCATGCTCGTGGGGCTTGCTCCGGCGGTCCTTGCGGGCAATGCGGTCGGCATCTCTGACGAGTCCCTCGGAAGCGACCTCGCGCTCGATGTCGCCGTGCCCGCTGGGCGGCTCAGCAAGCCGAGCCTTGCCAAAGAGCCGGCGGCCGACGAGTACCCTAGTTGGGTGCTCGACTACACCGAGCCTCCCTCATCCGTGGGTGCGCTCGCCACAGGCGAGGCCATCGGCCCCCACAACCGCGTGGGACTGATGGTCACAACCTCCTCCACCACTTCGGGCCATGTGCGGGCGGCCGAGGCCGCCACGGCCGCCGCTCGCGCCGGCACCTCCGACCCACTCGCCGCCACCCTTTGGGGTCTGGGCACTCCTATCGCTGCGACGGAGGACCCGGCCACCGCCAGAGCCGATCTAGAGGTGGCCTGCCACCTGCTATTCGAACACGCTAGCGCCCTCCTTGCCGAGAAGTGTCGGATGGAGGCCACGCAGCGGGAAGACAACTCCGCATACGGTCTCACCCCGGCTGGCCCCGAGCCTAGCCAGCGTGGTGCTGTGCGAGAAAGCGGCCGCATGGTCGCAGAAATCCTCGGCGGCCGCTTCCCCGTCTATGACACCCCCGCGGCCAACCTGTGCGCTGCCAAGTTTGCCTATGAGGATTTGGCAACCTTGGAGGGATAGGAGGGGGCCGCACGCGAGCGGCACATCAAGGACCTCATTGACACCGCCAATGTGCAACAGGTTGTCCTCACCCCCGATGGGGACGTCTCCGAGTTTCCCCGTCCCGAGGGCAAGGACACTGGGGCTGCTGACCGCCGGCCGGCTCAGCACTCCAACGCCTGGGGGAGCAACGCTCAGCGACCCCCGTCACGTGGAAACGAGCAGCCGGCTGTCAACAGTCGGCACAACAACAATCCGGCTGGCAACAACCGCTGCGACGAGGCGCCGGCAGGCGGCAGCCGGCGCACCCGTGGGCATACTCCGCCTCCGTGGCAGGAGCCAGCGCGGTCCATCCCGCCGGCCGTTTGTCCCGACCTAGCAACCCGGCTCGGACCGCGCGTCCCCCACAACGACAATGACACCCGACTCCGTCTTGACTAGCTAGCGCAGTCGGCTCTCCTCGAGGAGGAGGGCTCGATTGGCCCGGCCTGCTTCGGTCCGCGGATCCGCAACGAGCCTTTACCGCCCGGCTTCACGCTCCCTCGCGACACCCCGAAGTAAACCGGGGCTGCCAAGCCGGAGGACTGGCTGATCGACTACACCACCACCATCAGCATCTCTAGGGGGAACAAGCGCGTAGCCGTCCGCTACGCCCCCCTCATGCTGATCGGCTCGTCCTGCACCTGGCTGAACAACCTAGCTGTTGGCAGCATCAACACCTGGACGGACTTCGAGGAGGCCTTCGTCCACAACTTCACCGGCACCTACAAACGGCCTAGCCAGCCCCGCAAGCTGGCCATGTGCATCCAGGGGCCGGAAGATCCCCTTCGCGACTACCTCACGCGCTGGACCGAGCTCCGCAACTCCTGTGAGGGAGTGCACGAGGTACAGGCCATCCAGTACTTCATCGAAGGCTTCTGCGATGGCACCCCCCTCAAGCACAAGCTCTTGTGATCCGAGCCAACCTCCCTGGCGGACCTGATGTCCAAAGAGGAGAAATATGTCCAAAGATGACCTCCCCTGCAAAAACCACTCCGGTGCCAAGCCGGCCACGCACACGCTTCGGCAGTGCAGCTTCTCACAGCGATTGCCCCAGAGGGATGGCCTCCCGGCTCCCCTCGTGCAGCCAGCCCGCGCTCCGGCACCAGCTCCAGCTCCGGCTTCGGCTCCCGGCCCGGTCCAGGCGGACCCGGCCCCGGCTCGAAACGACGGCCGGCTGCACGACCGGTACCCCGAACATGACGACTGCTACGACGTCTTAACCAGCGAAGAGACGGACAAGCACGCCTAGTGCCGGCTCCACCACGAGGTGAATGCCACCATGCCCGCGACTCCCCAGTTCATGCATTGGTCCGAGAAGCCGGTCACCTGGAGCCGGGCGGACCACCCAGCCGTGATGCCGAACCCTGGCAGCTACGCCCTCGTCCTCGATCCTACCATCGCTTCCGAGAGATGCTCGTGCCGCTTCCCGCGGGTGTTGATCGATGGAGGCAGCAACATCAACATCCTCTACCTTGACACCCTGCTCATGCTGGGGCTCAAGGTGGAGGATGTGAAAACAAGTCGGACCGCCTTCCACGACATCGTGCGGGAAAGTCCTGCACCCCTGTCGGCAAGATCAAGCTCGACATCCTCTTCGGTGACGCCGGTCACTTCCGCCGCGAGCCGGTCTTGTTCGAGGTAGTGGACCTCGATAGTCCCTACCACGCATTGCTGGGCCGGCCGGCTCTTGTCAAGTTCATGGCGATCCCCCACTACGCCTACCTCAAGATCAAGATGCCGGGTCCAAGGGGCATCATCACCATCGCTGGCAAATACCAGATGTCAATGGCGTGCACGCGAGACGACAGCCGGCTGGCCGAGGCCCTGAAGATAGCGGAGGAGAAGCGAAAACTCGACCGGCTGGTGGCCCTCGCCTCTGCCCAGCCGGCCGTGCTGGCCCCTCCGTCCCAGTCGGTCGAAGAAGCCTCGCTCCAGCCGTCCAAGGACACCAGGCAGGTGCCACTCGATCCGGCCAACCCCACCCAGTGCGTGACCATCGGCTCCCGTCTCGACAGCAAATAGGAAAGCAAGCTCGGCGACTTCCTCCGTGAGAATCAGGACATCTTTGCATGGCCCCCAAGGACATGCCGGGTGTTCCGAGGAAGTTTGCCGAGCATAAGCTACATGTATGGCCGAATGCGAAGCCGGTCAAGCAACCCTTGCGCCGTTTCTCCGAGGAGAAGCGGTGTACTATAGGAGAAGAGATCGCCCGGCTGGTCGCAGCCGGCTTCATCACGGAAGTATTCCACCCAGACTGGCTAGCCAACCCAGTCCTAGTGCTAAAGAAAAACAAGACCTGGCGCATGTGTATCGACTACACCAGCCTCGACAAGGTGTGCCCCAAGGACCTATTTGCCCTGCCGCGGATCGATCAAGTCATCGACTCCAAGGCCGGTTGTGATCTGCTGTCTTTCCTGGACGCCTACTCCGGCTACCACCAGATAAAGCTGGACCCGGGCGACCGGCTCAAGACCTCCTTCATCACCCCCTTCGGGGCCTACTGCTACATCACCATGTCCTTCGGCCTGAAGAATGTAGGCGCTACCTTCCAGCGTTGCATGCAGAAGTGCCTCCTGCCTCAGATAGGCAGGAATGTCCACGTCTAAGTGGACGACATCCTCGTCAAATCCAAGAAGCATTTCAGCCTCCTCGACGACCTCCGGGAGACGTTCGCCAACTTGCGTGAATACAAGATCAAGCTCAACCTGGAGAAGTGTCTTCGGCGTCCTAGCCGGCCAGCTCCTGGGTTTCTTCATGTCTACATGCGGCATCGAAATTACCCCGAGAAGATCCGGGCGATCGAGTGCATTCCCAAGCCGGTTCGGCTCCGCGACGTCCAGAAGTTCACCGACTACCTTGCCTCCCTCAGCCAGTTCATCAGCCGGCTAGGCGAGAAGGCCTTGCCCCTCAACGGACTCCTACGCAAGTCGGCCCTGGTCGAGCCAGGCCGGGACCTCTCGAAGAAGCCGACCCTGTTCGACTGGTTCGACGAGGCGGATGCGGCGTTCTGCGGCCTCAAGCGGGATCTCACCAGCGTGCCCATCTTGGCCACGCTGGCTGACATGGAGCCTTTGCTCACCTACATTGCGGCGACCACATGCATCATCAGCGTCGTCCTGGTGGTGGAGCGGCTGGAGGAAGGCAATGCGCTGCCGACGCAGCGTCCTGTCTACTACCTCAGCGAGGTCCTCTCGGCCTCCAAGCAAAACTACCCCCACTACCAGAAGATGTGCTACGACATATACTTTGTCGCCCAGAAGATCAAGCAGTACTTCCAGGAGCACGTCATCACCGTCGTGAGCATAACGCCGCTGGGTGAAATCATGGCGGCCGGGACGCCACCGGCCGGATCGCCAAATGGGCCATCGCCCTGGCCGACTACAAACTACGGTATGAGCTGCGCACTGCCATCAAATCTCAGGCAATGGCCGACTTCCTCGTCGACTGGGCCGAAACCCAGTTCGTGCCGACTCCACGCACTGGCGCATGCACTTTGACGGCTCGAAGATGCGAGCCAGCCTGGGAGCCAGCATCGTCTTGTCGTCTCCTAGAGGAGACCAGCTTCGCTACGCCCTCCAGATCCACTTCGCCACCTCCAACAACGGGGCCGAATACGAGACCCTCGTCCATGGCCTCGGGCTCGCCAAGGAGATCAGCATCCAGCGCATCATTTGCTTCGGCGACCCTGACCTCGTGGTGCAACAAGTCCCTGGCGAATGAGACGTTAGGGATGCCAACATGGCCAGCTACCGCTTCCTCGTCCAGCAGCTCACCGGCTCCTTCGAGGGCTGCGAGTTCCACCACGTCCCCCGTGCGGACGACAAGGCGGCCGACGCGCTAGCCAAGATCGGCACCACTCGGCAGGGCATCCCAGCCGGCGTCTCCCTCGAGCGGCTGTTGAAGCCTTCGATCAAGCCTTCTCCCGAATCGGAGTCCATCTTCGTACCGGCAAATGCGGCCGACACCTCGGCGGAACCAGCTGCCCAACCGGCCCCGCCGGCTGTGGCAGCTCTGCCGGCTCCGTCACCACCAGCTACCGGGCCAGTGCCGTCCCCCATGGCAATTGAGCCGGCCACGTCTACGCGCGCCGGCACCGGGCCCGTCGCCATCATGATGACGGTCGATGCTCCTGCCACTGCCTCGTTCCCAGGGGCTGGCGAGCCGGTCCCGGGGGCTAACAAGCCGGTCCCGGGGGCTGAGCCGGCCCCTGTCTCGGCTCCCTCATGGGCCCAGCCCATCCTGGCGTTCCTCCAGCGCGGAGAGCTCACCTCCGATGAGGCCACTGCAAGGCAAATTCAGCGCCGGTCCCCGGCCTACAGCATCATCAACCACGAGTTGGTTCATCGTAGCACCACCGACGTCTTCCAACGCTGCGTCGAGTCGGAGAGAGGGCAAGAAATCCTCTTCGAAATCTACCAAGGCGAGTGCGGGCATCATGCCACCTCCAGGTCCCTGGTGGCCAAAGCATTCCGTCACGGTTTCTACTGGCCGACTGCTCTAGATGTGGCCAAGAAACTGGTTGACAAGTGCGAGGGCTGCCAGCGCTTCAGCACGCAGAGCAATCTTCCGGCTAGCGCCCTCTAGACCATCCCCCTTTCGTGGCCCTTTGCCGTCTGGGGGCTGGACATGGTGGGACCCTTCAAGACCGCACGAGGCGGCATGACACACTTGCTGGTAGCCGTCGACAAATTCACCAAGTGGATCGAGGCCCGCCCAATCAAGAAACTGGACGGCCCCACAGCCGTCCGGTTCATCAAAGACATCACGGTTCGCTACGACGTCCCCCATGGCATCATCACTGACAATGGCACGAACTTTGCCAAGGGCGCGCTAGCACGTTTCTGCTCAAGGCGGGGCATTCGGCTCGACATGGCGTCCGTCGCCCACCCGCAGTCGAACGACCAGGTTGAGAGGGCAAACGGCCTGCTCCTGTCCGGCATCAAGCCCCGGCTTGTGACACCACTGGTTTGGTCGGCCGGCTGTTGGCTCGAGGAGCTGCCGACTGTCCTTTGGAGCCTCTGGACCATGCCCTACCAGTCGACCGGCTACACTCCGTTCTATCTTGTTTACGGGTCCGAGGTGATCATCCCCACCGACATCAAGTTCGATTTGCCTCGGGTTACCCTGTACACCGAGAAGGATGCGAGGGAGGCAAGGGAAGACGGCGTCAACCTCCTCGAGGAGGCCAGCGAGCTGGCCTTGAGCCGAACAGCCATCTACCAGCAGAAGCTCCGGCATTACCACAGCAAGCGGATCCGGCCACTCTCCTTCTGCGAAGGAGACTTGGTGCTCAGGCAGATCCAGCGAACCGCCGGCTAGCACAAGCTATCCTCCCCATGGGAGGGCCCGTTCATCATCAGCCAGGCGCTGCACAACAACACGTACTATCTAATCGACGCCCAGAAGCCGCAGAAGCGCAAGAGAGACACCTCCGGTGAGGAGACGGAGCGGCCATGGAATGCGGCGCTCCTTCGTCCATTTTATTGCTGAAAACCAGTGTATGTATCCTTCCCCTTTCGGGCTTATGAATGCAACGGGGGTCCCAAGCCGGCACTTGGGGCACGCCCCTTTTCGATTCCTCCAAAGTATTCCTGTTATTTAAGGCACGTCAACCGGGTTCGGCTCCCGGGCCCGGGGGCTCGCCCGACTCCCCCCCCCCCGAGGCGGACAAGTAGTGTGAGCAAGTTACCCTTTGCCTTCCCTCCCTAACCAGCTATAGACCGGCTCCTGGCTGTCCGGTTGAAGGGACCACGGGGTGTGAAGGAACTTCTCACACTGAGGTCAGCCGACGCGCGGCAGCCGGACCGGCCCATCCGAGCTTTGTTACTCCTAGTAACCGGCCTTTGCCGGCTCAACCTAGCCCTAGCCGGTTGAATCTAATAGCCCGCTGGTTTTCCCCAAGGGTGAAGACCCGTCCCTATGCCAGACCGGCTCCCAGCTAGCTGGCAGGCGGGGCAGAAGCTGGAAGGAATCCCGGTGCGCGAACACAAGGCAAAAGGCAAAAGGCGAAAGAAGAGCCGGCACACAGATTCTTTTTAAGAAAAACGGCATAAGTCATAACGATAAAAGGCCCACGGCCACGAGTTCCTTACATATACACACCCAGTGGGTGGAATTCCAGTCTAAAACAAAATGCAGTAAAGAAAAATCCTAAGTGGTGGCAGCTTCGGGCCGGCCCTCCTCCGGTGCTGACGCCTCTGGAGCCGGCGGTGCTCACGCCTCGGGAGCCAGCGGTGCTGGCACCTCTGAGGTCGGTGCCTCCGGGGCGGCTGAGGTAGAAGACGTCACCCTCGCGTCCAGAGCCGGCTCGGACTCGGCATAGTCGTTAGTGTCGGACTCACCATCGGCTGTCTCAGCGGCGCTCCCCTCCGGATCATCCAGGGCGAGCCCGTACCGGACCTCCGGGACCACCATACCATTTGCCCCGCGCTCCGGGACGTACTCGTCCCACGCGGCAAAGTACGCGAGGTCGCTCGCCCTCACCAACAGCTCGAAGGGCATCGCCTCCAACTCCGCATCGGTGCCGGCACGCTGGGCCGTGAGCAAACCCAAGTCTAGCTCGGGGTACCACGACCTGGCAATGCAGAGCGCCATGTCCGCACCGGCGCATGTTGTGGAGGCCCACCAGGCATTCGCCCGCGCAGTCCCAAACTCCAGCCACCTCGACAGCCAGTTCATGGAGCCCGGGTCTGCCGCGCCGGGCCAAAGGGTGCGAACCAGCGCCAAGCCGGCCGCTTGGAGCCACCTCAGGGTGTGGACCAGCTATGACAGATGTGCCTCGGCGGCGATCCCCACCTCGTTCAGGCTCCAAGGGCAAGCGGCCCAAATGCCTCTTGCGCCCGCCGAGTCTCACGCTCGGCCTCCACGGCCGCCTTCGCGACCTCCTGCGTGCTGGGGAAAAGCCCTAAGAAGAAGACAAGGGATGAGCGGGGAGGCAAGCCAGAAACCCAGAAGGAAGGCGCGAGAAGAACAAGGCAACAGAAGCTTACCGTGCAGCATCTGATCCACCTCATGCCCTTGCTCCTGCAGCTGCACCTCCCTGGCTGACCACTCCTGGCGCTAGCGCTCGTGGTCGTCCCGAGCTGCCTACGCATCCTCAGCCACCTTGGCTAGCGCGGCGTCTTTGGCTTCCAGCCTCTCGCGGATAACTTTCTCCCGCTCCTCCGCCTCCCGACGAAGGGCCGCCCCTTGGTCCACCAACGCTTGGTGGTGGGCCGCCTCGTGCCCCTCCCGCTCCGCCTTCACCTGGTCTGCCTCCCCACGGAGCCGATCGCACTCCGTCATCAGGAGTTCCCGCTCCTCATAAAGACGCACCACCTAGTGCCGGAGGCTGACCGTCTCAGCGTGGGTAGCTTCACGAGAAGAAGTCGCCATTGTCAGAAAGGATTCAGCCCGCCTTCGGGGCAGCCGGCCTAATTCCCGGGGGCTACACCCAGTGGGTGCGCTTGCGCGCCCCCACTTAAAGATCGCAAGAGCACATACCTCGCAAATCCGTGGACACGACAGCGAGACGGTTTTTGGCTCCTCGGTACAACCCCAGCAGGGTGTTGTACGCGGCCTCCCGGCGGTCATACGCCTTCTGCAAAACAACAAGAGTATACAGCTTTATGCTGGACCCGCCTGCGCCCCAGCCGGCTCGAGCCTCGGGGGTTACACCCAGTGGGTGTGCTGGCGCGCCCCCACTGGAAAAGACAGAAAATGCCAAGTCAAGAGAAGAAGGAAAGAAGAGAGATCACCGCAACCGCCTGCTCCAAGTTCACCAGCCGGTCGTTGGCGGCTCGAGCATCCTGCGACATCTGGGCGCGGCAAGCGGCGAACGCATCAACAACGGCGGACACCGCCGCCCCGAGGGCGCTCGACGGTTCGCCAGGGGCCGGGCTCGCGGCCGCCGCCCAGGTCTGTTGCGGCCGGCCCCCATCCGCAGGTCCTCCCTTGTCGAAGACTGCAATGGGACCGGCCCCTCCTGTCGCCATCGCGCTGGGGGCCGCCATTGACGCGCCTGTGGCGGCCGTTTCCCCGACCGTTGTGGCCCTCACCTCCGGCGCTCCGCCTCCGGCGGCTCCGGGCCGACTCGCCTTCGGTGCCGACACCTTTGGAGCTAGCACCTCTGAAATCGGCACTTCCGGGCCGGCACCTCCGCCCCCGGCGGCATGTCGTCCGCCACAGGCTGGGTGCCTTCACAGTCCATCACCGCCACGTCCTCCATGGCCTTCGCGCCCGCCTCCATCCGTTGCCCGGGACCGTGGTGGTCCTCTGACCTTTCCTCCCGGCCACGGGGGAACGGCTCCCTTGCTCCGCCAGCAGCCTCCCCGCTGGTTCCTCGGAGGCAGGGGAATGACTCCCACGCTCCGCCAGCGGCCTCCCCGCTGGTTCCTCCCCGCTTCTTCGCCGCCTCTGCCCATGGGTGGAGCTCCTCGACGCGCCGCTCCTGCTTGGCCGCCTCGAGGTCGAGCCATGCCTGGCGCTCCCTCTCCTCAACAGCCGTCGGCGGTGCCACCCTCTCCGTCCCGCCACCTGGGGTCCTCCCCAGGGCGCACGCCTCCCTGGTAACGATGATGTAAGGGATTGGGGGGAAGACAGAATGGACCAAGGTGGAGGAGGAGATGGACTTACCCGGCGATGACGGGGACCGCCCTCCTCATGGGTCCCGCCTGGGCGACCCTTTGTTTCTTGCCCCCGCCTCCGCGTCTGCCGCCCGGCTGCACGGTCGCCGCGCTTGGGCGCCGGCTTGGTGGCAGCCAGCCATTTCCCCTTGTCGTCCGTGTTCGGGCCTCCCCGGCTGGAGCTGCCGCCGGCTCGAGGTTGGCGCCTCCACGGCGCCGTGACCTCGTCCTCCGAAGTTTCGGGCTTCTCCGAAGCCTCTGCAACACGCGACGTCTCCGCCTCAGCATCATCATCGGTCCAGTCCCGTAGGTGCATCTGGGGAGGAGACTCACCCATCGATTCAGACACGCCGGCTCGCTCGGAGTCAGCCGGCTCCACGTCGTCGACATCCTCGACCTCCTAGGGGCCCGACTCCGCCGTGTCGGGGGCCGGCTCCCCGTAGTTCTGCAGAAGTGGGAAAATCTGCGGGCGGGCCGGGCGGCACGCCGTCAGGACAAAGGGGGGAGGGGCGCTGCCTCTGAAAAAAGATGGAGGGAAGGAGGTGGCCAGACACTTACCCGCGGTGCCGGGCGGCTCCGGCTGTACGGGGTTTTTCCCCATTGCCACTCGCCCTCCACCATCTTCGCCGTCGAGATGGCGTTCACCCTCCTCGCCACGTGAACCGGTTTCATCTCCTTGGTGGAGAGCCAACAGGGGTCATGGCGTCCTCCCATCTGGCAGATGAGGTGTGGCCGGCGTTGCAACGGCTGCAATCTGCGCACCACCATCGCGGCTAGCAGATCGGTGGCCTTCAGCCCCTCCGTCCCGATCATCAGAAGCAGGCGCTCACAGAGCCAGTCCGCTGTCTCGGGCGCCAGAGGCGGAACCGCCAGCCAGTTCAGCATCATGGTCGGCGGGTGGTTGACAAAGTCGGGGAGGTTGATGTAATCCTCCTCCGGCTTCGCGTTCTTCACATAGAAGAAACCCCGCTGCTAGCGCTTCACCGACTCGTGCAGTGGGAGTTTTGGGAAGCCGGTCCCCTTGCAGATATGGATCATGGCGCCTCCACAGGTGGTCATCACCATCTGCTTCATCACCGGATCCTTCGTCGTCTATCGCTTGAGGAAGAAGAGCCGGCACCAAAGGTCAAGCCTCGGCTCAACCCCCAAGTACCCCTCGCAAAGGGTGACAAACGCCGCCAGCTGCAAGACGGCGTTAGGGGGAGGTGGTGGGGCTACAGACCGAACCGCGTCAGGAAACAACGGAAAAAGGCGCTCGCCGACAGCCCAAGCCCGTGGAGGAAATGATCGGCTAAGACGACCACCTCGCCTTCCCGCGGTGCTGGGGAGTTCTCCGGCCCGGCTGGGTGTGCCTCCAAGTGTGCCTCAGCCGGGAGTCTGCGGTGACGGCGGAGGTGCTCAATGAAGGTCTCATCAACATCGCTGCCGTCCCATGCACCCTTGCCCGCCATGGTCGCCGAGGGGGCGTGCGGTCGCAATGACGGGCGCGGGTGCTTGGCGGCGGCCTGGGTTTTCTTTGGCGGCGAACGGTGGTGCAACCTGCCCACGTGCTCTGACCTCCTGCTCTCTCTCTCTCTCTCTTGTGGCAGGGGCAGAAAGACGACGATGACGATGCGAAGACAGTGGGGCGAGAGAACGAGCCGTTCTGCCCCCTCCTCTCGCCATTTAAACCCTGAGCGGGTGATCGTGGGGGCAGGATTCATTGCGCACGACCCCCGCAATTCCCGTGGCATGCGGGGCGGATATTATGGCGCTCGGGAATGCCAACCGTCCGCCCGCACCGTAAAAGATCCCCACGCGCGGTCCGAGGCCGCGGTCGTGGAGGGCCCCGCCCAGCGGCCCGGTCTTTTCCGCCGCGTGGCACGTCTTCTCAACCCGGTGGGGAACCCGAGGCCACGCGCGAGGCATCGGCCGGCTGTGGAGCCGGCCGTCGTTTGCCGTCATCGCTCGATTCTCAAGACACCCCGCAGCGCAAGGACGATCTTCAAGCCAGCGAGGACCGCCACGGTTTGTCGGCGGGCCTCCCCGGCTTCGGGGACTACTGACGGGGGGATGACGCCGGGGTAGCCTCAAGCGCCCCTTGCTCCGGCCTTCTAACGCAATCAAAGGGCGGGCCGCCTCCCCCTGTGGTCCGGCTACGCCTTGTCGGTAGCGGCCCTCCGGCCAGAGCCCGCCGGCTATGCCCCGTCGGTTACGACGTGCCGGCCAGCTGGGGGCGTTGCCGCCTGGCCCCCCAGCTAGCTGCGCATTGGATACCATCGTCAGGGCATGCATGGCGATAGTGGTCCCCATCCCATCAAGCGTCAGCGCCGGAGTGGCCACAATGAAGGTGTCAGGGCCTCTGACCCTGGCAGATGGTGATCGGGCTTCCAACTGTATTGGCACGCCCCAACCACTCCATTACCTGCCCCAGCATGGCTACAGGGCGGCCGGCCGCACCGTTGACCTCGGTCGGTCGCCGCAAGACGACACCAGAAGGGGTGGCCCGTGCCGTGACGTGACCGGCGTCGAGACCCGCCGTGCGGGCCCCACCGGCTCCTGACGGGAACCTTCAGCCGACGGGGCCTACCTGTGACAGGACCCCACAGCCGGCGGCCCCCACAACCGACCAGAGAGGCTGCCAACTGGGGCCCCCATGACCATCTATTTGTATTGTAATCCGGGGGTTGGCCTATAAAAGCCCCCGGGGCACCCCCATGCAAGAGGTCAGCTGATCTCCCAGTTCTCTTCATGTCCACTCCACACACACGCGTAGAGAGGCAGAAGAGCGCGCTAGCTCCTTCTTCCTCCACGATCCATACAGCTCAAGGAGCGCCATTGTAATCTGACCATTGTCTCAACTAGACCAAGCAGGACTAGGGGTGTTACCTCCCACGGAGCGCCCCAAACCTAGGTACATCGTGTGTCCACCACCGCTTGTGCCTAACCCCGCTCCCGGAGCCCGCCGGCGTCCTTCGGCCCCTCTCGATAAGCCTACCCATGGCATCTGCCGTGACGAAACAACGACAAGGAGCAAGAGAGTGGGTTCATATCAGTATGCTCAAGGGGGTTTGCTTCTGTGACAGTCCTGAATATATCATTTCTCTTCATCTGTGTCAACGCTCACATCATCAAAACCATCGTCTACCGAGAGGGAACAAACACCGGCAAACAAGAAAGGAACACATTCAATGCAATGCAACAACCATGATGCATGATATGATAAGTTAAGGTATTGAATTGACCTAGAGGAATAATTTGCCAAGTTAATTGAAGTGGAATTCAAACAAGTTTGAATTCCAACTCCAAATGATATTTCCTATATTTCCCTAATCATAAAATTTCCTACTTGGTGATGTTAACTTGTTCAAACATGCATAATGATGGCATAAACAGATTCATTGGATTTTTCTGATCATTTTTCATATATAAGTTATTTTCGTCTGACTTACAGATTATTTTCTATGATTTGTTAGAAGTTTTAAACATTTTCTGGAATTTCCTGAATTATTCTATTATTAGAAAATCAATTAATGCGTCAGCAATACGTCAACATTGCGTCAGTAGGTCAACAGCCTCAGGTCCAGGTCAAACCTGACGACAGGACCCACACGTCAGCGTCACGGGGTTAATCCCCGCGCTGACCAGGGTTTGACCCGCTCCTAGGGCTCGCTGTCAATGGTTAGGGGGGTCATTAGCGACTAATTAAGCCCTAATGGCCGTCCAGGTCAGTGCTCGCCGGAACTTCGTTGGCAGCGACCAAAACCACGGCGGCCGGACACCAGAGTTGGCTACAGGGATTGGTTTGTCGCACGGTTGGCACCCGAGGGTAGCCCTTGGACGCGCCGATCCATTTGCCACACCGGAGGGGTCATGGGGTCACTGGAGCAGTGGTCGGCGATGAGCTATGCGGCGGCGGCTCGGGCAACAAGGGGGCAACGACTACGGTAAGGGGAAGGCCATGGAGTTAGGGAGAGAAGGAGGGGCTCACAGGGAGGCGGACGGGACGGTCAGCGAGCTTGGGGATGGGAAGAGCGCGGTGAATCGACGGTGGCGGTCGACAGAGTCGGAGGTTAAAGGCGAAGTCAAGGCGGCTCAACAGGGCGTCTCTAGCGGTTTTTCTTCGTCGGAGAGGAGCAGGGCATCGAGGCAGAGCGACTGAACTCATTGGAAGGGTTGGAGAAGGCCCGTGGCTGCAGTGGTTGCGAGCGGTGGCGATCTCCGCTCGGGTCCGAGGGGGAGGAAGCAGAGGGAGAGGGGGAGAATGAGCTCGGGGGGGGGGGGAGAGGTCTGCTCGATCTAGACGTCTCCCTGGAGTCTATCCCTCCACCCAGGCAGGCACACAGGCAGGAGGTGGCCGGCGCGCGGCGACCATGCGCCCGGCGTCCTTCTGGCCGGAGCTGGAAGAAGATCGATTCGCCCCTGCTGGGCTGGGCCGGCTTGAGAGCTAGGCCAACATGTACTCCCTCTCTCTTTTATTATTTATTTCCTTTTCTTATATTTTTGTTTGCTTTCTGCTTAATTGTTGGGCAAAATACATATAGCCAAAAACCCTAAAATAATTTATGGGATACATTTGGTATATTTCCAAATTACTCAAAAAGTTTAAAAAAAATTGAAGCAACTAAAATATTTACATTCCTTTATTAGTGATTTTCAGAAATTTGCTAATTTATTTAATTTTCCAATATATTTGTTAAAATATAATTCACCCCTGATATGTTGTTGCCAACATTTATCCAAGAGGGGGAACATTTTTGAAGAGCATTTTGAATTCACTCTATTATCTTAATAATTTAACCTATTTGAAATTTATCTGTGCTAGGGTTTGATCACCCCCATTTCAAATTAATTTGAAGTTAAATATGATGTAATGAATGCTCAATGATGCAACTAATACAAGTAATTTCTAGTGCCGTGACAACTCACCCCCACTAAACAAGAATCTCGTCCCGAGATTCAAGCATAGGGTAATAGGACAGAAGGGGACACAAAACTAACACAATCTTCATGATTCAGTTGCCCTTCTCGAAGATGTTGATTCATTTCATCATCTTGACTTTGGAGTCTTTGCTTTCAAGATCTTCATCTAACACTATGACAAAAAGGAATAAGAAAGCTCTACAAGATTTGATCTTCTCGGAGATTGAGCAACTCATGATCAACTCGTAGAATGAGACGTGATAACATCTCTCGAGCTGAGACACAAAACAGACATTCAATGACGGAATGAGATAGACGACGGAGGTTCAATTGCTAGGAAACAATTCCACGCTAAAACAGATGGTGAAGAGGTTTGAAAGTACCGAGGAGTTAGTTGCCCTTCATACCATAACAGGCACCTTAGGGAAGGTGACTCGTAAGATTATCCCTTAAGTGGCAAAAAGAGTTACTTTTGATATAGAGATCATTGAAACTCTTCATACCAGCCTAAGGCAATTCATAGTGACCATTAGAAGGAATTCAAAAGAATGGCATACTCAGATCGAAAGGGAACTAGAGTTATAAAACAACTCGGCAACGAATTGCACATTCCAATTAATACCGAGAGTATAACCCAGTGTCTGAGCGTGCTCTCAAGAACTTGAGCATTTCCATATTCATCAGGTTTTTTTACCAACATCCGTGCCAAGGATCTTGGCAACACCTCATAGTACCATAATGAATAATGATGGAGGATGCAGATGCAAAGGAAGACAACACTTTCTCATATTTCACCTTAGCTATGCCAGGGGAGCAAAATCTGGATGATCGACCGAGAGACATTTAGCGCTTCGCTTCTAATGTTCTCCTTGATGAACTAGCATGACCCAATTATAGGTAACGTTTGGTATCTAGAACATCAAGTAAAAGGTCAAACTTCGGGATCTCAAAGGGCCCATGAGAAACAACTTCCGAAAAGTCATATGAAAACCTCATGGGGAAGTGGCTAAGTTGTTGATACGAGATATCATAATAGTAGGTCTTCCGGATAGGTATGTTAGCCACAACATCCCTTTGCCGGTTTACAGAGAGACCAATATTGTAATTCTTGGGGAAACGTCCCAACCATCATATCTGCCTGAGATTCAGATATGGTTGGTGTCATGATATTCCAGATTCAGTATGTCTGAAAATGAAAGGTTGCAACACAAATCGAAGAGATGACGTTGCAAGATTCTCGGGAAATGAACTGCGGAAGCCAACTCCAAAATGTGAGATGGATTGCAAGACACATGTGAGCACGCTGTCCAGGACATGCATGACTACATGGACTTACAACAAAACACTATCGAGTTCTGGATGGAACCATCATTGGAGGTAGCAAAGTATTGTGCACGTCCGTCAGGGCCCTTCAGGAGTAACACTTAACTTCTTTCCTTAAACAAATCAATCAGTGGCTTGGTTGTGACAGCCCGAGACTGACGTTCCAGAACATTCCATAAGATTCCATAAGATTCCCTTTGTGTTTCCGTTTTCGTCTGTGTTTCGTTTGGATTGTCGCATTCATCATGGCATCATTCGCATCATCTGCATTGCATCGTCACCCGTTTTCGAAAACTTGCATCCGTTCGTAGTCACCGATTCTCTCCGTTTCGCCGTTGCCCATTTCGAGTCCAGCCACACACGCACGCGCCCGCGGCACCAGGAAAATAAAACCGTTTTTAAGCGCGCGCAAAAGTATTCTCGGATCGAGTTGAAACTTGTCATGCGGTCTTGTTATATCGTAGGTAGAACGCCTGTCGAATTTCGTCGCGATCTGAGTTCGTTAGATACCCCGTCGGTAATCCGTAGAAGTGAGGCCATCGGTATTCGTCGGTCGTTTCTCGGTGTTTTAAAACCTCCGTGTCGAGGTCGCAGACTTCTCTCTCCCTCTTCCCCTTGTTGCTCCTCTGCACAGCCGCCGCAACCCGACCCTCTCCGCTTCCAGACAGTCGGACCGACACCCGGCAGTTCGAAATGCAGTGCCGTAACCCCCAGCCCCGATCCCTATATATATCCCCACCTCGTTCCGTGTGCCACCAAACCCTAGGCCTTCTCCCTCCTCTAGCCTCCAGCCCGCCCGAGCCCAGATCTGGGCCCGTTCGAGCCCAGATCTGGGCCCGTTCGAGCCCATCCGGGTCCGAATCGGTCGTTCCGGAGCTCTCCGGAGCTCTCCCGAGCCTCCCATGGCAGCCTGTTCCCATGCTTCTCGTGCCGGACCTCCTCCTTCTTCCTAGCTCTCCTCCTTCTCCCTAGCGGCCAGAGCAGCAGCCCATGGCCGGACCTCCTCCTTCCTTTCTCTCCCCTTCCTCCTCTCCTCCTTCTCCCTAGCGGCTCACCCTCTCCCTCTCCTCCCCCGCAGGTCCCAGCCGCCGCCATGGCCAGCCGCAGCTTGAGCCACCCGCCGTCGGCTCCCGTCTCGTTGCCGCCGGGATCCCGTCGCCCCGCCGCCAGATCCGCCGTTCCAGCCCCCCCCCCCCCCCCGTGCCAGCCTCGCCGGCCAGCCGCCCTGGGAGAGCCGCCGCCATGGGTGCTCCGATCCCGATCGGGATAGCAAGCAGCTCCCAGCGCCCGCTCGCCTGCGTTGACCTTTGCCGCCCGCATAGGCCTAGCCCAGCCTCCTCCATCGACAGGCCCAAGTGGCCCGTAGGTGAGCTAGCCTTTTCTTTCTGGTTGTTTTATTATTTATTTCCTGCGTGTTTAAACCGCGATAGATAATTATCCGTACATCGGTTCTAAATAATTTCAACATGTAGAATGGCTAGAAAAATATGTAGAATATTAATATGTCATTTTCACCCATGCCTAAATGATTTAACCTGTCATTTTGCATAATTGCATTTAATTGCATTATCGTCGTTAATAAACGTGCATTGGAATTAATAATATCCCATCTTAAAAATGTTCATCTCATTTACACCACTTTTTCATGTATGGGATAAATGGTTTCATCATGTTTGCATATTATTTGCATTGATAGTTTGCTCTAACGCGAATAGGCCTATTACCCGAGTATTTAATTGTGATTAATTTTCTACATGAACATATGCAAATTATATATGTTTCCGGGGTAGAAAAATCCATTGATTTTATCGGTGCATTTAATTTTGCCATTTGAGCATGTTTGTGTGGATGTCATTTATGCCGTGATGCCCCTTTGTCATTTTCGTAGGAATTAATCTCGGCATGATATGAAATAATTTCCAACACGAATCTTGCTCGTTGATGTGTGTCCTAGCCCATGGTCATTTTGGTTGTCATAGAAATGCATGTGTAGGTGTTGTTTTGCTGTTGTCAACTTGCTATGAAAATCTGTTATTTTCAGGGTCCAAAATATTTCTAAGTCTGGAATCTTTTATATTATGTTGCTGTCTTGCCATGTGATTTGCTAGTGATATAGAACTCTTTTGTGGTAGGTGTAATGGAGTTATTTGTTGTTAATATTGTCCTCTAGAATGCTGTTAAGTTTCATGACATAATATGATTTGTAGCATATAGTTTTACTGCTGTCAATATGCCTTCGTGATAAAACTGCACTGTCTAAAACTGCTATTTTCACAAAGTCTGAAACTGTTATTAAGTTGCCTTCTTGTGAGCTTCCTACCTAGTGATCCATGCATGTTTTGATAATGATTTGTGAAGATGAAATGAAGTGGATGTTATAATATTGCCCCATGCTTGGTTTGTGCATTTTGGAGTCTTGTAGCTTGTTGTTTTCACATGTTCAAAATGCTAAGTTGCTGTTTGTGGCAGATTTCAACAAAAACTTGTTTTGATGATTGTGGTTGAACCGTAGCTCCGTTTTGGACATTCCATACATGAAACTTGCTTAGAATCTCATGTAGTTTCATAATAAATTGTTGCATTCATGATTTGAGATGGTTGTGGTGGTTTTCCCATGCATTTGCATTCATGGCATGTGCATCTTGTGTTGCTCATATCTTTTAGACCGTAGCTCCGTTTGAGATGCTCTATATATGTAAATCGACTAGAATTACGTGTAGAATATCATGGTGATAATTATTCGGCTGTTTAACAAACATAAAATATATTTAGTTAAGATCTGGACCAAATTCATAATTAACACATGGGGTCATTTCGGAATTGCTATAAGTTGTTTCCGGCCTCATTTAAGATGCCTAGATAGATAGTTTACTTATGCTTCACCTCTTGCCATGTTTAACAACATTTAATATTTTCGTGTACCTAACGGGAGTGAACTAAGTAATTCGAACGTGGAGTTTCGTCAATATGCAACTCATTGCATATTGAGCTTCACTTAATGTGTAGTACTTGATTGTTGTGAATTGTCTTGCATTGTATATTTAACCGGACATGCATCATATAATTTGTGTATCGTGTTTTGCACATGTGTGGTGAATCGTGTGTTGATTGTTGTTTCTTCGGCTTGTTTCTTCCCGATAGATTTTTGGAACAGTTCGGAGTGTGAGGATTCGTATGACTACGTTGGTTCGTCCTCTTCATGGACTCGGTATTCTTCCGAGCGGTATCTCAGGCAAGATGACACATTTCCCTGGATACCATTACTATCATTGCCATGCTTGTTGTCTCGTCTTTTATTGTTATGTCTTGCTACCTACCACTTGTTGATAAGCCTCCCAACATTGCCATGATAAGCCTCTAACCCTTCTATGTCCCAGCAAAACATTGTTTGGCTATGTTACCGCTTGCTCAGCCCTTCTTATAGCGTTGCTAGTTGCAGGTGCATTGCTTCCATGTGCCAACACGGACCTTCTTTTCTTATATCACAATATTGCTGCTATTTAATTTAATGCACATATATACTTGGTAAAGGTGGAAGGCTTGGCCTTTTGCTCGGTGTTTTGTTCCGCTCTTGCCACACTAGTTACTTGTGAACCGGTGTTATGGTCCATAAACGAGCGCTCCTAACATGCTCGGGGTTGTTACGGGGACCCCCTTGATTTTCGGGTTAGATTAAAACTTGTCTGGCAAGGCCCAACATTGGTACTACATTTTCCTAATTAATGAACTTGCATAGGGGATATTTTCTGGACCCTGTGGATAATTAATCAACAACCCGGGCCGGTGCTTCGCATGAGTGTTGGTCCAACCTGTCAACCGCCGGTGGCTACCAGGGGCAACTCTGTGTTTGGCCTACCGGAAGTTTGGACAATCCGCCGTGTCCTGAGAACGACATACGCGGCTCCTATCGGGATCGTCGACACGTCGGGAGGCCTTGCTGGATTTGTTTTAACTTTCTCGAACGTCTTGAGTGAGGAATTCCGATTATTCTTCGGGCTATCTCGAGGTGTTGGATTTCCTTTGGAATTGCCTAGGATGATCACGAGATCCGTGGTTGAGGTTATTCCCGCTGCGTGTGGTTAATTTGTGATGGATAAGTTGGAGCACCCCTGCAGGGTTAAATCTTTTCGAGAAGCCGTGCCCGCGGTTATGTGGCAAACTTGGATACTTTGTTTAACACCTGGTCATAGTAAACTTGAAGTAAACTCTAATAAAATACACCAACTGTGTGCGTAACCGTGACTGTCTCTTCTCGTGAGTTCTTATCCGGAAGAGAACACGGTGAGGTTATGATTGACGTAAGTAGGTGTTCAGGATCAGTTAGTGATCATTGCTAGTTCACATTCGTTATGCGTAGACCACCACACTTTACTTTCTGTACTCGTAAGTTAACCACTCAAATAAATGCTTAGACGCTTGTTGCAGCCTCACCACTTAACCATACCTTACCTATTAAGCTTTAATAGTCTTGATACCCTTGGAAATTAGATTGATGAGTCCCCGTGGCTCACAGATTACTACAACAACAGTTGCAGGTACAGGTAATGTGATGATTTGATGTGAGCATGTTGCTTGATTTGACTTGGAGTTCTTATTCTTCTTCTTCTTCAATCTTGGATGGGTTCCAGGCGGCAGCCTGGGATAGCAAGGGTGGATGTCATTTTATCGTTTGATTTCATCCGTAGTCGGACCCTGCTCTTATGTATGATGTTTGAGATGTTATTGTATTGATGTGACTCTGATGTAGCTTGTGGCGAGTGTAAGCCAATTCCATATACTCATCTCTTCTGTACATGTACTTGTAATGATATCCATTCTTGCGAACGCATCGAGATGCGCTTCTATCCCTATCAAGGCCATCATGCCCAAATAAGGATAGGACCGAATCTTGGGCGTGACATTGGTGTGCTAGGGATTGCATGTGGAATGGATATGATCAGTCTACCAAACCATAGTATACTTCGCACGTGCATGACTGACTTGGAATGATTCCAATGAAAACAAAACGACCTTTCTCATGTTCATGGCGGCAACTTGCACCATAACCCCATGAACTAAGAGTAAGTCACTTCTTACACAATGCATATGCTTCATGTACAAGACACGAAGATATTGCCTACAAAAGTTTCCAACACTAGATTCATATTCATCATGAGTCACGGAAGAGAAGAAAATGTTGTCAATGGGCTTAACAACAATTCATCGAGGTATCCCTATGGATGGAAATCCACAACTCTGAGAACAAGGTGATAGTATTGGTCAGACCAAAGGAGATAATGGTGTATGCTCGAGGATACATCCACGAGTAAAAACAACATTAGGAAGTTCTTTGGTTCTGATTTTGTTTTGACGATAACCCACACTCAAATCAAAGATTGGATAAGACGATAGATGCAAAAATTAACCACAAGGATCACTCGGTGAAATATCGCCTTTCTCCGACACACACATCCACAACAAAGACATCCCCCTGGAATGAACTAAGTCAGCCAAAGCTTTTATCTTCCAACTCTCCAAGTTGTTGTTTAGCTTAACCAACTAGTTCAGGGGTGTCCAACACAGATTCTTGGAGAAGGGATGGTTTATAGAAAACCCATCTTGATCACGAGCTCAACATAACGGTCAAGGAACACCTTGGTAATACTCCCGAGAAGATATTAGGAAAATCACGATCCCCAATATGTTATCACGCTCGAGAACAATATTTCTTTTAAAGGCAAGACGATATGATCAACACAGCAAAGGATTGACACAATCCTAACTCATTGACTAAAAAGTGCACCATGGAAAATGGACTAGATAGCACGATCATTCTTAGTATGACAATTCAATGACCATCACACCAAGAGTGAGATTATTGTCCATTAACTACCGAGAAACAAAGTTGCTAGGAGTATCGATTTCACACATCACGATTCACTTGTTGGTATTCTGGTTTCAACAACACAGAGACCGAGGAATGAATGATTATGGCGAGAAGTATCACTACATCAAGATTTCATCAGTGGGAGTGCAGTTCTCATGATAATCTTGACATGAAGAGGGTAATACCTCAAGGTAGAATAGAGCAAAGGCTGAATTGGCATTTTGATCTATAGAATACAACTGCTTTGACTCAATCCGAGAAATGAATGAGGTACGGGAGTTTGCTTCTCCTAGTCATTCTGAAATAGAATGGCTTGACAGACCACAAGAATAGTCGACATAGATAAGACAATGCATGACATACCCTTGACTATCCAGTGATAGCTAAAGGTCAGAATACAGTTGAAGAAGGGCAACTCAAGAGCACCTAATTTTTCCTGAGTTGTAGATACATGGATTGAATATGCCAAACAGAGTTCAACATGTCTCTTCCAGATAATCCATGCAGAATGAGGGATTGGCAAATTCACAACTATGGGATGGAGAACTCATCAAGAGCACTCATGTTGTGATCTTTCGTTCACAAAGAACTTCTGCCATAGCTGATTCATGGTATTGGAAGAATGATATACCACAAACCTTGAGG
Source organism: Hordeum marinum (assembly GCA_022496015.1). Lineage (NCBI taxonomy): Eukaryota > Viridiplantae > Streptophyta > Magnoliopsida > Poales > Poaceae > Hordeum > Hordeum marinum. Next base: position 106,107,586 of record CM039676.1, on the reverse strand, counting down.
ACTATAACAAGGTTACTAAGCATCCTAAGGGAACGAGAAAATACTATCAACAGAAGTGAGCGGAATGATTCTTGGGTTCAAGAACCCAGATATAGAATACCTATTGACTAAGTAGCATCACAGCATGCTTTTGATCATGATGGCCAGAATTTTCACACTGGGAACAACAGACACAACTAAACTGTTATGTGGTTCACTGAAACAACATGGTTTCCTAAACACCTTCATCAAACACGTCGAGGTAATAGGCTACCTCAACTTAAAAATTAGTGTGCTTTGTCTGGCCTGAAAGACATTGACTCAAGATGAAAGGGTTTTGCAATTGCATCAGATAATTTAGAAACCTTGGATAACTCGGAAAGCATAATGGCTATACGGGCATGAAATGTGAGGCAACCTGCACAAGGGAACTGACAATATGACAATGAATTCATATGGAGACATCGATCCAAAAAGACAACATCTTTCCTATAGGTCTCCAGCATAGTAACTCGTCCTCCTAATAAATAGATGAGAAGGCCTAGTTCTTAATCCCCGTAGAAAAGAAGAGGGTGACTCAGAATTATAATGAAACAAGGAAAGGAGTAAAAAGAGCCTTATGCTCCCTTCCGCAATCAAGTCCCTTATATAACTAAAGCAGTTCTAGACTCAACATCGACCAGTTGGCTTGATAATCCTACAGGCAGTCAAGCTCTGATACCAAAGCTGTCGGGACCCCGATCCTAAGCCATAAGAATCCAGCCTGTAACACATCACATCACTTTGCGGTCTCACACACGGTTATCTCCACGGCTACCACCTTACCTGGGCCGGGACCGTTTGCGTCTTTTGACTCATGTATGTGAATGTGTCGCTAGCATTCAAATGTCAAAGAACCCGAGCCTACATGACTAGTCGTAGAACCAAAGTGGCACATCCGTACAAGGACATGCAAATGTAACCCATCAATGCAGGTGTCAATCTCTAGCGTGTGTAGATGAGTCATAACAAGCTACAAGGACTCCATTACGCCGTGGGACATAAATGGCATCACTGCATGTAGACGAGTTGTAGCAGGCTACAAGGACTCCATTACACTGCGAGACATTTCCCCGAAGGGACAGACACAGCAGCAAAGAAGGATACATGTCGGTCAATCAATGTGTTCGGAGCAGTAGCAAGCTACCAAGGGTCGATGGAAGCAGAAAGAGGCAGTTCCCCGTAAAGAGTACTACTAAAGGCACACAACTAGGTGTCGGATCCCATACATACCGTTGCACATCACACGTATGCATGACATGCCCGATAAGCATAGATAAAACTATGGCATCACAACATAACCATACAACATTACAACATTTATTTAGAAGGCTCGGAAGAGCCAATACAATAAGATGTTACAAACAGGGGTCACAAGACCCAACATTCAGAGCATTCAATCAAACAAGTGGAAGTTTAACATGTCTGTGTACAGACATCTACAAAAGTAGCTAGAGGAGCCTGAAAAGCTACAACGACCCTACCAAAGGAACCAGACCTCTGTCTGGGATTCCCAAGCTAATCCGGTCAACATCGAACTTCATGTCATAAATACTACTAATGAGACCGACGTCTCCTCTCCAAAACATAAATTAAGAAAACGTGAGTACAAAGGTACTCAGCAAGACTTACATTAGAACTATCTACATATGCATCAGTATCAATGGAGGGGGTTGTGGAGTTTATTGCAGCAAGCCAGCTTTGACTCTTGGATAACCTATACTAAGACTACAAGTAGTATCTTTGAGGTGGGATAGCGCACACGAGTCCACATATTCTCCAATCAATACACCACTATGGATCCACTTCCATCTCCCTACGAGAAGGCCATCCATAGCATTCACGCTTATCTTGCGCATTTTAGAGTATCCACTTTAACTTATCTATGAACCACATAAGCTCTCCAAGTACATATCTGAGGACGCGGCTATTCGAACAGATTATATCACCCTGCAGGGGTATACTTCTTCACACACGCTCTCGCCACTTATCACCATATGCACGTCATGCATCTCGGCAACCTTCAAGCGAAAGCACTGGCGTGGGCGTCGGCCACGACCGTCAACCACACAAGACCCTAGTCCAGGTTTATCGCCTATTTGAGACTGAACCCGCACGGAAGTCCGGCCGAATTTCCGCTATGGCCTCAAACGATGTGTGTAGGGTTCCCAAGACCACCGTTCGGGTGCCACTTGGTACACCGTGCCACTGTGCATCTACCGCATCACAGCCCATCCCGTCGGGCAGCGCTATGCACGGCCGCCATCACTTTTCCTACAAACACCAGAAACTAGTTGCGACTCCTAGACAGAGGTCTAGGCGAATTAATAAGCCGAGAGGTGTCTAGTTACCAGAGCCCAATGTGTGGTAGTAACTGTCTTGGATCACAAACACAGAACTCAGTTCTTAAGGTCGGTCCCAATGAGACAACCCGTCATGTACTCCTACATGACCTTTCATCGCTACCTTTACCAAATCATGTTCACACACTTAGCTCTCACACAGTAGGACATGAACATTGCCATACCGATTCATCACCCGGATGGATCAGACTCGACACGACATGACTCTAAGCATAGTAGGCACAGTAAGTAAGCATGGATGAGTAAGCACAACAAGGCTCAAGCAATTGCTACTCATGCTAAGTGGTTCCAAACTATTTACTGTGGCAAATACAGGTCATGCAAAGGAATGGGTTCAACTACCGATGACATGTAATAGTTGAATCGTTGTTGTCCTAATGCAGTAAAGAGAGCAGGAGCAAGAGAGTGGGTTCATATCAGTATGCTCAACGGGGTTTTCTTGCCTGACAGTCCTGAAGATATCATTTCTCTCCATCTGTCTCAATGATCACATAGTCAGAACCATCATCTACCGAGAGGGAACAAACACCGGCAAACAAGAAAGGAACACATTCAATGCAATGCAACAACCATGATGCATGATATGATAAGTTAAGGTACTGAATTGACCTAGAGGAATAATTAGCCAAGTTAATTAAAGTGGAATTCAAACAAGTTTGAATTCCAACTCCAAATGATATTTCCTATATTGCCCTAATCATAAAACGTCCTACTTGGTGATGTTAACTTGTTCAAACATGCATAATCATGGCATAAACAGATTCATTTGATTTTTTTGATGATTTTTCATATATAAATTATTTTCATCTGACTTACAAATAATTTTATATGATTTTTAGAAGTTTTAAACATTTTCTGGAATTTCCTGAATTATTCTTTTATTAGAAAATCAATTAATGCGTCAGCAATACGTCAGCATTGCGTCAGAAGGTCAACAGCCCCAGGTCCAGGTCAAACTTGACGACAGGACCCACATGTCAGCGTCACGGGGTTAATCCCGGCGCTGACCAAGGTTTGACCCGCTCCTGGGGCCCGCAGTCAGTTGTTAGGGGGGTCATTAGCGACTAATTAAGCCCTAATGGCCGTCCAGGTCAGCGCTCGCCAGACCTTCACCGTCGGCGACCAAAACCACGGCGGCCGGGCACCAGGCGGTAGCCCTTGGACACGCCGATCCATTTGGGACACCGGAGGGGTCGTGGTGTTGCCAGAGCAGTGGCCGGCGACGAGCTATGCGGCGGTGGCCATGGCTTGGGCAACAAGGGGGCAACGACTATGATGAAGGGCAGGCCACGGAGTTAGGGGAGAAGAAGGAGGAGCTCACAGGGAGGCAGACGGGACGGTCAGCGAGCTCGGGGACGGGCGGAGTGCGGCATATCGACGGCGGCTCTCAACGGAGCCGGAGGTTGAAGACGAAGTCGAGGCGGCTCTGCAGGGCGTCTCTAGTAGGTTTTCTTCATCGGAGAGGAGCAGGGCATCGAGGCGGAGCAGCTAGACTCATTGGAGCGGTTGGAGAAGGCCCGTGGCCACAGTGGTTGGAAGCGGCGGCGAGCTCCGCTCGGGTCTGAGGGGGAGGAAGCAGAGGGAGAGGGGGAGAATGAGCTCGAGGGGGAGAGAGAGAGGTCGGCTCAATCTAGATGGCTCCCTGGAGTCTATCCCTCTACCCAGGCAGACACACAGGTAGGAGGTGGCCGGCGCGTGGCGACCACGCGCCCGGCGTCTTTCTGGCTGGAGGTGGAAGAAGACCGGTTCGCCCCTCCCTAGCTGGGCCGACTTCAGAGCTGGGCCAACAGGTACTCCCTCTCTCTTTTCTTATTTATTTCCTTTTTTCTATTTTTTGTTTGCTTTCTGTTTAATTGTTGGGCAAAATACATATAGCCAAAAACCCTAGAATAATTTATGGGATACATTTGGAATATTTCCATATTACTCAAAAAGTTTAAAAAAATTGAAGCAACTAAAATATTTACAATGCTTTATTAGTGATTTTCAGAAATTTGCTAATTTATTTAATTTGCCAATATATTTGTGAAAATATAATTCGCCCGTGATATGTTGTTGCAACATTTATCCAAGAGGGGGAACATTTTTGAAGAGCATTTTGAATTCACTCAATTATCTTAATAATTTAACGTATTTGAAATTTATCTGTGCTAGGGTTTGATCACCCCCACTTCAAATTAATTTGAAGTTAAATATGATGTAATGAATGCTCAATGATGCAACTAATACAAGCAATTACTAGGGTTGTGACAACTATAGTAGCACTGATGGCATGTTTTCTCGCAAGCGGAGATTATGAAGAGATTTTTGGAAGGAGTTACACTGATACATCCTTATTGTAAATAGTTACATCGATGCAGTCTTCATCAACGCACAAAGTGGATTTTGATTAAGGTTTTGTGTAATACACATAATGGTGGCACAATAAGTTGGAATTATTCAAAACAAGTTACGTGGAGAATTCTATAATCAACGGTAAGTACGTTGCCGGTTAGGAAGCAACAGAAGAGCGTACTGGATTATATAGTTCATTCATGAACTTAGTATGGTTCCAAGATGGCTTTGGTCAATGGAACACTATTGTAGATAGTTGCTTCATAGCTTAGTCTGATGAATCAAGGTTCAACTAGTGCTTCACATATATATACAAAGCCAAGTACACACAAAATATGAATTTTTTAAAAGCATGAAAACACGAGAATGTGGAAATATACACACGGAACTGAAGCTACCAGGTCTGTTGGACGAAGACTATACCACAAGTGAAGCATACATTACACCGATATGACAAGGTGTAAAACGCATTGGCATTGAGTATATTATTCACTCTAGTTTAAGTGGGAGTCTATAGGAGATATGCCTTAGAGGAAATAATAATAGCTATTATTTATCTCCAAGTTCGTGATTAAGTTTATATTCCATGCTATAACTGCAATGGTCCTTGGGTCTGTATACCCATAAAGTCTCGGAGGGAAACCCATATGCACATGTGGAATAATAAATGGTGAAATGTATTCCAAGTCATGCATCTAAGACTAGCTCAAGTTTTACATCTTGTCACATTTTGCTGACCATGGTCATGACTATGGCAGCAATTTTGTGGACACAATGTTAGAAGAACACTTGTGTTGAATCGACCCAAATTGAAGTTATGCTACGATATACATTATTTACAAGTTAATGGTTTTAGAACGCAAAGAAATTTATTGTTTTCATAATTCCATTGACCATATGAAAGTAACGAGTTTCTTCCTACTTGCTTCATGAACTTTGGGGTTAGTTAACTCTCAGTCGTAATAGGGTGGCTATTACGGCCGCTTTCAGGTTCATGCAGAAGTATGACGTGGGACTTGAAAACTCAAGATTGGGATTTACTACTCCGACGATGGATAGATATTATTTGGGCCCTCTTGGTGTTATGGTACCCATCACGCCTAGCCAGACATAGCGTGATTTGATCACAGGGATGCCGGAACACGGGAACAAGAAAAGAGAACAAAACCGATAACGAGGAAACTGGCATAGTGGATAAGTTTTTGATTCATGGGAATGCAATTAAAGCATACCTCAAGTATTCGTAACATATCACGAAGTAACAAGAACAACAGTCGGTAATTGCATGTTTGCTCAAATATTTATTCGTGTGAATATAGAGATTACTTTGGTTGTCCACGGTTGTGCTATTGATCATTCATTAGAAAGAGTTCTAGTCATGTATATACTTTAACGAACCAACAGGGTCAAATACTTGAGGGTCATAACTGCTAACTAATAGACATGGAGTCCGAGAGATTGTTGCCAAAAAAAATTGGAGACGATAGAATTTTTTTAAAGAGAAAATGGAAATATTTCAAACATAAAAACATTATACCGTAAATGTTCCAGAATGCATCCAGAGTTTTTGAGAGGGTGCCAGAAATGTCGTACCCTAAAGTAGTGGGTTATGTCATGGGGAGGTGGGGCAACATGTACCCTAAAGTAGTGGGTCATGTAACCTATACCATAAAGTAGTGGGTGATGTCATGGGGAGGCTATTTTGGTCTTTGCCCCTAGCCCCTACTTCTTGCCTCCCACTATAAATTGAGGTGGAGAGAGATCTTCATTTCATGATGAGTTCTCTCTTAACACATGCCATGCAATTATTTTGCTTTATATCCCCCTCTCCACGAAATGGTTTCGCAAGCCGAAAGACTGTCTAGTCTTCCGTAGGGCCTGGTTCTTGACGGCGAATCCCTGTAGGATATTGGCACCGGATGTGTGCAGCCCGATAGGGAGGCCGTAGTTTTGATCTTAGTTCGAGAGATACACAAAGGTTCTGTCCGAGAGCCTCCCGAAGGACTGTCCAAGGGAATGCCCAAGAGCTTCCCGAAGGGCTTGTTGGAACACGCGGTATGCTACTCTAACACACACCCAAGAACATGCTTTTGGAAACATATCACGTGATAGGGTTTACCACTAGACGCAAAGTCATCGCAGCGGAAGAAGAGTTGGTGATGCGTGTAGTCAATGTCACAACCCTAGTTTCACTTTGTTTGCCAATGCATTCGTGCATGCATTTTTGTTTTATTTGAAAATGAATGAGGAGTGATCAAGCCTCAACATTCAAAGTTTTGCCATTTAAGCAATACAAAAAAGGTTTCAAACAGTTCCAAGAAATGTACCTGGTTATCTAATAAAATATTTGACTGAGATAAAATTGTCAACCAATATTTTGGGATCACAGAAACATTTTATCTTGGTCATTTGAATTAATCAAACAATAATTGCATTGGATTTATATCTATTAATATAAAATATAAGTTCAATAATTCTGAAATTAATTATGTGGCACTATTTTTTTATGTCAAGCTCACATAGCAATTTTCAGGATTTTATAAAATGGCTAAGTATTTTATTTTACCCAGAACAAATGTCACCAAAAAATAGAAAAGAATAAATAAAAAACGCAGATCCTCACCTGGCACGCAGCTTACCTGTGCCGGGCCATTAGGCGGCCCAGCCCAGCTGGCATGCCAGTCGTCCCCTTCCTCTTGCCAGGAGGACAGGGGCGCGTGTTGAGCGCCCGTGGCCATGGGCCATGGCCACCTCCTGCCTGCGGCCGAGGAGCTGGATGCGTGGATGAGCCCCAGACGCTGTCCAGATCCCTCCCTCCCTCTCATTTCTCTCCTCTTCCGCTGCTCTCTTCCCTCTCCTCTGCCCGAGAGCTGTCGTGGCCACCGCTCGCTGCACCCGCAGCCATCGGCCTCCCCTCTCCTCCCCATGCCGCCCCGAAGCTCCGCCGCGACCCCCTCGACCCCTCCATGGAGCCAGGCGTCGCCGGGAGCACCACGAAGACGAGGCCACCACTGTCTTCTCCGCCTCCGGCCGCCTCTCTACGTCGCCGAATCATCGTCTGCCGGTCATCCCCGAGCTCACCGACCCGCCCATCGACCCCACTGTGAGCCCCCGATGCTCCTCCTCCTCTCCCTGTGGTCCCTCCCATCCTCTAGCCGACCTCCCCGTCGAGGCCGTACGGGTGCCGCCGCGGAAGAGCTCGCCAGCAAGCCTTCTCGCGAGCCCAAGTCCTCTGGCCAGCCACACTAGATGCGATCGAGCACGGGCTCCTCCCAGTGCTCCCGACATGCAAAATCGTGCCTTGTGGCGTGTTTTCCACCAACTTCGGCAAGCCCCCGCCACTGTTTTGGTCACTGCCGGCCCAACTCCGGTGGGCGCCAACGTGGCCGATCATTAGGCACTAATCCCCCCCTCTTAATTAGCCCCCTGCCGCTGACAACGGGCCCCAGCTACGGGTCAAACCCCGGTCAACATGGGATTAGCCTGGGCCACCGACCAGTGGATCCCACTGGTCAGGTTTGACCTGGGACTGGACTGCTTGACTCGCTGACGTCAGCATGACGCAATGCTGGCACAATTAAATAATTTCTAGAATAAAAATAATTTAGAAAATAGCAGAAATTAGTATAAACTTCAAAAATTCATAGAAAATAATCTGTAAGTTAGATTAAAATAATTTATATGTGAAAATTTATCTGAAAAATACAGTTGAATCTAATGGTGACATTTTCATGCATGTTAGAGCAAGCTAAATAGGCAAACTTGGACATTTTGTTCAAAACACAATAGACCACTTCACATATGGAGTTGAATTTGAACCTTGGGTTCAAACCATCTTCATTTAACATGTTGATAGATGCATTAGCTCAAACCAGCAACATATTGCCATGCCATTATCATCCATCATTGTGAAGCACTTGCCTTGCTTAATTTTTACTTTGTCTAATCTTGTTGATAGACGTGCGAGACGTAGTTATCGACGACGTCGAAGAACAACTGAGTTCTTCTGATAAAAAGGCAAGCAACCCCCCTTGAGCATGTTCGATACAATCCCATTCTCTCACTCTTGCCCTCATTTCAATGCATTAGGACAACGTGATTCAACTACTACTTGTGTCACGGTAGATGAACCCACTCCTTTGCATGACCTATTATTGTCGCATTAAATAGCTGAACCAAGCAACCTCGCATACTTGGTAGATGCTTGAGTCATGTTGTGCTATAACCCTATTATGCTTGCTATGCTTAGAGTTGTGTCAGGTCTGATTCATCTGGGTGATGAACCGGAGTGAAACGGATGTGTCCTGATGATGAGGGTTAAGTGATGAATCTGTTTTGGAAACGGTAGTGATGAGAGGCCATGTAGGAGTACATGGTGGGTTGTCTACTTGAAGCTGCTCATAGGAAAGGAGTTCTGTGTTTGTGTTCCAAGACTAGCTACTACCACACACTGGGCTCTGGTAACTCGAGCTCTCTCGGCCTATTAACCTACCTTGTTCTCTGCCCAAGAGTTGCACTAGTTCGAAATGTTGATAGTGTGTGGCTGGGCCTGTGAACTGATTGAACGGCCCAACCAGGACCAGCTTGGGGCCCTGGACACAACTTCTGAGTCAGAACCGTGAAACACGGTCGGATTCTCGATTATGGTGACCAACTCAGTTAGGCGACAGCCTTGGGCTAGAGTCGTTGTAGATTAACGTCCATGGCCTACTCCCTCGATGGGCTTCCGCTTGAAGGTTGCTAAGGTGCCTTTTTACATGCACATGGCGGTAAGTGGCGGGAGCATGTGTGATGAAGTACACCCCTGCAGGGTAAGCTATCTATTCGAATAGCCGCATCTGCGAATATGGGCTACTTGGAGACTTGCATTTTTCATAGACAACTTTAAGTGGATACTCTAAAATGCACCAAACAAGTGTGGGTGCTATGGACGGCTTCTCGTTAGAAGATGAGAGAGGATCCATAGTGGTGTATTGATACGGTGAACATGTGGACTTGTGTGTGCTCTCTCATAGGGAGACGAGAGGGTAGTGATACGTTGGATACTTTGTCATAGTCTAGGATAGCCAAAGGTCAAAGGTGGCATTCTGTAGTAAACCCCACAACATTGTTCTTTCATACATGATGCCTATGTAGATAATTCTGATGTAAGACTTGTTGAGTACCTTCGTACTCATTGTTGCTTATTTACATTTTTGCATAGATAGAAGTTGTTCAGTTATGTTTCTTTTGACGTTGACATTGGCAGATTAGCCTAGTAACCCAGACAGAGGTCTGGCTCCTATGGTAGGGTCGTTGTAGCTTTTCTGTCTCTTCCAGTCGCTTTTGTAGATGTCTATACTCAGACATGTAACTTCCGCTTGTTGTTTGTATGCTCTGAATGTTGGATCATGTGACCCCTCCAGCTTGTAACATTATACTATGTTGGATCCTCAGAGACTCCAAAATAAATGTTATGTTGTAGATTTTTGTTGTGATGCCATGTTGTATCTACGCATATCGTGCATAGTGTGTGTATGATTGAAATGCATTGGTATGTGTGGCATTCGACACCTAGTTGTGTGCCTTTAGTAGCCTTATTTACGGGGAAATGCCTCTTTGTGCTTCCATCGAGCCTTGGTAGCTTGCTACTGCTACGTACACATTGATTGACTGACATGTATCCTTCTTTGCTGATGTGTCTGTTCCTTCGGGGAAATGTCTCGTAGTGTAATGGAGTCCCTGTAGCCTGCTACGACTCGTCTACATGCAGTGATGACATTTATGTCCCATGGTATAATGGAGTCCCTGTAGCTTGTTATGACTCGTCTACACACGCTGATGACCTCCACCTGCATTGCTAGGTTACGTATGAGTGTCCCTATATGGTTGTGCCACTTGGGTCTATAACTAGTCATGTCGACCCAGGTTCTTTGACGTGTGAATGCTAGCGACATGTCCATATCCATGGGCCAAAAGGCGCAAATGGTCCCGGCCAAGGTAAGGCGGTAGCCGTGGGTTACCGTGTGTGAGGCCGCAAAGTGATGTGTCATGTTACAGGCTGGATTCATATGGCTTAGGATCGGGGTCCTGATAGCATTGGTATCAGAGCTGAACTGCATGTAGGTTTACGAAGCCAAACTAGTCGATGTTGAGTCTAGTAATGCTTTAGTTATATAAGGGAATTGATTGTGGAAAGGAACGTAAGGCTCTTTTTACTCCTTTCCTCAAATTACTCTATTCTGGGTCACTCTCTTCTTTTCTACGGGGATTAAGAACTAGGCTTCTTACCTATCTTCTAGGATGACGAGTTACTGGACCATACACTCATATAATGGTTGTTTGTGTCAAATCATGTCCCATGAGAGTTGTGAGAAGTGATTCCTATGTTCTCTATGTGCCTTGAACCATGATGTTGAGTGGTTATGCTGCCAAATCTTGTGCAGGTTGCCTCATATTTCATGCTGTACAGCCGTTATGTTGTCAGAGTTCACCTAGGATTCTTGGTGTTATAGTGTTCTTCCTTGATTCTGAACCCTGGGTTTTTCCTTTAGGAAGCCGCAAGTTAATTGGAGATCTGCTAGTCGTAGTCAGAACCATGGAGATGGTAGGGATGAAGAAGATCCTCCTGACCAACCCTCATTGGCAGAGGTATGCTAGAAATTGAGAGGAACAAGCGCGCCACCAACCGTCTATTGGAGCACATCAAGCAGAACACAGCCCATCATCGCGATGAGCTAGTATCCATCAGAGACTTGATCAAGTTGCAACCACCCACCTTCCAGCACTCCATTGAGCCACTAGACATAGATGATTGGCTCCATAGCTTCAACAATAAGCTGCATTATGCAAACGTGACTGAAGGAGACAAGGTCACCTATGCCGCATATCACCTTGAAGGTTCCGCCAACCTATGGTGGGAGAATTTCGAGGCCATGCGACTAGTAGGCCAAGCTACCTCATGGAAGGAGTTCTATGAGGCTTTTCGTGAGCATCATATTCCGCAGGCCCTCATAGATCATAAGCAAGAGGAGTTTTCCAACCTAACCCAAGGCAAGATGGATGTGGATGCCTATAGCTGTGAAGTTGGATGCCTTGCGCGTTATGCACCTGAAGAAGTTTCCACAGACGCCAAGAACCAAGCAAGGTTCAGGAAAGGTCTCGACCCAGAGCTACGTCGTGACCTCAACTTGCATGAGTTCGCTACCTTCCAGGTTCTTGTGAACAAAGCCATTCAAGCAGAAACATGTAGGATGACCTGTGATGAATCTCGCAAGCGAAACTGTGATTTAGGGTCATCATCAGTCTCTATATCTCAAAGGCGTAGAATATGGATTCCGAACACCGCTCTTCCTCCGAGATATACACCGAGGCCATCATATGTGGCGCCTCGCCTGCCGATGCCATGTGTTCCCCAGAAGAACCTCATCAACCGGATGCTCAACTCAGATACACGTCCCATTCATGGGGTGGTGTCTACTACACAACCTTCTTCTTGTAGACTCGTGTTGGGCCTCCAAGCGCAGAGTTTTGTAGGACATCGGCCATATTCCCTCAAGTGGATGACCTAAGGTTTATCAATCCGTGGGAGGTGTAGGATGAAGATGGTCTCTCTCAAACAACCCTGCAACCAAATAACAAAGAGTCTCTTGTGTCACCAACACACACAATACAATGGTAAATTGTATAGCTGCACTAGTTCGGCGAAGAGATGGTGATAAAAGTGCAATATGGATGGTAGATATAGGTTTTTGTAAGCTGAAAATATAAAAACAGCAAGGTAACAAATAGTAAATGGCGAGTAAAACATTGTATAAATGCTTGGAAACAAGGTCTAGGGTCCATACTTTCACTAGTGCAATTTCTCTCAACAATACTGACATAGTTGAATCATATGGAAATACCCCTCGTGTGACAAAGAGTTCACTCCAATGTCACAAATAGTGGAGAACTAATGAAGAAATTATTGTAGGGTACAAAACCACCTCAAAGTTATCTTTTTTGATCAATCTTGTGAGCTATCCCTATAAGTGCCAAAAATAGCCCTATAGTCTGTACTAAAATAACACCTTAAGATACACATCAACCAAAACCGTAATGTCACCTAGATACTCCAATGTCACCACAAGTACCCATGGGCTTGATTATAAGATATGCATCACATAATTTCAGAATCATCATGTTCAATCCAACACAAGGAACTTCAAAGAGTTCCCCAAAGCTTCTACCGGAAAGTCAAGACAAAAATGTGTGCCAACCCTTATGCATAGATTCCCAAGGTCACGGAACCCGCAAGTTGATCACCAAAACATACATCAAGTGGATCAATAGAACATCCCATTGTCACCATGGATATCCCATCGCAAGACAAACATGAAGTGTTCTTAAATCCTTAAATACTCAATCCGATAAGAAAACTTCAAAGGGAAAACTCAATTCCTCACAACAAAATAGAGAAGGAAAATTCCATATGATTCATCTATATCAATAAAGCTTGCGGTACATGAAGATCGTGTCATATCAAGAACACGAGAGAGAGAGAGAGAGAGAGAGAGATCAAACACATAGCTATTGGTACATACCCTAAGCCCCAAGGGTGAACTACTCCCTCCTCGTCATGGAGAGTGAAGGGATGATGAAGATGGCCTCCGGTGAAGGTTTCCCCCTTCGGCAGGGTGCCAAAACGGACTCCCGATTGGTTTTTCATGGCTCTGGAGGCTTGCGGTGGTGGAACTCCCGATCTGGTTTTCTTTTTGGGGGTTTTAGTACTTATAGGAATTTTTGGCATCGGTCCCACGTCCAGAAGGTTCCCGAGGAAGTCACAAGCCAGGGGGCGCGCCCTAGGGGGGTGAGCACGCCCCTGTGGCTTGGGGCTTCCTTGTCCTTCCTCTCCGATGACTCCTCGCTCCAATATTTTTTATATTTTCCAAAAATATTCTCCGTAAATTTAGCTCATTCTGAGAACTTTTATTTCTGCACAAAAACAACACCACAGTAGTTCTGCTGAAAACAGCGTCAGTCCGAGTTAGTTCTAATAAAATCATACCAAAATCATATAGAATTATTGTAAACATGGCATGAATATTTCATAAATTATAGATATATTGGAGACATATCATGGGGCATGCTTCAAGTGCAGTCAGCCTGTACATTATTCGAAGAATTGCCCTTTGCGAGCAAATGTTCCATCCTCTTCAAGCAATGTTGCCAGTCGTGGCAAGCCCCAAATCAAGAAGTTGAATGCCGGGTCAGTTGTTTACACTTGTGGATGTGTTCACCATGTAACTATAGAAGAAGCTAAAGATGATGCTAATGTCGTGCTTAAGACGCTCCTTGTCAATTCTCATCCAGCTTCAGTTCTATTTGACTCTGGAGCATCTCACGTTCATTTCTGAAAGGTATGCCATGTCGCATGATATGTCTTTTGAAATTATGCCAACCCCTTTGGAAGTTCAAACTCTAGGTTCTAGATGGTAAACTGCTAGAGTAAGCGATGGAAATCAAATCCTTGTTGATGGTTTAGTATTCCTTGCTTCTGTGATAGCTCTCAAGTCTTCGGACATTAATATCATTTTGGGGATGGACTGGATGATAGCTCATCATGCCAAAATCGATTGTTTCACTAGGTCTGTTCAGCTTACCCATCCTTCTGGCTAGATAGTCAAGGTCCAAACCCGCCTTCCTGAGGGCATGATTTATTCCCTTAACACCAATCCTCTTCCAGACCTTGAAAACATTCCGGTAGTCCGTGACTTTCCGGATGTTTTCCCAGAAGAATTTTTAGGTGTTCCACCTGACAGAGAAGTAGAGTTTGTCATAGAACTTATTCTAGGAACTACTCCAATTGCTAGAAGGCCCTATAAGATGTCTCCCCAAGAGCTAGCTAAGCTTAAGATCCAACTCGATGAATCTTTGAATAAAGGTTTCATCCGTCCTACTTCTTCTCCATGAGCTTGTTCTGTCTTCTTCATCAAGAAGAAGGATGGTACGGACCGGATGGTTGTCGATTTATCGGCCGGTTAATTTGGTCACGATAAAGAACAAATATCCGCTCCCCAGGATCAACGATCTGTATAATCAGCTTGCTAGATCCGCAGTCTTCTCCAAGATGGATTTGAGATTCGGTTATCATCAAATCAAAATCAGGAACGGGGACATTCCAAAGACGGCTTCTGTCACTCGTTATGGCCAATACGAGTACACCGTCATGTCCTTTGGCCTAACCAATGCCCCAGCCACCTTGTCTCGGTTAATGAATTTGATCTTCATGGAGTATTTGAAAAATATGTCGTGGTTTACCTCGATGATATCCTCATAGACTCGAACAACGAAGAAGAACATGTTGAGCATCTCAGGCTGGTATTGATGAAACTCCGAGAGCACCGCCTTTACGCCAAATTCTCTAAGTGCGAATTCTGGTTGCCAGAAGTGACCTATCTAGTCCACGTAATCTCTGCGAAAGGTATTGCTGTCAATCCCGAGAGAGTTCAGGTTGTTCTTGACTGGACTCAACCTGAATCGATGAAGCAATTTAGGAGTTTCCTTGGCTTAGCGAGCTATTGTCGCTGCTTCGTTGAGAACTTCTCCAAAGTTGCCAAACCTCTAAATGAACTCCTCAGGAAAGATAAGAAGTTTGAGTGGACTCCAAAGTGTGAGGAAAGTTTTCAGGAGTTGAAAAGACGACTGACTACTGCCCCAGTACTTGTACCCCCGTATTTCACAAAGGACTTTGTTATCTACTATGATGCTTCGCGACAAGGTCTAGGTTGCATTCTTATGCAAGATCGTCATGTGATTGCCTACGCATCTCGACAGTTGAGTCCAAATGAGGAGAATTATCCAACACATGATGTAGAACTTGCCGTAGTAGTCCATGCACTTGTCACTTGGTGACATTACCTTCTGGGTAATCGTTGCAAAATATAAAGTGATCGCTAGAGTCTCAAATATATATTCACCCAATCAAATTTGAGTCTCAGGCAAAGACGGTGGATTGATTTGATTACGAACTAAGACTTAGGAATATATTACACCCCAGGCAAAGCCAATGTCATGGCTGATGCACTATGTCGTAAATCCTATTGTAACAACCTCATGTTGCTACAAAGTCAACCACTTCTCCACGAGGAATTTCGTAAGTTGAATATTCACATTGTTCCTCGAGGATCCCTTACTACCTTGGTGGCGAAACCAACTCTTGAGGATCAGATCATAGCTGCCCAGAAGTAGGATACGGGAATTTCCCGTATCAAGAGCAACATTGCCAAGGGAGTTGCTCGTTCTTTCTCAAGAGATGTTCAAGGTGTTGTATTATTTGAGGACCGCTTGGTAGTTCCCAAGAAGCAACAACTTCGAGAGCTGATCCTTAAAGAAGCTCATGAATCTCCTCTCACGATTCATCCTGGTAGTACTAAGATGTATCAGAACCTACGCCAGAGGTTTTGGTGGACCCAGATGAAGAGAGAAATCGCTCACTTTGTTGCTAACTGTGACGTTTGTCATCGTGTTAAAGCAGGGTATCAAAGGCCTGCTGACACTCTTTAGCCCTTGGCTATTCCTGAGTGGAAATGGCACAAGGTCGGTATGGATTTCATCACCTGGTTTCCAAAGACTGAGAAAGGGAATGATGCCATCTTTGTGGTCTTCAATCGCCTTTCCAAAGTTCCTCATTTCCTTCCAGTTCGAGAAAGTATAACTACTAGTCAGTTGCTAGATTTGTATATTTCTCGAATAGTTTCTCTTCATGGTGTTCCTCTAGAAATCAATTCTGATCGTGTATGTCTTTTTACTTCTCGATTTTGGGAAAGTTTCCAGAATGCTATGGGAACCTATCTCTCCTTTAGCACCGCTTATCACCCTCAGTCAAGTGGTCAAGTAGAAAGAGTCAATCAAATTCTTGAAGATATGCTCAGAGCCTGTGTTATCTCATTCGGAATGAATTGGGAGAAATGTCTTCCATTCGCCGAATTTGCTTATAACAACAACTTCTAGTCTAGTCCGGACAAAGCTCCTTTCAAAGTTCTGTATGGACGAAGATATCGAACGCCATTAAACTGGTCAGAAACCGGTGAAAGACAATTATTTGGTCCAGATATGATCCAGGATGCAGAAGAGCGGGTTCGCATCATTCGTGAGAATTTGAAAACCGCCCAATCTCATCAGAAGAGTCAATATGACCGTCATCATGAGGAAGTAAGTTATGAAGTTGACGAGAAGGCTTACCTTAGGGTTTCACCTCTCAAGGGTACCCATCGTTTCGGTATCAAAGACAAATTGGCTCCTCGTTACATTGGTCCTTTTTGCATTCTCGCTAAACGAGGAGAGGTTGCCTACCAATTGGAACTACCCCTGCAACTTTCGAAAGTTCATGATGTGTTCCACATTTCTCAACTCAAGCGTTGCTTCAAGGATCCTATCCACGAAGTAGAACACGAAATGCTTGATCTTCAAGATGATCTTTCATATCGAGAATATCATCTTCGTATACTTGATGAAACCGAGCGCAACACTCGACATAGCAGCATCAAGTTTCTCAAGGTTCAGTGGTCACACCATTCCGAGGATGAAGCAACCTAGGAGCGCGAAGATCGTCTTTGGCTTGAGTACCCTACACTCTTCCCGACTACTCCTGAATCTCGGGACGAGATTCTTGTTTAATTTGAAAATGAAATTAGGATTGATCAAGCCTCACCATTCAAAGTATTGCCATTTAAGCAATATAAAAAAATGTTTCAATCAGTTCCAAGAAAATGTTCCTGGTTATCTAATAAAATATTGGATTGAGATAAAATTGTCAGCAAATATTTTGGGATCATAGAAACATTTTATCTTGGTCATTTGAATTAATCAAACAATAATTGCATTGGATTTATATTTATTATATATAAAATATAAGTTCAATAATTCTGAAATTAATTATGTGGCACTATTTATTTATATCAAGGTCACATAGCAATTTTCAGGATTTTATAAAATGGCTAACTATTTTATTTTAGCCAGAACAAATGTCAGAAAAAATAGAAATTAATAAATAAATAAAGGGAGAGCCTCACCTGGCATGCAGCTTACCTGTGCCGGCGCATTGGGTGGCCCAGCCCAGCTGGCAAGCCAGTCGTCCCCTTCCTCTCGCCACGAGGACAGGGGCGTGTGCTGAGCACCTATGGCCACGTGCCACGGCCACCTCCTGCTTGCCGCCGAGGAGCTGGACGCATGGATGGGCCCTAGACGCCGTCCAGATCCCTCCCTCCCTCTCATTTCTCTCCTCTTCCCCTGCTCTCTTCCCTCTCCTCTGCCCGAGCGTCGCCGTCGCTGCCGCTCGCCGCACCCACGGCCACCGGCCTCCCCTCTCCTCCCCGCGCCACCCCGAAGCTCCGCCGCGACCCCCTCGACCCCTCTGTGGAGCCAGCTATCGCCGGGAGCACCACAAATCCGAGGCCGATGATGTCTTCTCCGCCTCCGGCCGCATCTCTCCGTCGCCGATTCGTCGGCTGTCGCTCGTCCCCGAGCTCGCTGACTCGCCGATCGACCCCGTTGTGAGCCCCCGATGCTCCTCCTCCTCTCCGTGTGGTCCCTCTCGTCCTCTAACCGACCTCCCCGTCGAGGCCGTATGGGTGCCACCGCGGAAGAGCTCGTCGGCGAGCCCTCTGGTGACCCCGAGCCCTCTGGCCAGCCCCACTAGATGCGGTTGAGCACGGGCTTCCTCCCCATGCTCTTGGCGTGCGAAACTGTGCCCCGTGGCGCATTTTCCACAAACTCCTGCGAGCCCCTGCCGCTGTTTTGGTCGTCGCCGGCCCAACTCCGGCGGGCGCTGACGTGGACGATCACTAGGCACTAATCCCCCCTCTTAATTAGCCCCCTGCCGCTGACAACGGGCCCAGCTGCGGGTCAAATCCCGATCAGCGCAGGATTAGCCATGGGCCACTGACCAGTGGACCACACTGGTCAGGTTTGACCTGGGACTGGCCGGGTTGACTCGCTGATATTAGCATGACGCACTCATGAAGCAATTAAATAATTTCTAGAATAAAAATAATTCAGAAAATTCCAGAAATTAGTATAAACTTCAAAAGTTCATAGAAAATAATTTGTAAGTCACATGAAAATAATTTATATATGAAAATTTATCAGAAAAATCCAATGAATCTAATGGTGGCATTTTAATGCATTTTGTTCGGAACACAATAGCCCACTTCACATATGGAGTTGAATTTGAACCTTGGGTTCAAACCATCTTCATTTAACATGTTGATAGATGCATTATCTCAAACCAACAACATATTGCCATGCCTTTATCATGCATCATTGTGAAGCATTTGCCTTGCTTAATTTGTACTTTGTCTGATCTTCTCGATAGACTTGTGAGACATAGTTATCGATGACAACGAAGAATAGTTGAGTTCTTCTAAGAAACACGCAAGCAACCCCCCTTGAGCATATTCGATACAATCCCACTCTCTCGCTCTTGCTCTCATTTAAATGCATTAGGACAACGTGATTCAACGGCTACTTGTGTTTCCGTAGATGAAACCACTCATTTGCATGACTTTTCATTGTCATAGTAAATAGCTGAACCAAGCAACCTAGCATATCTGGTAGATGCTTGAGCCATGTTGTGTTATAACCCTGTTACGCTTGCTATGCTTAGAGTTACGTCAGGTCTGATCCATCTAGGTGATGAACCAGAGTGAAATGGATGTGTCCTGATGATGAGGATTAAGTGGTGAATGCATTTTGGTAAAGGTAGTGATGTGAGGCCATGTAGGAGTACATGGTGGGTTGTCCCCTTGAAGCCGCTCATAGGAACTGAGTTCTGTGTTTGTGTTCCAAGACTAGCTACTACCGCACATTGGGTTCCGGTAACTCAAGGTCTCTCAGCCTATTAACCTACCATGTTCTCTCCCCAGGAGTTGCACTAGTTCAAAACATTGATAGTGTGTGGCTGGGCCTACAAAGTGATTGAACGGCCCAACTAGGACCAGCTTGGGGCCCTGTACACAACTTTTGAGTCCGAATGGTCAAACATGGTCGGATTCTCGATTGTGGTGGCCAACTCAGTTAGGTGACTACCTTGGGCTAGAGTCATTGTAGGTTAACATTCGTGACCGACTCCCTCGCCGGGCTTCCGCTTGAAGGTTGCCGAGGTGCCTATTTACGTGCACATGGCGGTAAGTGGCGGGAGCATGTGTGATGAAGTACACCCCTGCAGGGTAAGCTATCTATTCGAATAGCCGCGAATATGGATATGGACTACTTGGAGACTTGCATTGTTCATAGACAACTTTAAGTGGATACTCTAAAATGCACCAAACAAGTGTGAGTGATATGGACGACTTCTCGTAGGAAGACAAGAGAGGATCCATAGTGGTGTATTGATATGGTGCACATGTGGACTCGTGTGTGCTCTCTCGTAGGGAGACGAGAGAGTAGCGATATGTTGGATACTTTTTCGTAGTCTAGGATAGCCAAAGGTCAAAGCTAGCATTCTGCAGTAAACCCCACAACACCATTCTTTGATACATGATGCATATGTAGATAGTTCTGATGTAAGACTTGCTGAGTACCTTCATACTCACTATTGCTTATTTACATTTTTGCAGAGATAGACGTTGTTCAATTATGTTTCTTTTGACGTTGACATTGTCGGATTAGACTAGTAACCCAGACAGAGGTCTGGCTGCTATGGTCGGGTCATTGTAGCTTTTCAGGCTCTTCCAGCCGCTTTTGTAGATGTCTGTACTTAGACATGTAACTTCCATTTGTTGTTTGTATGCTCTGAATGTTGGGTCATGTGACCCCTCTTGCTTGTAACATTATACTATGTTGGCTCCTCGGAGCCTGCTAAATAAATGTTATGTTGTGGAATTTTGTTGTGATGCCATGTTGTATCTACGCATATCGTGCATAGTGCGTGTATGATTAAAATGCATTGGTATGCATGGGATTCGACACCTAGTTGTGTGCCTTTCGTAGCCTTCTTTATGAGGAAATGCCTCTTTGTGCTTCCACGGAGCCTTGGTAGCTTGCTACTGCTCTAGACGCATTGATTGACCGGCATGTATCCTTCTTTGGTGTTGTGTCTGTCACTTCGGGGAAATATCTCGCAATGTAATGGAGTCCTTGTAGCCTGCTATGACTCGTTTACGTGCAGTGATGACATTTATGTGCCACAACATAATGGAGTCCCTATAGCTTGCTATGACTCATCTACACACACTGATGACTGACACCAACATTGATGGCTTACATATGCATGTCCCTATATGGTTGTGCCACTTGTGTCTACAACTAGTCATGTTGAACCGGGTACTTTGACGTGTGAATGCTAGCGAGATGTCCATATGCTTGAGCCAAAAGGCACAAACAGTCCTGGCCAATGTAAGGCGGCAGCCCAGGGTTACCATGGGTGAGGCCGCAAAGTGGTGCGTCATGTTACAGGCTGGATTCATATGTCTTAGGATAGGGGTCCTGACAGTCGATTAGCCAATTCATCTCCTCCGCGTGTAGCCTATCTCGCTATGCTAGATGAGCAGCAATCTCGCATGAACGGCTCCTTGTGGATATCATGAACAACTCCTCACGGATCCTTCAAACGGTTCATCCAAGCATCCCAGATGTGATGCCTCCAAGGTATCCACACATACGGGAGCAATGTCGGGCGACGGACTGCTAGGTCTGGTCACACGACATGGTGGCATGGGGAGTGGTGGTGGCTGTCGGGGGAGAAAAGGATCAACCCTGAAAGGTGCGCCCAGTCCCCTTTATACATACCTCCATGTGGGGTCAACACTTGAGGCCCACGATGAGTCTCGTTCCGTTTTCCATTCGGATCCAATCCGAATGGGCCACAATCCCTGAAGTGTGTGACCCTATAGGTTCACGTACACATCGACACGACCCGAGTCGATAGTCGATAGCAGCTCCTAGCAGAACGTGTCGACTCCCATGTGTGCGGAAAGTCATTAGATGAACCTTGAAATGTGTCATATACAATACTCCTTTTGTCTCATGATATATGTTGTCGAGCTCAAGGCGAGTAGTTGTCACCCTTGTGGTAGCTCAACATCTCTTCTCGAAACCATGATGCAGATTACCGAACCGGGTTAACACTTAACCCATATCGCATGGCCATGCCTTCTGAATCTGATGACTCGAGAAGTCCGAGAGAATATCTCTCCGTACAAAGAGGCAAATCTCATCTTGGTCAACCATGTCTCGCGGCATGTCTCACGACTCACCCAAAAGCTACCTTTATAACTACCCAGTTATGGAGTAGCGTTTGATAGACCTTAAGTGAGTTGATCCTCACCCAAGAACATGCGGGGACCTTAGGTCTAGGACCTGGCATATAGATTGTACTTGAGACTAACAGATGACAATATCTCACTTTGTCCCAAAGTGGGTCTGTCCGACTCGCCGATCTCAATCCCCGAGTCCATACTACCAATTTAGCATCTTTATGCACATGACTTGTGAAATGTAGTCATCAACTTAATCGTATAGTACGAAAGGATATATGTCCGCATAACCTTAACAACTAGGGACTATTAGAACATTCAACATACAATATATAGTCTAAAAAATAAGTCACATACTTATCGATACATATCACTGATGATGTTCAAGGACAATAAAAAATACTCATGAATACATAGGAAATGAAATCATCACATAATTGTGTCTAGGGCATATCTCCAATAGGGCTGTCCAAGAGCCTCCTAAAGGGATGTCCTAGGTTCTGTCTCAGAGCCTCCTGAAAGGATGTCTGAAGGACCGCCCGCGAGGTTATCTAAGGGAGAATATCCTCACTTTTGGGAGGTTCTGAAACCTTGCGGGTATCTACACCAACGATCGTTGCCAACTCTAATCTTGTTGCATGATGAGTTTGTAACAATAGGGTCAAACCTTGTATGCACTTTCTTTGTAGTCCTAGGCTGGTGCCAAGATTTGACTTTTTGTTTTCTGTCGTGTTAACCTACAAGTTGAATCCCAGTAGGCTTTAAAAGATGATTGCTCAAACAATGTAGGCATTTCCTATAAATTAGGGGCAAAATCATTGCTTTTACATGTAATTAGCGACATAAATGTCGATAAGGAACATCTCCATACAATTATAATGAAACATATAGGCAATACAGTTATTCGACGATGTTGCTAAATGGGTATGGTGGCCTTTCGACGAGGTCTTCTCGAAGTTGATCAGAGTCCATGACCACCACCCTTGTTGCTGGTCATTCTAAGTCTTTCGACCTATGGTGGCAATGGTTGTTTCCACGTGCAGGGTTGGGACACTCTTGTGGGCATGGGGGTGCATTCTAGAGCTTGTGCAGGCATTCACGCAAGAGGTTGGTACGATCGCGGTATTGCTAGACCACGACGATGACCTCCCAATAATATATTTCATCGGTGAGCTCTAGCTCTAAGACATTATGATGATGTAGCTCTACAGCGTTGCTGACATCATCTATGCAAAGGACTTTCTCGAGCCTGGCAATCGGCATGTTGGCATCAATGGTGGCGCGGGCTTCTGGCGCAAGTGCAGCCATGATGAACGCTGCCCATTCGTAGCAAAGAATCAAGCCTATGACCGATCGTGGAGCCTCCATCAGCTCATTTAGGGGCTAGACTACATCTTGCCTTGTTCTCCTCATTGAGGGGCTTAATGAACGAGGTGACGCTTCGGCGGGTTGTCATGCTTGGACTAATATATGAGCTACATGTTTCATTTTGTGCGCGCTATGGTGTATCACCGGCTAGGCTTTTATGACCATTCGATGGTGGCGGAAAACCGATGAGGAGAGGTGGGAAACCGATGGGGAGAGGTGGGAAGTGGTGTCTTGTTTTACGGGACATGCAGATAACACAATTAGTTCTTGTACTAGGGTGCTTGCGGTTTGTTACGGATAGCAAATCCATATCACACAGATGGAAAATGAAGAAACAATGAAGGAGCATGCTAGCATGACATGGCAACACGAGCACACACAACAAAGCTTACACGCCCGTGTCCGATGCAGCGATACCGCACATACTTGGCCAAAACAAAACATGTGATGAAAATGACAATTGAGCACACATTTTTGGGAACAAAACCGTCACACCACTATCAGTTATCACACATGCCTTGTTCCCTAAACCATGTGCGCTCAATATCAGTATTGCACACCATTTTTTAAGTCTATCATGCATGTGATAGAGCAAACAATTCTTACCACACAATCGTATACGCTATCACAGATTATCATACACACTTTCAAATCATCACACACGAATATTGATATTACGCAAAGTGTGCAGTACCCCACGTAATTGCACACAATTTATGTGTGTAAAGCATTTGCAAATCAAAGCACATGATTAGGGAATTTAATCGCGGGTGTTATGACAACTTATAACACACTGAACTTTATACGTTACCGTGTGCCCCTTATCACAAATAGTTGCATCTCAAAAACAAGCCCGATGGATGGGCAATCACACACATTTAGTTTTATGGCACACGGGTTTAGTTTTCTAACTGCGATGCTTACATCGTAGACAGTTCGACTATGTGATAGATGTGTCTCTTAGGGCAACTCTAGTCGACCCCCTCAAACCAGTTAGAGGATAAAAAATCCAGGTTTTATCCTCTAACCAACCCCTAGTCAAAACTAAGAGTAGTACACATTTTACTCTAAGTGGCGCCAAACCATTAAATTTACTCCCCCTCATGGTTGTGTAGTAAATCCACCAACGCCTCTCTGCCTCTCCTCCACCAAATACTCCCTGCCCACTCTTCGCCGGCAAGCCCTATACCTCAAAGCACATATGCTCCCTTGGAGGTTTTGATTATTCATGACAACATACATTGTCTCTTGGCCTAATAGTTCTACCTAATTTATTTTAGATAAAGTCCATAGAAAGGATTGGCTAATAATTGTGAGGAGAATCCCCAAGCAAAGAACAAGAAGGAAAGGAATAGAAATGTCCAAGCTTCAAGCTTTAAGACTCTACATTTTACATTTTGTGAGAGATCACATTTAAGTCCATAGGAAAGCCAATAATATTAAAAGGGGATGAGGTTTATATGATGATCTGGTTTCTCAAGTTCTTAGAAATAAGCCATGAAAAATGCTCAGGAAATTCTCCCACAAATATTTTGTCTAAACCCTAAAAGTCCAAATTCGGCGCCCCCAACATTTTCCATTCGTCCCTACCGAGTTTTGCCCTAACACAGATCCAAAGCCAAACCCTAGCATCTCGGTGCTACCAAGTCTCATTTTCGTGCATCCGAAATAAGTAACCATCTTTCTGTTGTCTCATTTCTAAAAATCGGAATTTGTGAGTGTTAGGAATTGGTGTCAACGAAATTTGAAACTTACTAGGCCAGCCAAAATCAAACTCGCGAAATTTATATATCGGTCTCACCGAAACGCCAAAAGTTTCCACATTTTGCACTAGTTGGTGCAACCAAGGTTTTGCTTCGTTTTCACTCAGTTGGACAGTAATGTTGTAATGCTTGGATTTTTAGAGGTGCCTATATATACGCCTTCACCTACCTCTCACTCGTGGAGGAAGCACTCAGAACAGACCAACAATTGCCCCATTCATTTCCTAAGCGAGAACCACCTACTCGTGTGTTTAGATCAAGATCTTCCACTCCAACCATATGAATCTTGATTTCAAGCCTCCCCATGTTGCTTTCCACCGAATTAGCCTCTTCTACCAAGCCAAATCTGTGAGAGAGTGACTGAGTGTTGAGGAGAATATCTTTTAAAGCACAAGAGCAAGGAGTTCATGATACTACCACATCTATTACCTTTTGGAGAGTGGTGTATCCTATATTGGTTAGGTGTCGCTTGGGAGCCTCCGAATTTGTCTGAAGTTGAACCAAGAAGTTTGTAAGGCCTAGGAGATCCCCTACTTAGCGAAAATCTACCCCGAGCGAGGCTAGTTCTTCGTGGACGTAAGCCATGGTGGAATAGACAAGTTTGCTACTTTGTGGGTCATTATGGGTGGAGCCCTCCATGGACTCTCGCAGCCGTTACCCTCTGTGGGTTGAAGTCTCCATCAACATGGATGTAATATAGCACCACCTTCGAAACCACGGGAAAAATCTTCTTGTCTCCAATTGTATTTGATCTTCCTATCTCTACTCCTTACTTTCATGTGCATGTCTTACTTTATGATGCCATACTTGATGACATGAATGTGTAGGGTGTGCTAGACTTGCTAGAATTGATAAAACTTGCCAAGCAATAAAATTGGGAAAAGGTTAGGTTTTATTTTTGCCAAGTAGTCTATTCACACCCCTATAGAACTCTTCTAGTGATCCCATAATTGGTATCAAAGCTTTGGTCTCCATAGCCTTGGTTTTATCACCATTCGAGTAAGATTGATGTGTCTAGGTTGGGGTGTCTTAGTTGTAGGTGCCTATTCTGAATAGGGAGCACTATAGTCAATGGAAAAATAAAATGCTTGATCTATTCAATGAATACCATTTGAGCAAGTATGTTATGAATCCCTATGTGCATCACATTGATCCCTTACATTCTTCACACGAGGAACAAATTGATATGCTTCGTAATCTTAGAATTATTAATATTATCATTATAGGATTGCCAAGAATTGTGTTTGGTCAAATGAAAAACTTTGAGTGTGCTTATACTTTATGGTATGACTTGGAGAAAAGATATCCAAAATACTCTTTAAAAAATCTTGATGTCATTCTCCATAAAACTATTACCTTTCACAAAATGAAACCTAGTGATCCAGACTTTGACAAATACTTGTTTGATCTTTGTGATCTCATGCGTTCTAAAGGAGATGTCATTACCATCAATAACATCATTTTTGAAGCCATTCACATTCATAAACTAGAACATTGTCATGCTCGCAATTCTAACAAATCTTTTGATTTTTGTGATGAGGATACTCCACTTGACGATGGCTATGTGGAACATGGCTAATATGATGAAGCTGGGAAGTTTGACATCGAATGTGAGAAGACTATGAAGAGTCTAAGTCTCATGGCTAACTTCAAAGACTACATGTCCGGAGGAATAGAGTGGATTCTCGACAGTGGATGCACTGATCACATGACCAGAGATAGAGACATGTTTCAAGAGATCACACCAAACCATGGACCACAGAGGTATGTGACTTTTGGAGAAAGGTACTCAGTCTTAGGAAGGTGGCCATATCTCATGATAGTTCTTTCCAAAATGTCATGCTTGTTGAATCTCTTGGCTACAATCTTGTTTCCGTATCTAGACTAACCGACTTTGGTCGGCTCGTCCTTGGCCAGCGGGCACATTGCCGGTTTCTTCGCGGCTGGTAGGCGCAGGGCCGCCAGGCTCGTAGCCAGCTGGCCCATGGCCGGCTGTCCGAGGGGCCAGTTTGGCCCTGGCCGGCCAGGCCACGGCCGGCTGGCCCATGGCGGGCTGTCTGAGGAGCCAGTTCGGCCTTGGTTGGTCGGGCCATGGCCGGCTACTTCTAGGCCAGCTCTTCCGTTGACCCTCAAGCGCTCAGGCTCCTGTCCCATCTCTCTATGCATGGGTACGATGACAAGACGAGACCCCCACGACGGCCCCCCAGCATGGCCACAGTGAACGCTGACGTGCAGGCGCGCATGGCTATAGTCCAGCTGGTCATACCACTGACCTTGGCTAACTGCGACCGGGTGGGGCAACAGTACTGGCACGCCTCGACCCAGTCCATTACCTGCCCCTGCGTGGCTACAGGGCCGCCACACGTATCGGAGACTTTGGCCAGCTGGCGCAAGGAGACACCACTTGGGCGGCCCATGCCATGGCACGTGGGCGCGGGCCAATCGCGGAGCCAATTCGCAGGCCCCAGTGGCTGATGGGACCGCTCAGCCGGCAGGCCTTACGGGTAACAAGACGGATTAGCAGGCGGGCCCCCTGGCCAGCCATAGAGGCTGCCAGCCGGGTCCCCTCCATCCAGTACTTTAGAGATATTGTAAGCCAGGGGGTTGACCTATACCCCCCCCCGAGCCCCCCATGCATAAGGGAGAGATTCACACACATACGAAGGAACAATTCACCCCATATTCACCCACGTAGCAAGGGAAGAGGAGCTGGCTGCTCCTTCTTCCACCTACAGAGAACAATTCTAGGAGCACCATTGTAACCACCCTCGTCTATCAACATAGACCAAGTAGGACTAGGGGTATTACCTCCCCCAGAGGGCCCTGAACTTGGGTACATCATGCGTCCCTCGCTACTTGTGCCTAATCCCGTTCCCGAAGCCCGTCAATGTCCTCCGGCCCCAACCACCTTCGATAAGCCTACGCATGAAATTTGTCATGAGAAAATGATGACAGTTGGCGCCCACCATGGGGCCATACGCGGCGACGGCCGGAGTCACGCTCCGGGCGTGACCCTTCACCACCTCCTCCAGCCGCTCCGCGTCAGGATGGAACCACAGGCGCATGGGGCTTGCTCTGGCAGGCCCTACGGGCAACGACGTCGGCTTCCCAGACAAACGGCTCAGCGGCGACCTCGAGTGCGACATCGCCGTGCTCACCGAGCGCTTCGCCAAGCTGAGCCTCGCCGAGGAGCCAGCAGCCGACGAGTACCCTAGCCATGTTCCCTACTTCACCGATCCACCATCATCCATCGGGGCTCTCCCCTGGCCGGGCCCAACGGCTCCCACATCCACGTGGGGGTGATGGTCACTGCTTCATCCACCTCCTCCGGTCGTGCGCGGGCTGAGGCCAACGCGGCCGCTACCCGCGCCTGCACCTCAGATCTGGTCGGTGCTACCCTCAAGGGGCTGAGCATCCCCATTGCCCAAACGGCGAGCCCCAGATGCCGCCGCGGCCAAACTAGAGGCAGCTCGCCTCCTGCTGATCGAGGACGCCAGCACCCTCGTGGCGGAGCGGTGACGTATGTAGGCCTCTCAGCAGGAGTACTACTCCACTTAGGGTCTCAACATGGCTGGCACCGAGCCCAGTCGGCACGGGGCTATGCGGGACCGCGGCCGTGTGGTCACAGAAATCCTTGGCGGCAACATGCCCGTCTACGACACCCCTACGGCCAACCTGCGGGCCGCCAAGGTAGACTACGAGGAGTTGGCTACCTTGGTAAGCGAAGAGAGCACCTCGCGCGAGCGACACCTCAAAGACCTTATCGACACCGGCAACGAGTAGCAGCTCCCACCCACCCCTCCGTGGGTCCCCGTCCCGAGGGCGAGGGCACAAGAGCTACTGGCCGTCAACCAGCTCAGCACTCCTTCTCCCCTCAAGCCTCCGGCCGGCGGCCGAGGCAAGCAACCCCAGGCGCTCCCAGCTGCTAGGGAACGAGCAGCTGTTTGTGAACAGCCAGCATAGCAACAACCCGGCTCGTAGCAACCGCTACAACGAGGCGCTGTCTAGCGGCAGTCGGCGTAGCCGCGGGCACACACTGCCTCCATGGCACGAGCCACCACGATCAGTCCCGCTGGCCATCCGCCTAGAGCTCGCGGCCCGGCTCGGACCATGAGTCCCCCACAGTGAAAACGATTCGCGCCTCCGCCTTGACTGGCTGGCATAGTTGGCCCCCCTCGAGGAGGAGGCCTCAATCGGACCGGTGTGCTTTGGCCCCTGGATCCGCAACGAGCCATTCCCGACTAGCTTCACTCTTCCCCGGGACACCCCGAAGTACAACGGGGTCTCCAAGCCCGAGGAATGGCTAATTGACTACACCACTGCAGTCTACATCATTAGGGGGAACAAGCACGTAGTCGTCCGCTATGCCCCCCTCATGTTGATTGGCTCGGCCCACACCTGGCTCAATAGCCTGGCAGCCGACAGCATCAACACCTCAACTAACTTAGTGGAGGCGATCATCCTCAACTTCACCGGCACCTACAAGAGGCAGGGCCACCCTCGTGAACTGGCCATGTGCGTTTAGGGGCCGGACGAGGCCCTCCGCGACTACCTCACCCGATGGACCAAGCACTACAACTCCTCTGAAGGGGTGCACGAGGTGCAGGTCATCCAATACTTCATCAAGGGTTGCCACGACGGCACCTACCTCAAGCAAAAGCTCCAGTGATGTGAGCCAGCTACACTAGCGGAACTTGTGGCCAAGGCGGACAAGTACGCCACGGCCATCTCCGCAATTCGGGTCAAAACAACCCCGCCCGCCAAGGCGACACCGATGCCGGCTGCGTCGCGACCGGGTGCCGACAACCGGCAGCCGCAAAACAACAAGCGCAAGACCGACCCGCCAGACTCACGCTACGGGAGCCGGCAGATCACCACCATGGAGGAAGCGGAGTCGGCTGCCTAGCCTGCTGGCCAGTGTTAGTGCACTCGCAAGGCTGCCTGGCAGTCCAAGCTCACGTTCGACCAAATGCTTGACCTCCCCTACAAGAATCTCTCTGGAGCCAAGCCCTCCACGCACACGCTCCGACAGTGCAGCTTCTCACAGCGATTGGACCGGGGGGCGGCCTTCCGGATCCCCCCGCACCACCTGCCCGAGCCCTGTGCCGGTTTCGGCTCCCGCTCCGGCACCGGCAACGGCTCCAGCCCAAAATGACGGTCGCCTTCTCGACCAGTTCCCCAACTGAAACGGTTCCTACATCGTCTCCACCAATGAAGAGATGGACAAGCACATCACCGGATCCACCGCAAGGTGAATGCCACCTACCCGCAACTCCCTAGTTCATGCACTTGTCGAAGAAGCCGGACACTTGGAGCTGGGCTGACCACCCGGCCATGATGCCAAATCTCGGCAGCTATGCCCTGGTCCTTGACCCCACCATCGCCTCCGAGAGGCGCACCTACCGCTTCTCATGGGTGTTAATCGGTGGCGGCAGCAGCATCAACATCCTCTACCTCGAGACAATGCGAAAGTATGGGTTCAAGGCAGAAGATATGCAGGCAATTCGGACGGTTTTCCATGGTGTCATGCCGAGAAAGTCCTGCTCCCCCATTGGCAAGATCAAGCTCGACGTCCTCTTTGGTGGTCCAGCCACTTCCGCCGCGAGCCAATATGGTTCGAGGTGGTGGACCTCGCTAGTCCCTACCACGCACTGTTGGGCCGACTGGCCCTCATCAAGTTCATGCTGGTCCCCCACTATGCGTACCTCACGCTCAAGATGCCGGGTCCTAAGGGGATCATCACTATCGCCGGCGACTACCAGATATCCATCGAGTGCGCGCGTGACAGCAGCCGGCTGGCTGAGGCCCTGGAGATAGCAGAGGAGAAGCGGCACCTCGTCCGGCTCGTGGCCCTCGCTGCCAGCAAGCCGCTCGTGCCGGTCCCTCCCTCGCAGTCGGTCAGCGAGGCCTCGTTCGAGCCGTCCGAGGATACTAGGAGAATCCCACTCGATCCGGCCAACCCCGAGAAGTGCATCACCATCGGCTCCCGCCTCGACAGCAAATAGGAAGGTGATCTTGTTGACTTTCTCCATGAGAATCGAGAACTCTTTGCATGGTCCCCCCAGGACATGTCGGGTGTTCCGAGGAAGTTCGCCGAACACAAGCTTCACGTCCGGCCGGATGCTAAACCGGTCAAGCAACCCTGTGCTGCTTCTTCGAGGAGAACCGACATACTATAGGAGAAGAGACCGCCCGGCTGCTCGCAGCCGGCTTCATAATGGAAGTTTTCCACCCGGACTGGCTGGCCAACCCGGTCCTACTTCTGAAGAAGAACAAGACTTGGTGCATCTACATTGACTACACCAGTCTGAACAAGGCGTGCCCCAAGGACCCGTTCGCCCTGCCGTAGATCGATCAAGTCATCGACTCCACGGCCAGCTGCGACCTACTGTCTTTCTTGGAAGCCTACTCCGGCTACCACCAGAACAAGCTGGACCCGGAGGACCAGCTCAAGACCTCCTTCATCACCCCTTTTAGGGCCTACTGCTACATCACCATGTCCTTTGGCCTGAAGAATGCAGGCGCTACATTCCAGCACTGCATTCAGAAGTGTCTCCTACTTCAGATAGGCAGGAACGTCCACGTCTACATTGACGACATCGTCGTCAAAACCAAGAAGCACTTCAGCCTCCTCGATGACCTCCGGGAGATGTTCGCGAACTTGCACAAATACAAGATCAAGCTCAAACCGGAGAAGTCCGTCTTCGGCGTCCCAGCCGGCCAGCTCCTCGGTTTCTTCGTGTCCGCTCGCAGCATCGAAGCTAACCCCGTGAAGATCTGGGCGATCGAGCATATGCCCAAGCCGACCAGGCTCCGTGACGTCCAAAAGTTCACCGGCTGCCTCGCCTCGCTCAGCCCGTTCATCAGCTGGCTAGGAGAGAAGGCTCTTCCCCTCTACGGCCTCCTGCAGAAGACGGCTCCGGTCGAGCCGGGCCGCACCCTCATGAAGAAGCCGGGCATGTTTGACTGGCCCGACAAGGCGGACGAGGCCTTCTGCGGCCTCAAGCGAGCCCTCAACAACGCGCCCATCCTGGCCACGCCGACTGAGAAGGAGCCTTTGCTCTCCTACATTGCGGCGATCACACGTGTCATCAGCGTCGTTCTGGTGGTCGAGCGGCCAGAGGAGGGCAAGACGCTGCAGGTGCAGCGCCCCGTCTACTACCTCAGCGAGGTCCTCTCTGCCTCCAAGCAGAACTACCTCCACTACCAGAAGATGTGCTACTACATATACTTCGCCGCCAAGAAGGTCAATCAGTACTTCCAAGAGCACACGAGCACCGTGATGAGCACGGCCCCGCTCGGCGAGATCATGAGCGACCGGGACTCCACCGGCCGAATCGCCAAATGGGTCATTGCCCTCGCCAACCAGGAGATCCGGGACGAACCACGTACCGCCATCAAGTCGCAGGCGATGGTCGACTTCCTCGTCGACTGGGCAGAGACCGAGTTTGTGCCACCTCCCCCAGACTCTACATATTGGCGCATGCACTTCGACGGCTTGAAGATGAGGACCAGCCTGGGAGCCGACATAGTCCTCTCCTCCCCGAAGGGAGACCAACTCTCATACGCCCTCTAGATCCACTTCGCCGCCTTCAGCAATGTGGCCGAGTACGAGGCACTCGTCCACGGCCTTCGGCTCGCCAAGGAGATTGGCATTAGATGCATCTTATGCTTCCACGACTCCGACCTCGTGGTGCAGCAGGTTTTTGGTGAATGGGATGCCAGAGACGCCAACATGGCCAGCTATCGCTTCCTCGTCCAGTAGCTCACCGACTCCTTTGAAGCCTGTGAGTTCCACCACATCCCCCGGGCGGACAACAAGGCGGCCGATATGTTGGCGAAAATTGGCTCCACCCGGAGGGCCATCCCAGCCGGCGTCTCCCTTGAACGGCTGGTCAAGCCGTCAATCAAGCG
Source organism: Hordeum marinum (assembly GCA_022496015.1). Classification (NCBI taxonomy): domain Eukaryota; kingdom Viridiplantae; phylum Streptophyta; class Magnoliopsida; order Poales; family Poaceae; genus Hordeum; species Hordeum marinum. The sequence goes on along the minus strand of CM039676.1, from coordinate 106,074,613 downwards.
CTCCCCCGAAACAGAGTCCATCTTTGTGCCGGCCAACGTTGTCGATAAGTCGGCGGCTCCGGTCGCTCCGCCGGCACCATCACTACTAGTTGCACCGCTAGCTTCGGCCGCTGCGCCGGCACCTTCGGTGCTGGCTGTCCAACTGGCGGCGTTAGCCCAACTGTCGTGCCAGCCGCATCCGAAGCCGCCGTCTCCGATGACATAGAGGTCATGATGGCGATCGATGCCCCTCCCGCCGCCTCGACCCTAGGGGCTAGTGAGCTGGTCCTGGGGGCTGGCGAGCCGGTCCCGAGGACTAACCACCTAGGCCCGGGGGCTCCCAAGCCGACCCCCGTATCGGCTCCCTCATGGGCCCAACCCATCCTGGCGTGCCTCCTCCGCGACGAGCTCCCCCCTGACGTGGCCACGACGAGGCAGATCCAATGCTAATCTCCGGCCTACGGCATCATCAACCGCAAGCTAGTTCACCGTAGCACCACCGGCGGCTTCCAATGATGCATTGAGCCAGCGAAAGGATGGGAGATCCTCCTCGACATCCACCAAGGAGAGTGCGGGCACCACGCCGCCTCCAGGACCCTAGTGGCCAAGGCATTCCGCCATGGCTTCTACTGGCCGACTGCGTTGGAGGAGGCCAAGCGGCTGGTCGACGAGTGTGAAGGCTGCCAGCGCTTCAGCACATAGAGCCACCTACCGGTTACGGCCCTCCAGACCATCCCCCTCTCATGGCCCTTTGCCGTCTAGGGGCTGGACATGGTGGGCCCCTTCAAGACGCACGAGGCGGCATGATGCATTTGCTGGTAGCCGTCGACGAGTTCACCAAATGGATCAAAGCCAGGCCGATCAAGAAGTTGGACGGCCCCATAGCCGTCCGATTCATCGAAGACATCACGGTCTGCTACGGAGTCCCCCAAAGCATCATCACCAACAATGGCAGAAACTTCGCCAAGGGCGCGCTAGCGCGTTTCTATGCCAAGAAGGGCATCTGGCTCGACCTGGCTTCCATCACTCATCCACAATCGAACAGCCAGGTCGAGAGGGCAAACGGCCTGATCCTGTTCGGCATCAAGCCCCGGCTCGTGGCGCCACTAGTCTGGTAAGCCGGCTGCTGGACCAAGGACCTGCCGGTTGTCCTCTAGAGCCTCAGGACCATGCCCAACCGATCGACCGACTACACCCCTTTCTTCCTCGTGTACAGGTCCGAGGAGATCATCCCCGCCGACATCGAGTTCGACTCGCCTCGGGTCACCTTGTACACGGAGAAGGATGCAAAGAAGGCAAGAGAAGACAGCATTGACCTACTCGAAGAAGCACACGAACTGGCCTTGATACGGATGGCCATCTACCAGCAGAAGCTCCGGCACTACCACAACAAGTGGATCCGGGCACTCTCCTTCCGTGAAGGAGACCTGGTGCTCAGGCGGATCTAGGGAATAGCCGCCCAGCACAAGCTATCCTCCCCACGGGAGGGCCCGTTCATCGTCAGCTTGTGGAACGTGGTGCTCCTCTACCCGTTTTATTGCTAAGGACCAGTGTATGTATGTACCCTCCCCTTTTGGGCTCATGAATGCAATGGGTGCCCCAAGACGGCTCTTGGGACACGCCCTTTTCGTTTCCTTCCAAAGCTTGCTCGATTCACCGGCTCACGGAACCGGCTCCCGGTCCGAGGGCTCGCCGGTTGGACCTAGGCATCTTTTCCTGAAACCGATCAAGTAGTGTGATCTAAACAAACCCTCCCACCGCTCCCAGCTATAGACCGGCTCCCAGCTGTCCGGCTGACGGGTCCTCGGGGTGGCAAAGCTTAGCGCACATGAAAAAACAAATGCAAAGGGATCGCCGGCTAGGACTAGTTGGAGCACTCTCTCGCCTCTGTCACTTGCGTTACCGAAAAAATCTCGCGGTTTCCAAACTCAGAACCAACTCTCTCGAGGCAGACGCCCCGCCCCAGCTACAGGCCGGCTCCCGGATGTCAGGCTGGCTAGGCTAAAACTAAGGGGGACAAGGGGTTGAGCAGATGGAACCAAGAGGGCAAAAAAGGGGTAAGGGCGAGCCAGCACGCATAAAACAACATAGCAATAACCAAAACCACAAGTTGAAATGATAAAGGCCACTGGCCATATGTTCATTACAATACACCCCTAGTGGGTGGAAATGTGTCTTAAGAACATCACTATAGCTAAGAAAGAAACAGAAAAAGCATGCGGGCCGGCTCAGGCTGCTGGCACGTCGCCAACCGGCTCGATGTTTCGCCCTAACGAAGTCGCAGCCTTCGGGTCCACCTCTTTGGTCTCCATGGCCTTGCTGCCGCCACTTGTGCTGGAGGCGGTGCTCTCGCTGGCAACCTCCTCGTCCTCCAAGCCTTGGGGGTTGCTAAAGGAGTCCTCAGGGACCGGCTCGCCGTCCTCACCGAGAACCGGTAGGAGTTTGTCCGGGTCGATGTACGAGGCAAGCTTGTTGGCCAGGAGGACAAGGGCGCTTTCACGAGCTGCTCACTCCTCCTCCGGCATGTCTCGCATAGTGTCCAGCCGGTCCATGTCGACACCGTGGTACCATGACGTGACGAACCGGAGCGCCATCTGCGCGCCGGCTCGAGCCGCCGAAGCCATCTAGGTTTAGATCCGGGCCACAGCGTTATCCAGGCATAGTACCACACGGCTGTCTGGAGCCTCACGACCCAGCCACAAGGCGGCGATCACCTCCTTGCTGGCTGTCTTTAGCCGCTCCACGCTGCACTAAAGGTGGATGAGCCGGTTCTCCATGGCCAGCCCAAACTCCGTCATGTCCCAGCCGGCGTTCTCCACGAGCTCACGCCCACGCTCCCGTAGATACTCCCGGTGTCCTGCCATGGCGCGCTTGGCATAGCCTTGGGTTTTCGGGAAGTGCTCTAGAAAAGAGAAGAGGAATCAGAAAAAACAACTCAAAGGCAAGAAAAACTCAGCCGGCTGAAAAGGAAAATTGAGACTTACGCTGGATGGAGTCATCCAGTTCGATGGCGAAGTGCAGCAACGAGTCATGCTCCCTCTCCAGCGCCACCTCTGCCTGGGGTAGCTTATTCGTATGCGCCTCAAGCGTATTCTCGAGGTGGGTCAGCCGCTTGCTTGGCAACATCCTCCCTGGCCACCACCTCCCGCTCCACGTCCGCCTTCAGATGCTCTTGGGCCGCCTGCCCATCCACCAGCAGGCCGCCCAGCCGGTTCCTCTTACAGGTGATCGCCTGGACGCTCTGTGCCAACCGGTCCTGCTCGGAGACCACCCCGTCCTGCTTCTCCTAGAGGGCGTTGAACTCTCCTGCAAAACAAAACCAGCGACGGTTACTAAAAACACACAAGACCCGGCAGAAGTCATGCTTGACGTGGTTGTGGATGGTGACTGCTTTGTCAAAAAGCTCCTGCCGCAGAGCGTTCCTCGCCTGCCCCAAGAAGCTAGGGTTAAAGGAATGCAAGCAAAGGAAGTTGGAATGCAAGCAAAGGAAGATCCAGCCCGACTACCCGCAGCCGGTCAGCTGGCTCACATCTTGGGGGCTACACCCATTGGGTGTGCTCATGCGCCCCCACTGATAAATACAACAAAGATAAACAAAGTTTACCTCGGCACGCTGCAGGGTGCCGTCGGCCGCCTCCTCAAACCTGGCCAGCTCCTTGCGGCACCGCGCCAGGACACCGCCTAGCTCCCCAAGTGCAAGGACCAGGCCGTCGAAAGGCGGAAGCGAGACGGCGGGGACACGGGCCAGCGCCTCCCAGTCTCAGATCACGTCCATCATGGACCTCCAGGACCGGCTCTCCTTGCCACCCATTCCGGCATCCGCCGAGGCACCGGCTACCGGGGCGGTTAAGAACGACGAGGGCGCGGGAACCGGCTCCCAGCTGCTCTGCGTTTGGCGCCATCGCTGCCTCCTCCCTAAGCTAGCTCGGCATGACGATTGCGACGGCCAACACCTCCTTCTCTGTATACGTCACCTCCAGTGCCGTCCTCGATGCCACCGAGGCCTGCGGCATGCCAAACCGGGGCCGCCTCGGGGACAGGCAGTGCCACCGCCATCTCCACCTTCCGAGGCTCCTCGTGGGCCAGCTCGGGGCTGTTCCCCCCGGCCGGGCTGTTCCCCCCGGCCGGGCTGTCTTCGCCATGGACGGAGGCATGACCGCCTCCATAGCCGGTCCCCGTCGTTTGCTCGATGGAGGTCTCGACATGCGAGTCGATTCCGCTGCCGAGTCCGACGCCCGCGTCGGGTCTGCCGGCCTCCTCCGCCTCCTGCCGCTTGAAGCCCCCGAGCGAGAGGATCCGCCCTGGGCTCCTGACTTTGAGGCTCACAGTTCTGCGAGCCTCCTCTTCTCCTCACGCAGCCAGCCGGCTGGCCTCCTCCCTGGGGCCAGCCACCGACTCCACATCGTGGAGTTCGACGGGGTCCCTGGAGCAGGCAAATAATCAAACGCCTGACGACACACGACTCATAGAGAGAAATCCCCAAGAAACAAAACACTTACCCGACGACGACGGGTAGGGCCCGCTTGGCACGCGTCGGCGGATTCAACGCGACCTTCTTCACTCACTTACAAGCCAGCGGCTGGGCCACCGGCTCCTCCTGAGCTGGCCTCTTCCCTTGGCTGGAGGTCCCGGACGCCAGGGCGCGCGTCGGATGCTCCTCGTTCCACCCGCACGAGCCCTGTTGAAATGTGACGGGAGGCGCGTTCAGGATCTGGATGTCATCATCATCATCGTCATCATCGGTCCAATCTTTGATCGTGGGGCCGGAGGGGAACTCACCAGCAACTCTAGACCCGCTAGCTCCCGGGTCACCCGCTGCATCGGCCTCCCCTAAGGAGTCGACCCCCTCTTCGGGTCCACCTCCCAGTTTGTAGTCCTTGGAGTCGGACTCGGTGCCCTCCGCCTCGAAGATCTGGGGGTGCAGACCATCCGGCATGTTCTGTCGAACGAAAAGTTGTTGTCAGCACAACAAGTGAGATCGGGAGCCGGTTGGAAGCATTCGAAGAGAAAAAGATATCTCCTAGGCGTGGCGTACCAGGGGTGTCGGGCTGTGCCGGTCGTACGACTCCTTGTTGAAGGACCAAATCCTCGGCAACAGCCTGGAGGTTGTGATATGGTTCACCCGCGCCGCCACTCGAGCTGGCATCAGCTCAACGGTCGACAGCCGGCAGGGGTCCCGGCGGCCGGACATGTCACAGATCCGGTGCGGCCTGAACTGGAGACGCAGCACTTGGAGCGCGATGAAGGCAGCCACCGGGTCAGAGGCGACTAGCCCTTCCCCGCTCCTCATGGCCTAGAGTCGTCCCAGCTCCCAGAGCGCGGCCCCATGCGGGGCCATTTCATCCTGGAGGATGGGGCGTCGACGAACACCGGCAGCCAGATATAGTCCCACAGTGGGTCAGCGTTCTTCACGTAGAAGAACATCCGATTCCATCCCTTGATGGACTCAATAAGGCTGAAGTGGGGGAAAGTGCACGTCACGCCAGCACACCACTATGCCCCCACAGGCAAACGGCTCCTCGTTGTTCTTTAGGGCCTTGAGAAAGAAGAGCTTCTTAAAGACCTCCATGTAGGGAAGCATCCGGAGATAACCCTCTCATGGGGTCATGAAGCCCCGATGTAGAGAATGGCATTGGGGCCGAGGTGGTGTTGTTGGAGATTGAAGGTATCCATCAGAAGACGGAAGAAAAGATTGACTGGCAGGCCGAAGCCATGCAAGAAGTGGCAGGTGAAGACGACGTGCTCCCCCGCCTACGGCTTGGGCACCACCTCGTCTCCCGGCGCGCGGGTGACCCCACGCTCCTTCGACGGCAGCATACGGGCGCGGCGGAGTTCCGTGATGGTCTCCTCCATGATGATGGAGCCAGCCGAGCTTCCGGAGGGGCCGTCGGCCATCGCTACGTCGGGTCGGCATGAGGTGACGAGCAAGCGAAGTGGCGAGCAAACGGACGGCGACGCTCGCAAAAAGCAGAGAAGGCAAGGAGGAAGAAGACAAGGGAGGCAAGTGGAGTGCGCCTGCCTCCGCCCCTTGCCCTTTGAAAGCACATTTGCTCCCTTGGTGGTTTTGGTAATTTATAACAACATATAAGTCATTGAACTAACGTTTCAACCAATTATATTTCAGGAAATGTTCAATGATAGGATTGGCAAAAGGATTGTGGAGATTGTGGAATACCCCAGGTTGCAATGAAATAGGTTGGCAAAGCTTCATGCAAGAGGACTCTACATTTTATATTTGTGAGAAATCACTTTGAGTCCATAGGAAATCCAATACTATTAAAAGGGAGTAAGGTTTTCTTGGTGAACAAAATTCCTGTACGTGCACAAGTGATAGTCACCAAAACACAAACTCTCCCACCAAAGTCTGTCCAAAGCCAAATACTCAAAATCGGTGCAACAAACATTCTACACTTGGTGCCACCGATTCCGAACCCTAGACAGACTCAGCCAAACCCTAGCTTTTCAGTGCAACCGATACTACATTTAGTGCCACCGAGTTCGACTGCCAACTTTCTGTTACACAAGTTCACAATTTCGGTCCCTCCGAGATTGTCGAACCGGTGTCACCGAGATTGGGCATTCTGACCGTTGGTCACCTTACCAGTGCAACAGAGATTCCTATATCAGTCTCATCAAGATTCAAAAGTTGCTAACTTTAAGTCACTTCGGTACAACCGAGATTCACACATTGGTTCCACCGAGTCTAACTTATTGTGTGTAACGGTTGGATTTTTGGAGATGCCTATATATACGCCTTCACCACCACCTACTCGAAAGAGAAGCACTAAGAACTACTCCATACTTGCCCCATCCAACTGAGAGAGAACCACCTACCCTTGTGTTGAGGTCAAGATCTTCCACTCCAACCATATGGATCTTGATTTCTAGCCTCCCCAAGTTGCTTTCCACCAATCCCATCTCTTCCATCAAGCCAAATCTATGAGAGAGTAATTGTGTGTTGAGGAGTCTATCATCTTGAAGCACAATAGCAAGGAGTTCATCGTCATTACCGAGCCTATTACCTTTTGGAGGGTGGTGCCTCCTAGATTGGTTAGGTCTCGCTTGGGAGCCTCCTACTTCGTTTTGTGGAGTCGAACCAAGAAGTTTATACCGGCAAGGAGATCGCCTACTTCGTGAAGATCTACCCATAGTGAGGCTAGTCCTTTGTGGACGGAAGCCGTTATGGAATAGTCAAGGTTGCTACTTCGTGGATCCTTATGGGTGGAGCCCTCCATGGACTCTCGTAATCGTTACCCTTCGTGGGTTGAAGACTCCATAAACGTGGATGTACAATAGCAGCACCTATCGGAACCACGGGAAAAATTATCGTGTCTACAATTGTGTTTGATCTTCCTACCCTATCCCTTCTACTCATGCTTGTTGTTATTTTCCGCTTCTATACTCGTAGACATGCATGTGTAGGGTGTACTTGACTTTCCATGAATGCTAAAACTGCAAACACTAAAATTTGGGAAAAGGAAAAAAAATTATTTGGTCAAGTAGTCTAATCACCCCCTCTAGAACTACTTTTGATCTTACAAGTGGTATCAGAGCTTTGGTCTCCATTGCATTGGTCTCACAACCGAGGAGAATATGGTGCTAGTGAGGGAAGTAATCACCATAGAGTTTCGTACTTTTATGGCACTAATTTTGCTAGTTGGAAGCACAAAATGAAAATGCATATTCTTGGTCATAACCCCTCCGTTTGAGCTATTGTTCGTGCTAGTATGCAGGGTGAATTCTTTGTGGAAGGAAAGGAACCCGATCGCGAAGAGACTGCGGACCAATGGAAGATGTTGCAACTCAATGCTCAAGCATGTGACATTCTCTTCAACTGCCTATGCGCCGAAGAATCGAAAAAAATCAGCCGTCTTGAGAATGCAAAATAGATTTGGGATACTCTGATTGATATGCATGAAAGTATAGAGTCTGTGAGAGAATCCAAGTTGGATGTTCTTCAAAGTCAACTTGACAAGTTCAAGATGAAGGATGGTGTACTCTAGGCTAGCTCTCATCACCAATGATATTTCCGGCTTAGGAAGCGAAGAAATGACTGACAAATTCATCATCCAGAAGATACTTCGAGCTTTGGATGATCGATATGACATTGTTTGCACATTGATCCAAATGATGCCCAACTACAAAGATCTCAAGCGAACGGAAGCGATTGGTAGAATTGTTGCTCATGACATGACACTCAAAGACAAGGAAGAACTTCACCACAATTCTAGCGGTGCTTACAAAGCCACAAGTGATGCTCCCACTACCTCAAGCGACAACCTTGTCACAAATGAAGAGATAAGCCTCATGGGAAAGAAATTCAAGAAGTTCTACAAGAACAGAAGCAAAGATCGAAGGTCCAACTCAAGATATGAAGAGAAGCATTCATCAAGTCGTGACCGAAACTGCTACAATTGTGCGAAGCCCAGACACTACTCCAATGAGTGCACGGCTCCTTACAAGGGGAAAGAAGAGTCACCAACAAGACGAAGCTCAAGAGATGAGTCACCTTGAAGAGAGAGAAGGAGTAGAGATGATCGTTATGAACGAAGACCCTCAAGGAGAAGTAGGGACTCGGAGAAGAAGGACAAGTACACCAAGAGATACTCAAAAAGGAAACATCAATCTCATGTTGGTGAATGGGTTTCCGACTCCAAATCCAACAACCACTCCAAGAGAATCTATCACTCCAACTCCGACTATAGTCAAGATGAAGGTGTTGCCGGAATTGCTCTAGTGACTACCAACTCCTATGATCTATTTGATTCATGGAAGTTCCTTCATGGCTAAAGGCCCCAATGTATCACACCCCAAGTATCTTGATTTCAATAGTGATGAAGATTATTTGCTTTGTGATGATGACTTGCTTTGTGATAAAACTAGTGATGTTGATCAAAATGAACTTGATAATTCTCATGCTAGCCAAGATAAGTCATTTGATAATGATAAGATGAAAATAGAACAACTAACTAAAGAACTAAACACTCTTAAGTTAGCTCATGAATCTACTCACGAAGATCATAGAGAGCTTGTGAGAACTCATCAGAAGCTACGCTTCGAGAAGCTCAACTTGGAGCAAGAGCATGAGTTTCTCAAAGCTATCAATGACTCCACCAATGAAATTCACTCATATTCATTATTGGCAAGAACTATTTGCAAACAACACCAACTCTATGCAATAGTTCAAGGAGTCACACATTCCCTTAAAGGTAATCAAGGGACAAGGTAATCAACAAATTAATGGACATCATAACATATGCTTTGCACTCCATGTACATAGATATCCTTGTATTTGTCTCTTGTATGTTGGGACTAACCCATGTAGGTGAGTAGAGTATGGAAACAACAATGATGCTCCCAACTCTTGGTGATCTTCATCAACCTTGAGCATCCACAACTACATCACCAACATGAAGTCTTCATCGAAAAAACCCAAGGTTAGTTTATCCCTCTTATGGGGGGATGTCACATCAAGGGGGAGCTTTACTCTAAGACTTGAGTTAAAGCATCTCTTAGTATGTGAAAACATTAAATGCTTTATGTAAAAGTGGTAACCCCACTTGTGCTTAAACGATGAGTATGACCTATGATCAAGTATTCTTACTTGGATCATAAGTCAAATACTCATATATAGATGACTACATCATTGCCCAAGTGCTTGTTAGATGGCAGTGCATATGTGCATGTTTGTCATGATTTCATTTGACATCATATTGTGTGAGCATATTGGTTTGCATTTATTTTCTCATTCGAGGACATTCAATTATTGCTATTTGCCTCTTCTCTTTTGCCAATTGGATGGACAAGAATGCCTAGGACCACTCTTTAGCTATCTATGCTTTCTCACCTCATACTCTATTCATGCTACATCACAAATTTGAACAAGTGCGTTTCGATCCCTCTGTGTGTGGAGCACTCAGAGTTATGTATCATCAAGGACTGACCATTAAAACCTCCCAAGTGCATCTCAGTGGAACCAACCACAAAATCTCGATCTCACCAAATGCCTAGGGTTGATCTGGGTTTCTATCTCGGTACTGTCGATTCCATATTCTTGGTTACACCGAGTTTCCCTATCAGTTGACAGTAGAGAAACTCGGTGACACCGAAAATTTAGAATCGGTATCACCAACAGTGAAGGGTATATAAGTTGTGGTCCCGACGGTTCGAAATTTCAATCTTCAATCGTCGCGCCCCAAACCCTAAGTTATCGCAGAAGGACCCCCTGGTCATCGCCTTGCCTCCTCGTACGTCTCCGCCATTGGAAATCTCACCATCGACGGGCATCTTCGCCGTTGTCGCCGCTGTAGCAGATCCGTCACCGAGCTAGGGTACGGATTCGATCTTTCTTGCGCTCCCCGTCTGATTCTTGCACAATAAAGTTGATTTTCTCTATAAGCCACAGTGGCACAACTACCTATCCACAAGAAAACTCCGTAGATTAGAGAACCATCCATTTTCTAGGGTTTGCCTTCCGCCCGATGAAATTCGGTAGAACCAAAGTGAACAAATCGGTATCACCGATCTACATGTCTATGTTGCTAAGAACTGTCTTGGTAAAACCCAGTACTTCTTTTCGGTCTCACCGAAGAGAGTCCCAAGTTTCTGTTGATGGGATAGTCAGTCTTGGTAGCACTGAAATTTTTTGCTTCGGCTGTACCGATTCTCATGTGACAGAATGTAAAATCTTGAAAATCTTGTGTTCAAACTGTCAAAAATCAGCCTAATTTTGTGATGACTCATCTTCTTATGCTTCTCTAAACTCTATTCACAGGGTCAGAGATGTCTACTTCAGATGACAATGAGAACAACTTCAAAGAACAAAGTGTTGCGATGGATTCAGGCACTAGTCCTGAGCCTAGTTCATTTTTAGATCCAGGCACCCCTAGTTCTCATGGGTTTCCTAATGCTGCTACAAGGACCAGGAAGAGACTGAATTCAGATGAAGAAGATTTAGACTTTGTGCCAGATGAGGTTCTTGCCAAGAAGCAAGAGAAGGCTGCCAAGAAGTCAGCCAATGAGGCCACCTCTTCCAGGAGGGTGGTTGGCAAAACATATGCACCTCCTGAACCTATGAGTGCACCTGAGAGTGCCAGAGCTACAATGACTGTTGAGCCCCAAAAGAAGTCTATTCCTAAGAAGGAAGGGGAGAAGAACAAGGCCAGAAAGAGGATAATCCATGTTATTGGTAGGCCTAAATCTATGTTTGAAGATCTAGAGGAGGCAGCTACTGCTGAAGAGGAGGTAGAGCCAGCTGCTAAGGCCCCTCCCAAGAAGAAGTCAGAGCTTATGGCAGATGCTATGCCTAAGGCTGCAACCACCAAGAGCACAAAATCCAAGAAAACTGTTGTTGCTACTACTTCTGAGAAATTCAAGAGGTCATCCAGACAGATTCCTGTTTCTGAGAAGAACAAAGGGTCTACCTTTAGAGAAGAAGAGGATGATGACTTGACTGCCTTAATGAAGCTTAGGACACACCTTCCAGTACATAATGCGAGTTATCCACTTGTTGAAGATATGAAGAAGAGGAAGGACTCTAGCATGAGGGCATGGAGAGCTGCTGATCCATATGCCCAAAGGAAGAAGACAGTTGTGGACTAGAGATTCTATACCAAAGAGCAATAGGATTTCTATGAGACTATGCTTTTTGACAAGAGTCCGGCTGTGAGTGATATGAGGCATGTGGACTGGAAATTCATCAAGGAGAATGAGGACTACTTTCCAAGTGTCCAAGATAATTTTCACTGCATTGGATTGGATGAGTTTGTTGACAGAGAGTATACTGCTTGAAATGATGAGATGATAATGCAATTCTACTCCACCGCACATTTCTATGGAGATGGTAGGATTGTATGGATGACTAAAGGTGCAAGATATGAGTCCACTGTTGATGAATGGTCTGCCATCTTAGGAGTCCCAGAAGCTCAAGGTGGAGATTTGGATGTCTACTCACAATCCAAGGAGAGCCACAATGCTATGGCTAACATGTCGAGGAGATCCCTGCTGCTAACGTGAAGTCTCACGGGCTAGGATCTATTTACTTTCTTCAGGATGGCCTCTGCACCATGAACACCATCCTGAGGCATAATTTGATGTCCAAGTCGGGAGATGACAAGATGATCCAAGGCTACTCCATCAACAAGTTGATCCACCTTTACAAACACACCAGGATCGGAGTCATCGACTTGATTGTTGAGAAAGTCAAGAGGGTTGTTGCTGATCAGAAGTGCTCTTGATACTATGCACCTTATATCCAGATGCTCATCAACTCCAAGTTGGAGAAGCACATATTTGCCCTAGATCGTCCCCATTTGCCCCTACAGCCAGATCTCGAGGAGAATGTTGTGGTGATGGATGTTGAACATCCCACATCTGCTGCAGCTAAGGTAGAGGTAGAGGCAGTTAGAGCCACTAGTGCTCAAGTCCCTAGATCCAGAAATGAGCAAATGGATCTATTGATATCATCAGTTCAGGCTATGCAGAAGGACATTAAGGGGATTCTGGAAAACTAGAACAGTCTTGTGAGGATATTTGAAAATAGGATCAAGACCCTTAATGATAAGGTGGATGGGCTGACTAAGACAGTCAATGAGCTCAAGAAGGAAGTTAACTCAGTGCCTCTTCCTCGGACTTCTTCATATGATGATGACGAGGAGGAGGAGGAGGAGGAGGGATCACCTCTCAGGACAGGTACACAGTTTCCTACTAAGGCAGATCAGCCACTATGCCAGCTCCAAACTTGAGGCCCTCTTCATTAGCTCCTGTTGTTGTCACCTCAACTCCTGCTCCATCAGTTTTAGTTCCTCCAGGTGCCACTCCAACTCCATCCACGACATCTGCAGAGATCTTCGGTGATGCTATTCTCTCGGCTCCTTCATCAACAACTGGAGGAGATCAGCCCAAGAACGCTTAGATATATGCCTTTGAACTTTTTGATAACTTGTTGCCAAAGGGGGAGAAGTGTATATAGATCTTTAGGCTTCGAGTGAGAGAGCGTTTTGGTGTTTATTTATTTTTCGAAACAAAAATTTCTTTTGGTTGCTTGTGATACACATTCTTTGTGTTTGATCAAACACTTTCTGTGTGATGCTACTACTTCCTATCATCTTAATAAGTAATGAGATGATCTTTCACCATTTCTTAATTGTGTTGTGCTATGATGTTCACTCTAATTATTCCCGCACACCACCAAGTTGTATGTGACATGGAATAAGTGCCCCATGTACCTAATCGATTGTGCATTTGCATTCAAACGCAAATTCAAAATGATGGACAAATTTAGAGGGAGCTCTTACTTATCACATACTTCTCAAAGTGATGATTATATTCATTGATTATACCATATGTCGAAGCTTTGATCTACATGTTGTCATCAATTACCAAAAAGGGGGAGATTGAAAGCACATTTGCTCCCTTGGTGGTTTTGGTAATTTATAACAACATATAAGTCATTGAACTAATGTTTCCACAAAGTATATTTCAGGAAATATTCAATGATAGGATTTGCAAAAGGATTGTGGAGATTGTGAAATACCCCAAGATGCAAGGAAATAGGTTGGAAAGCTTCAAGCGAGAGGACTCTACATTTTATATTTGTGAGAAATCACTTTGAGTCCATAGGAAAGACAATACTATTAAAAGGGGGTAAGGTTTTGTTGGTGAACAAAATGCTCATACGTGCACAGGTGATAGTCACCAAAAACACCCACAAACTCTCCCACCAAAGTCTATCCAAAGCCAAATACTCAAAATCGGTGCAACCAACATTCTACACTCGGTGCCATCGATTCCAAACCCTAGACAGACTCAGCCAAACCCTAGCTTTTCGGTGCAACCGATCCTGCATTCGGTGCCACCGAGTTGGGCTGCCAACTTTTTGTTACGCAAGTTCACACTTTTGGTCCCTCCGAGATTGTCGAATCGATGTCACCGAGATTGGGCATTCTGACCGTTGGTCACCTTATCGGTGCAACCGATATTCCTATATCAGTCTCACCGAGATTCAAAAGTTTCTAACTTCAAATCACTTTGGTACAAGCGAGATTCACACATCAGTTCCACCGAGTCTGACCTATTGTGTGTAGCGGTTGGATTTTTGGATATGCCTATATATAGCCCTTCACCACCACCTACTCAAAAGAGAAGCACTCAGAACTATTCCATACTTGCCCCCATTCAATTTCCTGAGAGAGAACCACCTACCCTTGTATTGAGGTCAAGATCTTCCACTCCAACCATATGGATTTTGATTTCTAGCCTCCCCAAGTTGCTTTCCACCAATCCCATCTCTTCCACCAAGACAAACCTGTGAGAGAGTGATTGAGTGTTGAGGAGTCTATCATATTGAAGCACAAGAGCAAGGAGTTCATCGTCATTATCGAGCCTATTACCTTTTGGAGGGTGGTGCCTCCTAGATTGGTTAGGTGTCGCTTGGGAGCCTCCTACTTCGTGTTGTGGAGTTGAACCAAGAAGTTTGTATGGGCAAGGAGATCGCCTACTTCGTGAAGATCTACACATATTGAGGCTAGTCCTTCGTGGATGGAAGCCGTTATGGAATAGTCAAGGTTGCCACTTCGTGGACCCTTATTGGTGGAGCCCTCCGTGGACTCTCACGACCGTGACCCTCCGTGGGTTGAAGACTCCATAAATGTGGATGTACGGTAGTAGCACCTATCAGAACCACGGGAAAAATCATCGTGTCTACAATTGCGTTTGATCTTCCTACCCTATACCTTCTACTCATGCTTGTTGTTATTTTCCGCTGCTATACTCTTAGACCTGCAGGTGTAGGGTGTACTTGACTTGCCATGATTGCTAAAACTGCAAACACTAAAATTTGGGAAAAGGCAAAAAAATTATTTGGTCAAGTAGTCTAATCACCCCCCCTCTAGAACTACTTTCGATCCTACACCCTTCCCCTTTAAATATGGGTGCGACGCCCGGGGAAGGTGGGGATTAACTGTGCTCACTCCCCCAGGATTTCCGCATGGTCGTGGGCACCTCGGGCTGCAACCGCCGCGCGTTGGGCATAGAAGATTCGAGCCCGTGGCACGAGGCCTACTGGGCTACGCCCGTGGCCTAGCAGGCTAGGGCCAGTGCAACGTCCCGTCTGCCCATCGATGCGGCCCCATGACATCATTACACCCCGCGTGGCACGCTGCAGGCTGGCACGGGACTCGGGGCATCGAGGGCGACCGCCGGCTCAACCGACCGTTCGGCTCCTTGCCGGAGGTTGGCGCCGCGTAAGGGAAGCCGCCGACTCCCCCTCTTCTTGCAGACATGGGCCCCCGCCGGCTTCGGGGACTACTGATGGGGTTATTACCCTGAGGTAGGCCAAAGCTATGGGGTTCTCTCCCCCGCTTCAAGAAAAAATACATCATCGGCTCCTCCTTGGCCGGCGGGCACATTGCCGGTTTTTTCGTGGCTGGCGGGTGTAGGGCCGGCTGGCCCATGGCCGGTTGTTTGAGGAGCCAGTTCGGTCCTTGTCGGTTGCCTCCAGGCCGGCTCTTCCGTTGACCCTCGAGCGGTCAGGCTCCGGTCCCATTGCTCTGCGCGCGGGTACGGCAACAAGACGAGACCCCCACGTCGACCCTCGGCATGGCCATAGGGATCGCTGACGCGTGGGCACGCGTAGCTACAGTCCAGCCGATCGTACCGCTTACTTTGGCTGAGTGAGACCGAGCGGGGCAATACTGCTAGCACACCTTGACCCACTCCATTACCTGCCCCTGCATGGCTACAGGGCCGCTAGCCGTACCGGAGACTTTGGCAGGCTGGCACAAGGCGACACCACTTGGGCGATCCATGTTGTGGTAGGTGGGTGCGGGCCGATCGCGGAGCCGACTGGCGGGGCCTAGTGGGCGACGGGACCATGCAGCCGGCAGGCCTTACGGGCAACAAGACGGCACAGCGAGCGGCCCCCCTGGCCAGCCAGAGAGGCAGCCAGCCGGGTCCCCCCAACCAATACTTTAGAGATATTTTAAGCCGGGGGGTTGGCCTATAAAAACCCCTGAGCCCCGTTTGCATAAAGGAGATATTCACACACACACGAAGGAACACTTTGCCCCATATTCACCCACGTAGCAAGGGAAGAGGAGTCGGTTGCTCCTTCTTCCACCTCTAGAGAATAGCTCTAGGAGCACCATTGTAACCACCCTCGTCTATCAACCTAGACCAAGCAGGACTAGGGGTATTACCTCCCCCGGAGGGCCCTGAACCTGGGTACATCGTGCGTCCCTTGCCGCTTGTGCCTAATCCCGTTCCCGGAGCCAGTCGGCGTCCTCCGGCCCCAACCACCTTCGATAAGCCTACCCATGGCATCCGTCGTGAGAAAGCGACGACATTGTTGATTTCATTAAAAGATCCAAACCTCGTACGTGTCTCATTGAAAATCTTCTAAAGGTTGGGTTTGGCAAAGAAGTCTAGGACATGTCGGTATGCGTAATCTAGACAAGCTCATCCAAGGTGATCATATACTTGGTGTTAAAGATGTTATCTTTGACAAAGATATACTTTGTAGTGCTTGTTAGGGAGGAAAACAAGTGGGTGGAAGTCATCCCGTAAAGAACATCATGACTACTAGGAGAGCACTTGAGTTGCTTCATATGGATCTCTTTGGTCCCAATGCTTACAAGAGCCTCGATTGAAATTCCTTTGGTCTAGTTATAGTTGATGATTTTTCCAGATTTACGTGGGTATTCTTTCTTGATGACAATTCGTGGGTGCAAAAGATCTTCAAGATCTTCGCTCGCAAAGCTCAAAATCAATTTTAAGTGATGATCAAGAAAGTTCAGAGTGACAATAGAACGGAGTTCAAGAACAGCAATGTTGATACCTTTCTTGACAAACAAGGTATCTCACATGAGTTCTCGGCAACATACACACCTCAACAGAAAGTTGTTGAGAGCAAGAATCGAACTCTCATAGAGATGGCTAGAATGATGCTTGATGAATACAAGACGCCAAGACAATTTTGGGCAAAAGCCGTGGAAATAGCTTGTCATGCAACAAACCGACTCTGTCTACACAAGCTTCTCAGTAAAATGACATATGAGCTAATCATCGATAACAAACCCCAAGTTGGATACTTTCGAGTATTCGGCTCAAAGTGCTACATTCTTGATAAGCATCGCTGTTCTAAATTTGCTCCTAAATCTCATGAAGGTTTCCTAATTGGTTACGGATCAAACTCTCACAGTTACCGTGTCTACAACAACTTCACTTGATAAGTTGAAGAGATGATAGATGTGAAGTTTGACGAGTCTAATGGTTCGCAAGTCGAACAATTGCCAAATGATGTAGGAGATAAGGAACCTTCGAAAGCCATTAAAGACTTGTCCATCGGCAAGATTCATCCCATGAAGGTGAAGGAAAGTACTTCATCAACCCAAGTGGAAGCTCCTACATCGCGTCTAGGCGAACCACAAAATGACATGGACGCATCCACAAGCAGTACACGGCAAGATGAAGATGAGGAAGAAGTACATAATGATGATCCACCTCAATCTCCTTCACCACCACCTCAAGGAGATGACACCTTCAACAACAACAAAGAAGATGATGATGATGATGAGGAAGTTCCATTGTCCAACAAGCAAAAGATACCACAACTTCGAGCAAGAGTGAACAAGAATCATCCCTTAGAGCAAATATTCGACGACATACAAACTGGGAGAATCACTCGCTCTAAAACTCGTTTAGCTAACTTTTGTGAGAATTACTCGTTCATCTCTAGTATTGAGCCTATGAAGGTATAAGAATCACTTGAAGACCCAGATTGGGTGACTGCCATGCATCAAGAGCTACACAACTTTGAGAGAATGAAGTGTGGACACTAGTGGACAAGCCCAAAGATGAGCACAACATCAGTGGAACAAAATGGGTGTTTCGGAACAAGCAAGATGAAAATGGTCAAGTTGTACGCAACAAGGAATGTCTCATAGCACAAGGTTACACTCAAATCGAAGGTATGGACTAGGGTCAGACCTATGCCCCCATTGCTAGACCTGAAGCCATCCATATACTTCTTCATTATGCCAATCACCATGATATTACTCTTTACCAAGTAGATATCAAAAGTACTTTTCTAAATGGTGAAATTGAGGAGGAATTTTATGTTAAACAACCTCTTGACTTTGTGAACCCTAAGAAACCTAATCACGTTTACAAACTTCGTAAAGCTCTCTATGGTCCTAATCAAGTCCCACGAGCTTGGTACAAATGCCTAATGAAGTTTCTTCTTGAAAATAGATTTGAAATTGGTAGAATTGATGCAACCTTGTTCACTAAAAGAGTTAACGGTGAATTATTTGTGTGCCAAATTTATGTGGATGATATTATATTTGGATCTACTAACCCACATTTTAGGTAGAAATTTGCAAGGTTGATGTCTGAGAAATATGAGATGTCTATGTTGTGTGAGCTGAAATTTTTCCTTGTTCTGCAAATCAAGCAAACAAGAGAATAAACATTTATCTCTCAAACCAAGTTTACCACAGACTTGATCAAGAAGTTTAACATGCAAGAATGTAAAGGTATGAAAACTCCTATGTCGACTAGTGGACATGTTGACCTCACCAAGGAGGACAAACCAGTTGATCAAAAGGTCTATCGATCAATGATTGGTTCATTGCTATATCTATGTGCCTCACATCCCAATATCATGCTTAGTGTTTGCAAGTGTGCTAGATATCAAGCTTCTCCTGAAGAGTGTTATCTTAAGTCCGTGAAAAGAATTATGAGATACTTGATACATTCACCAAACTTTGTCATTTGGTATCCCAAGGGATCTTCTTTTAACTTCGTTGGCTTTTTCGAAACGGATTACTCTAGAGATAAGGTTGATAGAAAATACACCTTGGGTACTTGTAAATTCCTTGGAAGATCTCTTGTGTCTTGTTCATCCAAGAAATAGAACTCGGTATCTCTATATACTGCCAAAGAAGAATACATTGCCGCCGGATCATGTGTGTGCAATTGCTATGGGTGACTCAAACTCTTAAGGATTATGGCATACATGTGAAACATGTTCCATTGTTATGTGACAATGAGAGTACAATTAAGATTGCTCATAATCACATGCAACACTCTCAAACTAAGCATATTCAAATTTGACATCATTTCATTCATGATCATGTTGCCAAAGGAGATATCAATCTCAAGCATGTTCGTACTAACAAACAATTGGCCAATATCTTTACTAAGCCACTTGACAAGAAAGTGTTTTGCCACTTGAGGAGTGAGTTGAACATCATTGATGCTTCAAAATCGAGCTAGACTCACTCGGATGCATGCAAGGGTATGAGCTTACTTGACTATTCCTTGATACCATTGACATGATAATTCTTCACATCTTGTAAATCTATGCTCCATTGTATTGCATCTAATCGTTTGTAGGTACTTGGAGGAACTACACTTGCAATACTTTCATAAACTCACATGAAAAGCAATCTTTTGATGACCAATTATCAACAACCTATCTTTGTGATGGAGTCAGAAGACAACACAAACCATATCCTTAACAACTATTTGTTGAACAATTTCACTCTTGTCATTGGGATATATCTTGTTCTTCCTTGCATGACTAACCCATGTAGGTGAGAAGTGTACCAAAACAATCAAATATAGCACCCAACTCTAGATGATCTTCATCAACTTTGAGCATCCACAACAAGTCCACCTACATGCTATGTCATCTACATCCTTCAAAGGTATGTAATCATATCCTTGAAAAGCTTTACGCCAAGACATGAATTAACGAAATTCTATGGGATATGAAAATATCAAAATTCCTAAACGAAAAATGGCAACACCATTTTAAGCTTAACGATGAGTATGACCTATGATCAAGTATTCCTACTTAGCTCCTAAGTCAATATACTCTAATATAGGTGACCTAGTCGCCGACCATTATCTAGATGAAGTTACTTGTGTGGTTAATATCTTAGTTACGTATTTTCTTGGAACCATTCAATCCCCATCTAGTTAAGAAAATTCATTGCAAATCCTTTTGAAAATGAATTGCAAATCTGGTGAAAAAAATTCTGAGAACATTGGTCAACTCCTTCTGGTTTTTTCATTGTCAATATGGCCAAGAATGCTTTGTGCCAAGTTTCTATTTGCATCTCGGTCCCTCCAAACAAGGATAAATCGGTTCCACCGATAAAGCAGATATACTGCCAAGAGATTCTTCGGTACCACTGATTCGAACATCTTTGGCAAAACGATTTCTTTGAGAGTCTTCAGAACATTTTTTAGTTCTACCGATTCAGAGCCACCAATTTCTTCCATCGCCTGAGTTCATTGCCATTTTCCTGACATGTTTTGTCAATGATCTCGATGACCCTTACTCTCAAGGTTCCCTTACCCTCTGACCCATTTTGGAAATTAAGGCCAAAGGGGGAGAAATATCAAAGCTTATGCTTGTTAAATGGGGAGAAATATTAGCTTACGTCCAAAATAGGAAATATGTATCAAGGGGGAGAAATATCAAGCTCACCCAAAGGGAGAGTAACACTACATTAAGGGGGAGAGAGTAGACCAAATTCATTATATCTTTAAAGGGAAGAGAACATGTGATCTAGTTTTATTTGCCTTTTTGTTTTAGACTTGTCTCACCCTACCTACTCCCAATATCTACAAGCAAAGATTCAGGGGGAGAGGAAGATCTATAAATCCATACTCAGGGGAGAAAGTTCTAAATGTTCTTGAAGACATATCTATCCTAACAAATAGGGGGGATATCAACCATCAAATGCTATTCTCAGTATGTGTTCCAAGTCTTGGTACTATTGAAGCTCTTTGCATCTTTATGCTAGAAATATTCTTGTGGTATCTAACCTTGTTTTCTCAAGTGTATTTATATTGTTAAAATGCTCAAGAACTTCAAGGTAAGTATATGCATCATATCCTTGATCAAGTTGATCTCTTGCTTCTTGCACATATTGTTTGGAAGAGTGAATCTTGAACATGGAGACATCTCTTCACATATGTTTGATGCATATAGCCAAGATACACATGACTTATCATGTCCTCTCTACTATGTGCGTGTCCAGGCATTCCAAAGCAACTATCCTTTAAAAGGATTGCAAACATTTAGGGGGGGCATGTCTTAGTCATGTGCCTCTCAATGCCTTCATATATCTCGGCATATCTTAATTTGAAGCTTTGATTGTATGTTGTCATCAATTATGAAAACGGGGGAGATTGAAAGCACATATGCTTCCTTGGAGGTTGTGATAATTCATGACAACATACATTGTCTCCTGGACTAATAATTATACCTAGTTTATTTTCCATAAAGTTTACAAAAAGGATTGGCTAAGGATTGTGAGGAGAATCCCCAAGAAAAGAAGAAGAAGAGAAGGAATACAAATGGTCAAGCTTCAAGCTTCAAGACTCTACATTTTACATTTTGTGAGAAATCACATTTGAGTCCAAAGGAAAGCCAATACTATTAAAAGGGGATGAGGTATATATGATGATCTGGTTGCTCAAGTGCTTAGAGATTAGCCACCAAAAATACTCATGAAATTCTCCAACAAATATTCCGTCCAAGCCCTAAAAGTCCAAATTCGGTGCCACCAACATTTTCCATTCAGCCCTATCGAGTTTTTCCCTAAGACACATCCAAAGGCAAACCTTAGCATCTCGGTGCTACCAAGTCTGATTTTGGTGCAACCAAAATCAGTGACCAACTTTCTCTTGTCTCATTTCTAAAAATCGGAATTTCCAAGTTTTAGGAATCGGTGTCACCGGAAGTTGAAACTGACTAGGACAGCCAAAATCGGGCTCACCGAGGTTTATATATCGGTCTCACCGAAACGCTAAAAGTTGCCACATTTTGCACTAGGGTGCAACCAAGATTTTGCTTCGGTTTCACCGAGTGGGGCAATAATCTCGTAACATTAGGATTTTTGGAGATGCCTATATATACCCCTCCACCTACCTCTCACTCGTAGAGGAAGCACTCAGAACAGAGCAACACTTGCCCCATCCATTATCTGAGAGAGAACCACCTACTCATGTGTCGAGATCAAGATGTTCCACTCCAACTATATAAATCTTGATTTCTAGTCTCCCCAAGTTGAGTGTTGAGGAGGCTATCTTTTGAAGCACAAGAGCAAGGAGTTCATCATACTTCCACATCTATTACCTTTCGGAGAGTGGTGTCTTCTACATTGGTTAGGTGTTGCATGGGAGCCTTCGACTTCGTGTGGAGTTGAACCAAGAAGATTGTAAGGGCAAGGAGATCACCTACTTCGTGAAGATCTACCCCAAGTGAGGCTAGTCCTTCGTGGGCGTAAGCCATGGTGGAATCGACAAGGTTGCTAATTTGTAGACCCTTATGGGTGGAGCCCTCCGTGGACTCTCGCGACCGTCACCCTCCGTGGGTTGAAGTCTCCATTAACGTGGATGTACGATAGCACCACCTATCAGAACCACAGAAAAATATTTGTGTCTCCAATTCCGTTTGATCTTCCTATCTCTACTCCTTACTTTCATGTGCATGTCTTACTTTCCGCTGGCATATTTGATGAGTTGCATGTGTAGGGTGTGCTAGAATTGCCAGAATTGCTTAAACTTGCCAACCAATAAAATTGGGCAAAATGTTAGGTTTTTATTTTTGCCAAGTAGTCTACCCACTCGGCTCTAATATGTCCGGGTCCCACCACCGTCACACACCTACAACACGGATCCGCATCGTCGCTTCATCCTCTCGTAGCCACCTATCGGGCTTCCCCGACCTCCCACTGCCCCCGCAAAGGCAGGACATCGGCATGCGACAATGGGATTGGGGAACGTGAGTAGGCGAAATCACCGATCAACACACACACCAGGAGATTTAGATTGGGTCATTTCATTGCACTGAGCAGGATGCTCGGGCATATGATACTATATCTGTTTGTCTCCATGGCACTGCGACCATCAAAACTTCGTTGATGGAGAGCTGCCACGGCTGGAGCTTGTCGACCAACTGGTGGTCTCCGAGCGGGAGAGGAGGGAAGACCGTGAGGCTCGGGAGTGCATCGCAGCGGAGCCATCAGCGGGGAGTACATGGCAGAGCTCCTCGACCCCTACCTGCGACTAATCAAAGTGGAGCGTTGGCTGTTCGATCAATTAGCGATCGGGGTCACGAACGTCATCATGTTGACGACTCCGACGGCAGCCATGATGGCGTTGGCAACGACAATGGGGGCAGTGAGGGCGGCGGCAATGACAACGATAAGGGCGTCAACCAATGATCGGTGGGATCAGGTGAGCGGAGTGGAAGAGCCTCGAAGAAGAAACTGATAGCGAGTAGAAGTCTTGGTAGTTTAGTCTACATTAGTCTACATTTTGTTGAAGTTAATCTTAATTTCTATGTAAACTATTTTGAATCAGCACAAACTTCGTTTAAGTAAAAAAAATACTTTTTTTGTACTCAATTTGCATTTGTGTGTGCCGATTTTGTGATTGTGCCATTTAAAATTTGTTTTACTCCGCTAAATCTTGGGAATTAGCTAGAAACGACCAATTTTTAGAAGAGCAAATGTGCTTCTCTAAAGGATACTCGACCATCTATTCCTCTAAAGTTTAGGGGATCGGTTAGAGACGCCGCCTCGTTCTGCACTGCAGTAGTGTTCTGTGATCATAAAAATGGTACGAATGGGCATACACACCATCACACCACACATCAAGGAGAGATATTGACTGGTTGGGTTGTAATGGCAAAGCTTAGTACACATCAACTTTCCTGCCTCCCCCTCCATTATATTCTTCTGGAGTCTAATCGCACGGCCCAGCCGGCCAATTAACGGCCTCTAATCGCAACCTACCTACACATTTGACCAGTGATAGTGACTTTTCCTCCTACTCCATGCATGCACATGATAGGCATGATCTCCCTCACTCGCTCACTCACTCAGCTGGCACCTTTTAGAGACCCCTCAAAGTTTATCTATATTCATAAGCTCATCAATGTGACTTCATGTGCAAGGGAAGCAGTTGGTGCATGAATGGAAAGATGAAGCAAAGGAACAAAACAAAAGGGGTGTCACTTTGCCATGAAGGGAATTACTTTTCTTTTATAAAGCTGAAGCGTGCATGCATTATCTGCAAACATATTAATTAATTAGGATCTAGCTAGCTTCTTCTACAATGCACTATACATGCATGTCCTTGTGATGACTGACGAAGACCATATAACTCAAGTAACTTTGCTTGAATTATTTGCATAGGCATGAATATCTGTATACAAGAATGAATTCATCAAAGATATATGTAGTATCAAAAGTGAAGTAGTGGCTGTTGAAGAAATCTGGTGTACATCACGTAAATAATGTCAAGGAAACAAAAATACTACCTTTAACGTGTACTTGTATATATATACTTAATTATATATGAATATTCGTATATGCATGTAGTTTAGGCACGCAGATAGGTGGCCCCAAATAGCGTGTCATCACTCAACTTGGAAATCAAGGAAAGGCAAGCATGAAACGTCTTTCATGAGATCCTCCAAGTCCCACTCCCCCATGACTACATTCCTGCTCATGTGCTGCTGGTGACCATGCTGCTCCCAGTACGAGACCACACTGTTGATATTGTTCTTGCTGTTGTTGTCGTCATTGGTGTTGCAGCCATTCTTGCTGCTCAGTGTGGTGCCCTCAGCAGTACTGTTAGTGTTTCGATGGTTGTTGTTGTTGCTGTTACCAGTTGATGCCATTAAGGTTTGGTCTTGCAATGCTACTGCCATGGGCTCTAGTAGAGGGGGCACGTTCACGTTGAAGAGGACACTATGTTCGCTTCCACCGCCTACAGCTTCTTCTCCCGTGAAATAGCCACCTCCTCCTTCCATTGCCATTCCGTGGGGGTAGTAGCCACCAGTCCGCAAGGAAGAAACCTGCTTAAACGATGAGTGGTCGTCGAAGAACGGCGGCACCGACGTGTGGGTAGAAGGTGCGGCGCCGCAGACTTGGTCCGGGAGGGGCAGAAGGAGGCCCCCGTAGCCCCTGTTTGCCGCCGGAGCCATTGTTGACGGTCGGCTCCCCTGCTGCATCGACGACGACGAAGAGGATGAGGAGGATGAGTCCATCCGCCACATGCTCTTCACTGCGTGATGGCTCCCATCCTCTAGGCTGGTTAGGTCGAGGCAGCTGGCACTGTCGATCTTGGGCTCGGGCGGTGACGCACATTCCGTAGTTGCCGGAGACGAAGCCGCCGAGTTCATCTTCAGCCGCTTCTTGATGGTGGAGTTCCAGAAGTTCTTGATCTCGTTGTCGGTGCGCCCTGGTAACCTGGCTGCGATCTGAGACCATCTGGAGTAGCAGGACATAGATTTTATCGTAAGCAAACATCGATCGAGAGGCTTCTACCAAAAAAGTTACATGCGCACGTGTCTTACATTATTTTTGCATGCATGACCAAAAAGTACATATGCTTGTGATTATTGTTAAAAACAACTGACTGAAAAAATAAATTTTAGTTCATTGATGTCGTAATCACAATTTCTGGTAAGATGGATATTAATCACGCACGACTGCTCCGACTAATAACATGCATCGTCTTCAGTTTAAACACACGTATCACTTTCACTTCTTGATAACGAGTCTTTTCCCCTAAAACAAAAGGAAGACAACGAGCCTTTTATTTGCTAATACTACCTTATAGTATCAGTCTGTAATTTTGAGAATGCCCTCACTTTAGTCATCCAGCTCTGCTAATGTTATTTAAGCGAATGGCATTTGTCCCCGAAAAGAAAAGGTGTTTCCTCGTAAGAAACTATCATATAGGAAAAGACCAATCAAAGGAAAGGGAATGATCATAGCTCAACTTAGAAATAATTATTTCTTAGTGAACGATGATAATCGTCTGATCAATATATTTTAATCTTTTAGCAAACTTGCACTGTGTCACAGTGTGTGAATCCCATGGTTCTTCATTGACTTGGAATAGTTATTTACCTTCCCGCAAAAAATAGAAATATTCATCTACCTCCGTTCCTAAATATAAGACCTTTTAGAGATTGCACTATGAACTATATACAGATGTATGTAGTCATATTTAAGAGTGTAGATTCACTCATTTTGCTCCGTATCTAGTCTATAGTGAAATCTCTAAAATGTCTTATATTTAGGAACGGAGGGAGTACCATTTAAAAGTATATAGTAACTATATATATATATATATATATATATATATATATATATATATATATATATATATATATATATATATATATATATATCACCCAGGGTGTAGAATAAGTTATTTTTCACTTGAGATAATCTTACGATCAATTTATAAATAAATTACGTTCGGAATACAAAAAATTACATTTATATTGAATCACGACGTAAAATTTCATATAAGAAAACAAATATATAAGTCAGAGGACCAAAAAAATTGAATTTATCATATATTTTCCACTATTTTTTGTATGTTTATAATTTTACCTGACATAAAATATTTTTTACACTGATTATAAATTTTCTTACGGTCTCTTTTACGTATGAAATGAGACAAAAATTACGGGATGTAAAATTATGGTGCATTGATGGTAAAATTGAGGGGACGAAGAATAACTATTCCTCACAAATAGAATAAAGAGGAAGAAGGTAGCTATTGTATCCT
This sequence comes from Hordeum marinum, assembly GCA_022496015.1. Taxonomy (NCBI): domain Eukaryota; kingdom Viridiplantae; phylum Streptophyta; class Magnoliopsida; order Poales; family Poaceae; genus Hordeum; species Hordeum marinum. Next base: position 106,048,021 of record CM039676.1, on the reverse strand, counting down.
CCTACAATAATGGCACGAAGTTATTACTCATAACTACCAGGAACCTCGATCAGTTAGTCAGTTATATAGAACTTCATATGTTCTGGAGGAAAATGGGTGGTTATATATATCTATATAATTAATTAGGAATGAAACTGAACGCAAAAATGATATATTAAGTGTTACCTTTTCAGCAACACAAATTTTGATAATATAGAAAAGAAAATTCTGCATCCCTAAAAAAGAGAACATTCCGCATTCCCGTAAGGAACAACACACAAGCATACAATTTTCATGGCGCACGCCTGCATGAGATGGCAATGGCATGCGCGTACGCACACACCGATCGGCTGGCACGGAGTAGGGACGGGCGTACCTGTTGCCGAGGATGGCGTGGAGGTTGACGATGAGGTCCTCCTCCTGTGGCGAGAAGGCGCCGCGCTTGAGGTCCGGACGGAGGTAGTTGATCCACCGGAGGCGGCAGCTCTTGCCACACCGCTGTAACCCGGCGTTGCGTGCCACGTCGCTCCACGACCCCTGCCCACTCCGCAGCATGTACGCCACAAGCCTCTCGTCCTCCTCCGGCGACCACAGCCCCTTCCGCAGCTTCGCCGTCGCTGCAGCCACATTGCTGTTTCCTGGCGCCGCACCACCACTGCACTTCGTCGCCGGGCACTCGACTGGCTTCCTCATTGCCCAGCCCGATGTCCTAGCAAAGATGTAGTTATGGACTGTACTAGCTATCCTAGCTAGAGACCAGGTCGATCTCGAAGGCTGCAAGCACACAAGTGTATATATGTATATATATAAGGGAGAAATAGACTCGACCGTGTGTGTTATATATATGATGTGTATGTGTTTTTGTGTGGAGTGAGGAGAGGAATAGAGGAGGAGGACGAGAGGAGGAAGGAGATGATGATATGATGGTGATGGTGATGGGTGTGTGCTTTGCTTAGAAACTAGACAAGTAGATGGAGAGCAGGATCGGAGAGAGAGAAACAGAGAGCTTTGAAAAAAGAAGACTAGGGAATTGCTAGGTCCACACACAATCTAGCACTCTACATTAGTAGTGAACTTGTAGTCATGCCACATGATTTTTTTTCCCGCCGGAAATGATTCAGACTATCATAAAAATTCAACTCAAGTACAAAGTATTCCAAACACAATAAAAGTTACATTGACGTCTCGTCGCTAAAGAATCCTTGAATTGATTTAAAGAACGTCACACCTAATATCCCCCTCGCATACTCAAGAAGAGAAACCCTAACCTCGCCGCCACGATAAGCCGACAGGAATCTACGCCCGAGTTTGTTATAATCCATCCCGCCTAACAAACTCGAGAATATCAGACCCTCGACGACCGTCGTGAAGATGAAGCATCTCCATGCGCCCAAAGCTGCCACATGTGAGGACTTAAGCCCTCGGCTATCTGCTAGTCAAAGTCAAGGCACAAAGATTCTCCTCCCCTTCACCGTCCGTCGGGGTGGTAAGCAAAGGTGGAGATGGCGAATTGACAGGCTCGCTGGCAAAGATCAAGAGGGGAGACTTTACCCTAGTCGCCTTGAGAGATAGGAAATGAAGACTTCTAGGATCCCCTGAAAACGTTAATCCTTAGATAAAATTGTTCAAGGAATCAAGCCCTATCAGCCCTCCCCTATACCTTTAGTGCCTAATTTTTTGACAATCTATCGTTCAGAACTTACAACTTAAGACCATATTCGCTATGGAAATATCAACTCTCGGCATTGCCAATGTCCTCTCGCACGTCTCTCTCGCTTGCCTAAGCTTGCCTAACACGAAGCACCTCATTGCCAGCCACCCTGGTTCCACCCTGCCGCATGTGCCCCCTTACAGCTCGCCTCCCTACCCCCACCTCTCTCGCAATATTGTTTGTAGTTTTTTGTCTTCCATCTCATAATCGGTCACAACAATGCTCCTCCCAATTTTCCTCGGTCACAGGCAGAGCGACGCCATAGTCAGCGGACCAGGTATACCACCTACATCGCCTACAAAGGAGAAAGAGAAACACGTACATAGAAACATGAGCGCTGGCCAACATCATTGATTCCAACGAATCGTTGCCTCCCAGACCACACCATCATACCACTAGGAGAAGGAAGAGGAGAAGAACCTATTCATATGAACAAGTGCCCAAACTGTGGCCCGTGAAGGACAAATTTAGTTGACTTTAACGTCTCCATCCTCGCACATGTATGTGAGTGAACCTCTATCCTACCCTATTTCTTAGCTAGCTCCTGGACATCATCTACTATCCAAAAGTCATTGCTGGCCATGTAGAAGGAAGAAGGAAGAAGAAGGTGGGGGTAAGACTTTAAGTGGGCACAAGCTCGTTTGAGGATTTGAGTTTTGGTGGAAGGGCTAGGTACAAAAAAAAGTATAATCCCCAAATTTTTAGGTGGTAAAAGAATAGGGGTGGTTTAGGGGACTAAAGGATAGGGGGAGAGCTAGAGATGATCTTAATGCGTTGAAATTTGCACACTGCTCATATCCTTTGTGATCCACTCCCTCATAGATCCTCCTTAAGATCTGAAACACCTTCTCTACATCCCGACCTGACAGGTGAGAGACATAACAATGGAAAATATGTACTATTCTATATAGGGGGGCGTGATGGGATCTTGGTGAACTTAGGTAGAACGACTAGGTTTCTCGGAGCCCAACTGCGCTCTAGTGTTCACAAATGTTGGAAGGACCTTATCTTCGGGCACATGCAAGTACAACTCTAGAAGATTCATGTTTTCAAATATTTGATAGAAATATGTGTGAAGGAGCCCCTACGCGATGAGATTGATGACCGTTAGCTAGAGAAGGAGGAGGCGGAGATCGAGTACACCATCTCCGCCTCCTTTGAAACTGCACACAAGGAGGATTAGCGGATGGCTTATGAGGAGGAGGAGCGGTGGGTCGTCGAGGAACTAGATCAACAGTACCAATGCGAGATGTTGTGCGGTCACTACCTCGAGTATTAAAGACACTGAGGGCGACACAGACAATACTCCAAATGGTGAATTCTTCAACATCCCATCGGACGTCGATGGTGCATACGATGGCGTGGCAACGGGGCGTTGGGGTATGATGCGGCAACAATTGTCTTTAAATATGTGTAGTAGTAGTCTTTGTGTGAGCGCCAATCTTTTATTTGAACTATGTTTAAGGCAAGTAGCTATTCTTAATTAATAAGTATGAATTCAACTAAGTTGGTTTAGTTAGTGTGAGCTATGTTTAGTCTTTCGTTTTGGGCTATTTTGCTCAAATACAAAAATGCAACTCTGAAACTTAGTTGAAACTCTGTTAAAGTATGGAGTTTGTGTAGTGACATGGATGATGACTTTAAGTAAGAAAAATCGCACCAAAAAGTTATGTGTTCTCATTCATCTCACACGGGTAAATTACGAAGACTGTGTGCGATGATCAGCCAACACATGATTGTTTGAATGCACCATGTGCAATGAAAGTTTGCGCAGCAGTTTTTCTGTCCACGTAGTTAATATTTTTGCTAGTTGTGCCAATATATTTCTCCCTCCTTCCTCCTCCTATTAAACACCACATCCAACCCTTTATTAAGCTTTCAACACTACATTCCTTCCAGTGCGGTATCCTTTCTGGTGACACTACACTCCTCCCAATGCTCACCTCCACCTTCCTGCTCCACTTCCATCCTCAATGGCTTGATGACCGACACGACACCTGCTATCAAAATTCCCATCCCATCATCCAAACCCTTGCTTGTAGCCGCTATGATCAGTGGCCCATGGCCTGGAGCTCGATGAGCGTTTTACGATGGAGAGGCAAATCGCCTCTGCAGGTGCAAACGAGGTCACGGTGGATGTCGTGCGAGCCAACCCAAGCTCCTGGAGGATCACCGACCGTCAAGGCCACCATCAACGCCCCATGCACGGACAACTTTGGGCGGTTGTCTACTTCAAACGATAGGCATCGGGGGATTTTTTTAGGCCACAGTCGGTGCCTACGACGACTATGAGGTGTTTTCTCATTGTGATTGTCCTTTCCTCAAGTCGAAGTTCTACATGTTCGTGCTCAGACTAGCCATAGAGTCAACTCTGAGGAGATAGTGCTAACTGACATTTGCTTGGATGCGCCACACTCTTCCAAGGAGAAGGATCCCATCATCATCTCCTATGACGACAAGGAGTAACTCGTTTTTAGCTTACTAAGACCTAGTTTTAGCTAATTATACCAACTTAATTATCTTTGGATGAGCTTTTGTTCGACTTTATTAGTTTAAAGCCCGTGATGCTCCTTCCTTTCCTCAATAAGTTCTAGTCACATATGCAATGTAATTTTATTTTCAAGTATGTATGCAAAGTAACGTTCTATTGTTAAATGTGTTGTTCAATTGCGGTCCTTAGATCAATTTTGCAATGCGATGTTCAATTGTGCACTGTTTAGTTCAATTGATGGGTTCAATTTTGTCAAGTTATATATGTGACAAATATATTGTATTTTCAATATACTATATGCACGAGAAACATATATAATTTCTATATTTGTTGGGTGTTAAGCATGTTGTAGTTGGTTGGCCTTCCACAGTTGAAATGTGTTGGATTTGTACTATGTTTATTCTTCATCAACCTTTTATTGATAGTATGATAATTCTTATTGAACATGATTAGTATCTACTGTATGTGATTGTAGTGGAGGATCTAGGACCCAGGCCCAGACCGAGGGCATGAGTCCCAAATCCTTTGTATACGGTAGCAGCATAATGTAGCAATTTCTACAGTATACGAAGGCGGCCGGGGGCGCCCCACTGGGCTGGATCCACCCATGTGCGATTGCAAGGTAACAATGAGAGACAGTATGGTTTATCTTCGAGGTTTGCACATGGTCCATCGGCTTATAACATATTATCGTGCAATTGCAATAATTGTAATGTTTATGTCTTGCGTGTGTTGGAGGTTTAGACCCATTGTTCGACCCATTTTACAAATGGGGAAATGATATGTCCATAATTATTACTCAATTCAAGAAACTCAAAAGGATTGTTAGATAAAGAAACTAGTAAGGAAAAACAACAAACTCTTTGTTTGCGCAATGGAGAAGACGTCAGTAAACTATATGATGCTAGTAACTTTCTTATCTTGTTATTTTCCTAACCAAAAATTTTAATATTTTTATATTTATGCATATATTTGTTTTCACTACTTTCAGCTCGTTGATGATTACATCTCAAACCACATGTATCCTCAAGAGGCAACACCTATCGTATAGTTTTGAGGTCTTCTGAAGGGAGTGAAGGACTAACGGGCGATCATCCATGTGTGCTGGCTTGAAGTTGCCTGGACTTTCAACATCATGGGAGACTCAATATTTTCCCTTGGATTCAACAAATTTTGAGATGAGATTCATCTGTCAATTTACCGTCTATGATCCTACTTTCCAAAGGCTTTAGATGTTACATGTGAAGTGCTTCTATGTCACTTCTTTAGTTTGCTGCTTGTGCACTGTGGTCTACTAAATATTTGATGTATTGTGATGTCAATTACGAAACTTGATGGACTTTTGATGGATATGAAACATATTGTGTCTTCAACGCAAAATCGTGGTGAACATTTGTTGGATATGAAATGTGAATTTTCTAATTACATGGACGAATTAAGATTGACCTAATAAACCTGCTTACTGGGTCATTGCATTGCACAAGGTACAAAGGTGTGTGGCAGATGACTACTTACAATACCAATGATTGCTAAAAAAGTATGGGATGGGTGAATAGAAACGGAGAATTCTGGCATAGACAACATGTGGGATGGCGTAGTATCCCGCATGCTCCCAACACTGCACCTTGTGCGATGGGAGAGCTCATCCCACGCGATTGTGCGTCCCAAACCATGTGTGATACGTGAAACGGACGCAAGTGTCTCAGCCCGACAAATTGTGTGCGATGGAGGAACCAATCCCACCTGACTGTGTGCCTCCAATCAAGTACGACATTCTTTCGAAACGCAAAAGTTAATGTCCTCAAAATTGTATGGAAAGTATGACAGTTCCCACATGTTTTATTCTAGGTGATTGTTTGCAATGGCTCATCCCATGGCACAAGTTTACTTCCAGGCGTATCATGTGCGATAGAATGACCTATCAGACGATGGTTATAGGGTATCATGTGTGATGCACCTCCCTATCGCACACCCTCCCAAAGCGATGGTTCGTAATTGTGTGTGTGTGACAAGGGTTTATAATTGTGTGCGATGACCCAATCTGCACTAGTAATTTGAATGTTGTTCGAGTGTGTGAAGTTCAACCTTTGAATGGTTTCTTAATATTTATGCCAAACTAGCACGGTGCCCGTGCGATGGCACAGAACCATTGACCTAGGCCTCTCCCAGTGCTCCACCTTGTATAAGTGCTAAGGTTGTGTAGGCTAAAAATCTGATGTGGCAAGATAATTAAGAGAAAAGAGATGAGTGTGGTGACCTCGGGAAGAAACAACGCCAAGCGTGTGAACCTAGGCAAAATATTTAAATAACAGAAACCCAGCAATGCATGAAAAACTTTATTAGCTAAATCATTAAATGAAGGATGCTTAGCTACAACAAGTTAAGCACCCATGCATTGAGAGTTTTAGTTGCTAAACCTTTAATGTGTTTAGCACATCATCTTAGCATCGATGGATTGGAAGTGGCCTTAGTGATGGTGAAATAACGTTAGTGTTCATTATCAATGTCGTCAGAGAATTTTAAATGACCATGTTAGGTTGGGAAGAAAACTAAAATCAAGATCAATTTTTGGTTGAAGTCACCTTGCTTTCATATTTATATCTTTTACAAAAAGTTTGCCTCACAAAAAAGTCATGTATTTGTTTATTTATGATAGATTTCATATGTGAGTAAACTACATTTGTTTATTTATTTTTTGGAGTCCTTTTGAGACATCCAATACAATATGACTCTTGGAGTCACTTTGGGACATCCAATAAAATATGTCTTTTAAAAAGTTGCTAGTTTCACATGTTGGGATGCGCGTGTTTGTTTATTTAAGAAAGGATGTTAAATTCATATGTAAACTCATCATCAATTCTAATCTTTATAAACAGAAAAGGTAGATGCTGAAATATTGAGCAGATGTACGGCAGAGAGAGCAATATAAGAGAGGAACAAATTATAAAGGATGCTTGTTTAGAGTGCAATGGGAACAATGGTTGTACAGTTGCACCGTAGTTTTAAAAAAGATTAGATTGCACTCTAAAACAGTGTTAAAAGCTCAACATTTGGGAAATCAGCTAGAGTTTCTGTGAGGATTTGGGTCGCTGGACTTCAATCCATCATCTCACAACCTATTTAAATTGATAAAGCTATAAATATGTGACAGGTTTTACGTGGTTCCGTCTACTTATGCCAGTATCTCGTCTCTTTCGGCATATACTAACGCATAATTCTGTATGATTTAATTTGGTGTAGCTGGGATGGGTGAACCAAACATTTCCAAGCTCTTACGTAGTCTTCTTGTCTTTGACTCCAGTTCTTGTTGTCTTTTTCTTTCCTCACTTCCCTTGAGCCAGAAGGTTATCATGGCCACCTGAGGGCAGGAGAGATCAGTTGAGGGGACAGAGATATACGCATATACATGCCCCTGTGTGGGGTTGTACATGTTTAGCAATGAAGCATAGCTAGCTAAGTCACATAATTGCTTGGAGCTCACATAATCCCATTCCCATTCTCTAGATCTCGTTCTCTCTCACATTCCAGCTTTCAAATGTCATCATAATCCATACGAGCGTTCAAAGCAGTCACTATTATATGTGCATGCAATAACAGATCGAACGATGATGGAAGCTGTTGCAGTAAGCTGCAAAACATGCATGCGTGGAAGCCTTTGCATGGAGTGTACGTCTGGCCAACTGGCCCCTCTTCCTCTGCAAGAGAGCAGGCTCAGACTTCATATCTCTCTCTCTTTTCTCTCTCTTACTAACAATAAAATTGTTTACAATGAAAAGGGAAAAGGAAATAAAAGTTCGTATGGATGTATATGAAGTAGTAGCTAGAGCTAGCTTGAAACTTCTGCAAGTTAGTTGACTAGTATATATTCCCTCCGTCCCAAAATAAGTATTAAAAAAAGTATTAAGTTAGTACAAATTTTATATTAAACCAACAACATTTATTTTAAAATGAAGGTAGTACATGTTTGTGATGTTTCGAAAATATGTCCACTTGTCAGATCTGAGTGGGAGTACAGTGTGTGGCACGGTGGGGTCTACCAATCAATGGGTTAACTGTTTGCAAACCTTCCAATTAAATGAAGTGTGATCTTTCTGTTAAGTAGTTTGATTAATGATTCATTACGGCCTGCGAATGGGTAGCTTGCAAATTTCCTTCCGAATCCGATCCCGCACACGGGATCAGTTCATAGAGACGGATATGGTAGGCCGCTATCCAACGTTATCATATACATTGGGCCAATAATTCGGTCTAACCAGACGAAATTAGTTTAAACTGGACCGATTTCATTCAAATTCGGATATAATTTACATAATGGACGATGTTTTCACCGTTTATTTACTCAAAGCTATAGAAATATTAAACCTTATATTGGATGACCACCTCATAAGCGTGGCTGCCCTGTCCTACCGTACCGTCGTCGGCGTCCGTGTCGTCCTCGTCGTCGACCCTCCAACGCGCAAGGATGTTGGAGGGCTGCGGCAGCCTTGTCAGGCAGCTGCCTGATGCAGGCAGAGAAGCCGCTATGTCTCCTGTTGAGCCATGTGAGGATCAGCTTGGCCACTACCAAAGGTGTCGGCGGCGGACATGCCCCTGCCGGCGTTGGCGGAGTAGTCGCTAAGCGACCACTCCTCGCTGATCTTGGCGAGCTCGCCGTCAAGGCGGTGACGATACTTGGTGTCCGTCTACGTGATGGTGGCAGAGCGGTTGTCCGTCGTGATGGTGGCAGAGCGGTTGAGCGCCCACGCAACGGCGAGGTCCAGGTTGTTGTAAACCCATTTTGGTGCCCCGTCCGTTGCTACCTCTTGAGCTTGCATTGGTTTTCCCTTGAAGAGGAAAGGATGATGCAGCGAAGTAGATAAATATTTCCATCACTTATTGAGAACCAAGGTATCAATCTAGTAGGAGGAACAAGCAAGTCACCATGGATGCACCTACACAAACAATCAAACTCTTGCACCCAACACTATAAAGGGGTTGTCAATCCCTTCAAGATTACTTGTAAGGATTAGATCTGATAGAGATAGATGTAAAAGATTGCGGAAAGTAAGAAGGTACATAAAATGTTTATGTAGCAAGGTATTTTCGGTATTTTTGGTATATAGATCTGAAAATAAAATATGGAAAATAGACCCCGGAGCCATAGGTTTCACTAGAGGCTTCTCTCTTGAAGGAAAATAACACGGTGGGTGAACAAACTATTGTCGAGCAATTGATAGAAAGGCACATAGTCATGACGATATTCAAGGCAATGATTATGCATATAGGCATCACGTCTGTGTCAAGTAGACCGAAACGATTCTGCATCTACTACTATTACTCCACACATCGACCGACTCTTGTCTGCATCTAGAGTATTAAGTTCATGAAGAACTGAGTAATGCATTAAGTAAGATGACATGATGTAGAGGGATAAACTCAGGCAATATGATGAAAACCCCATATTTTTACCCTTGATGGCAACAATACAATACGTGCCTTGCTACCCCTACTTTGTCACTGGGTGAGGACACCGCAAGTTGAACCCAAAACTAAACACTTCTTCCATTGAAAGAATTACCAATCTAGTTGGCCAAACCAAACCAATAATTCGAAGAGACTTGCAAAGATATGAAATCATGCATATAAAAATTTATAGAAGAACCAGATAATATTCATATTTAAGCTCATCATAAACCCATAATTCATTGGATCTCGACAAACACACTGCAAAAGAGTATTACATCGGATAAATCCCCATGGAGATCATGGTATTGAAGCACAAAGAGAGAGAAGAATACATCTAGATACTATCTATAGACCCGTAGGTTTGTGGTGGACTACTCATCCATCATCAGAGGGACAATGGAGTTAATGTAGATGCCCTCCGTGATCGAATCCCCCTCCGACAGATTACCAGAAAAAGGTCCAAGATTGGATCTCTCAGGAACGGAGGCTTCTAGTGGCGGAAAAGTATTTGCTTGGCTCTAATTGGTATTGGGGGGAATATTTGGGAATTTATAGGCCGAAGATTAGGGTTAGCAGATCTGTTGGGAGGCCACAAGCTAGGGCCACCCCCTGGTCGCGCCAGGGTGGCCTGTGACCTCTTGGCAGGTCTCCTGGCCCCCTCTCCAAGTCTGGTAGATGTCTTCTGGTCCAAGAAAAATCATCGCGAATATTTTATTCCGTTTGGATTCCGTTTAATATTCCTTATCTACAATACTCAAAAACAAGGAAAAATAGAAACTGGCAGTAAGCTCTCGGTTAATAGATTAGTCACAAAAATAATATAAAATAGGATATTAATGCATATAAAACATCCAAAACAGACAATATAATAGCATGGAATTGTTGGTAAACATAGTAGTAATTCAAAAAAATTCCTACATGTCACCAAGATCAATCTATGGAGAAACCAGCAACGAGCAAAGAGGGAGTGCATCTTCATACCTTTGAAGATCGCAAACTGGAAGCGTTACAAGAACGCGGTTGGTGGAGTCGTACTCGCAGCGATTCAGATCGCAGTCGATTCCGATCTAAGCGCCGAATAGCGGCACCTTCACGTTCAACACACGTCCAACCCGGTGACCTCTCCTACGCCTTGATCCAGCAAGGAGGAAGGAGAGGTTGAGGGAGAGCTCCGACACCATGACGGCGTTGTGACGGTGGAGCTGCGTGGTACTCCGACAGGGCTTCGCCAAGCGCTACGGAGGACGAGGAGGAGGAGGGGTAGGGCTACGCCGAGAGAGAGAGATCTGTTTTGTCGGCATCCCCAAACCCTCCACTATTTACAGGAGGAGAGGGAGGAGGGTGCGCACCCTCTAGGGTTCCCACCCTAGGGGTTCGCAGCCCTAGATCGGCTAGGAGGGCTGGCGGCCGAGGTGGGGAGGAGGGGCGGCGCCCTAGGGTGGGCCTAGGGCCCCTCCACGCCTAGGGTTTGCCCCCTTTCACCCTTGGCTGCGTCTTGGGCTGAGGTGGGAGGCGCAACAGCCCACCTAGGGGCTGGTTCCCTTCCCACTCTTGGCTCATGTAGCCTTCCGAGGCTTGTGGCCCCTCCCGGTGGACCCCCAGAACCCTTCCAGTGGTCCCGGTACATTACCGGTGATGCCTGAAACACTTCCGATGAGCAAATCCTCACTTCCTATATATGAATCTTTACCTCCGGACCATTCTATAACTCCTCGTGACGTCTGGAATCTCATCCGGGACTCCGAAGAACCTTTGGTAACCATGTACACTATTCCCATATAACCCTAGCATCATCGAACCTTAAGTGTGTAGACCCTACGGGTTCGGGAGGCATGTAGACATGATTGAGACACCTCTCCGGTCAATAACCAATAGCGGGATCTTGATACCCATGTTGGCTCCCACATGCTCCATGATGATCTCATCGGATGAACCACGATGTCGGGGATTCAATCAATCCCGTATACAATTCCCTTTGTCTATCGGTATGACACTTGCCCGAGATTCGATCGTCGGTATCCCTATACCTTGTTCAATCTCATTACCGGCAAGTCTCTTTACTCGTTCCGCAACACATCATCTCGTGGCTAAGTCCTTCGTCACATTGAGCTCATTATGATGATGTCTTATTGAGTGGGCCCAGAGATACCTCTCCGTCACACGGAGTGACAAATCCCAATCTCGATTTGTGCTAACCCAACAGATACTTTCGGGGATACCTATAGTGTAGCTTTATAGCCACCCAGTTACGTCTTGATGTTTGGCACACCCAAAGTAGTCCTACGGTATCCGGGAGTTGCGCAATCTCATGGTCTAAGGAAACGATACTTGACATTAGAAAAGCTCTAGCATACGAACTACATGATCTTGTGCCATGCTTAGGATTGGGTCTTCTCCATCACATCATTCCCCTAATGGTGTGATCCCATTATCAATGACATCCAATGTCCATGGTCATGAAACCGTGACCATCTATTGATCAACGAGCTAGCCAACTAGAGGCTCACTAGGGACATGTTGTGGTCTACGTATTCACACATGTATTACGATTTCCGGTTAATACAATTATAGCATGAACAATAGACAATTATCATGGACAAGGAAATATAATAATAATCACTTTATTATTGCCTCTAGGGCATATTTCCAATAGGAGCAATCAAAAATTATAGATACTTTGGAGATGTATCCGCATCCCCAAGCTTAATTCATGCTCGTCCTCGAGTAGGTAAATGATAAAAATAGAATTTTTGATGTGCAATGCTACCTAACATATTTATATATGTAATATCCTTTATTGTGGCATGAATTTTCAGATCCATAGACTCAAAACAAAATATTAATGTTGATATAAAAACAATAATATTTAAAGCATACTAACAAAGCAGTTGTGTCTCTTCAATATATAATGGCAAAAGAAAGTTATCCCTGCAAAATCATATAGTCTGGCTATGCTCCATCTTCCCCACACAAAATATTTATATCATGCACAATCCCGATGACAAGTCAAGCAATTGTTTCACACCTTTTATGTTCTCAAACTTTTTCAACTCTCACGCAATACAGGAGCGTGAGCCATGGATATAGCATTATAAGTGGAATAGAATATGGTGGAGGTTGTGAAGAAAAAGGAGAAGATAGTCTCACATAAACTGGGCATATCAATGAGCTATGGAGATTCCCATTAATAGATATCAATGTGAGTGAGTAGGGATTGCCATGAAACGGATGCACTAGAGCTATAAGTGTATGAAAGCTCAAAAAGAAACTAAGTGGCTGTGCATCCAACTTGCTTGCTCATGAAGACCTAGGGCAATTTGAGGAAGCCCATCATTGGAATATACAAGCCAGGTTATATAATGAAAAATTCCCACTAGTATATGGAAGTGACAAAATAGGAGACTCTCTATCATGAAGACCATGGTGCTACTTTGAAGCACAAGTGTGGAAAAAAATATAGTAGCATTGTCCCTTCTCTCTTTTCTCTTTTTTTATTTTGCTGGGCATCTTTGGCCTCTTTTTATTTGGGAGTAGCTAGCATCTTTTATTTTGCATAAAGTCCGGAGTCTCATCCCAACTTGTGAGGGAATCATAACTTCCATCATCCTTTTCTCACATGGGACAATGCTCTAATAATAATGGTCATCACACTTTTATTTACTTAAAACTCAAGAATTGCAACTCGATATGTAGAACAAAATATGACTCTATATGAATGCCTCCGGTGGTGTACCGGGATGTGCAATGATCTAGCATACCAAATGACATCAAAAAACGGACAAGTCATGAAAACATCATGCTAGCTATCTTACGATCATGCAAAGCAATATGAAAGTGATGGTGCGTGTCATAATAAAGGGAATGGTGGAAGTTGCATGGAAATATATCTCGGAATGGCTATGGAAATGCCGTAATAGGTAGGTATGGAAGCTGTTTTGAGGAAGGATATATGGTGGGTTTAATGCATCGGCGAAAGTTGCGAGGTACTAGAGAGGCTAGCTAAAGGGGAAGGGTAAGAGTGTGTATAATCCATGGACTCACATTAGTCATAAAGAACTCACATAATTATTGCAAAGTCTATTAGTCATCTAAGCAAAGTATTAGACGCATGCCCCTAGGGGAGAGGTTGGTAGGAATACGGCATCGCGCGCTCCCGACCCTCACACAAATGCTGACAATCAATAAACAAATCATGCTCCGACTTCCTTACATAACGGTTCACCATACGTGCATGCTACGGGAATATCAACCTTTACACAAGTATTTTTACCAATTCACAATTACTTTCTAACATGACTCATGATATTACCATCTTTATATCTCAAAACTTTATGCAAGGAATCAAACTTCTCATAATATTCAATGCACTTTATATGGAAGTTTTTAATATATCCCTCTTGGATGCCTATTATATTAGGACTAAATTCATAACCTAAACCAATTACCATGCTGTTTAAAGACTCTCAAAATAATATAAGTGAGGTACGAGAGTTCAATTATTTCTATAAAACAAAACACCACCATGCTCTAAAAAGATATAAGTGAAGCACTAGAGCAGAATTGCATAGCTCAAAAGATATAAGTGAAGCACATAGAGTATTCTAATAAATTCACGATTCATGCGTGTCTCTCTCAAAAGATGTGTGAATCAAGGATGATTGTGGAAAACTAAAAATAAAAGACTCATATCATACAGGATGCTCCAAGCAAAAGACATATCATTTGGTGCATAAAAATATAGCCTCAAGTAAATTTATCGATGGATTGAAGACGAAAGAGGGGATGCCTTCTGGGGCATCCCCAAGCTTAGGCTTTTTGGCATCCTTGATTACTTGGGGTGCCCTGGGCATCCCCAAGATTAGGCTCTTGCCACTCCTTATTCCATAGTCCAACAAATCTTTACCCAAAACATGAAAACTTCACAACACAAAACTTAACAGAAAACTCGTGAGATCCGTTAGTATAAGAAAATAAATCACCACTTTAGGTACTGATGTGAACTCATTCTTTATTTATATTGGTGTAACATCTACTTTATTCCAACTTTTCCATGGTCCATACCCCCCGATACGTCCCATGGATAAACAAAATAGGTAAACAACACAAAGAATACAGAATCTGTCAAAACCAGAATAGTCTGTAGTAATCTGGAAACTTCGTATGCTTATGTAACTCCAAAAATTCTAAAACATTAGTAAAACCTGGGAAATTTGTATATCAATATTTTGTGAATATTTCAGACTCATTCGACTCTCTGATAAATTTATAAAATTCCGGGACTGGGTGCACAAGTTTCTATTTTTCAGAAAGATCAAATCAATAATCACCATAGACCATCCCAAAGGTCTTACTTGGCTCAAACACTAATAAAAATACCAAAAAACAATTACTACAGAGGTAATAATGTGTGAAACACTCGAAAACAGAAGCAAAAACAAAAACATAAAAGTAAAATTGGGTTGCCTTCCAACAAGCGCTATTGTTTAACGCCCCTAGCTAGGCATAACAATTTCAATGACGCTCGCATAAAAGTAGTAATTGAAATATGCAAGAAAGCATCATGAATGTCATGGCAAGCACATTTAATTCTAACCCACTTCCTATACATACGGATTTTGTGAGTAAACAATTTATGGGAACAAGAATCACTTAGCATAGGAAGGCAAAACAATCATAACTTCAAAATTTGAATACATAGAGAGGAAACTTAATATTATTGCAATTCCTACTAGCATATGTTCCTCCATCATAATATATTTCAGTAGCATCATGAAGTAATTCAACAATATAAATATCACATAAATCATTCTTTTCATGATGCACAAGCATGCAATCATCATAATGAATTTGCCCATCAAAACTTGGGGAACAAAAACTATCATCTTCATGAAACATAGCATCCCCAAGCCTATGCCTTTGAATATCATTAGCATCATGGATATTTAGAGAATTAATACTACCAACATTGCAATCATGCTTTTAAATCAAGGATCTATCATGAATCACCATATAATTTTCTTGTTTCAACACTTCATCAAAAATTTCATATTTGTGATTTTCAAAAAAACAATTCATAGAGATAATCAAGATCATTCAACTCACTAGCAATTGGTTCATTATAATTTGGCCTTTTTAAAAGATTAGCAAGTGGATGAGGATCCATATCAATAGATTTTTATCAAGCGAAGATTCAAGCAAATAGAAGGCACATGGCAACACAAGCAAACAAAAAGAGATCCGGTGAGAAAAAGGCGAACGAGAAAGAGGGCGAATAAAAAGGCAAATCTTTTTGGTTTTTTTTTCTGAAAACCGTTTTAGAAGTGGGGGAGAGGAGAACAAGAGGCCAATGGAAAATAATGTAAATGCAAGAGATGAGTTTGTGATGGGTACTTGGTAGGCCTTATGTTTATCCTCCCCGGCAACGGCGCCAGAAATCCTTCTTGCTACCTCTTGAGCTTGTGTTGGCTTTCCCTTGAAGAGGAAAGGGTGATGCAGCAAAGTAGATAAGTATTTACCTCAGTTGTTGAGAACCAAGGTATCAATCTAGTAGGAGGAATAAGAAAGTCTCCAATGGATTCACCTACACAAACAATCAAAGTCTTGCACCCAATGCTATAAACGGGGTGTCAATCCCTTCACGATTACTTGCAAGGATTAGATCTGATAGCGATAGATGTAAAATATTGCGGAAAGTAAGAAGGTAAATAAAATGTATCAAGGTATTTTTGGTATTTTTGATATATATATATATATGAAAATATAATATGGAAAATAGACCCGGGGGCCATAGGTTTCACTAGAGGCTTCTCTCTTGAAGGAAAATAACACGGTGGATGAACAAATTATTGTCGAGCAATTGATAGAAAAGCGCATACTTATGACGATATCCAAGGCAATGATTATGCATATAGGCATCACGTCCGTGTCAAGTAGACTGAAACGATTCTACATCTACTACTATTACTCCACACATCGGTCAACTCATGTCTGCATCTAGAGTATTAAGTTCATGAAGAACAAAGTAACGCATTAAGTAAGATGACATGATGTAGAAGGATGAACTCAAGCAATATGATGAAAACCCCATCTTTTTACCCTTGATGGCAACAATACAATACGTGCCTCACTACTCCTACTTTGTCACTGAGTGAGGACACCGCAAGATTGAACCCAAAACTAAGCACTTCTCCCATTGCAAGAATTACCAATCTAGTTGGCCAAACCAAACCAATAACTCGAAGAGACTTGCAAAGATATGAAATCATGCATATAAGAATTCAGAGAAGAACCAAATAATATTCATAGATAAGCTGATCATAAACCCACAATTCATTGGATCTCGACAACCACACTACAAAAGAGTATTACATCGGATAGATCCCCATGTAGGTCATGGAGAACATGGTATTGAAGCACAACGGGAGAGGAGAAGCCATCTAGATACTAGCTATGGACCCGTAGGTCTATGGTGGACTATAATGCATCATCGGAGGGACAATGGAGTTTATGTAGATGCCCTCCATGATCGAATCCCCCTTCGACAGATTATCAGAAAAGGCTCCAAGATTGCAAGATTGGATCTCTCGGTAATGGAGGCTTCTGGTGGCGGAAAATTATTTGTGTGGTTCTTCTTGGTATTGGGGGAATATTTGGGAATTTATAGGCCTAAGATTAGTGTTAGGAGATCTGCTGGGGGCATAAGCCAGGGGCGCCCCCTGGTCGCGCCAGGGTGGCTTGTGACCTCCTGGCAGGTCTCTTGGCCCCCTCTCCAAGTCTGGTAGATGTCTTCTGGTCCAAGAAAAATCATCGTGAAGATTTTATTCCGTTTGGCCTCCCTTTAATATTCCTTATCTACAATACTTAAAAACAAAGAAAAAATAGAAACTAGCACTAGGCTCTAGGTTAATAGGTTAGTCCCAAAAGTAATATAAAATAGCATATGCATATAAAACATCCAAAATAGATAATATAATAGCATGGAACAATCAAAAAGTATAGATACGTTGGAGAAGTATCTTCCGTCTTGGCGAACAAGTACCCGCGATCGACACTACGTCGGTCGTACCTCGCCAACTACCGAGTTGCGTGCTCAGCCTCGAATACCACGGTCCGAGATATGGAGGCACTACCAAAACCGCCACCTCCGAGGTAGTGGAGGATGCGGCCACGCGCCTTGACGATCGACGTCGGCAACTCCTCCTTTATCGGGTGGCGAGGATTCGTGCTGGCGAGGAGGACCCATCTACCACACGTACCGGTTGTGCGGGGACGACACCAGCTCATCCATCGCACAAGGAAGGCGTTGGGGGACGCCGGATCCTGCTTCACATCACTGCCGATGTGGACGTCATGGTTGCACGACAGGGACACCGCCTCGTCCTTCACGTGCCGGAGTGAGGATGTCGGCTCCTGCTTAATCTGGACCCATGACAGGGATAGTGGCTACTCCTTCACGTGCGCTGACGATGGTGGCACCGGGCCCATATGTCGAAGCGAACTCTCTGTCATGATCTTCATCCAACGAACGAGTTCTTTGTATTTCAGAGCCGCCTACGAGAGGAGACGGGGCCACTGCTGGTCTTCTTTGTTGTAGGAGGAAATGAGTATCTCCCCCTTGCCAAAGGAGCCCACCGCCGTGGATGCTGATGGTCCCAGTGAGCCAGGGTGACGACACAACAATCTGGCTGATGAGGAACTTCCACCAATGCCGCCTACCTGCTTGGAGAACTAGGATATTGGCATTGCTACTAGGCTCGGAGAGGAGGAAGGGCTCGGCGAGGAGGAGGAGGATGGTGCGGTACGGTGCTCAGGAGAGGGAGTACAGATCTATTTTTTGCTGGCGTGGGGCTTAAATAGACGTGGCCAGACCAGGCAAAGGGGCAATTATCCCGCTTGATTGTGATGTAATGGCCGGAGTTGGTTTATCGGGACGTGGTGTCCACATTGAAGCAGCGACACACGAGAGGTCGCGTTCGTCTGTCTCGCCTTCTCACGATGTCAAATCGCGGGCATCGATATCGGGTGTAGCATGCTCTAGACAGACTTTAATGTGGTGCGGAAAACGGCATGACGCGTGGTAGGGATAGCGCGGGAGGGATGATCCGGCGATTTTGGTGGGCCAAGGCAGTTAGACGCGAGCGTGGGAGCAATACGGATGCCTACAAAGCTCCCCACGTTTCTCTTCCTCTTGCGGGAGAAAACGCATTCGGACTGCTTCATCGAACGATACAGACCCATGTTGGATGACTTTCACGGTTCGAACGTATGCATGGCTTCAGAGTCATCATTGAAGATGCCCTTATATGATGATTATGCATATTTATGCGGACTACCGATATGATTGACGTAAATAAAGCATACACTATCTCTCTCTCTCTATATATATATATATACATCCTAAATTTTTATTGATCAATATTTTGTTGTATTTGCATCGTCAAATATAAATTTTCGATATGGATGCATATACATAATATCATAAGTTTTCCTCTTAGGTAATGGACCCCTTACTTGGCAAACATTCATCAGGGGGGTGAAATTTGCGAACATTCACATGACACTGTTTATTGTTAGGCAGTGGGGAGAGGTGGTGGTTTCTTCAAGTAGAATTTTCCTCTTAATTAATGGACCCCCTTACTTGGCGAACGTTCATCAGCGGGTTGACATTTGCGAACATTCACATGACATTGTTTGTTGTTAGGCAGTGGGGAGAGGTGGCGGTTTCTTCAGGTAGCATGGTATTTTCTTTCTTAGAAGATAATTTTGCTTTTTAAAATTGTAGTCGCTTTACTTGTTTTACAATTAAAATTGTCATAAAAATGATTCGTTTGCCAGCTTCCGTATGACGAACGTTTGTCAGATACAATTACCATAATTAATAGGTTCTTGAGATAGACTACGATCTCGTGGGAAAAATCAAAGCATGTTGCCATATATTGAAGCATTTGTTTATCGCAAGTTTCAAGGCATGATTATTCTGCGACACGGGGTGAACAATGTTGTTTACAAATTGAATGATTAGATTTTCGTAACAAAAATTGAGACACATGCATATGAAATAATATAGTAAGTCAAGTACTAGCTCTGTTTGTTTTTATAAGACATTTTAGGCATTCAGACACAACCTAAAACAGTACAAAGCTGGTTGTCTAAACGTATTATAAAAAGGAACGAAGGGAGTACGAAATAAAGGATTTGAAGCATGTGATCCACGGTGAAGGGCTGGTGTCTGTTAAATCACACGGATATAAAAGACATTAGGTTAGGTTCTCACATTCTTCTAGGGTGATCACATGTGTGTAGGACATTGATGGGGATATTGTCCCTAACGTAAGTCGGTCGGTCCAAGTCGGGTCATGATGTGTAGGCTTGGACATTAGCCGGCCCATGAGGGGTGAGGGAGTCCAAAACTAAGGGGTCCTCAGACAGCCAGTTTATTTTTTACGGGTCGGTCGCTCTGTGGCCATTACATGGAGGTCGAACTATAAGACGACTTTGTATTCGGGAAAAAGACCTTCAGTGCCTTAGTGTGTCCTTCTAGTCAAGATGGCAAGATTGGCGCATTTATCCCTTGATGCTAACCGACTTTGTGTAATTCTAGGTACTCCTGGTGTCTATATAAACTAGAAGGTTTAGTACATAGAGGGGAGAACCATTATTCCTACTCATCTAGGGTTTAGTTCATCTGATCTCGTGGTAGATCGACTATGTAATCGTCATACATAAATCAATACAATCAAGGAGGGCGTAGGGTTTTACCTCTTTGAGATGGGCCCGAACCTAGGTAAATATTGTCCCTGTGTTCCCTATTCCCCATTGATCCAAGATCCACAGCTCGGGACCATCTACCCGAGATCTATCGGTTCATACGTCTCAAATGTATCTGCTTTTCCAAACACTTTTGCTCTGGTTTTGTCTTCTAATTTGCATGATTTGAATGAAACTAGCTGGGTACCTTGATGTTATATTTGTGCAGAAATTAAAAATATAGAATTGGACGAAAATTTTTGTGGATTTTTTCTGGAATATATAAGGAATTTTGGAGCGAAGAACTGTCGCAGGGGGTGAACCAGAAGGCCACCACGCAACCCCCCCAGGCGGCGTCCAGATGGCTTGTGGGGCCCTCATGGCCCCTCCGACCCTAATTACAACTCCATAAATTCACATCCGCGGAGAGAAAAATCAGAGAGAAGATTTCATCCCGTTTCACGAGACGGAGCCGCCGCCACCTCCTGTTCTTCCCCCGGAGGGATGATCTGGAGCCTATTTTGGGCTCCGGAGAGGGGAAATCGTCGCCATTGTCATAACCAACCCTTCTCCATCAATACCGGCATGATGCTCACCATCGGGAGTGAGTAATTCCTTTGTAGGCTTACTGGATGGTGGTAGGATTGGATGGAATTGATTATGTAACCGAGTTAAGTTTGATAGGGCTTGATCCCTAGTATCCACTATGTTCTGAGATTGATGTTACTCTGACTTTGCTATGCTTAATGCTTGTCACTAGGGCCCAAGTGCCATGATTTTAGATCTGAACCTATTATGTTTTCATGAATATAAGAGTGATTTGGACCCTCTCTTGCAAGTTGTATGCACCTATTACGTCTCATGATCCGCATACCCCAAGGTGACTATAATTGAGACTCTTTTCGGTGATTGTCGTAGTTTGAGGAGTTCATGTATTCACCATGTGTTAATGCTTTGTTTCGGTTCTCTAATAAAAGGAGGCTTTAATATTCCTTAGTTTCCAATAGGACCCCGCTTCCATGGGAGGATATGACAAAACATGTCATGCAAGTTTTTATCGCAAGCACGTATGACTATATATGGAATACATGCCTACATTACATTGATGAATTGGAGCTAGTTCTGTGTCGCCCTAGTGTGTAACTGTTATATGATCAATGTTGTCTAAATCACTATCCATCATCGATCCACGTGTCTACGCGTTACATATACTGAATCTTGCCAAGTTACTATTGCTATTGCTACTTTCATACCTACTACAAAATTGCTACTATCACTATTACTCTTACTTTTGCTACTACTATTTGTCGTCCTACTAAACCTTTGCTACAGAGAGATGTCCTCGGTTCGGTTGAATTGAATATTATTTGGATGCCCTTGTGTCGAATCAATAAATTAGGTTGAAATACTACCCGTGAAAATTGTCGCGATCCCCTATACTTGTGGGTTATCAAGACCTTTTTCTGGCGCCGTTGCCGGGGAGCATAGATCTATGTATTGTGTTAACTGAAGGATAACCAATTG
Source organism: Hordeum marinum (assembly GCA_022496015.1). NCBI lineage: Eukaryota > Viridiplantae > Streptophyta > Magnoliopsida > Poales > Poaceae > Hordeum > Hordeum marinum. The sequence continues at coordinate 106,026,125 of CM039676.1, read as the reverse complement.
CTACTATGAGAAATCTGAAAGACAACCAAACTAAGATCGTCCCCGCTCGCATGAGAGGACATAAGGAACTGCCATCTAGCTTTGCTTTAGATTCGCCTATTGTTTTGGATCAACTTGCTACACCACCACCTATTGATCGTCCTGATATGTCACAGGAACTTGATAATGCTACTTCTGAAATTAATGATGAAACTATTGCTACACATGTTGAAACTGAACCTGTGCCACTAAATGAATTACTTGATGCTCATATTGCTAAAGCTAAAGAACTTGAGAATGTTGAAATTGAGGAAGACTTTGAATCACCTATTACCCCTCACTCACCTAATAGATATGAATTGCCTTTTGTACCTGAAGGTTATGTTATGGATGATGAGGTATCTAGGGACATTCTTGCTTGTGAAAATAGAGATGATGTGAAGAAACTATTATGCAAACTAAAAGAAAAATATATGATGGAGAAAATCAAATGTGATCCTAAATTTACTACTTCTCCTATATTTGTTGTTGATAGGTATTATGAGTTCTCTGTAGAGCCTGGGTTAATTCCTATAGTAGTTTGATCCTTTCCATGGTTATGAAAATGAAACATTTGTCGAACACCTTATGAAATTGAATGATATTGCTGCTTTGTTTACTAATGAAGAAAAGATCTGCTACTATTATATCCTTAAGCTTTTTCCTTTCTCGCTAAAATTCAAGGCCAAGGAATGGTTCTTATGACTTACTTCTGGTTGCATACGTAGTCCTCAGGGTATGCTTCAACACTTTTCTACAAAATATTTTCCTGCTCATAAGAAACAAGCTGCCTTACAAGAAATATTTAACTTTGCTCAAATTAAAGAAGAGAATATCCCTCAAGCATGGGGGGAGGCTTCTTCGGTTACTATGAGCTTTGCATGATTGTCCACTTGAGAGGAATGAAATACTTGATATTTTTTATAATTGAATAACTAATGCTTCTAGGGATTTCCTAGATAGTTGTGCTACTTGTGTTTTCAGGGAAAGAACTGTTGAACAAGCCCAAGAATTATTGAATAAGATAATGCAAAATGCCGATGATTGGACACTCCATGAACCACCTTCAGAATCTATTTAAAAGAAGAGAGGTATTCTATTTCTCAATCCCGAAGATATGCAAGAAGCAAAAAAGATCTACTCCCTCCATCCCAAAATCCTTGTCTTAGCTTTGTTTAGACATCGATGTATCTAAATACTAAAATGTGACTAGATACATTCATATCTACACGAATCTAAGACAAGAATTTAGGGATGGAGGGAATATGAAAGAAAAAGGTATTAAAAGTGAGGATGTCAAGAAATTACCACCTATTGAACAAATAGATGGACTTGATACCCCGACATAGGTAGTAAAAGGTAAACTCTCTTCGTTCCTTTAATAAAAGTGATATACCTTATACTAAGACTCCTGAATAATGCTTGGATGAATTTGACAATTATGTTGGTAAGCAATAACACTTCAATAAGTATGTTAAGAATCAATTGATGTTTAGAATTGCAAATGATGTGAAAGGTTTAGGAAAACATGCTTCTATAGTTCAGACTCAATTAGACCAAGTCGCTAAATCACAAAATGATTTGCTTGCTGAAATGAATAATATAAATTATCATGCTATTAGAGTAGTGACTAGAGGAGGTAGAATGACCCAAGAACCTCTTTATCCTAAAGGTCACCCTAAAAGAATTAAACAAGTTCTAAGATGCACCTAGTTCATCTAAGAAGAAGAAGAAGAAAAAGAAACATGATAGGAACTTGCATGCTTCTAGTGACCCTGTTATAGAAAAACCTGTTGAGAATCATAATGTAGTTTTTGTTTCTGATGTTGAGACTTAGTATGGTAGTGAGAATACACCTAGTTATAATGAAAATGATAATAATTATGATGCTCATGTAGATGATCAGCCGGATTATAACAAAGAAAATGGTAATGATGTGGAAATTGAACCCGCTGAGGATCTTGTTAACCCACCTTCTAAAAATAAACGTTATGATAAGAGGGAATTTGTTGCTAGGAAACATGGAAGGGAAAGAGAGCCATGGGTTCAAAAACCTATGTCATTCCCTTGTAAGGACACTAAAAGTAGGGATCATGAAGATTTTGAGCGCTTCGCTGAAATGATTAGACCCTTCCATTTGCGCACTCGTTTGACTCATGTATTGAAAATGCCTCTGTATGCTAAGTATATGAAAGGCATTATTACCAATAAAAAAGATACCTAAAACTGAAATTGCCACCATGCTTGCTAATTATTCTTTTGATGGTGGAGTACCAAAAAGTTGGGGGATCCGGGTATACCCATAATACCTTGCTCTATTAAAAGGAATTATGTTAAAACTGCTTTATGTGATTTAGGGGCCGGTCTTAGTGCTATGCCTTTCTCCCTTTATAAAATACTTGAATTGAGTAAACTCACACCTACTCATCTATCTTTGCAAATTGCTGATAAATCCACTATTTTACCTATTGGAATTTGCGAGGACATTCCCGTCGTGGCTGCAAATGTATCTTAACAAACTTTGTTATTCTTGATATCTGGAGGACGACAATATGTCAATCGTCCTTGGTAGACCTTTTCTAAATACATCAGGGGTTATTATAGATTTCGATAAAATCAAGGTCACCTTTCACATCAATGGCAAGCAACATACCGTGCATTTTCCGAGGAAGCAAACTTTGGTTTATAATATTAATGGCATTGATCCTATTCCCACGATTACCATTGGAGATATTGTAATTCCTCTTCCTACTGCCAAGAAGAAGAAATATTATAATCTTATTGTTGGGAAGATACAAATCACAATTGAGGTAACCTAGTGACATATGAAGATTCTTCGGTTTCGTGTTAATCGAAAACGTTTATTAATAAGACTTAATCATCCTTACTAATGAAATCTTTTCGAAGGACATGAGATTGATGAATTGAATATTCACAACTCTATGTATCACAAGTTTATATTCTGTTTTCTTAGGAAAATAAAAATACAATTCCATAAAATTCTTGTTTTCTGTTTTTCCCGTGCATGAAAAATACCTCAAAAATTAGAAGTCTCAGATTTCCATGAAAAATTAATAAAAAAATTGGTGTACAAATTACTATAAGGGGGCATGCCAGTAGGCCACCACACAACCAGCCCCCCCCCTAGGCGGCGGACGATCTTATCTCTTCCTCTCACTCCTTCTTCTACCTCTTGAAAAAATTATCCAGCCATCTCACTCCGTGTTCTTCAGGTAGAAAGTGAAATTATCGATCTCTTTGCTCGGAACTCCATTTCCTAAACTATTTTGAGGAATTGTTCCTTGGTATGTAACTCTTCCATTCCGCCTATATGTTTTTGAATTAGTGATTCATGTTTTGCATAAGTTGATGCACTTGGTGCTATAGAAAATAATCTTGCATGTCTAATTCTTTGAGTTCCAAGTAGTGGGAATGCTTGTTATATCCTCTAGGCATCCATATGAGTAGTTGTTATCATTCTTGCAAAGTTTTATTGACATAATTTTGTGGCCCAAAAATTTCAAAAAAATTGTTCAGAAATAAGAGTTTCTTTAGGAGGAGCGCTTCAAGGAGGCGTTTTTTAGGAGAGTCGTCGAGCGGAAGTTCGGCTCGACAAGGCTACATAGAGCCCGGAGCTAATCAAATAGTCATGGACGATGCAAAATCTTGTCAGTGGCCAAGCGATGACTTTATGATAAATATGGGAATCAAATAAGATATTGATCATTTTATTGAAAATACCAGCCTCATCGACTTCCTTGTAGATAAGTCCAACATTAAAACCTTACCCATACTTTCATAGATGGATTTCGCTTTCAAGAGAGTAACTCTAGGGTCTTATTTAAATTATATAATGAATCTTTTAGCATGGACCTAGAAGAGTTCTCAATTGCTTGAAAACTGCCACTTTGGGTTTCAACTGAGAAACCATCAACAATTGCTTATAATACGTTTCTCAAAAGTCTTTGTGTGGGGGAAGACAGGGAAGTATCGTAGGCTAGAATTAAGAGTATACAATTTCCCTCTATACGATACTTTGCACTAGTGCAGAACAGGCCTATAGTCCTGGGCCGGATGGACCTTTAGTACCGGTTCCCTAACGGGTCGGTACTAAAGGTCCAGACCTTTAGTACCGGTTGGACCACGTACCGGTACTAAAGGCCCTCCACGTGGCTGCCTGCGTGGACTGGTGGTGGAAGACCTTTACTATCGGTTGGTGATATCAACCGGTACTAAGTCTTCTGTTTTTTTGTTTTAGCTTTTAATTTTCCTCTCTATTTTTTGTGTTTTCCATTCATTTCAAATTTATTTTACGGTGCTACATACTGTAAACAGTACACAAGTTCATGCATATATATATGTAATATAATGTACAATATCTCATACACAGTATATATATATACAAATGGAATTACACATCCATATAAATTCGGGACTTATAATTAACTTAAGGCCCAAAACCCGGTCGGGACTAGCTAGCTAGTGCTCCGGATGAAATCTCAGTTCTCTACTACTAATTTGCTGGCATTATTGAGGCGGCGGTAAGGAATAGTGCTCTCTGTTTACATGAATGACATGTTGAAGAAGAAATGCCGCAAATTCCTCTTGAAGTGCTACAAAGCGTTTCTCGGGTGAGAGCTTCGACATCATCTACCAAACCTGGAGTTATCTTTCACGTGCTGCTCTCCGACGTATATGACTTTCGGTCTGGATGGGAATGTTCTCACAGAGGAAATATCCACATAAATTTGTCCCCTGTGGCTGCTTCGCGCACTTTGCAAAAGAATAGAATTGAATAAGATAATTAATAATCGAGCATGATAATGGTATTGAAAATAGAATTAATGAGATGCACGGACCTAGTAGTACTACTTAATTACCTGCATCCTTTTCCACTTCAGCTTCGGTTTCCATTGACGACCGTGATGGTTTTTTTCTATCATATTTTTCCAAACACTACCCAACAAAGAAAAAGAACGAAAGAGTTATTATAATTACTTTTGATATCAGGAAATAATGAAAGAAAGTGAGGTCGATAAAGATTGAAATTACCGTTCTATCATAAAATACAAGTCCACGTATGATTATTCTGGTGTATCTAGTAAGTCGTACACTTGAACAAGTCCATCCGTGTGGATAATATATAGGAGGATATAGTGGTCTCTGCATAGAAGTTTATATAATTAAGCAGGCATGCGCATATAACTCATCAACTACACTTGACTGCGAGCTAGTAAGCAAAAATAAAATTTGTAGTATACAAGAGAGTAAACACTCACCCCATGTTGTAAGGAAATATTATAGTAGATTTGTTGGTATTCATTAGTGCCTCTAGAAAATTTTCCAAGAGATCTTCTGTGTCCTTGGCATAATGTTTTACCACATGACCATTAACGGTACTTGGGTCGATGAACCCAATGTCATCGATTCCCTCTTGTTTCAATTCCCACATCTTCAATCTGCATAATAGCATAGAAAAGAACATATATAGTGAGGATAAGCCAATGAATGATATCTTAGCTACAGACTTAAATTACTAAAGATATAAATCACTTACAGACAATAGCAACTGATGAGAGTTTTGTCAATAGAGTCCATGTGGTATAACTGGAAAAGTTCTGAGAATTCAAGACATATGTCACATGCATTGACGTAATGCTCTTTCCTTAGTTTGACCATGACCGCCGTCTCCCCTCGCTTTGCTTTACGCATGTACCAATCATGCAACCATCGCATTGCAGTTGGTAGTTCCTTGTACTGCTCGGGTGTGACAAGTGGTTTTCCGATGACATATTGCATTGCGTACTCAGTTGCATCGTACCCGCGGATTTCCTCAGTGCCAAGGATTTGGTCAAGAGTGAGACCTGCAGCCTTTAGTACTTTGAGGTCGATTGTCTTGCCTTGCATGTCGACTGCTTGGATCGGTTGCTTGCTTGGATTGGTACTCACCTTGAGCGGAGAGATCAATTGCTTGGATTGTTCTCCGAGCTGGGGAACTGTTTTCCCGCTAGTTGATGCCGTACTTCCCGACTTCTTCCTTGGGTTGGGCCGACTTCTCTGCTCACTTGCCTTCTGAATCTGTCACTCATAGTCTGTCGGCATACGCTCGATATATGCCGGGGGTCGATCAATAAAGTGTTCCATAAAGTGATCTTGGACTTCCCTGGGTATTACCTCCTTTGGCGGCACGGTCTTCTTCGCAAAAAAGGCTTTCACTTGGAGATCGCATTCAATTTTATTTTCCTCTGGTATCATGTCATAAGGCAGCTTCCTTTTGGCCGGAGGCTCGGGTTTCTTCTTTGCTTTCTTCTGAAGAGGACTGCTGCTGGCCTTCCTCTTTTGGGAGCCCTGCTAGCAGGACCGCTGCCGGGGTGGAGTCGGCTCACGCGGCGGAGATCGATATCGGTGATGATATGGACTCGCGTCGTGCTCCGTCCCGAGGTTGGGAGGATTGCTCATGGCGAGGTGGGGAGGACTGCTGGCAAGGTGGGACGCCTCTCGAGGTGGGGCCGACTGTGGGGGAGCTCGAGGTGGGGAGGACTGCTGGCGAGGTGACTGCTGCCGAGGTGACTGCTGGCGAGGTGGGGAGGACTACTGGCGAGGTGAGGAGGATTGCTGGCGCTGTGATGCCTCTGGCTGGGATCCCTCACGCTGGACATCAATACTCGGAGGAGCCGGTGGCCGTAGCGCCGAGTGTGGAAAGACGATGCAGTCCTTACTCCATAGAATGAGACCACGGCCGGCTTCTGCCAATGTGGACTCCCCCTCACCTCCAGGGATGTCAAGCAATAGTTCATCATATCCCGGCTCTATTGCGTCCACCGCGACACGAGCATACCCAGCTGGAACCAGATTGCAATGCCAGAGAACATCAGGTATATTTGGTAAAGCATAGCCCGTCGCGACCCGCATGGGTATATTCTTCATTTTCTAGGTTAGCTCACAAGATGTCTTCTCGGTGATATCATCCACGGGGGTGTTACCCAGCGGTGCCCCCATGGAACCCCCGCTGCTTTTCTGCATTGTAGATGGGACGGGTTCTTCCCCTGCCTCCTGCTGCGGAGTTTCCCTTTGCTGGGTCAGTACCTGTATCTGCAACTGCTGCTGCTCGTACTTCTGTTCCAACTTCGAAAGTCGGTCTGCTTCCACCTTCTGTTTTCTCGAATGGCTTTTATAACTGTCCTGCCATCCCGCAAACCCCTCGTACCACGGAACAACGCCCATGCCTCGTGTTCGTCCTCCGTGTTCGGCATTCCCGAGGGCGCGTGTAAGCTTGTCGTTCTCTCTATCGGGGTGAACCGTCCTTCTTGGGCATCTTTTATTGCTTGAATCAACTCTTCTGATGCATGCTTCAGACTAGCCAGTCCAATAATCTTCCCTGTGGCTGGGTGCAACTTTCCCCCATGCGCAAAAGACCAATTCCTGCACCTCTTGGGCCAGTTGAAGGTTACTGGAGTGATCCCTTCAGCAAGCATCTTATTCTCAAATGCATCCCACATAGGAATGGCTGACTTGTATCCACCTGTCCCTAGTTTATGGTGATACTTTTTTTCTCAGCATTTATCTTATTCTTTGCCGACTTGTCCATAGCAGCTATCGATGTCTTGTACTCGATAAATGCGTCCTAGTGATCCCTTACGTTCTCGTATATTCCTTTGAATTCGGGCGCCTTCTTGCCTCTAGCGTTGTACTCGGTCCATAATCTTTTCTTCCAAGTCTGGAACACGCCGGCCATCTTATGGAGAGCAAACTCCTTGACTTTGTTCCTTTGATGCTGCGAGAGAGAGTCTAGTAGGGTGAAATGCTCCATGATCTCTCGCCAAAGGGCATCTTTAATTCTTGTATCGACATAATTCACTCATGGTTTTGGTTCCTTTGGCTGAATCCATTCATGCATTGTGATCGGGACTCCGTCCCTAACAACCACTCCGCATTGCCGCACAAATGTCTTGACATTGGCTTCAGGGTGAGTTGGTTCGCCATTATGTTTGAAAGCATCAAGATTCAGCTTTACGTTGCTGTCCAATATTTTGGCAGCGCCTCATACATTTCTACTAGATTGGCTCAATCCGGAGGGCTGATAATTAAAATAATAAATATTTGTTAATATATATATATACAAATCAATTAATACACATGTAATGATCACCAAAGGCTAATGGATGTGTATATACCTCGCCGAACGTTCTTGGTTGTTCCGGATTTTGGAACATAAGTTGTTCTTCCTCGGTCTCACATCCATCACCGTGATCGTTCAGATATTGTGAGCCACCATCATGATCATGTGATTCACCTCGAAGGTCCGCTGGGTTTTCGGAGGAGCGTATCATGTCGAAGATGTCCTCTTCATGAGCTCTACCGGTATTGTCCATAGCTTAATAACTAGTCCATAATAATATAGATAAAACAAATTAGTATTTAAATTAGCATGCATTCAAGAAGCAAAATAACTGATAGTTAATTAATAATGCATCATCGAATACATATATAGTATAGTTCTTAGAAAAGATCTCATCTGCATAATCTTGGATAATTTTCAATACATCGTCTAATCTCCATCGATCTAGCTAATACATCATAATAGTAGCTAGCTAATATATCAATCTAGCTAGAACCCTAGTGCCCGAAGGATATCGGGGCGGGCGGTGGACACCCAAAGAGAAGGAACCATCACACGAACATAGCTGCAGTGAGATCCCTAAAGAATCTGCCAGGTATTGTCGGACCTGGCCTGGAAAGCTGCCATGTAGCGACGGACGTGCTCGTTCTCCTTGTTGACATGGTACTGTACCACCTCCGTGAGGGACTCAAGCCTCTGAAAACTCTATGCCCCATGCGGCCGCCACCACAGAACCTCCGGGTCGACGATGGGCTGGCTCCTCACCAAGCTGCGCCGCCCGGAAGGCAGCACCTCCCAGTACTAGCCCGACGGAGCCCAGTCCCTGAAAGGGCCCCTCGGCTCAAGCAAGTGACCTCCTTCGGTGACTCGATGACGAGGATGCGGGATCGGCATCGTCGACGTCGAGTAGAAACACTTAATTACGAAAACAAATTAAATAAAACTTAGCAAAATTAACACTTAGCATCTAGCAAAATCAAGAATTACGGCACGCTTTGGATCATAATGCGTGTGTGACTATCGGTCTATCGAGACTTTCCTTAAATAACTCTCACATATCTCATGGTGTGTTGGTGCGCACTCTCTCACATTGATACCGTGGTGTATATATGTTGGTGGACACTCTCTCGCAGTAATAGGTTCGACCGGCGGTGATGGACGCTTCCCCTCTCCTCTTCTTGCACAATATATCAATGAGTATATCGCAAAGAAGAGGAGAAAGAGGATGCGGCCCCCACGACAACAGTCGGGATTCCTCCATCAAGAACACACATGAAACCCTAAACTAAATTAGGATCGACGACATCCGAAAGTCACACACGCATTAGGATCCAACTAAATTAAACCTAAAACTAAACTAAACATAAACTAAATTAAACCTAAACATAAACTAACACATATCCTAATAACCTGACAACCTAACTAACTAACTAACTAAATAGGGGTGTTGTTTCGTGGTCGGGGTCGGGTGTCGGGGGTGTCGTGTCGGGGTGTCGGGGTTCAACGTCGAGGGACCCTAGATACCCTAACATCTACACACTAGCCCGGCGATCGTCGGGGCGATCGTCGGGGAGAGGGGTCGGCCGGGAGATCTCACCTAGCCTCCTGACCCGGAGGTGGCGTCGGCGACGGGCTCCGAGCGGCGGCAACGGGATCATGGAGCGGCAGCCGGAGTGAGCGGGCCGGCGGCGATGGGACCGGCGACGAGGGGCGGCGTCCAGGTAGGCGAGGGTGATGGCGGCGAGGGCGACGGCGGCGTGGGCGACGGCGGCGGTGGTGAGGGCGACAGCGGCGAGGGGTAGTGTCCAGGTAGGCGAGGGCGACCACGGCGAGGGCGACGGCGGCGAGGGCGATGGTGGCGAGGGTGACAGTGGTGGTGGTGAGGGCGACAGCGGCGCGACCGACGGCAGTGAGGGCGATAGCAGTGGTGAGGGTGACGGCAATGGCGCGGTGGTGGTGCAACGGCGGCGAGGGCGACGACGGCGAGAGCGACAGCGGCAAGGGCGACGGCGGCGAGGGCGACCGCAGCGAGGGCGATGACGGCGAGGGCGACGGTGGCGAGGGCGACGGCAGCGGTGGTGAGGGCGACGGCGGCGCGACCGACGGCGGCGAGGGCGACGACGGTGGTGGTGCGACGGCGGAAGTGGTGAGGATGACGGCGGCGCGACCGACGGCGGCGAGGGCGACGACGGCGGGGTGAGGGCGACGGCAATGGCGCGGTGGTGGTGCGACGGCGGCGAGGGAGACGACGGCGAGAGCGACGGCGGCGAGGGCGACGGTGGCAAGGGCGATTTCGGTAGCCTGGCGGCGCAAGTTGGAGCTCTCCTGGTGTGTGGCTCGGCCCGGGACGACGAAGTGCTCAATTTATACCAGGCACCCCTTTAGTACCGGTGCGTGACTAGCACCAGTACTAAAGACACTTTAGTACCAGTGCATGCCACGCACCGATACTAAAGGTCCTCCCAACAGAGCGCGAGGCAGTGGACCTTTAGTACTGGTGCGTGACTAGCACCGGTACTAAGGACCCTTTAGTACCGGTGCTAGCCACGCACCGGTACTAAAGGTCCTCCCAACAGAGCGCGGGGGCAATGGACCTTTAGTACCGGTGTGTGGCACGCACCGGTACTAAAGGGTCTTTAGTACCGGTGCTAGTCATGCACCGGTACTAAAGGTCCTGCCAAAAGAGCGTGGGGGCGGTGGACCTTTAGTACCGGTGCTAGCCACGCACCGGTACTAAAAGTGTTTTTTAATTAAATATTAGTTATTATTTACAGAAAACCCCCGTAAACTTTAGAAAATCATAGAAAAAACGTAGGACTCCAATGGAAATAAATAATATATGAAAAAATATCAGAAAAATATAAAGAATCTGTTTATGGCATTTCCATGCATGTTTGAACAACTTCAACTGCTATATAAGATAATTTGATTAAATATGGCATTTGAAATATTCATATCTCGAGTTTGAAAAGCAGTACAAATGAACTCTAAAAAGGTTGTAACTTCGCATGACATCATAATTTCACCCACATAGCAACTTCTAGAGAGTTGAGAGGGTTACGACAAAAACTAGATGCACTTCGTGTACAAATTGGACAATCTCATAAGAAGTATGAGGGTTTCGGCTGAAAACTCATCTATTACAAAGGGATTTCATTTTTAATAACTTATTTTAACTCCATACTTTTTGTGTGTTCAATATGCACCATTCAAAGGCACATCATCAATTTTCAACCCTTTCTGACTTCATTTGATATTTTGCATGCATTTAATGATTTATTTTGAGCTAAATGACCCTGAATTTGAAAAGCAGTACAAATGAACTCTGAAAAGGTTGTAACTTGGCATGACATCATAATTTCACCCACATAGCAACTTCTAGAGAGTTGAGAGGGTTACGGCAAAAACTGGATGCACTTCGTGTACAAATTGGACAATCTCATAAGAAATATGAGGGTTTCGGACGAAAACTCATCTATTACAAAGGGATTTCATTTTTAACAACTTATTTTAACTCCATACTTTTTGTGTGTTCAATATGCACCATTCAAAGGCACATCATCAATTTTCAACCCTTTCTGACTTCATTCAATATTTTTCATGCATTTAATGATTTATTTTGAGCTAAATGACCCTGAATTTGAAAAGCAATACAAATGAACTCTGAAAAGGTTGTAACTTGGCATGACATCATAATTTCACCCACATAGCAACTTCTAGAGAGTTGAGAGGGTTACGGCAAAAACTAGATGCACTTCGTGTACAAACTGTTACAAAGATATACCATGCTAGCTAGGAAATGCATGCATGTCCTTCACATAAATATATAGAAAGTGATGACGGTGAAGCCGGTCACATCCCAGAGTGGGATCTCGCGGTGTAAGACTTTTTCTGCGTGTTTGTCCCTTTCTTATGATTGCGCCGTAACCATGGATAATCTTCATCATTTAACAGGATGCTTGGGTCAGTCTTCACTCTGAAGGGAGGGATTTCATGAAACTTTTCATAATCTTTGGACATGTCTGTCTTGTCCTCCACTCCCACAATGTTTCTTTTCCCTGAAAGAACTATGTGGCGCTTTGGCTCATCGTATGATGTATTCGCTTCCTTATCTTTTTTTCTCCTCGGTTTGCTAGACATGTCCTTCACAGAGAAAACCTGACCAACATCATTGGCTAGGACGAATGAGTCATCTATGTATCCAAGATTGTTGAGATCCACTATTGTCATTCCGTACTATGGGTCTACCTATACCCTGCCTCCAGTATATTTGACCCATTTGCACCGAAACAAAGGGACCTTAAGATTAGGTCCATAGTCAAGTTCCCATATCTCCTCTATGTAACCATAATATGTTTCTTCAAAGTTGGTTGCATCATAGCAGACACCACTATTTTGGTTGGTGCTCTTCTTATCTTGGGCGATCGTGTAAAATGTATTCCCATTTATCTCGTACCCTTTGAAAGTCGTTACAATCGAACTTGGTGTCTTGGCCAACCAGTACAGTTCATCTGGAACATCGTTGTCATTGATGAGCTTTGTTTGCAACCAACTGGCAAAAGTCTCCATGTGTTTACGTTCAATCCAGGGGTCAGACTACTCCGGGTTCTTGGACCGTACAATATCCTTGTGTTCCTCCATATACAGAGTCACCAAGGTGGAATTTTGTAGAACTGTGTAGTGTGCTTGAGTGAAAGAATGCCCGTCCATATTTATTGCTTCTTTCTTTCCTAATGTGCCTTCTCCACCGAGTCTCCCCTCATGCCGCGATTCAGCAAGACCAATCGGCTTAATGTCAGGAAAAAAGTCAACACAAAACTCAATAACCTCCTCTGTTCCATATCCCTTGGCGATGCTTCCTTCTGGCCTAGCACAACTATGAACATATTTCTTTAAGACTCCCATGAAACTCTCGAAGGGGAACATATTGTGTAGAAATACAGGACCCAGAATGTTAATCTCTTAGACTAGGTGCACTAGAACGTGCGTCATAATATTGAAGAAGGATGGAGGGAACACCAACTCGAAACTGACAAGACATTGGACCAGGTCATTCTGTAACCCTGGTAGGATTTCTGGATCGATTACCTTCTTAGAAATTGCATGGAGGAATGCGCATAGCTTCACAATGTCTAATCGAACATTTTCCGGTAGAAGCCCCCTAAGTGCAACCGGAAGTAATTGCGTCATAATCACGTGGCAGTCATGAGACATTAGATTTTGAAATTTTTTCTCTGCCATATTTATTATTCCCTTTATATTCAACGAGAAGCCAGACGGGACATTGATACTGAGCAGGCATTCAAAAAAGATTTCCTTCTCTTCTTTCGTAAGAGCGTAGCTGGCAGGACCTTGATACTGCTTTGGAGGCATGCCGTCTTTTTCATTAATTCTTTGCTTGTCCTCCCGTGCCTCCGGTGTATCTTTTGTCTTTCCATACACGCCCAAGAAGCCTAGTAGGTTCACACAAAGATTCTTCATCACATGCATCACGTCGGTTGCATTGCGGACCTCTAGGGCTTTCCAATATTCAAGTTCCCAAAATATAGATTTCTTATTCCACATGGGTGCGTGTCCGTTGGCGTCATTCGAAACAGATTGTCTGCCAGGACCCTTTCCAAAGATTACCTGTAAATCCTTGACCATATCAAATATATATTCGCCAGTACGGAGGCCAGGCTTCTTCTGGTTATCAGGCTCACCTTTGAAATGGTTGCTTGCCTTTCTTAAGATATGCTTGATCGGTAGAAATCGACGATGTCCCAGGTACACATTCTTCTTACATTTATCCAAATATATACTTTCAGTATCATCTAAATAGTGTGTGCATGCATTGTATCCCTTGTTTGTATGTCCTGAAAGGTTACTAAGAGCAGGCCAATCATTGATGGTTACAAACAGCAACGCTCGTAGGTCAATTTCCTTCTGTGTGTGCGCATCCCACACATGCACACCTGGTTTTTTCCACAACTGTAGAAGTTCATCAACTAGTGGCCTTAAGTAGACATCAATGTCATTGCCGAGTTGCTTAGGGCCTTGAATGATCATTGGCATCATAATGAACTTCCGCTTCATGCACAACCAAGGAGGAAGGTTGTAGATACATAGAGTCACGGGCCAAGTGTTGTGACTGGAGCTCTGCTCGCCAAAAGGATTCATGTCGTCTGTACTAAGACCAAACCATAAGTCCGTTGCGTCAGCTGCAAAGTCCTCGAACCCCCTCTTGATTTTTCTCCACTGCGACCCATCAGCGGGTGCTCTCAACATCCCGTCTTTCTTACGTTCTTCTTTGTTTCATCACAACAACTTGGCATGCTCTTTGTTTTGGAACAAACGTTTCAACCATGGTATTATAGGAGCATACCACATCACCTTAGCAGGAACCCTCTTCCTGTGGCGTTCGCCCTCCACATCACCAGGGTCATCGCGAGGGATCTTATAGCGCAGTGCACCACATACCGGGCATGCATCCAAATTCTCGTACTCCTCACCGCGGTAGAGGATGCAGTCATTAGGGCATGCATGTATCTTCTGCACCTCTAATCCTAGAGGGCAAACAACCTTCTTTGCTTCGTACGTACTTTCAGGCAATTCTTGAAATCCCTTGTCAGTTACACCATTCTTCGCCTTCCATTGCAGCAATTCCAGTGTGGTACCCAGCTTTTTCTGGTCATCTTCACAATTTGGATAGAATAATTTCTTGTGACCCTCTAACATGCGTTTCAACTTCAACCTCTCCTTATCATTTTCGCAGTTTCTCTTTGCATCAGCAATGACCTGACCCAAATCATCAGCGGGCTCATCTGATGCCTCTTCTTCAGCTTCCCCCATTGATGCCTCTTCTTCAGCTTCCCCCATTGTTGTATCAGCGAAAGGATAGTTTTCATCATCCTCTTCTTCTTCATTGTCTTCCATTATAACCCCTCTTTCTCCGTGCTTGGTCCAATAGCTATAGCGAGACATGAAACCAGACTTCAACAGGTGGTAGTGAAGGGTTTTTGAGTTAGAGTAATTCCTATCATTCTTACAGTCACGACATGGACAACACATGAAACCATTCTGCTTATTTGTCTCAGCCACACGAATAAAATCATGCAGTCCATTAAGAAACCCTGGACTTAGTCGGTCATCGTACATCCATTGCCGGCTCATGTTCACTACACAACATCGAAGTGACCAAATTAATACAACTTCATCATCACACTACAACCAAAAGTAGAGCTAGCAGTGACCAAATGTTATTACTGCAAATAATGGATACTTATAGTTCATACATACACATCTCATAAAACAACACCAACTATCTAAGACATGTGAATACAACAATAAATGCGATCATAATCGCAACTAAAGTAACAATTGAGCCAACAACATAATGATACCAAGCCTCTTTATCAATGGCATATTTTCTAATCTTTATAAGCTTCAAGCGCATTCCAACCATCTTGTTCTTGTGATCATCGATGATATCGGCAACATGCAACTCCAATCCCGTCTTCTCATCTTCAGTTCTTTTCAATTTTTCTTTCAAATGATCAATTTGTTTTTCAGCTTGTGTTAATTTCTCGAGCAGAATTGCATAGTCGGTTGGAATTTCTGGTTCACCTACTTCCTATAGATAAAAATATCTATGTCAATTTGGTGGCATAATTAATTGTCATAGACATTAGATGATGTGTGAAATAGTTATAAAAGATAATTAACGACGTACCACATCTGAATGATAGACTGGACGAGGGCCGACGTGGGCGGATACCATAACCATTACACTATAGAATAACTAACAATAATACAAGTAAGTAAATCGTACACGCAGCTATCTAAATCATACAAGTAATTTTTTAAAAGGTTTTAAGAAGAACAAGAGGCTCACCAAGGTGGCGAGTGTCGCGACGAGACGATGCGGATGATGGACGGTGGTTAGGACGGCCGGGGATGGTGGGAAGGCACACCAAATAAACCACACCTACACATATGCAAGCTAACAAGTTAATTTGAGATCAAATTGGATATAAATCAAATAAACTCACACAAATCACGTATCACATATCTTTGAGCATACCACAAGCTAATCTAGCAAGAGATGAAGGAGCAAAGTTGCTAACCTTTATGAACACTTGGATAGATGGGGTGCCTTTAAATCTTGACAAATCCTTGGCAAAATGGAGGATGAGGTTCGAGCAAGAAGAAGAACAGGGGAGAAAACAGAGCTCTTTCGATCGGCTGCGGACGGATGTATATGTAGGAAGTCTTTAGTACCGGCTGGTGACACCAGCCGGTACTAAAGGTGCAAGCGGGGCCCATGTCTGACCAAAACCCTGCCACGCCCCCCTTTAGTACCGGCTCGTGAGACAAACCGGTACTAAAGGTCGCCCTGCTCCTAGCCGTTGTAGCCGGCACAAACCGGGACTAATACCATCTTTAGTACCGGTTCGTGACCAGACCGGGACTAAAGCATGGGACGAAAGGTCTGTTTTGTACTAGTGTTGCATTGTTCAATGGGAGATGCGTAGTAGGAAAATGGCAGTGTGGTGCACTATGTGCCCATAATCTAAGCCTTATACATACTACTGTGAAGGGTGAGCGACATTTTAACCTCGGTGCAATTGTTTCCCGAAGGTTGCACTCCAACTCTAGTAATGGCATTTATGCATCCCACGTAGGTACACACTTGAGAGTGGCACCCCAACCTAATGATCCCATTTTGCCTGAACAATATTTAGATTATGAAACTATGTGTTCTCATGAATTTCTGGTGGAACGTCCTAGAGGCTATGAGTACAACCTAATATTTACAAAATACATGCTCATGCATGTCTTTTTTTCTGCACCTACCCTTTTTGACTTTCAGAATCGACAAAGATATTACGTTCTTGAGGATGAGGTGCGTGAGCACAATGCTACGGTAGAGGCTGCTCGCCTGGCAGCAGAGGCTGCTCGCTGGCAAAGGAGGAGGCCAGGAATGCCTCTACGAGTTACCAATTCAACTATTACTCAGATTGCCAGTGGTGATTACCAAACTAGGCAAACACCTAAGCTTGGGGGAGTACATATCTCTCATCAACATTACATTCATGTTATCACACTTCATACAAATTGTCGGTGTTCATCCTTTTTATTTGTATATCCATGTTAGCTTTATTTCCCTCTTTCTTATTGAGTGTTTGAAAAACTTTCAAAATCCAAAAATAATTCTCGCTTATTTTCAATTCTTTTCTTTTCCTCGTTGCCTTAGCTGTAGCACTAAAAAGAAAACCCAAAAAGATTTCCTTTGCTTGTTGGGAGCTTTCCCGTGTAAATAATGTTTCTCATTCTTGTTTTTCCCTTAATTCCCTTGCCTGCTTAAGGAAAAAACAAAAACTCCAAAAATATTTCAGTGTGTTTTCTTAAATTTATTTTCTTTTGTTGAGTTGTCGGAAGGAGAAGAACACGATGAAAATGTTGAGTGGCTCTCATACACTTTATTGATGATCTAACAGAGAGCCAATTTTACCTTGTCTTCTCCTTTTTCTTAAACTGCCCTGTAGATTCCATCTTAGTCCACGGCATTCTTGCACTATTATTATTATCACACCATTTTATTGTGCAAGTGAAAGGCAATAATGACAATATTTGATGAATTGGATGTGGCAAAGGAAGCTGGTATGAACTCTTTTTGTTTTCCATTTTTGTAAATATGTTTAGCCAGTTTGATGTCGATTCAGTATATCATGAATAAACATGTTCATGATGACAATTAGAGATTATAGCTTCTCATGCCATGCCTAACTTTCTAGGAGTTAATAATGATCTATATTGTGTGTCAACATGCATTAAAATGGTTATAATATGGTATGGTAGGATGGTATTTCCCTCTAAGAAATTCAAGTGGTTTGACTTGGCCCATGTGCAAACATGTAATCGAATCAAAACCAATATAGCCTTCATGATGTTTAAATTCAGAGTGTTCATATCCTACTCATGCTACATCCAATCTTAATTATTCAAAATGCATGTTCATGACAGTTGTTGCTCTCTAGCTGGTCGCTTCTCAATCTATTGCTAGCCTTCACCTGTACTAAGGAGAAATGTTGCTTGTGCATCCAAATCCTTAAACCAAGTTATCCCACATGAGTCCACGATACCTACCTATATGTGGTATTACCTTGTCGTTCCAAGTAAATATGCATGTGTGATCTCTAATATTCAAATAAACATCCCTTTTTGTGCAATTGTCTCGCTCATGAAGCGACGTGGCGCTCAATATTTTCCATGATAAGCAAGTTATTCTCAGGATGGTCACTTATTCACCGTCATTGCACGAGAGAGGCTCGTAAGAGGGATGCCCAGTCCCACATAATCAAAATTAAGTACACCAACTCTTTAGGACAGTTGATTATTTGGAGGGCAACCGTGAATTCAGCCAGCCATGGAATGTGTTTGGATGGTGGATAGGGGTAAACTTTACTATTTTGTTTGGGAACCGCCAATAATGAGTTTAGCATGGAAAATGCTAAAAATCTTCGTCGTACCATTGACAAGAAAAGTGCACCGCTCAAAAATTATACTTTCATCCGTGTTTTAAGCTCCAAGCTCTGGCACCTCTGCAAATCAGTGCTTCCGTCTGCGAAGGGCCTATCTATTTACTTTTATGGTTGAGTCGTCACCCTCTTACTACAAGCACCAGGCCCGAGAGCACTGTTGTCATTCTTATGCATTTAATTTAGTTCATGTTGGATATGAGTATGATTGGGTTTGTTCTACCCGGAATTATAATGTTTACTCGCTGCTTGGATCTCAGAGGTGCTCTGCATTTATGTTTTGCGGTCTCAGATAGCTTTAGCGAAATACGATGTCACCATATTGTATTATGAGTGCTTTGACAATTTTTTGTCATAAGAGATGTTTTATTATTACTTTCTAGTTGGTTATGTTTTTTCATGAGTTAACATGATATATATTTGTTGTCATGGATGTGTATATCTATGATTTATGCTGAAAACTTGAGCATTAGTTAAGCATGTGTATAATAACGAGAACAAAAGAGTTCGTAAAAGTTTCCTTTGTCACTTTCAGTTTATCAACTGAATTGCTTGAGGATAATAAATGATTTAATCTTGGGGGGTTGATACATCTTAGATGTATCTACTTTTCCAAACACTTTTGCTCTAGTATTGTCCTCTAATTTGCATGATTTGAATGAACCTAACCTGGACTGACGTTGTTTTCTGCAGAACTACCTTGGTGTTATTTTTGTGCAGAAATAGAAGTTCTCGGAATTGGAATAAACTTTTTGTGGATTTTTCTGGAATATATAAGGAATTTAGGAGCGAAGAATTGTCGAAGGGGGTGGACCAGAAGGCCACAACGCAACCCCCCCAGGCGGCCAGATGGCTTGTGGGGCCCTCGTGGCCCCTCCAACCCTACTTCCAACTCCATAAATTCGCATCCGCGGAGAAAAACTCATAGAGAAGATTTCATTGCATTTCACGAGACGGAGCTGTCGCCACCTCCTGTTCTTCCTCTGGAGGGCTGATCTGGAGCCTGTTTGGGGCTCCGGAGAGGGGAAATCGTCGTCGTCATCACCAACCCTTCTCCATCAACACCGCCATGATGATCACTGATACGTAT
The DNA here is from genome assembly GCA_022496015.1 of Hordeum marinum. Classification (NCBI taxonomy): domain Eukaryota; kingdom Viridiplantae; phylum Streptophyta; class Magnoliopsida; order Poales; family Poaceae; genus Hordeum; species Hordeum marinum. The sequence continues at coordinate 106,006,378 of CM039676.1, read as the reverse complement.
CCAAGGTATCTATTATTTTTGATTGTTCCATGCTGACATATTATCATTCTAGGATACTTTTTGGGTATTTATTTACCAATTTATAATATTTTTGAGCACTAACCTATTGACCCAGTGCCATGTGACAGTTCCTGTTTTTGCGTGCTTTGCCTTTTCAGGGTTACCATACCAAACAGAATCCAATTGCCACAAAACTTTTGGTGATTTTTTCTGGACCTATACGAGGCCTAGAAGCTTCGGAGGAGGGCCATGAGGTGCACTATGTGTCGGTGTCAAAATCGGCAGATTTTGGGTAAGGGATCCCGAGCTCTGAGACTAGAATCGATGGTAACATGAGACAAAGGAGACGATGTTTACCCAGGTTTGGGCCCTCCTATGGAGCTAATACCCTATGTCCTGCTTGATTATATTGATGATATGTAGGTTACAAAGTCAATCTACCTCGAGATCAAATAGCTAAACCCTAGATGAGTTGTCCTCTCTACAACCTAAAACCCTCCGGCTTATCTAGACGCCAAGGGTACCTAGGGTTTACACAAGGTTGGTTGCACATCGAAGGAAAAAACATGCCTATCTATGGTCGACAACTTGGAGGACATGCCATGGCTCCTTTAAGCTTCCACCCTGGCGATGGGGCCCTTGATCATCCAATGCTCACCCTGCATCCCATACAGTCCAGCCCATGAGAAACAAGTCGGCTATCTGAGGACCCCTTAATCCAGGACTCCCTCACCAAGAGCCCACCACACAACCAGCCCCCGCCCTAGGGGGGGTCGTGACCAGATATGTGATGGCCCCTTGGAGCATCTCCCGGTGTCATTTTCTAGCCTATAAATTCACATCTACCCTAAAAACACCAAAAGCGGTCGCGAAACACTTTTCCGCCGCCTCAAGTCTCTGTTCCGACGGGAGGCCATCTACACCTCCGTTCCGGCACCCTGTCGGAGGGTAGTTCGATCACGGATGGCCTCTTCATCAACCTTGCTCCCCTCACCATGATGTGTGAGTAGTTTACCACAGACCTACGGGTCCGTATGTAGTACCTAGATGGCAATCTCTCTCCCTCTCGATCTATAATACAATGTTCATCACATATTTGACTTGATCTATTCGATGTAATCCCTTTGTATGGTGCGTTTGTCGGGATCCGATGAATTGTGGGTTTATGTTCAGATTATTTATGAAAAGTATTTGAGTCACTTCTGAAACATTATGATTCTTATGTGCATGATCATCATAGCTTTGTAATGCTCTCCGATCTATTGAGATAGTTTGTCCCACTAGATTGATATTTCTTCAGTGGGAGTGGTGTGTTGTAGTTGGTTCAACCTGATGAGTTTCTATATCCCAATGACAGAAGGCGACAAGTTGAGTATTTGTGTTGTTTCTACTAAGGATAAAACGATGGGGTTTATTCATAGTACTTGAGTTTACTTTGTCTATATCATGTCATCCTTTTCCAAGCATTACTATGTTTGTCATGAACTTAATACGTAGAGAGGCAGGCATTGAAGTGCTCTTGAAGTGGAGTAATAGTAGTAGGTGCAGGCAGGAGTCAGCCTATTTGCTTATGGACATGATGCCTATATACACATGATCATTGCCATGAAGATCGCATAATTATTCACTTTTCTATCAATTGCCCAATAGTAATTTGTTTACCGACCGTACGCGTTGCTTATGAGAGATGCCACTAGAGAACTCTATAGCCCCCAGGTCTATTTACTCATAAATTCCCAAACGCTATCATTACCTTTTTGTTCTTTATTACCTTTTATTTTATTTTGCACTTTACTATTATCTACAATTATCTACACAATTCACTTGCTTGCAAATAACGAGATCAAGGGGATTGACAACCCTCTTGCCGGTGTTGGGTGCAAGTTGTTTGTTCTTTTCTATGCGGCCTATAAAGACGCTTAAGGATTAGTATTGCTATTGGTTCGATAAAACTTGGTTTCATAACTGAGGGAAATACTTATCCACTTTATGCTGCGATTACATGTTCCTCTTCACGGAAAACCAAATGCAGATCATGAGTATTACTCACCACCGAGAGCAAGTAATTCCTTTGTAGGCTTGCCGGACGTTGGTGGGATTGGATGGAATAGATCATGTAATCGACTTAAGTTCGATAGGTCTTGATCCCTAGTATCCACTATGTTCTAAGATTGATGTTATTATGACTTGTTATGCTTAAGGCTTGTCACTAGGGCCCGTGTGCCATGATTTAGATCTGAACCTATTATGTTTTCATGAATATAAGAGTTATTTGGATCCTATCTTGCAAGTTAGATGTATGTATTATGTGTCATGATCTGCATACCCCAATGTGACAATAATTGGGATTCTTTCCGGTGATTGCCATAGTTTGAGGAGTTCATGTATTCACCATGTGTTAATGCTTTGTTCCGGTTCTCTATTAAAAGGAGGCATTAATATCCCTTAGTTTCCAATAGGACCCCGCTGCCACGGGAGGGTAGGACAAAAGATGGCATGCAAGTTCTTATTGCAAGCACGTATGACTATATACGGAATACATGCCTACATTACATTGATGAATTGGTGATAGTTTTGTGTCGCCCTAGTGTGTAACTGTTATATGATCAATGTCATCTAAATCTTTATCTATCACCGATCCACATGCCTACGCATTACATATACTAAATCCATCACCGGGGACATCTTTGTCCATGAGTAGATCTTTGTGCCCAGCAGTATCGTTCTACACGTCGACGTGGCCGGACATCTCGGCCAGATCAACAGTTTCGCCCCGGGACAGAGGATCGGGTTCGACAGCTTAGATTACATCGTCGATGCCCATGGCGATCTTTTCCTTGCTGGGCTCACAGCCTCACCTAATGAGCCTCAAAACCTCGAGGCTTTAACTTCCGGCCTTCTTCTCAACCCCATCTCTGGGTCAACCCTTACCCTACACTCGGCTTCGAGCTCGGATCCGATCACTGCGTCCGAAGACTTGGACTCGTCCTTGGCCAAACATGGTCCCTGTTCTGACGCACCAGATATCGAGTCCGAGAGACTCTTGAAGACTAATCCGGTGCAACTCTCACTATTAAACAAGACATTGGCCTGGATTCAAACGACGAACATCGCGTATGGCCCATCCTCGCCCTATGCTCGGATAAGTCTTGAGGCATGACACGGGGAATTTTACGTCCCACCCACCACCCACTTAGTTACCACTATCATAGACTTAACTGATATGCTGGACTACGCCTCTAAGGACACCAATGACATCGACGAAGATGTTGACGCCAATACCCCTCCCGTCACTGGACAATGGACAACTACCTCCACCTATGATGTCTATATGGTGGACACCCTTGACGCCACTGGGAAGAATGGCGATGACACTCCCAGAGAGAGCGGCGACAACCCTGACAAGGTACCTCCCAAGCACTGACGCTAGTGCAAAGGATCCAAGGGGCACAAGGTCAAGGAAAGCAACACGGGCACCAGAGAAGATGATACCCCGGACAACATGGAATACCTCAATGACCCTATTGCCCCCGAACAAAAACTCAATGTCGCGTAGGGGCACGAGGATCGGTATAACTCTGAAGACCTCAACGACTATGAGGACAACAACTACCTTCCTCCCTTCGAACATGAGGATAGCCTTGGAGCCGAGGATTTCATCATCCCCAAAGATCCAATAGATCAAGAACTGTTCAAGTGGCAACTCATAGCTACGGCCCGAAGCTTGAAGAAGAACTAGCAACAGATAAAAGCCAAACAAGTTACCATCAATGATAGATGGACGAACATCCTAGCAGCCAAAGAAACATATGAAAATGAACGACTAGATCAAAACAAAAGTTCCCCGCATCGCTGTTTGCTGCCACAATTTGATGACGAGGGCCCTGAGCCCGCACGCCCCAGATGCACTCACGACAATGAGCCAGACCGCCCCCTCAAGGACATGACATGACAGCTAGAAAGGTCGAAGATCAACCTACACTCCCCCATAGGAGAGGAAGGGATCCAACATATCCTAGGGGCCCATATGACCTACGACATGACTTGTGCGCTAGAGCAGGTCAGACAAGATCCATTTATGGATCCAGAGGACATAATCTCGCTAGACAGGATGAATACCAATCTTGGCTTGACCAACACAATATAGCTCAGGAACAACATGGTGTTCGAATAACGGACGATCTCTAGAACGACGTAGCCCGGATTAGGGGCGTGCTCACCCAATGTGCTTCACACATGAGGTGATGCATGCTACTTCTTTAGCATGCGTTGGTTTCCCGTGAAGAGGAACAGTTTGATGTAGCACAGTAGATAAATATTTCCCTCAGTTTTTTTAGAACTAAGGTATCAATCTAGTAGGAGACACCAGCGAGTCACCAATAGAAGTACCTGCACAAAGAATCAACCTCTTGCACCCAACGCTATAAAGGGGTTGTCAATCCCTTCACGGTTACTTGCAAGGATGAGATCTAATAGAGATAGATATAATAGGATGCTTGAAAGGAAAGTAAAACTAAAAGTAAAAATAAGGCAGCAAGTATTTTTGGTATTTTTGGTTTTAGATCTGAAAGTATAATATGGAAAATAGACCCGGGGGCATAGGTTTCACTAGATGGCTTCTCTCATGATGGCAAGTATTACGGTGGGTGAACAAATTACTGTCGAGCAATTGATAGAAAAGCGAATAATTATGAAGATATCCAAGGCAATGATTATGAATATAGTCATCATGTCCGTAACAAGTAGACCGAAATGATTCTGCATCTACTACTATTACTCCACACATCGACCGACTCCTGCCTCAATCTAGAGTATTAAGTTCATGAAGAACAGAGTAACGCATTAAGTAAGATGACATGATGTAGAGGGATAAACTCAAGCAATATGATGAAAACCCCATCTTTTTACCCTTGCTGGCAACAATACAATACGTGCCTCGCTACCCCTACTTTGTCACTGGGTGAGGACATTGCAAGATTGAACCCAAAACTAAGCACTTCTCCCATTCCAAGAATTACCAATCTAGTTGGCCAAACCAAACCAATAACTCGACGAGACTTGCAAAGATATGAAATCATGCATATAAGAATTCAGGAAAGACTCAAATAATATTCATGGATAATCTGAACATAAACCCACCATTCATCGGATCTCGACAAACACACCGTAAAAGAGTATTACATCAGATAGATCTCCATGAAGATAATTAAGAACATGGTATTGAGAAGAAAAGAGAGAGAAGAAGCCATCTAGCTACTAGCTATTGACCCGTAGGTCTGCGGTGAACTACTCACGCATCATCGGAGGGGCAATGGACTTGATGTAGATGCCCTCCGTGATTGAATCCCCCTCCGGGAGATTACCGAAAAAGGGTCCAAGATTGAATCTCTCGAAAACGAAGGCTTCTGGCGACGGGAAAGTGTTTTGGTGGCTCGTTCTAATAATGATGAAATATTTGGGAATTTATAGGCCAAAGATTTGGGTTAGGGGAGCTGCCATGGGCCCACAAGCCTGCCTGGCGCGGCCTACCCCCGTGGTCATGCCCCAAGGGCTTGTGGCCTCATGGTGGCTCCTTTGCCTTGGTTCTCAAGTCTCGTCGTTTCCTTTCGTTCTAGAAAAAATCATTCCGAAGGTTTTATTCTGTTTGGACTCCATTTAATATTCCTTATTTGTGAAACTCAAAACAAGGAAAAAACAGAAACTGGCACTAGGCTCTAGATTAATAGGTTAGTCCCAAAAATAATATAAAATAGCATATTAATACATATAAAACATCCAAAACAAATAATATAATAGCATGGAACAATCAAAAATTATAGATACGTTGGAGACGTATCAACATCCCCAAGCTTAATTCCTGCTTGTCCTCGAGTAGGTAAATGGTAAAAACAGAATTTTTGATGTGGAATGCTACCTAACATAGTTATCCATGTAATATTCTTTATTGTGGCATGAATATTCGGATCCGTCAGATTCAAAACAATAGTCTAATATTGACATAAAAACAGTAATACTTTGAGCACACCAACAAGGTAGTCGTGTCCTTTCGAAATAACATGGCCTTAGAAAGTCATCCCTACAAAATCATATGGTCTGGCTATGCTCCATCTTCCCCACACAAAGTATCTAAATCATGCACAACCCCGATGAACAAGTCAAGCAATTGTTTCACACTTTTGGAGTTCTCAAAACTTTTCAACTCTCACGCAATACATGAGCGTGAGCCATGGATATAGCATTATAGGTGGAATAGAATATGGAGGAGGTGCAAGGGGAAAGGAGAAGATAGTCTCACATCAACTAGGCGTATCAACGGGCTATGGAGATGCTCGTCAATAGATATCAATGTGAGTGAGTAGGGATTGCCATGCAACAAATGCACTTAGAGCTATAAGTGTATGAAAGCTCAAAAAGAAAACTAAGCGGTCATGCATAATGGATATCCACTAGTTATATGAAAGTGACAAAATAGGAGACTCTCTATCATGAAGATCATGGCACTACTTTGAAGCACAAGTGTGGAAAAAGGTAGTAGAAATTGTACCTTCTCTCTTTCTCTCATTTTTTCGATATATTTTTTTGGTGGGCTTCTTTGGCCTCTTTTATTATTATTTTTGTTTGGGCTTCGCTGGCCTCTTTTATTTTTTGTAAAGTCCGGATACTCATCCCAACTTGTGAGGGAGTCATAGCCGCCATCATCCTTTTCTCTCACGAGACAATGCTCTATTAATGAAAAATCATCACACTTTTATTTATCTATAACTCAAAGAAAAATAAATTACAACTCGATTCCTATGACAACATATGACTCTATATGCAATATGAAGTGATGATGCAAGTCATAGAAAAACTACATGGTGGAAGTTGCATGGCAATATATCTCGGAATGGCTATGGAAATGCCATAATAGGTAGGTATGGTGGCTGTTTTGAGGAATATATGGTGGCTGTTTTGTGGAAGGAGGGTTTGGTGTACCAGTGAAAGTTGCACGGTACTAGAGAGGCTAGAAAAGATGGAAGGGGGAGAGTGCGTATAATCCCTGGACTCAACATTAGTCATAAAGAACTCACATACTTATTGCAAAAGTCAATTAGTTATAAAACAAAGCATTAGAAGCATGCTCCTAGGGGAGAGGTTGGTAGGAGTTAACCATCGCGCGCTCCCGACCCTCACACAAAGGTCGACAATCATTAAACATATCATGCTCCGACTTCATTACATAATGGTTCACCATACGTGCATGCTATGGGAATCACAAGCTTTAACACACGTATCTCTTAAAATTCACAACTACTCACTAGCATGAATCTCATATTATCATCCCTATTATCTCAAAACTATATGTAAGGTATCAAACTTCTCATAGTTTTTAATGCACTTAATATGAAAGTTTTTATTATATCCCTCTTGGATGCTATTATATTAGGACTAATTTCATAACCTAAACAAATTACCATGCTGTTTTAAGAAACTCTCAAAATAATATAAGTTAGGCGCGAGAGTTCAATAATTTCTATTAAATATAACACCACCATGCTCTATAAAGATATAAGTGAAGCACTAGAGCAACATTGCCTAGCTCAAAAGATATAAGTGAAGCACATAGAGTATTCTAACAAATTCACGATTCAGCATGTCTCTCTCAAAAGATGTGTGCAACAAGGATGATTGTGGCAAACTAAAAAGCAAAGACTCATATCATACAAGACGCTCCAAGAAAAACACATATCATGTGGTGAATAAAAATATAGCCTCAAGTAAATTTACCGATGGATTGAAGACGAAAGAGGGGATGCCTTCTAGGGCATCCCCAAGATTAGGCTTTTTGGTATCCTTGAATATAACTTGGGGTGTGTTGGGCATCCCCAAGCTTAGGCTCTTTCCACTCTTTATTCCATAGTCCATCAAATCTTCACCCAAAACATGAAAACTTCACAACACAAAACTCAATAGAAAATTCTTGAGATACGTTAGTATAAAAAGAATAAATCACCACTTTAGGTACTATTGTGAACTCCCTCTTTAGTTGTATTTGTGCAATACCTACTGTATTATAACTTCTACATGACTCATACCCCCCAATACGACCCATAGATACATAAAAATAAGCAAACAACACAAAGAAAACAGAATTTATCAAAAACAGAATAGTCTGTAGCAATCTGTAAACTTTGAATACTTCTGGAACTCTAAAAATTCTGAAAATTAGGACAATCAGGGAAATTTCTATATAAATCTTGTGTAAAAATTTCAGATCAATTTGACACTCTGAAAATTTAGAAAATTCTTGGACTGAGCGCAAAAGTTTCTGTTTTTCAGCAAGATCAAATCAACAACTACCATAGATCACCCGAAAGGTTTTACTTGGCTCAAACACTAATTAAAACACTAAAACACAATTACTACAGAAGTAATAATGTGCCAAACACACCAAAACATAATCAAAAGGCAGAAAGCAAAATAAAATTGGGTTGTCTCCCAACAAGCGTTATTGTTTAACGCCCCCTGCAAGGCAAAACACAATAGATCTAGGTATTGTCATCTTTGATATGCAATCCATAAGTAGCTATCATGATAGATTCATAACTAATTTTATTTTCTTCCTAGGAAAGTGTTCCATGCCTTTACTTAATGGAAATTGGAATCTAATATTCCCTTCCTTCATATCAATAATTGCACCAATCGTTATAAGGAAAGGTCTACCAAGAATAATAGGACATGTAGGATTGCATTATATATCAAGAACAATGAAATCTAAGGGCACGTAATTCCTATTTTCAACAATAGGAACATCATGAATCACATGGAAAGTATATTTAAGTCTAACACACTACCTATGCATAGGGATTTTGTGAGCAAACAAATTATGGGAACAAAAACCAACTACCATAGGAAGACAAAACAAGCATAACTTCCAAACTTTGAACACATGGAGAGGAAACTTAATATTATTGCAATGTAAAAGCATATGTTCCTCTATCATAGTAATTTTTAGTAACATCATGAAGGATCTAAAATATAACTATCACACGAAGCATTCTTTTCATGATCAATTATAGCATACGTGTCATCACCAAAACTTGGGGAACAAAAAATTCCATCGTCATCAAGCATAGCATCCCCATGCTTGTGGTTTTGCATATCATTAGCATCATGGATATTCAGAGAATTCATACTAACAACATGGCAATCATGTTTTTCATTCAAGGAGATATCTTGAATCACTTTATAATTTTCTTCTTTCAACACTTCATCAAAATTTTCATGATGTTCAAGCAAAACTTCATAAAGATAATCAAGTACACTCAAATCACTAGCAATTGGTTCATCATAATTTAGTCTTTTGAAAAGATTATAAAGTGGATGAGTATCCATAAAAATAGATTTTTAGCAAGCGAAAATGCAAGCAAATAGGAAGCACATGGCAACACAAGCAAACAAAAGAGATCCGGCGAGAAAAAGGCAAACAACAAAGAGGGCGAATAAAACGGCAAATTGGTGAAGTGGGGGAGAGGAAAACAAGAGGGAAAAGGCAAATAATGTAAATGCAAGAGATGAGTTTGTGATGGGTACTTGGTAGGCTTGATGTAGATCTCTCCGGCAACCAAACCAGAAATTGGCAAGTTGAGGAGAGAGTTCTTATCCTGACTTGCTATGTATCTCCCCAGCAACAGCGCCAGAAATCCTTCTTGCTACTTCTTGAGCATGCGTTGGTTTCCGTGAAGAGGAACGGTTTGATGTAGCAAAGTAGATAAGTATTTCCCTCGGTTATTAGGAATCAAGGTATCAATCCAGTAGGAGATACAAGAGAGTCACCAATAGATGTACCTACACAAAGAATCAAACTCTTGCACCCAACGCTATAAAGAGGTTGTGAATCCCTTCACGGTTACTTGCAAGGATGAGATCTAATAGAGATAGATATAAGAGGATGCTTGAAAGGAAAGTAAAACTAAAATTAAAAATAAGGTAGCAAGTATTTTTGGTATTTTTGGTTTTAGATCTAAAAGTATAATATGGAAAATAGACCCGGGGGCATAGGTTTCACTAGATGGCTTCTCTCATGATGGCAAGTATTACGGTGGGTGAACAAATTACTGTCAAGCAATTGATAGAAAAGCGAATAATTATAAAGATATCCAAGGCAATGATTATGAATATAGTCATCACGTCCGTGACAAGTAGACCGAAACAATTCTGCATCTACTACTATTACTCCACACATCGACCGACTCCTGCCTGCATCTAGAGTATTAAGTTCATGAAGAACAGAGTAATGCATTAAGTAAGATTACATGATGTAGAGGGATAAACTCAAGCAATATGATGAAAATCCCATCTTTTTACCCTTGCTGGCAACAATACAATACGTGTCTCGCTACCCCTACTTTGTCACTGGGTGAGGACATCGCAAGATTGAACCCAAAACTAAGCACTTCTCCCATTCCAAGAATTACCAATCTAGTTGGCCAAACCAAACCAATAACTCGACAAGACTTGCAAAGATATGAAATCATGCATATAAGAATTTAGGAAAGACTCAAATAATATTCATGGATAATCTGAACATAAACCCACCATTCATCGGATCTCGACAAACACGCCGTAAAAGAGTATTACATCAGATAGATCTCCACGAAGATCATGAAGAACATGGTATTGAGAAGAAAAGAGAGAGAATAAGCCATCTAGCTACTAGCTATGGACCCGTAGGTTTGTGGTGAACTACTCATGCATCATCGGAAGGGCAATGGAGTTGATGTAGATGCCCTCCGTGATCGAATCCCCCTCCGACAGATTACCGGAATAGGCTCCAAGATTGGATCTCTCGGGAACGGAGGCTTCTGGCGGTGGAAAAATGTTTTCGTGGCTCATTATTATAATGATGGAATATTTGGGAATTTATAGGCTGAAGATTAGGGTTAGGGGAGCTGTCGTGGGCCCACAAGCCTGCCCGGCACGGCCTACCCCCGGCGCGGCCCACAAGCTTGTGGCTCCTCTGCCTTGGTTCCCAAGTCTCGTAGTTTCCTTTTGTTCTAGAAAAAATCATTGTAAAGGTTTTATTCCATTTGGAATCTGTTTAATATTCCTTATCTGCAAAACTCAAAAACAAGGAAAAACCAGAAACATGCACTAGGCTCTAGATTAATAGGTTAGTCCCAAAAATAATATAAAATATCATATTAATGCATATAAAACATCCAAAACAGATAATATAATAGCATGGAACAACCAAAAATTATAGATACGTTGGAGATGTATCAATGCAACACCAGTTCCTTGGAGGGTTTAAACCTGTAAATATTGAACAATACAACGGGACAACATACCCGGCCGTGTGGATTGAAGATTTCATTCTGCACATTCATATGGTCGGATGAGATGATCTCAATGCCATAAAATACTTGTCATTAAAGCTTAAAGGACCGGCACGATACTGGTTAAACAGCCTCCCCGAGAACTCCATTAGAGGCTACAAAAAGCTCGAGGACGCATTTCGATCTAACTTTCAAGTCACCTATGTCTAGCCCCCGGACTCCGATGACCTCAGCCACATTGTTCAAAGGTCCGAAGAATCAGCCTGACAATTCTGGAATCGGTTCTTGACTAAGAAGAACCAAACCATTGACTTTCCGAATGCTTGAGGCAAACGCCTGAGGCAATAGCCTCTTCCACGCAAACGCCTGAACCAATTGTTGGCTCGTCAACTCGACTAAGACAAACCAAGAATGATGTTGGCCCTTACCTTATTAATGACCCACTTTTTTGCTGGCGAGGACAGTTGGTTAGCCCAACGAGATAGCAACCCCAAAGACCCTGGCACCTCTGAAGTCCGTGACGGAAACGGGAGGCCAGGACGTAATAGGAATAACACCAATAGAGCGGCGGTGATGGAGAGGACACGGCGGTCAGTGCCGGATTCAGCAACTCAAAATTAGGACCACGGAAGAAGCCCTCTAAAGGGAATAGGGATGGACCTACTACGCTCGACAAAATCTTGGATAGGCCTTGCTAGATCCACGACACCTCAGACAAGCCCGCCACTCACACCAACCGTAACTATTGGGTGTTCAAACAGGCTGGCAAACTTGCAGCCGAGGACCAGGAAAAAGGCCCCGCAGCAAGGACGAACACGAGACTCACGGTACGAATAATGGAGTCTAGAAACAATTCCCTCCTAAGGTAAAAAATGTGAACATGATCTACGTCATGCACATAACAAAGAAGCAGAGGAAGCGCACCCTTCGAGACACCTACGCCGTAGAGCTAGTAGCCCCAAAATACAACCAGTGGTCGGCTTGTCCGATCACCTTCGACTGAAGGGACCATCCGAACAATATCTGTAATGGAGGATCGGCAGCCCTAGTACTCGACCCCATTGTCGATTGTTACTACCTAACTAGAGTCCTCATGGATGGAGGTAGTAGCGTAAGGAAGATGGGTATCGAATCATCAAGGATCAAACCCAGGATCACCACCTTTAAAGGGGTTATCCCAAGCGTGGAAGCCCACTGCTCGGGCACTATGGCTCTGGAAGTAGTGTTCGGCTCAACCAACAACTTCCACACCTGAAGACTGGATCTTCGACATTGTCCCTTTCCGCAGCGGCTATCACGCACTTCTTGGTCATACAACATTTGCCCGCTTCAATGTTGTTCCTCATTATGCATATATGAAGCTTAAGATGCCCGGACCCAAGGGCATCAGCACTGTCAATGGCAACACAGAGCGCTCACTCCGGACTTAGTATTACACAATGGCTCTGGCCACCGAAGTTAAGGTCGGCAAGGAGACGTTGAACTCCCAACCCGCCATCAAGGCACGAAAGGTGCACAAGCGAGCCCGAGCCCCGTTTCAGCTTCCAGAATATTCCCACGCTCAACATAAATAGGAACACTCTCCCCATAGCATGGCCCCACTATCCATAAGGTACATACCATGGAGGAAAAATTGCGCACTCAAAATACCATGGGCAGCTATGGGGGCCTACTATCCAAGGACCAAAGTGTTCGGATCGACCGAGTTATGGTCAAACATGCCTTTGGGCAACAACATGTACCATCTAGGACCTACCTAGCATCAAGCTAATATACTATGCGACCTCTCGAGACCCTCTCTCAAAGGTCTGTTCACCGATCACCCCCTCCTCTAAAGGATCATGCCTCCCCACTCGAGAGCAAAGGCACAGACATGCAGCAGGGTGCGGTCGGGATGTCAAACCACTCACAAAGGCACTATGTAAATCTTTTTTGTGTAAAGCTTATTTCTAAATAAAGTATCTTTAATAGTTGCTTCGGGAGTGCGGATTGTACGGTTAGACGTCACGGGTTCATCGAAGGTAAAGACCATTCTTTCTTGTACCATTGCGATCGTTTATGTTGCATAACCTTTTCTCCGCTCTTCGACGCCGAAGCAAACTTATTCGGTACATATTTTACTTAGATGCAACCGGTGAATATACCAGGGGCTTGACTAGCAAAATTGCCCCAAAGCATTATTCCGACACTATTTTTATCTTATGTTCTCGGAGTCTCGGACATTCCATTATGTGCATCGGTCCCGAATTATGACTTGGGTCAATAGTTGGGTTGCCCGGCTCTTGTTCTTACCCTCTTACGTTCCACATGTTCGGCTAGGAGGGTAAAGGGAGAACCACTGTAATTGTACTTCCAGCTTGCCAGTCAAGTACCTCAGTGGAGAAACTGAAAACTGACTGTCATAATAAGCGAGGACTGGTCGGTGATCCAATGACAAGTGTTAAGCTAAAAATCATTGGAGGTTATGTCGCGTCATACGACGAGTTTGTACTCATATAAACCAAGTGATTATGGTTTCAACCTCGGCACACCCGAACATCACACAACACTGGGGGCTAGTCACGAGCCTCCGCAATCAAGCTTCTACGGCTAAGTGAAAGCAATAAAGCCACATAGTTCGATTGCCTTGTTTCCCTTGCGCACAACCACCTTCGGGCACCAAGACGTCGGCTAAGGGTTATAGTGCGGAGGCCGAGACACCCCTTGTAGCATCTGTAGGGGGGCTGAAGCCGACGACTGGCAACTTTCAGATTAAAACGGCCACACAAGAGTCAAAATAAACAAAATAAAGCATGATATACCATGCAAAGCCACTGCATTATAATTCACAAGAGTTTAACTATTACTTGGCACATGATAGTATGCTCACTCATAAATTACATCTTTTGAGAACTAGGCCTCTATTGCCCGACCACCATCCATCATGATGGGCAAGTATTACTCGGGGCGCCTATGCTCCTTCCCAGGAGCCGACGGTTCGGTGGCCATCTCGGCCGGCTTGATCCTAGGACAGTGCATCATGGTCTTCACAAAGGCAATCTAAGATCCCTTGATGAATACGAAGCACTTCAGGATGTCAATCTAGGTCGCAGCGTCACATAGCCTCTACACTAAGTCGAAGTAGCTCCTTGGCCACGGCTCCGATGGCCATAGCCTGACGAAGAGATCCTTCATGGCCGGCTCCGCCATCCGATGCAACTCCATCAGTTGCTTCCTTTAATCGGTAAGGAGGAGAGGATGTTTGGGGGCTTGAAACTGCACCCAGAATAGTTGTCGTTCGACATTCCTGTCCCGGATGGCGAGTACCTTGCTGCATCCGCCACACTCCTCGGAAGATCCGCAAAAGCGCTTGAAGAATGACACAGTCATGTGAGAAACGCGAACCTGTTACCACCGAAGAGACATTGCAGTAAGTATGGCTTACCATACGCAATGAGCTTGACTTCATGAAGCTCCTTCTGGTAGCCCTGCACCTCCGTCCGCATTCCTTGCACCGCCAATGTAACTGAGGTCAGCTCAGAGGCTTGCTCTTTATTCTTCTGCTCAAGGGCCTCACATTTAGTGACGGCATCCTTGAGCTCCTGCTGCACCTTGGCCACCCTGGCCTCGTGCTTCTCACTGACTATCCTCGCTGACATTAGTTCGTCAACCACTCATTCGGGCGCATCCTTCTGCTCTGCAGCCTCTTGCCTCGCCTTCTTTAGCTCGGCCTTGAGGATATCGACCTTCGTGGTGACAGCTGCAATCATAATAAGCACCCCATGCTTAGGGACAAAACCTGAATACCTCACTTAAACATGGAAAGCCACTTTATTAAAAATGTCCAGTCCAGACTTACCTTGCGCTTTGTCAAACCGCTTGTTGGAACGGTCAAGCCCTTCATCGAAGCTCTTTAGCTTCCGATCCATCTCAGCCAGCTCCATGGCATTGGCGGCTGTTGCCGAAGACGAAGCCTACATAAATAGCATAGGTGTGTCGGACTCCTGAGTTATCAGTTTTTAGACCCTCTGACAGGTTTTTTATTCAAGCATGTGTGAGTCTTGGGGGCTACGATTCACGTTTACTACTATTAGTGTTTTTTGAACTATCTTAATCCCCACTCAAGTTTTTCAAACTCGATCAGGGCTTGGGGGCTGCCATAGTGATGACCCACAAGTGTAGGTGGTCAATCATAGTCCTTTAGATAAGTAAGAGTGTCGAACCCAACAAGGAGTAGAAGGAAATGACAAGTGGATTTCAGCAAGGTAGTTTCTACAAGCACTGAAATTGTAGGTAACAGATAGTTTGATAGCAAAGTTTAAAAAAAAGATAGTTTTATAGCAAGATAATTTGTAACGAGCAAGTAATGATAACGATAAATAAAGTGCAGCAAGGTAGCCCAATCCTTTTGTGGCACAGGACGGACCAAAACGATCTCTTATAATAAGGAAAGTGTTCTTGAGAGTATACGGGAATTTCATCTAGTCACTTTCATCATGTTGGTTTGATTTGTCTTCTCTACTTTGATAATGTGATATGTGGGTTGACCGGTGCTAAGGTGATTTTCTTACTTGAACTGACAACCTACTTATGATTAACCCCCTCACAAGCATCTGCAACTACGAGAAAAGTATGAAGACAAAGTCTACCCATATCATTAAACAAGTGGACCCAAATCAGCCCCTTACGAAGTAGCGCATAAACTAGGGTTTAAGCTTCTTTCACTCTAGCAATCGATCATCTAATAACTACTCCACAATGCATTCCCTTTGGCCCAAGGATGGTGAAGTGTCATGTAGTCGAAGTTCACATGACACCACTAAAGGAATCACAACATACATATCATCAAAATATTGAACACGTATCAAATTCACATGATTACTTGCAACATGACTTCTCCCGTGACCTCAAGAACCAACCTAACTACTCACAAATAATATTAATGCTCAAGATCAGAGGGGTATTAAATAGCATAATTGATCTGAACATATGATCTTCCAACACATAAACCATATAGCAATCAACTACACAAGGTAATCAACACTACTAGTCACCCACAGGTACCAATCTGAGGTACTGATACCAAGATTGAACACAAGAGATGAACTAGGGTTTGAGAGGAGATGGTGTTGTTGAAGATGTTGATGAAGAATGGCCTCCCCAAGCTGAGAGGGGTGTTGGTGATGACGATGGCTTCGATTTCCCCCTCCGGGAGGGAAGTTCCCTCGGCGGAATCGCTCCCCAGAGGGTAAAAGTGCTCCTGCCCAAGGCGGCGCTTCGTCCCAAAAGTCCTCTCCATTTTTTTAGGTTTTTTGGAATTTTATACCAGAAGATGAGCTCCAGAGGTGGGCCTCCCTCCACCAGGGTGCGGTCAGGGGGCCTGGCGCACCCTGGTGGAGGATGCCCACCTGGTGTCCCCCCTCCGATAGTTTTCAGCTCCAATTTTTTATATTTAATGCATAAAAAATCTTCGTAAATTTCCAGCTTCATTGGAGTTTAGCAGAATAGGTATATCTGACATGCTTTTTCAGGGTGCTAAATTACGATTGCTGGCATTCTCCCTCTTGATGTAAACCTTGCAAATTGTGAGATAAAAAGCATTAAAATTACTCCCCGAAGCATTATTACTCATATAAACATTATAAATAACGGTATTAAAACATGATAAAAAATGGACATATCACCTCCCCCAAGCTTAGACCTCACTTGTCCTCAAGCGAAAGCCGATATCGAAGAACATGTCCACATGGTTTGAGAGAGAGGTGTCGATAAAAACAAAATACGGACATAGTAGCATCATGCTTACTATTATAACAGCAACAAAACTAATGTAAAACTTTCTCATCAAACTTTTATTCCATAGCAGCATCATATAACTTCTTATGATCAAGTAACAATTCATCACAATGTGGAAATATAAAGCATAAACCTGATTGGAAACCAACAAACTATGTTCTCAGTCAACTTTGCAACTACAATTCATCATATTTTCAGGAAGGGTCTCATGTAGGAGCCTTTTGGCAAGTTCACATACTCAACCATCATTTGGTCTTCTATGATTGCTAACGCACAAAGCATAGCCATGGACAAAAAGTTTCAACCGTACACATAGAAAGATAGGGGTTTATAGTTTGCCTCCCAACATATTCACCTCAAAGGTGATGTCAACAATAATAACTCATGCTCACCCATATACAACTGGTCATATGTGCCTAGATCTTTCCTCACCCCGTGATGCTTGGCAAAGGAGAAAAATAAGAAGGAATAGGGAAGAATACTTTGACTCATGCATAAAAGTAAGTACATAAAAGTAAAAGATAGGCCCTTCGCAGAGCAAAGCAGAGGTTGTCATGCGCTTTTTAGTTTGCATGGCAAATTCCTTAGCGCAATAGAACGTCATGTTGCATTGCCTCTTGTGATAGCAACCTTTATTATGCAGTCCGTCACTTTTATTAGTTTGCCATCACAAGTTAGTGCAACGCTCAATTTTCTCTTACACTAATTGATCCAACACTTCTTAGAAGCAAATTTTATTGCATTGATGCACCGATGACAACTTACTTGAAGGATCTTATTCAATCCATATGAGGTATGGTGGACTCTCAAGCATGATTTTGGGTTTTGAGTTTTTGGATGTGCAAGTAGTATCTCTATTTAGTGCAGAATTTTTGGCTAGCAAAGATATTGGGCAAGCACCACATGTTAAAGGATCTATGACAATATAACTTCTATGTGAATATAAACAAGCATAAATCATTATGTTGTCTTCCTTGTCCAACATGAACAATTTTGGCATATAATGTTTAATGGGGGCTCACAATCATAAAATATGTCCATGATAGTATATTTTCATGTGAACCTTCTCTTCCATAATTTATTCATTGATGAATTACATCATTGACTAATACTATGTTTGCCAATCTCCAATAAATTTTACCACTTATACTTTTCTTTATTTTGATGTCATTACACACCATAAGATAATCATATGATATTTTCTCATTTATTTTATTTTATAAAAATTGCAATAAGAAAGTAAAGGGGCAAAGTCTCAAACTAAACTTTTATTATATAACTCTCACTCGATTACATAGATAGATAGATCACGAAACTAGCACTCAAAAATAGATCACACTAAACTTTTATTCAACTAAATCATGGAAAGGCTAAGGATCGAAATAAAAAGCAAAGATAAAAGTGATGGTGATACGATACCGGGGCACCTCCCCCAAGCTTGGCTCAAGCCGAGGGGAGTTCCATGATGTCTACTACACAACCTTCTTCTTGTAGACTCGTGTTGGGCCTCCAAGCGCGGAGTTTTGTAGGACAGTGGCAATTTTCCCTCAAGTGGATGACCTAAGGTTTATCAATTTGTGGGATGCATAGGTTGAAGATGGTCTCTCTCGAACAACCCTGCAACCAAATAACAAAGAGTCTCTTGTGTCCCCAACACACCCAATACAATGGTAAATTGTATAGGTGCACTAGTTTGGCGAAGAGATGGTCATACAAGTGTAATATGAATGGTAGATATAGGTTTTTGTAATCTGAAAATATAAAAACAACAAGGTAAAAAATAGTAAATAGCAAGCAAAACTTTGTATAAATGCTTGCAAACAAGGACTAGGTTCCATACTTTCACTTGTGCCATTTCTCTCAACAATATTGACATAGTTGAATCATATGTAAGTCCCTCTTGTGCGATAAAGAGTTCACTACAAAGTAACAAATAGCGGAGAACTAACAAATAAATTATTGTAGGGTATGAAACCACCTCAAAGTTATATTTTCTAATCAATCTTGTGAGCTATCCCTATAAGTGTCATGGACAGCCCTAGAGTTCGTACTAAAATAACACCTTAAGATACACATCAGGCAAAACCCTAATGTCACCTAGATACTCCAATGTCACCACAAGTACCCATGGGCTTAATTATACGATATGCATCACATAATTTCAGATTCGTCATGTTCAATCCAACACAAAGAACTTCAAAGAGTGCCCCAAAGTTTCTACCGAAAAGTTAAGACAAAAACGTGTGCCAACCCCTATGCATAGATTCCCAAGGTCAGGAAACCCGTAAGTTGATCACCAAAACATACATGACCGGGATGAATAGAACATCCCATTGTCACCATGGATATCACATCGCAAGACATACATCAAGTGTTTTCAAATCCTTACAGACTCAATCCGATAAGACAACTTCAAAGGGAAAACTCAATTAATCACAAGAAAATAGAGAGGGGAAACTCCATATGATTCATCTATATCAATTGAGCTCGCGGTACATCAAGATTGTGCCATCTCAAGAACACGAGAGAGAGAGAGATCAAATACATAGCCACTGGTACATACCCTCAGCCCCAAGGGTGAACTAGTCCCTCCTCATCATGAAGACCGTCGGGATGATGAAGATGGCCTCCGGTGATGATTTCCCCCTCCGGTAGGGTGCCGGAACGGTCTCCCAATTGGTTTTTCATGGCTCTGCAGGCTTGTGGCGGCGGAACTCCCGATCTAGGTTTCTTTTCGAAGGTTTCTATATTTATAGGAATTTTGGCATCGGTCTCACGTCAAGGGGGTCCACGAGGCGGTGACAAGCTCGCTAGGCGCGGCTAGGGGGGTGGCCGTGCCTGGCAGGCTTGTGACTTCCCCATGGCTCTTCTATCCCAACTCCAATGCTTGGGGGTCTCTTTTGGTCCAAAAACTCATATTAAATTTTCAGTCCATTCCGAGAACTTCTATTTGTGCACAAAAAACGACACCATGGTAGTTGGGCTGAAAACAGCGTCAGTCCGGGTTAGTTCTAATAAAATCATACCAAAATCATATATAATTATTGTAAACATGGCATGAATACTTCATAAATTATAGATACGTTGGAGACGTATCAGCATCCCCAAGCTTAATTCCTACTCGTCCTCGAGTAGGTAAATGATAAAATAAATAATTTATGAAGTGTGAATGCTAGCATAGTCCATAAATTTGATCAATGATAGTTCCAAACACCTTTTCTAGCATCAGTATATATCATAAATAGTAGCTCGTCTCATAAACCTTCTCATGATGAAATAACAAGTTATCCACATGTTAAATTATAGACTAACAAACTATGCTTTCAGTCACCAAACAATTGCAATTCATCTTATTTTCAGGAAGGGCCCATGTAAGAGCTTTGATTAAGCAAATTCCACATACTCAACTATCATATAGTCTTCTATGATTGCTAGCACTCAAAGCATATTTTTAGAGCAAATGGCATCTGTCGAACACAGAGAAAGATAGGGGCTTTAAACTTTCGCCTCCCAACTTATTTATCACATAGATAATTGTCAACAATAATAATTCACGATCAAATATATTTGAATGACCATATATGCTTGGATCTTTCCCACGACATGATGCTTGCTAAGAGAAAAAAAAGCAAAATTTAGGAAGTGGTGAAGATCACCATGACTCTTGCATAAAGGTAAGTACTAGAAAGTAAAAGATAGGCCCTTCGTAGAGGGAAGCATTGATTTGCAGAGGTGCCAGAGCTCGAGCTTTTAAAATAGAGATGAATAATAATTTTGAGCGATATGCTTTCATTGTCACCATAACAACCGAGAGATCTCGGTATCTTCCATGCTAGATACATTATAGGCGGTTCCCAAACAAAATGGTAAAGTTTTTACTCCCCTCCACCAATCAATCACACTCCATGGCGAGCTGAATCCATGGGTAATGTCCATTCCAACAGCATTCCTGGGGGAGTTTTGTTTAATTATTTGCATATATTTTTATTTCGGGACTGGGAATACCTATTACCAACCACTTTCTCGTGAATGATAGTGAATCAACACATATCGTGGAATAACCCACCTAGCATGGAAGATACTAACGGCCCCTAGTTACTATATGAGCGATTCGGGCATACAAAACAGAATAGTATTTGAAGGTTTAAGTTTGGTACATGCAAATTTACTTGGAACGGCAGGTAAATACCGCATATAGGTAGGTATGGTGGACTCATATGAAACAACTTTGGGTTTAAGGGTGTTTGGATGCACAAGTAGTATTTCTACTTGGTGTGGAAGTTTTGGCTAGTATGAGGTGGAAGCAAGCACCACATCTTGGAGGATCCATAACAATATAACTTCTATACAAATATACCCAAACATTACTCATTATGTTGTCTTCCTTGTCCAAATTCAACTGATTTTCTCAAGTTTGAAAATAATTATTGGGTATTCACAGTCATAGAATATGTCCAAGATAGTATATTTATATGTGAAATCTCTCTTCCTTCAGTATTCTATCATGAATTGTTCAAGTGACCAATGCGGTGTTTGCTAACTTTCAATAAATTTCACCACCTATACTTCTTATATGTGAAGTCATTACTCCCCATGGGATAAGCATATAAAACATATATAATTTCAGATTTATGATATTAAATTCATTAAACTATTTACTCATAGGATATAAGTGAAGCACGAGAGTAAATGACAAAACTACTCCAAAACATATAAGTGAAGATCAATGAGTAGTCAAACAATTAAGTAGCTATGTGAGGACTTTCTCTCTCTATATATAAATAAATATTTTCATATATGAGTATTTTATTCAAACATCAAACTAAATAAAAATATCACTCCAAGAATAGGACGCATCATGTGAACAAATAAAGATTTAGGCTCAACATAGGCCAACCGATAATTGTTGATGAAGACAGATGGGATGTGTAGCATCCCCAAGCTTAGATGTTTGAGAATTCTTGATATATTTATTTGGGATTCCTTGGGAATCCCTAAGATAGAGCTTTTGTATCTCGTTCAATCCTCTCATATCATGGTTTCACCTATTCCCAAAAACTTCATCCACACAAAACTCGAAAAGAACTCATGAGATAGGTTAATACACATAATAATAAGTCCACTCTTCATGTACTTCCAAGACAAGTTGCAAACTAATTTTCAAACATTAGGTAATGTATACTATCATTTACACAATTTATATTTAAAAATATAGGCTATGGAAACTATAGGATAAGTAGATAACAAAACTATGACAGCAATCTGTCCAAACAGAACAGTCTGTAGCAATTTATGAAAACAGTGTACTTATGTAACTCAAAAAAATATTAAAATTTAGAAAGTGCTATAAAATTTATATGACAATAATTTGTAAGAGTTTCTGAAACTTTCCATGTTTAGTAAAATATGAAAACTCAAACGCTACAGCAGAAGTTTCTATTTTCACACAGCACACATCAAAACATGCAATGCAAGCATCCTAAGGCAATTCTTGGAACTTTTTATTGAAAAACAAGATTATAAATAACACATAACAAATAACAACAAAATAAAATGATGCTCCAAGCAAAGCTCATATTATGTGACAAATAAAAATATAGGTCCAAGTAAGATATACCGATAGTGTTGAAGACGAAAGAGGGGATGCCTTCCGAGGCATCCCCAAGATTAGACGCTTGAGTATTCCTTGAATATTACCTTGG
The DNA here is from genome assembly GCA_022496015.1 of Hordeum marinum. Taxonomy (NCBI): domain Eukaryota; kingdom Viridiplantae; phylum Streptophyta; class Magnoliopsida; order Poales; family Poaceae; genus Hordeum; species Hordeum marinum. The sequence continues at coordinate 105,983,583 of CM039676.1, read as the reverse complement.
GGTGCCTTGGGAATCCCCAAGATTAGGTTCTTGTCACTCCTTATTCTCCTCATGTCGTTATCTCACCCAAAACTTGAAAGCTTCAATCACACAAAACTTAACGGAACTTTGTGAGAAAGGGTTAGTGTGATAAAGATAGATCATTAACTTAGGTATTATCAAGACTAGATTCATAATTATTACCACATGATACCTACTGTATTTCATCATTCCCACAATTTATATTACTCAAAATCTATAGGAACACTTGAAACAAGCAAACTATGCATGCAAAACAGAATCTGTCAAAAACAGAGCAGTATGTAAAGAACTGAATGATCACCATACTTCCTTGACTCTAAAAATTGTGGAAAATTAGTACCACCAAAGAAATTGGCATATAAATGGTTTTTAAAAACTTTGGAATTGTTTCACACTCCAGTAAAATTAGATAATTCATATACCGGACGCCAAACTTTCTGGTTTTTCACAAAATCAAACAAGCAAGTATCCACACTGTCCCAAAGGCTTTACTTGGCACTTTATTGAAATAAAATATACAAAACATGATTACTACATAAGATTCATCATGTTAACACATAAAAATATAAGTTAAAAGTGTTGGGTTGTCTCCCAGCAAGCGCTTTTCTTTAATGCGTTTTAGCTAGGCATGATGATTACAATGATGCTCGTATAGGAATAATAATTGAAACATGCAAAAGAGCATCATGAATCTCATGACAAGAACACACTTACTATGCATAGGGATTTTGTGAGCAAAAATTTTATAGGAGCAAGAATCAACTTGCATAGGAAGGCAAAACAAGCATAACTTCAAAACTTTGAATACATAGAGAGGAAACTTGATACTATTGCAATTCCTACAAGCATATGTTCCTCCCTCATATAATTTTCAGTAGCATCGTGGAGTAATTCCACAATATAACCAGCTAATAAAGCATTATTTTCATGATCTACAAGCATATAAAATTTTTCACTCTCCACATAAGCAATTTTCTTCTCATTCATAATAGTGGGAGCAAACTCAACAAAATAACTATCATGAGATACTTAATTGACATAACCACATTCAATATTAAATCATGATGACAAGTTTCATGGTTACTATCGCACTTTATAGCATACATGTCATCACAGTAATCATCATATATAGGAGGCATGTATCATCATAATAGTTTTTCTCATCAAAACTAGGGGCACAAAAAATATCATCTTCATCAAACATAGCATCCCCAAGCTTGTGGCTTTGCATATCATTAGCATCATGAATATTCATAGAATTCATACTAACAATATTGAAATAATGCCCATCATTCAAGGATTTAGTGCCAAACATTTTGATAACTTGTTCTTCTGGCACTTGAGCACAATTTTCCTTTCCATCATTTTCATGAACGACATTAAAAAGATGAAGCATATGAGGCAACCTCAATTCCATTTTTTTGTAGTTTTATTTTATAAAACCAAAGTAGTGAAAAACAAGAAACTAAAAGATTTAATTGCAAGATCTAAAGATATACCTTCAAGCACTCACCTCCTCGGCAATGGCGTCAAAAAAGAGCTTGATGTCTACTACACAACCTTCTTCTTGTAGACTCGTGTTGGGCCTCCTAGCGCAGAGTTTTGTAGGACAGTAGGAATTTTCCTTGAAGTAGATGACCTAAGGTTATCAGTCCGTTGGAGGGGTAGGTTGAATATGGTCTCTCTCGAACAACCCTGCAACCAAATAACAAACAGTCTCTTGTGTCCCCAACACACCCAATACAATGGTAAATTGTATGTGCACTAGTTAGACGAAGAGATGGTGATACAAGTGTAATATGGATGGTAGATATAGATTTTTGTAATCTGAAAATATAGAACAGCATGGTAACAAATAGTAAACAGCGAGCAAAACATTGTATAAATGCTTGGAAACAAGGCCTAGGGTCCATACTTTCACGAGTGGAATTTCTGTAAACAATATTGACATAGTTGAATCATATGTAAGTCCCTCTCATGCGACAACGAGTTCACTCCAAAGTCACAAATAGCAGAGAACTAACTAAGTAATTATTGTAGGGTACGAAACCACCTCAAAGTTATCTTTTCTGATCAATCTTATGAGCTATCCCTATAAGTGTCACGGACATCCCTAGAGTTCGTACTAAAATAACACCTTAAGACACACATCAACCAAAACCCTAATGTCACCTAGATACTCCAATGTCACCACAAGTATCGATGAGCTTGATTATACGATATGCATCACATAATTTCAGATTCATCTTGTTCAATCCAACACAAAGAACTTCAAAGAGTGCCCCAAAGTTTCTACCGAAAAGTCAAGACAAAAACGTGTGCCAACCCCTATGCATAGATTCCCAAGGTCACGAAACCCACAAGTTGATCACCCAAACATACATCAAGTGGATCAATAGAACATCCCATTGTCACCATAGATATCCCATCGCAATACATACATCAAGTGTTTTCAAATCCTTAAAGACTCAATCCGATAAAGAACTTCAAAGGGAAAACTCAATTCATCACAAGAAGATAGACAGGGGGAAACTCCATATGATTCATCTATATCAATAAAGCTCGCGGTACATCAATATCATGCCATCTCAAGAAAACGAGAGAGAGAAAGAGAAAGAGAGCAAACACATAGTTACTGGTACATACCCTCAGCCCCGAGGGTGAACTACTCCCTCCTCATCATGGAGACCGCCGAGATGATGAAGATGGCCTCCGGTGATGGTTTCCCCCTCCGGCAGGGTTCCGGAACAGGCTCCCGATTGGTTTTTCATGGATCTGGAGGCTTGCGGTGGTGTAACTCTAGATCTAGGTTTCTTTGCGGAGGTTTCTATATTTATAGGAATTTTTGGCGTCGGTCTCACGTCAAGGGGGTCCACGAGGTGGTGACAAGCTTGCTAGGCACGACCAGGGGGTGCCCGAGCCCGGCAGGATTGTTGCCTCCTCGTGGCTCTTCTGGGCCAACTCCAATGCTTCGGGGGTCTCTTTTGGTCCAAAAAATCATACTAAATTTTCAGCCCATTCCGAGAACTTTTATTTCTACACAAAAAACGATATCATGGTAGTTCTGCTGAAAACAGCGTCAGTCCGGATTAGTTCTAATAAAATCATACCAAAAACATATAGAATTATTGTAAACATGGCATGAATACTTCATAAATTATAGATATGTTGGAGACGTATCATGCCCATGCCTATGTACTCGGGTCTCCTTTGGTGGTGAAGATGATGAAGGTGGTGGTGATGAAGCGGTAGTAGGTTTGTCCTCCGGCTTCCAGGGCAAGGTTTCACCATCAAAAGTTGATGCACGAGTCCCTAGAGTCCTGCAATTGGCAGCTAAACTCATACCCTTAAATCTTGCTTCATATTCAAAAACTTGATTTTGGAGATCGTAAATTTGACTTTGTAGAAAGTTGATTTGCTCGTTGAAGTTGAAGACGATGTCCTTCATGGACTGGCCATCGACCATGTGATCACGGGTGAATTTCGTGATCATGGAGTGATTGGCTCTAAGTCCACGTTCCACCATCCCTTTGCACTTGAAGATATCTTGCTCCACAGCTTCCAGCCTAGCCTCCATGCTTCGAGTCCTCTTAGGCACCTGAACATCCCGGATGTGGAGCACCCACTCACACATCTCAATGGTTTGAGGGTGCTTCATCACCTTCGGTAGATACGGGTTGATAACCTTCTCAAAGAACTTGTCCTTGGGGGAACTTGAGGAAGACATGGGGATTTAGATCTAACAAGAAAACAGCATGAAACAATAACATAAGAAAATCCCATGATGCGGTTGTCAAAACAGTCGGGGGCATATATAGAGAATTTTTATTCTTGGAAACCAAGCAAACGAGAGCAAAACGGAGTCGGGAAGGTTCTCGAGGTGGGCATGCTCCACCAAGGCATGCCAGGGATGGAAACCGCGCCCTGATGGGCCATGCCCTCCTCAGTTATCTTCCAGTTTATTTTTTATTTCCTAAAACTCATAAATATTCCAAAGCTGATAAAAAAATATTTTTGCGGATTTTTCGGAGACTGTTTACTTATCGTATCACGTACCTCTTTATTTTCACGATTCTTGAGCGTTCCTGAAGGTTTCTTTTATGTGCTCCTCCAGTGTCATAGTTTGGATAACATTGCTTTCAACATTAATAGGCTTACCTGAGATATAGTGTTTAATTCTTTGTCCATACCTTTGGCATTATTAATCTTAATAGCTCCAGAGCGATAAACCTCTTCGATAACATAGGGTCCTTCCCCCTTGGAGACAAGTTTTCCTGCAAAAAATCTGAAACGAGAATTGTACAAAAGAACATATTCTCCAACTTTGAATTCTCGCTTTTGGATTCTTTTGTCATGCCATCTTGTAACTTTTTCTTTAAATCACTTGGCATTTTCATAAGCTTGGGTTCTCCATTCATCTAATGAGCTAATATCAAAAAATCTCTTGTCACCAGCAAGTTTGAAGTCATAGTTTAGTTCTTTGATTGCCCAAAATGCTTTATGTTCTAATTCTAGAGGCAAATGACAAGATTTCCCATAAACCATCTTATATGGAGACATACCCATAGGATTTTTATATGTTGTTCTATAGGCCCAATGTGCACCATCTAGTTTCTTAGACCAATTCTTTCGAGACCTATTAATATTTTTTTGTAATATTAATTTTATTTCCCTATTTCTAAGTTCAACTTGACCATTAGATTGTGGATGATAGGGTGATGCATTATATGGTTAACATCATATTTAGCAAGCATTTTACGGAAAACACCATGAATAAAGTCTGAACCACCATCAGTCATTAGATATCTAGGGACTCCAAACCTTGGGAAAATAAATTCTTTAAGCATTTTAATGGAAGTAGATGATCAGCACTACTAGTTGAAATATCTTCTACCCACTTAGTGACATAATCAGGAGCAAATAAAATATGAGTGTACCCATTAGAGGAAGGAAAAGGTCCCATATAATCAAAACCCCAAACATCAAATGGTTTAACAACAAGTGAATAATTCATAGGCATTTCCTCACGCTTACCAATATTACCAATCCTTTGACTTTCATCACAAGACAAGACAAACTTACGGGCATCCTTGAAGAGAGTAGACCAATAAAAACTAGATTCTAATACCATATGAGCAGTTCTATCTCAAGCATGATGTCCTCCGTAAGCTTCGGGGTGACATTTTCGTAAGATTTGTTCCTGTTCATGCTCAGGTACACAACGTCTAATTATACCATCCACTCCTTTATAAACATGTGGGTCATCCCAAAAGTAATGTCTTAAGTCATAGAGGATTTTTTTTCTTTTGTTGGTATGTAAAACTAGGTGGAATATATTGAGCAACAATGCCATTAGCATAGTGAGCATACCATGGAGTGTTTTGAGAGACATTTATTGCAGCTAGTTGTTCATTAGGAAAACTATCATCAATAGTTAGTGGGTAATGAAGAATATTTTCTAACCTAGACAAGTTATCACCTACGGGGTTCTCAGCTCCCTTCCTATATGTAAATCAACTTCCTGAAGCAAGAGAACCCACCTAATGAGTCTAGGTTTAGCATCTTTCTTTTCCATAAGATCTTTTATAGCAGCAAGATCAGTGTGAACAATAACTTTGGAATCAACAATGTAAGGTCTAAATTTATCACGAGCAAACATGACTGCTAAAAATTCTTTTTCAGTAGTAGCATAATTTCTTTGGGCATTGTCTAGAGTTTTGCTAGCATAATGGATAAAATTTAATTTCTTATCAACTCTTTGTCCTAGAACAGCACCGACAGCATAATCACTAGAATCAGACATAATTTCAAAAGGCAAGTTCCAATCAGGTGGTTGAACAATAGGTGCAGTGGTTAAGGCTTTCTTTAGTGTTTCAAAGGCTTCTATGCAATCATAATCAAAAAACAAAGGGAATATCCTTTTGCAAAATATTAGTAAGAGGCCTAGAAATTTTGGAGAAGTCTTTAATAAACCTCCTATAGAAACCAGCATGACCATGGAAACTCCGAATAACTTTAATATCTTTAGCATGGCATTTTCTTAGTTGCATCAACTTTAGCTTGATCCACCTCAATACCTCGTTTAGAGATCTTATGACCCAAGACAATACCTTGATTAACCATAAAGTGGCACTTCTCCCAATTCAAGACAAGATTAGTTTGTTCACATCTCTGCAAAACTCAATCAAGATTGCTTAAGCATTCATCAAAAGAAGTCCCATAAACACAAAAGTCATCCATGAAAACTTCCACAATCATTTCACAGAAATTAGAGAATATAGCAGCCATACATCTTTGAAAGGTAGCAGGTGCATTGCATAAACCAAAAGGCATACGTCTATAAGCATAGGTTCCAAAAGGGCAAGTAAAGGTGGATTTCTCTTGATTAGATTGTGATACAGGTATTTGAGAGAAACCAGAATATCCATCCAGGAAGCAAAAGTGTGTGTGCTTAGATAATATTTCTAGCATTTGATCAATGAAAGGCAGAGGGTAATGATCTTTTCTAGTAGCTTTATTTAGCTTTCTAAAATCAATTACCATTCTATAACCAGTAACAATTCTGTGTGGGATAAGTTCATTTTTATCATTATGAACAATAGTAATACATCCTTTCTTAGGGACACAATGAACGGGACTTACCCATCTACTATCAGTTATGTGATAGATTATACCTGCTTCCAGAAGCTTTAGTATCTCAGTTCTTACCACTTCTTTAATCTTACGATTCAATCATTGCTGGTGATCAACAATGGGTTTAGCATCAGGTTCCATATTAATCTTGTGCTAACATAGAGTGGGACTAATGCCCTTCAGATCATCAAGAGTATATCCAATAGCAGCCCGGTGCATCCTTAGAATTTTTAATAATCTTTCTTCTTCATGTTCTGAAAGGTTATCCCTAACAATAACAGGAAATATATTTTTCTCATCAAGATAAGCATACTTCAAAGTGTCAGGCAATTGTTTTAATTCAAACACATGATCACCTTTAGGTGGAGGAGGACCTCCTAGAGTTTCAATAGGAAAATTGTGTTTTAGTAGAGGTTGTTGTTCAAAGAAAATTTTATCTATCTCATTTCTTTCACGCAAGTGCATATCATTTTCATGGTCTAGCAAATATTGTTCTAGTGGATCAGTAGGTGGAATAGGAATAGAAGCAGGACCAATTATTTCATCCTTATTAGATAATTCTTTATGACGAGGTTGTCTACTAAACTTGGAAAAATTAAACTCATGAGCCACATCACCAAACTTAACATTGACGGTTTCTATTTGACAATCTATCTTAGCATTAATGATGATCAAGAAAGGTCTACCAAAGATAATGGGACAAAAGTCATCTTGTGGGGAACCAAGAACTAGAAAATCAGTAAGATATTTTATTTTTCCACACAAGACTTCAACATCTCTAACAATCCCAAGTGGTGTGATGGTGTCTCCATTAGCAAGTTTAATAGTAACATCAATGTCTTCGATTTCAGCAGGTGCTATTTCATTCATAATTTATTGGTATAAACTAAAAGGAATAGCACTCACACTAGCACCCAAATCACATAAGCCATGATAGCAATTATCTCCCATTTTAACTGAGACAACTGGCATGCCAACTACGGGTCTATGTTTATCTTTTTCATCGGGTTGGCAATTCTAGAAGCTTCATCATAGAAGTAAATAACATGCCCATCAATATTTTCTACCAAGAGATCTTTAACCATAGCAACACTATGTTATACTTTAATTTGTTCAAAGGGCTTAGGTGCTTTAATATTACTCTTATGAACCACAGTTGATACCTTAGCATGTTCCTTTATCCTAACCGGGAAAGGTGGTTTCTCAATATAAGTAGTAGGCACAACTGGATCAACACTATAAATAATAGTTTCTTCTTTAGCTATTGTCAGTTCTTTGATTTCCTTATTAATAGGGGGTGATATTTAAATCACTTCTCCTTAGGGAGATCAACATGAGTAGAAAATGATTCACAAAAAGAGGCTACTATCTCAGAGTCAAATCCATATTTAGTGCTAAACTTGTAAAAAGCATCGGTATTCATAAAAGATTTAACACAATCAAACTCAAGATTAATACCTGACTCATTACCTTCGTCGAGTTCCCAATCTTCAGAGTTGCGTTTGATTCTTTCTAAGATATCCCACTTGAATTCAATAGTCTTCTTCATAAAAGAACCGGTACAGGAAGTATCGAGCATGGATCGATCATTATGAGAAAGACGAGCATAAAAATTTTGAATAATAATTTCTCTCGAGAGATCGTGATTGGGGCATGAATATAACATTGACTTAAGCGTCCTCCAAGCTAGAGCAATGTTTTCTCCTTCACAAGGCCAAAGATTATATATATAACTCCAATCACGATGAACTAGATGCATAGGATAAAACTTTTGGTGGAATTCCAATTTCAATCGATTATGGTTCCATGATCTAATATCATCACATAGCCTATACCATGTCAATTTTTTCCCTTCAAAGATAAAGGGAAATCCTTCTTCTTTACTTCATCTACGGATAAACCTGCAAGCTTAAATAATCCACAAACTTCATCCACATGTATTAGATGCATATCAGGATGTTTGGTTCCGTCTCCTGTATAAGGATTAGCTAGTAGTTGTTCTATCATACCCGAAGGAATTTCATCAGAACCATTTTCAGTAGGTGCAATAGGTTGAGGGGCAACAAACTGTGGTTTCGATTGAGGTGAAGATACCCCGAACAAACCCCTCAAAGGATTGTTATCCATAGTGACAAGTGACAGTAAATTTCAGCACGTAGTATAAGTTTTTCCTTACCAAGAGCAGTTCACTCCCCAGCAACGGTGCCAGAAAAGAGTCTTGATGACCCACAAGTGTAGGGGGTCAATCTTAGTCCTTTCGATAAGTAAGAGTGTCGAACCCAACGAGGAGCGGGAGGAAATGACAAGCGGTTTTCAACAAGGTAGTTTCTGCAAACACTGAAATTGTAGGTAACAGATAGTTTGATAGCAAGATAATTGGTAACGAGGAAGTAATGGTAACGGTAAACAAAGTGCAGCAAGGTAGCATACTACTTTTGTGGCAAAGGATCGAGCAAAATGATCTCTTATAATAAGCAAAGTGTTCTTGAGGGTACACGGGAATTTCATCTACTCACTTTCATCATGTTGGTGTGATTCGTGTTCGCTACTTTGTTAATTTGATATGTGGGTGGACTGGTGCTAAGGTGCTATTCTTACTTGAACTAACAACCTACTTATAATTAACCCCCTCTCAAGCATCGGCAAGTACGAGAAAAGTATTAAGACAAAGTCTAACCATAGCATTAAACATGTGGATTCAAATCATCCCCTTGTGAAGTAGCGCATAAACTAGGGTTTAAGCTTCTGTCACTCTAGCAACCCATCATCTAATAAGTACTCCCTCTGTTCATAAATATAAGACATTTTAGAGACTTGTATCAAGTCTCTAAAACGTCATATATTTATGAACAGAGGTAGTACTCGACAATGCATTCCCTTAGGCCCAAGGATGGTGATGTGTCATGTAGTCGACATTCATGTGATACCACTAAGGGAATCACAACATACATATCATCAAAATATCAAACACATATCAAATTCACATGATTACTTGCAACATGACCTCTCCCATGATCTCAAGAACAAAGGTAACTACTCACAAGTAATGTTCATTCTCAAGATCGGAGGGGTATTGAATAGCATAATAGATCTGAACATATAATCTTCCACCAAATAAACCTTATAGTAATCAACTAACCAAGGTAATCAACACTACTAGTCACCCACAAGTACCAATCTAAGGTTCCGGTACAAAGACTGAACACAAGAGATAAACTAGAGGTTGAGAGGAGATGATGTTATTGAAGATGTTGATGAAGAATGGCCTCCTAAAGATGAGAGAGGTGTTGGTGATGACGATAGCTTCGATTTGCACCTCTGGGAGGGAAGTTCCCCCGGCGAAATCGCTCTTTCGGAGGCAAAAGTGCTCCTGCCCAAGTTCTGCCTCGAGATGGCGGTGCTTCGTCCCGAAAGTCCTACCTTGGTTTTTCCTAGGTCAAAACACCTTATATACCACAAGATGGGCTCTGGAGGTGGGTCGTGCTGAGCACAACCCACCAGGGCATGTCTGGGGCCCTAGCGCGCCCTGGTGTCTTGTGCTCATCAGGGTGGGTCCCTCAGGTAGTTATTTGCTCCATTATTTCTTATATATTCCATAAAAAGTACCCGTGAAGTTTCAGGTCATTTGAAGATGTGTAGAATAGGTATCTCTGATATGTTTTGTTAGGTCCAGAATTCCAGTTGTCGGTGTTCTCCCTCTTTGCGCAAACCTTGCAAATTATGAGAGAAAAGGTATTAGAATTACTACATCAAGCATTATTATTCATGAAAACATTGTAAATAAAAATAGAAAATCATGATGCAAAATGGACGTATCAATAAGGATTACATAAATCCATAAAGTGAATTCTCTTTGTAAAAGGGTATTACATTATTTACCTTGAAGCCTGTCAATAGGCCTCCAAAAGCTTCCTTCAGTCTGCTTTCAATGCACTGAATGCTTTGTAAAACCACACTCAGCAGAGTGTGGTGTTCTTCGGCAATGGAGGGGCCATTCAAAGCCTCCTCCATCACGGCCGGTCACCAAGTTTCAGCCCACTCTGCTATGGGTGATGCTTGTGGTGGCACCTTGACTCCCCCTACGGTGGAGTCCAGGGCGGACAACTTTGGGGCCTCGGGAGCTCCGAGGCAGTCTACGGAGATAGCTCGGACTGACCAAGCTCCCCTCTTTGTTCACCACAAGGGGTTGTCCTTCCTGGTCTGCGGCGATCGAGGTATTAGCCTCTGTCATAACATCATCACCCCCACCTCCCATGCTCACCCCAGGAGGGGGTTTTCATGACAACACCTCCTTGGCCTCTTTGGTAACCAGAGAAGATGTAGTGTGTGACGTGGTCCTGCTCTCTGCTAGCTCAGCCGGCGAAGAGTTCCCCTCCGAGGTTTGGTGGGTGGGGAGCTAGCGCGGTGGGCTACAATGTGAAAGGCGTTCATTGGGTGAGTATCAAACCTCGATACAAATATAGGATAAAGTCTTTGGATTAATACCTTTTGGCCAGGGGCTTGACCCTGGGGTTCCTTCAAGGAACCAATCTACAAGCCCCAAACTTCTCTGCGGAGTCCAGGTTGTCTTTGGACAGGGCCACCTTGGCCTTGCATTGCCTCTTCGGGCCATGAGGAGGCAGTTCCTCCTCGACGCCATCAGATGCCGCTCTCCTCCTTGTTCGGAAGGAGTCGCTTTCCTCCCCCTCCTCTTCTGGCTCTTCCTCATGAGCAGAAGAAGCGTGGGTTTCCCCAGACTTAGTGTCCGGGAGTCCTCATGAGTGGAGCCCCTCTCGTGCCTCCCTCTTTTCTCCCTTCTTCTCTTTCCTCTCCGGTGTCGTATTTGGCGCCTTGGCCAACATCGTCGTCAACAAGGCCATCATGGGGCCCTCGGGCAGCAGGGTCGGGCCGTCAATCTGCACGGCCTTCGCTAGCTAGTTCCAAAAAGGCGGTGAAGAAAGGGTTAAGTTCCTTGTTAAAAGGGAAATCTTGAATGTAAAAACGAAAACCTTATTGTACCTCCTTCAGAGGGTTTTCGGCATTGAAACCGATGTCTTCCTCCTGGTCCGGCCAGTCCTTCTAGGCCTTGAACAGCTCCTTCCATAGGTTACTGTGGGTGGTGGTGTAGAAGTGGAGCATCGTGGCTGGGTCGTCGGCCTTGTAGGCCCACATTGGGGATGCCCGATGTTGGCAAGGTAGGAGGCGGTGTTGAAGCTTAATCTGAATCACGTTGGTCATTTCGACCTTTCTATCCATCATCTAGGAGATGCGCTTCTGCAGCGACTTCACTTCCGTTGTCGTCCCCCAGTCGAGCCCTTCTTGATCCACGATACCAGCCTCATGGGAGGTCCAAGTCTGAATTCAGAGCGAGCCGCCCAGTCTACGTCGCGGGGTTCGGTGATGTAGAACCATGCTTTCTGCCATATTTTGATGGTATCGATGAAAGTATCTTATGACCAGTCAACCTGGGCGAGCTCGCTAATCACCTCCCCCCCCCCACAATCCACATGTTGACCGTTCACTATCTTCGGCTTAACATTGAAGACCTTTCGCCACAAGCCAGAGTGTAGCTGGACCTGTAGAAAAGCCTCGTAGACAATGATGAAGGCGGAGATATGCAAAAAGGAATTCGCTGGGGGGGGGGGTCATGAAAATCTAACCCTTAGAAGAACATCAGCCCCTAACAAAGGGGTGGAGCGGGAACCCGAGTCCTCGAATGAAGTGCGGAATGAACACCACCCTCTCGCCTTGCCTTGATGTAGGGATGACTTGGCCCTTCTTTGGAGCATGGTGAGCTATGTTAGCCGAAAGGTAGCCGGCGCTCTTCAACTCCAGGATGTCATCGTGGTGATGCAGGAAGCCTTACCAGAAGATGGGCTCTAGAGGTGGGCCGTGCTGAGCACAACCCACCAGGGCGCGCCTGGGGTCCTGGCGCTCCCTGGTGTCTTGTGCTCACTAGGGTAGCCCCCTCCGGTAGTTATTTGCTACGTATTTATTATATATTCCATAAAAAATCCCCATGAAGTTTTAGCTCATTTGAAGATGTGAAAATAGGTATCTCTGATATGCATTTTTAGGTCCGGAATTCCAGCTGCCGGTATTCTCCCTCTTTGTGCAAACCTTGTAAATTATGAGAGAAAAAGCATTACAATTATTCCATAAAGCATTATTATTCATAAAAACACTGTAAATAACAGTAGGAAATCATGATGCACAATGGACGTATCAATAAAGATTACATAATCCATAAAGTGAATTCTCTTTGTAAAAGCGTATTACATTATTTACCTTGAAGCATGTCAAGAGGCCTCCAAAAGCTTCCTTCACTTCGCTGTCAATGGATTGAATGCTTTGTAAAACCGCACTCACGAGAGTCTGGTGTTCTTCGGCAAAGGAGGGGTCATTCAAAACCTCCTCCATCACGGTCGATCATGCGGTTTCGGCCCACTCTGCAACGGGTGACGCTTGTGGCGGCACATCGACTCCCCCTTCGATGGAGTATGGGGTGGACGACTTTGGGGCCTGGGGAGCTCTGGGGTAGTCTACGAAGATAGCTCGGATTGACCAAGCTCCCCCTATTTTTTCACCAGAAGGGGTTCTCCTTCCTAGTCTTTGGTGACCAAGGTATTATCCTCGGTCATGACATTATCACCCCCGCCTCCCATGCTTGGCCCAGGAGGGGTCTTTCAGGACAACACCTCCTCGGCCTCTCCAGTAACCAGAGGAGGTGTAGTGCATGACGTGGTCCCGCTCTCCGCTAGATCGGATTGTAGAGAGTCCCCCTCCGAGGTTTGATGGGTGGGGAGCTCACACAGTGGGCTACAATATGAAAGGCATTCATTGGGTGAGTAACAAACCTCAATACAAATATAGGAGAAAGTATTTGGATTAATACCTTTTGGCCTAGTGCTTGACCTTGGGGTTCCTTCGAGGAAGCAATCTACAAGCCCCAAACTTATCTGCGGAGTCCGGGTTGTCTTTGGACGGGGCCACCTTGGCCCTGCACTGCCTCTTCGGGGCATAAGGAGGCAGTTCCTCCTCGGAGCCATCAAATGTCGCTCTCCTCCTTGTTTGGAAGGAGTCGCTTTCCTCCCTCTCCTCTTCCTGCTCTTCCTCATGAGCGGAAGAGGCATGGTTTCCTCGGACTTAGTGTCCGGGGGTCCTCGTGAGCAGAGTCCATCTTGTTCCTCCCTCTTTTCGCCCTCCTTCTTCTTCTCTTTCCTCTTTGGTGTCGTATATGGCGCCTCGACAAACATCGCCATCAACAAGGCCGTCTTGGGGCCCTCGGGCAGCAGGGTCGGGCCGTCAATCTGCACGGCCTTTGCTAGCTAGTACCGCAAAGGCGTGGAATAAATGGTTAAGTTCCTTGTTAAAAGGTAAAACATGAATTTAAAAAAACTTTATTGTACCTCCTTCGGAGGGCTTTTCGCATTGAGGTTGATGTCTTCCTCCTGGTCCGGCCAATCCTTCTAGAGTTTGAACAACACCGTCCATAGGTTATTGTGGGTGGTGTGGTAGAAGTGGAGCACGGTGGTCGGGTCGTCGGCCTTGTAGGCCCACACTGGGGATGCCCAATGTTGGCAAGGTAGGAGGTGGTGGCGAAGCATGATCTGAATCATGTTGGTCAGTTTGACCTTTTTCTCCATCATCTGGGAGATTTGCTTCTGAAGCGACTTCACCTTCGTTCTCGTCCCCCAATCGAGCCCGTCTTGATCCACCATACGAGCCTCATGGGAGGTCCATATCTGAATTTGGAGCGAGCCACCTAGTCTGTGTCATGGGGTTCGGTGACGTAGAACCATGCTTTCTAACAAATTTTGACGGTATCGATGAAAGTACCTTCCGACCACTCAACCCAGGCGAGCTTGCTAATCACCGTCCCCCCATAGTCCACATGTTGGCCGTTGACTATCTTCGGCTTAACATTGAAGACCTTTCGCCACAAGCTAGAGTGTGGCTGGACTTGTAGAAAAGCCTCATAGACAATGATGAAGGCGAAGATATGCAAAAAGGAATTCGGGGGGGTGGGGGGGTCATGAAAATCCAACCCTTAGAAGAACATCATCCCCCTAACAAAGGGGTGGAGCGGGAACCCGAGTCCTCTAATGGAGTGGGGAATGAACACCACCCTCTCGCCTTGCCTCGATGTAGGGATGACTTGGCCCTTCTTTGGAGCGCGGTGAGAGATGTTAGCCGAAAGGTAGCCGACGCTCTTCAAATCCAGGATGTCGTTGTGGTGATGCAGGAAGCCTTACCAAAAGATGGTCTCCGGAGGTGGGCCATGCAGATCATAACCCACCAGAGCGCGCCTGGGGGGCCTGGCATGCCCTGGTGTCTTGTGCTCACCAAGGTGGCCCCTCCGGTAGTTATTTGTTACATTATTTCTTATATTTTCCATAAAAAATCCCTGTGAAGTTTCAGCCCATTTGAAGATGTGTAGAATAGGTACCTCTGATATGCTTTTTGGTGTCTAGAATTCCAGTTGTCGGTATTCTTTGACTTTGAGCATACCTTGTAAATTATGAGAGAAAAGGCACTAGAATTACTTCATAAAACATTATTATTCATAAAAACATTGTAAATAACAGTTGTAAATCATGATGCAAAATGGACGTGTCAGTAAAGATTACATAAATCCATATAGTGAATTCTCTTTGTAAAAGGGTATTGCATTATTTACCTTGAAGCCTCTGAAGAGGCCTCCAAAAGCTTCCTTCAATCCGCTGTCAACGGACTGAATGCCTTGTAAAACTACACTCAGAAGAGTGTGGTGTTCTTCGGCAATGAGGGTCCATTCAAGGTGTCGGGACCCCGATCCTAAGTCATATGATTCCATACTGTAACAAGTCACATCACTTTGCGGCCTCACGCACGGTAACCCCACGGCTGCAGCCTTACCTTGGCCAGGACCGTTTGCGTCTTTTGGCTCACGTATGTGAACATGTCGCTTGTAATCACACAACGAAGAACCCGGGCCGACATGACTAGTCATAGAACCCAAGTGGCACATCCGTACGGAAACAGGCATACATAACCCAGCAATGCAGGTGTCGGCCTCAAGTGTGTGTAGACGAGTCATAGCAAGCTACAAGGACTCCATTACATCGTGGGGCATAAATGCCATCACTGCACGTAGACGAGTCATAGCAGGCTACAGGGACTCCATTACACTGCGAGACATTTCCCCGAAGGGACAGACATAGCAGCAAAGAAGGATACATGCCGGTCAATCAATGTGTCCAGAGCAGTAGCAAGCTACCATGGCTCGGTGGAAGCACAAAGAGACAGTTTCCCGTAAAGAGTACTACTAAAGGCACACGACTAGGTGTCGGATCCCATACATACCGTTACATGTCACACGTACGCACGACATGCCTGATATGCATAGATACAACTATGGCATCACAACATAACCATACAACAACATGACTTTTATTTAAGAGGCTCAGACGAGCCTTGCATAATATGTTCTTACAGATAGGGGTCACATGACCCGACACTCAAGTCATACAAACAAATTCATACAAGCCAGCGGAAACTTAAGTTGTCTGAGTACAGACGGCAAAATATAAAAGAGGCACACGACCTGACTATCTACAGCCCACCCCATGGGCAAGATCGTAGCTGGGACACCAGCTATTCAGCATTGTCAAGGTCTAGATAGAACCCACCTGATGGGTCCTGGTTCTCTTCTGCAACATTAATTAAGCAAGGATGAGTACAATCGTACTCAGAAAGTCTTTAAAACAGACCTAGTCTATTTATGCTTATGTATCAACAAAGGGAGGTGGTGGAGTTTATGCAGAATGCCAGCTTTGACTCATGGCTAACCTACACTACTCAGTTTTAAACTCTTTGTTACAATTTTGGTTATCGCACACAAGTCCACTATCTCCATCACAATACACTACCATGGATTCACCTTCCCCTTCCAGAAGAGTGCCAGCCACGGTACTCACACTTGTCTTGATATTTTTAGGAGTATCCATTTGATTATCTATGAACAGCATAAGTTCTCCAAGTAGTCCATATCCGAGGACGCGGGTATTCGAATAGTTTCATACCCTACAGGGGTGTACTTCTTCACATACGCTCTCGCCACTTATCGCTGTGTGCCATAAACCATGCACCTCGGCAACCTTCAAGTGGATGCCCAGTGAGGGAGTCGGCCACGACCGTCAATCACATAAGACCTCTCGTCCAGGCTATCGCCTATTTGAGACTGAACCCGCACGGAAGTCCGGCCAAAGTTTCCGCTACGGTCCAAAACGATGTGCGCGGGGTTCCCAAGCCCACCATTCGGGTGACCCTTGGTACACCGTGCCACTGCCTACCGCGTCGTAACCCACCCCGAGGGTCAGCGCTACGCACGGACTCCAGCATGCTATAAATACCAGAAACTACTTGCAACTCCTGGACTAAGGACCAAGCGACTGATAAGTCGAGCGGGGTCATATTTCAGGGCCCAGCATGTGGTAGTAACTAGTTTTGGATCACAAACACGGAACCCAGTTCCTAAGAACGGTCCCAATGAGACAACCCACTATGTACTCCTACATAGCCTCTCATCGCTACCTTTACCAGATCGTATTCATTATGAGCTCACACATCGAACAACACTGTTTCACTCCGGTTCATCACCCAGATGAATCAGACCTGACATACTCTAAGCATAGCAAGCATAGCAGGCAAAGTAAGCTAAGCACATCATGGCACAAGCATCTACCAGGTATGCTAGGTTGCAAGGTTTAGCTATTTACTGTGACAAGATCAGGTCATGCATAAGAATAGGATCATCTATCCTGTATGACTGACATGTGATCGTTTGTCCTAATGCAATAAACGAGAGTAGGAGCGAGAGAGTGGGATGTTATCGGAATGATCAATGGGGTTGCTTGCCTTGCTGAGTTGCGGAGGAGTTCTCTCCTTCGTCGGGATACGGGGTAGTATCTTCCGGATTAGGACCTACCGCAATGCAGATAAAAGCACTCAATACAAGCAAATGCAACAATATGATGCATGATCATGGCATAGTAATATGCATGGGTGAGCTAATGTAGCTAGAGATCATGTCAATTTGAAACAGATTTGAATATAGATTCAAAGTTGTTCTCATTTCAAATTTCCATATATTAACCTAATGTACAATTTCCATGTTCACCTACTTAGGTTGCTCTAACATGCATGAGAATAGCACCATTGGATTCATTGGATTTTTCTGATAAATTTTCATATATAAATTATTTTCATCTAACTTACAGATTAATTTATATGATTTTTCAAAGTTTTAAATAATTTCTGGAATTATTTATAAATAAGAAATTGAATTATGACATCAGCATGATGTCATGATGACATCAGCTGGTCAGCTGACTCGGCCCAGAGTCAAACCTGACATGTGGGGTCCACATGTCAGTGACTAATTAGCTTAATTAATTAAGTTAATTAGCTTATTACTAATCTGTGATTAGCCAGAGGCTGGCCCCACCTGTCATTGACTCACAGAGTCAAGCCAGGGCCCACCTTTGGTCAAACCCACCGGAGTTGGCCGGCGGCTCGACACCGGTGACCACCAGAGACGGCGGCGTCCATCGGGTTTCTCCTATAGGCGACCAATCGGCGCGCTGAGACCACCGGCGTGTAGTCCGTGCACAACCGCATCCATCCGAGGCCACAAGAGGTCACGGGGTCGCCGGAGCTCGCCGGAAACGAGCTCCTGGCGGCGGCCGGAGCTCGGGCTCGGATCAAAACTCGACACAGGGCACGGGGCGATGCTGCAATGGGCTCTACGGGCTCCTGGGAACTCCAGGAGTTCAACCATGCACGCGCACGTGAGCTTGGAGGGCTCTACGCACGGCGGCGACCATCGACGGCAGCGGGAGGTTCTTGGGTCCGGCGACGCAACTAGCTAGGGGACGCCAGAGAGATGGGTGGCACATGGGGAAGGAAGAGGGGCTCACGGCGGTTCCAGGGAGCTAGTCAGCTGGCTCGGGGAGACAGCGACGGCGACGAATCGACATCCGGCGACGGCGGCCTTCGGCAGGGGATCGGGAGAGAGAGCAGAGGGGAGAGGGAGGGGGAGAATGAGCTCGGGGGAGAGAGCTCGCGCGTCTTCCAGGTGCGGGGAAGCAGGGGAGCAGCCTGCTCCGTGGAAGCAGGAGGTGGAGGCCGCCGACGGCTCGATCGCCACCTCGACGCCTACTGGCGCGAGGTGGAAGATGACCTTCCCACCCCTGGTGGGCTGGGCTGGGCCTTCCACTTCACAGGTAAGTCTCCTCACTTTTATTTTTATTTCTGTTTTCTGATTTCAACTAACATTTGTTTATTTCTTTGCAGGTCCAAATATCCTTTCAAATAATTCCAAAACTTTTATATATTCAAATTTGAATATTTCAAACTTGTATAAAAAGTTTCAGATTATTTTGAAAACAATTATAATGATAATATTTTTTTATTTGTCATTTTCAGAGACTTAAATCAGTAATTTAAATTATTTGAAATGTTCAAATAATTAGAATGGTCCCTCGTATATCCATGTCCTCAATTATCAGACATAAGGAACATTTTTTATGGGCATTTTGGATTTGCTGAAATTTCATTTATCTGGAATTTCTTTAATTCATTAAGTGCTTGGGGTTTCTTTTCTTTCTCCCCATTTCATATTGATGCAATGATGATGATGATGATGCAAACACATTGCTAGCCTAGGACACTTGCTAGGGTTGTGACAACTCACCCCCACTCAAAAGAATCTCGTCCCGAGATTTTGAAGTCATCGGGAAAAGCGCGGGGTACTCTAGTCGAAGACAATCTTCTCTTTCCCATGTTGCCTCCTTTTCAGAATGATGCGACCACTGAACCTTAAGAAACTTGATGTTCCGACGCCGAGTGGTACGCTCAGCTTGATCAAGAATACGAACAGGGTATTCTCGGTATGTAAGGTTATCTTGGAGATCAAGCGCTTCGTGGTCTACTTCGCGGACAGGGTCCGAAAAGCAACGCGTGAGTTGTGAGACGTGGAAGACATCATGAACCTTGGAAAGATGCGGCGGAAGTTCCAACTGGTAGGCAACCTCTCCTCATTTAGCAAGAATGCGAAAAGGTCCAATGTAACGAGGAGCCAATTTGCCTTTGATACCGAATCGATGGGTACCCTTCAGAGGTGTAACCCGAAGGTAAGCCTTCTCGTCAACCTCATAGGTCACAGACTTATGATGACGGTCATATTGACTCTTTTGACGAGATTGGGCTGTTTTCAACTTTTCACGAATAACGCGAACTTGCTCCTCTGCATCCTGGATCATGTCTGGACCAAAGAGTTGCCTCTCTCCGGTTTCTGACCAGTTAAGAGGTGTTCGGCATTTCCGTCCATAGAGAACTTCAAAAGGGGCTTTGCCCAAGCTTGACTGATAACTGTTGTTACATGCGAATTCAGCAAATGGAAGGCAGTTCTCCCAATTCATACCAAAAGATATAACACAAGCTCGGAGCATGTCTTCGACAATTTGATTGACTTGCTAAAGGATAGATGAGTCCCCATAGCGGTTTGAAAACTTTCCCAAAATCGAGAAGTAAAAATACATCCGCGGTCTGAGTTAATCTCCAAAGGAACACCATGAAGAGAAACTATTCGAGAAACATATAACTCCGCTAGCTGACTAGCAGTAATGCTTTCACGAACAGGAGGAAAATGAGCCACTTTGGAGAGGCGATCAATGATTACAAATATAGCATTGTTCCCTCTCTTGGTCCTGGGAAAACCGGTGATGAAATCCATACCGACCTTATCCCATTTCTACTGGGGAATAGCTAAAGGTTGAAGGGTGCCAGCAGGCCTTTGATGTTCTGCTTTCACACGACGACAAACATCGTAGTTAGCAACATACTGAGCAATTTCTCTCTTCATCCTAGTCCACCAGAACCTCTGGCGTAGGTCCTGATACATTTTGGTACTACCCGGATGAATTGTGAGAGGAGAATCATGAGCCTCCTTAAGAATCAGCTGTCTTAGACGGGTGCTCTTGGGAACCACCAACCGATTCTGAAAGAACACCACACCTTGATCATCTATAGAGAAGTCCTTAGCGAGACCGCTAACGAGGTTCTCTTTAATCCGGGAAATTCCCTTATCATGCCTTTGGCCAGCTATGATTTGATCCTTAAGAGTAGGTTTCGCCACCAGGTTGGATAGGAATCCTTGAGGAACAACGTGAAGGTTTAACTTTCGGAATTCCTCATAGAGAAGCGGTTGACCTTGTTGTAACATTAGATTGTTACAATAAGACTTACGACTTAGTGCATCAGCCATGACATTGGCTTTCCCCGGGGTGTAAGTTATCCCTAAGTCGTAATCTATAATCAACTCTACCCACCATCTTTGCCTGAGATTCAAATCCGGCTGGGTGAAGATATATTTCAGACTTTGGTGATCAGTGTATATCTCGCAACGATTACCCAGAAGGTAGTGTCGCAATGTCTTCAGTGCATGGACTACAGCTGCAAGCTCAAGATCATGTGTTGGATAATTATCCTCATGTGGATGCAACTGTCGAGATGCGTATGCAATCACATGACGATCTTGCATGAGGATGCAACCTAATCCTTGTCGCGAGGCGTCGCAGTAGATAATAAAGTCCTTAGAAAAATCTGGTGGCACCAGAACGGGAGCAGAGGTCAGTCGTCTTTTCAACTCCTGAAAACTATGCTCGCATTGTGGGGTCCACTCGAACCTTTTATCTTTCTTGAGGAGTTCAGTCAAAGGTTTCGCAACCTTGGAGAAGTTCTCAACAAAGCGACGACAATAGCTCGCTAAGCCAAGGAAACTCCGAACTTGCTTAAATGATTCAGGTTGAGTCCAATCAAGGACGACCTGAACACTCTCGGGATTGACAGCAATACCTTTTCCAGAGATCATGTGGCCTAGATAGGTCACTTCCGGCAACCAGAATTCAGACTTGGAGAATTTGGCATATAAGCGGTGCTCTCGAAGTTTCATCAATACCAGCCTTAGATGCTCGACATGTTCTTGTTCGTTCTTCGAGTAGATGAGTATATCATCGAGGTAAACCACGACAAATTTATCCAAATACTCCATGAAGATTGAATTCATCAGACGAGAGAAGGTGGCTGGGGCATTGGTTAAACCGAAGGACATGACGGTGTACTCGTATTGGCCATAACGAGTGACAAAAGCCGTTTTTGGAATGTCCCTATTTCTAATTCTGATTTGATGGTATCCCAACCTCAAATCCATTTTGGAAAAGACAGAGGATCCAGCGAGTTGATCATACAAATCGTTGATCCTGGGGAGTGGATACTTGTTCTTGATAGTGACCAAATTCACTGGTCGGTAATCCACAGCCAGCCGATCTGATCCATCCTTCTTCTTAATGAAGAGGACGGGGCAAGCCCAAGGAGAAGATCTAGGACGAATGAAACCTTTATTCAAAGCTTCATCAAGTTGGGTTTTTAGCTCGGCTAGTTCTAAGGGTGCCATCTTATAGGGTCTTCTGGCTATTGGGACTGTCCCTGGAATAAGTTCTATCACGAACTCAACATCTCTGACAGGTGGAATACCTAGCAGTTCTTCTGGAAAGACATCCGGAAAATCACGGACTACCGGAATATCTTCTAACTCTGGAAGAGGGCTAGCATTTAGGGAATAGAGTTGGCGCTTGGTTGTTCGAGTAGAGACATTAACTATCTCACCCGAAGGATGTGTAAGTTGAACATTCCTAGAATGAGTATCAATCTTGGCATAGTGATCTTTCATCCAATCCATACCTAGAATGATATTGATGTCCGAAGACTTAAGAGCTATAAAGGATGCTAGGAATACTAGTCTATCCACTAGAATTTCATTGTCATGACTCACTCTAGAAGTTTGCCATTTTGAACCAGGAGTCTGAACTACTAAGGGAGTGGGCATGTCACAGAAGGACATGTTATGAAACTATGCATAACTCTCTGAGATGAATGAATGAGATGCCCCAGTATCAAATAGAACAGATGCTGGATGGCTATTAACAAGAAGCGTACCTAGAATGACATCAGGATCTTCAAGGGCTTCTTCAGCAGACACATAATTCACTCGCCCACGGGCAGGAGTTGGCTTCACATAGTAAGCTTTTCCTAGTTTCCCACGTCCAGCGGGCTTAACATTGTTCTGGGGACACTCACGAGAATAGTGTCCCGATTCTCCACATTTGTAGCATACCACTGTAGCACGAGGTGCAACATTTGTAGGCGGTCCTCCAAATGGTCTAGGTGGAGGGTTGGACTGAACTGGATGAGGTGCCTGGAAGGATGGCCTCGCGGTGTATCTTGGCGGCAAAGATGCATTGGGCACCCACACTCGGCGTTTGTTAGGGCCTGAACCCGATGCAGGATTGAAGTCACGGTTATGCTTCCTCGTAGCCTCGTAGTCAGTTTGTCCTGACTCGGCATTGATGGCCTTATTGGCGAGAGCCTGGAAGGTGGAGCACTCATGTAAGCGTAGATCTCGACAAAGCTCAGCATTAAGTCCCTTGCGGAACCTAGCCTGCTTTTTAGCATCAGTTGAGACTTCCTCTAGAGCATAGCGAGCAAGATTACCAAACTCGCGACTGTATGCATCCACTGACAATCTGCCCTGGGTGAAGGCACAGAATTCCTCTCTTTTGCGATCCATCAGCCCTTCCAGGATGTGATGGAGACGGAATGCGGCGCTGAACTCTGCCCAGGTTGGTGCAGGTCCCTGGGGACGCATAGCCTCATAGCTTTCCCACCACATGTTGGCAGGTCCCTCCAGAAAGTATGTCGCAAAGGTCACCTTATTGGCCTCTGAAACATTTGCAGCTCGGATCTTGCGTGACATACTAGTCAGCCAATCATCCGCATCGAGGGGGTCGATCGAATGATGGTACTTGGGCGGACATAGCTTGATAAAGTCACCAAGTGATACTCCATCATGGTGATCATTGCGGGGAGCATGAGATGTGGTTTGCTCAATTCTTTCCAATAGCCTGTTGGTCTCCCTCTTATTCCTTTCAGCCTCTAGCATCACCTCTGCCAGGGATGGTGCATGTGGCAGCTCCTCTTGCCTTGGCTGGCTACTCTCGCCCTGCTCAGGAGCAGGCACGGGATCGTTCCTAGTTGCCACCATCCTGGGGAAAACAATCCACAGCTTAGACATAGGGAACAACAACTCTAAGACATGAATTAAGGAATGCACTGATCAACATGGCATGTAGGATAAACACCAATCAACATGGTGAAGCAACTACCATATGAACATTAGGTTTCATACACACCATGACTTAGTTCAGTACAAATCCAAGCTGAAAACAACT
Source organism: Hordeum marinum (assembly GCA_022496015.1). NCBI lineage: Eukaryota > Viridiplantae > Streptophyta > Magnoliopsida > Poales > Poaceae > Hordeum > Hordeum marinum. The sequence continues at coordinate 105,959,620 of CM039676.1, read as the reverse complement.
ACGGAGAGATGACACAACTCATCGGAGGCATTACAAGCTTCCTATACATTATCTATCTACACCTTCGGAACTCAAGTCTCGACCTAGGTCATATCCCACAAGACACGCAGGACTGTGGCGATATGACTACTACCATACTAGGACTAACATCCACGCACTCAAACATCAACATAGAATGCCTCGTACAGGTTACCCCCATGACCTGGGAGCTGAACCTGAGGATCTGGAAACACTCTAGCCTGGGATCCCTGGAAACCATAAGGACACGAATGTGGCCTTGGTCCCCTTGTCGACGGCAACAGCGGTCCTCGAAGAGGGGTGATGCCTCCAACATCAGGCCAGTCTACGTGTGCTGGCAAATGAGTCCGTGATGGGGGCAGCATCTCCAAATCTCCATAGCCTGTCTGCAGGACAGGTGCCAACTGTGTCAAGGCTGTCCAAAGACGGGCACGGGTAGCATAGAGCTCCATGCGAAGGGCACGTGCATCGCGATCCCTGTTCTCCAACATCTGAGCGGTCACCTGCAGTCTAGGGTCCTCATGAGAATGATCAAAGTAGGCTGCACTAAGATATCCATCCTCTCCTCCCATGGAAGCAGGAACATAGCAGAACTCCGTGTTCTGTAGCAGACCATGGTGAAACCTCATGATAGTCAGCATGGTGTAGGCGGCTTCCTGAACTGCCATATCTACGGTAACTCCCAATCCATGAGTCCAGTGAAGCGGCTTTGTAGCTCCAGGATATGAAGGATATATCCTAACGGTACTCAAATACTGACTCTGGTTGAAATCTCGATACTGCTCCTCCACTATGTACTCTGGGTACCAGCGATATCCAGCCTCCATCATAACTCTAACCAACATGATTATGTGACCCGGCACATTGATGCACCTGGTCAAACGGACCACCTGACGGGAAGGACGAGGGGGCATCTGAAACAGAGAATGATGCAAAGACATTAGAGATCCTAGCAGAAATTGGACAGCATAACAGTTGTAATTGCTCAAGAATTTTTTTGAGACAATTGAAAAATATTGGAAAGGCACAACCACTCGACTATCTAGACTCAATCTCTTCTCCATCTGTTTGTCACACCAACAATACTTGAATAACTGCATTCACTTACAACCAAGCTAGCTATTGGTCCATGGCTAGTAACTCGTCATCCTAAGCAATAGATGAGAATCCTAGTTCCTATCCCCGTAGAAGAGATGAGAATGACCCAACATAGAATGACTTGGGAAGAGGAGTAAAAAGAGCCTTACGTTCCCTTCCACAATCAATTCCCCTACTTATCTATAGTGTTTCTAGACTCAACTTCGACCGGTTTGGCTTGGTAGTCCTACAGTCAGTCAGGCTCTGATACCAACGCTATCGGGACCCCGATCCTAAGTCATATGATTCCATACTATAACAAGTCACATCACTTTGCGGCATCACGCACGGTAACCCCACGGCTCCAGCCTTACCTTGGCCAGGACCGTTTGCGTCTTTTGGCTCATGTATGTGAACATGTCGCTTGTAATCACACAACGAAGAACCCGGGCCGACATGACTAGTCATAGAACCCAAGTGGCACATCCGTACGGAAACAGACATACATAACCTAGCAATGCAGGTGTCGACCTCAAGTGTGTGTAGACGAGTCATAGCAAGCTACAAGGACTCCATTACGTCGTGGGGCATAAATGCCATCACTTCACGTAGACGAGTCGTAGCAGGCTACAGGGACTCCATTACATTGCGAGACATTTCCCCGAAGAGACAGACACAGCAGCAAAGAAGGATACATGCCGGTCAATCAATGTGTCCGGAGCAATAGCAAGCTACCATGGCTCGGTGGAAGCACCAAGAGACAGTTTCCCGTAAAGAGTACTACTAAAGGAACACGACTAGGTGTCGGATCCCATACATACCGTTGCACGTCACACGTACGCACGACATGCCTGATATGCATAGATACAACTATGGCATCACAACATAACCATACAACAACATGACTTTTATTTAAGAGGCTCAGACGAGCCTTGCATAATATGTTCTTACAGATAGGGGTCACATGACTCCACACTCAAGTCATACAAACAAATTCATACAAGCCAGCGGAAACTTAAGCTGTCTGAGTACAGACGGCAAAATATAAAAGAGGCACACGGCCTGACTATCTACAGCCCACCACACGGCCAAGATCGTCGCTGGGACACCAGCTATTCGGCATCGTCAACGTCTAGATAGAACCCACCTGATGGGTCCTGGTTCTCTTCTGCAACATTAATTAAGCAAGGATGAGTACAATCGTACTCAGCAAGTCTTTAAAACAGACCTAGTCTATTTATGCTTATGTATCAACAAAGGGAGGTGGTGGAGTTTATGCAGAATGCCAGCTTTGACTCATGGCTAACCTACACTACTCAGTTTTAAACTCTTCGTTACAATTTTAGTTATCGCACACGAGTCCACTATCTCCATCACAATACACTACCATGGATTCACCTTCCCCTTCCGGAAGAGTGCCATCCACGGTACTCACACTTGTCTTGATATTTTTAGCAGTATCCATTTGATTATCTATGAATAACATAAGTTCTCCAAGTAGTCCATATCCGAGGATGCGGGTATTCGAATAGTTTCATACCCTGCAGGGGTGTACTTCTTCACACACGCTCTCGCCACTTATCGCTGTGTGCCATAAACCATGCACCTCGGCAACCTTCAAGCGGATGCCCAGCAAGGGAGTCGGCCACGACCGTCAATCACATAAGACCTATAGTCCAGGCTATCGCCTATTTGAGACTGAACCCGCACGGAAGTCCGGCCGAAGTTTCTACTACGGTCCCAAACGATGTGCGCAGGGTTCCCAAGCCCACCATTTGGGTGACCCTTGGTACACCGTGCCACTGCCTACCACGTTGTAACCCACCCCGAGGGTCAGCGCTACGCACGGACTCCAGCATGCTATAAATACCAGAAACTACTTGCAACTCCTGGACTAAGGACCAAGCGACTGATAAGTCGAGCGGGTCATATTTCAGGGCCCAGCATGTGGTAGTAACTAGTCTTGGATCACAAACATGGAACCCAGTTCCTAAGAACGGTCCCAATGAGACAACCCACTATGTACTCCTACATAGCCTCTCATCGCTACCTTTACCAGATCGTATTCATTATGAGCTCACACATCAAAAAACACTGTTTCACTCCGGTTCATCACCCAAATGAATCAAACCTGACATACTCTAAGCATAGCAAGCATAGCAGGCAAAGTAAGCTAAGCACATCATGGCACAAGCATCTATTAGGTATGCTAGGTTGCAAGGTTTAGCTATTTATTATGACAAGATCAGGTCATGCATAAGAATAGGATCATCTATCATGTATGACTGACATGTGATCGTTTGTCCTAATGCAATAAACGAGAGCAGGAGGGAGAGAGTGGGATGTTATCGGAATGATCAATGGGGTTGCTTGCCTTGCTGAGTTGCGGAGGAGTTCTCTCCTTCGTCGGGAAACGGGGTAGTATCTTCCGGATTAGGACCTACCGCAACGCAGATAAAAGCACTCAATACAAGCAAATACAACAATATTATGCATGATCATGGCATAGTAATATGCATGGGTGAGCTAATGTAGCTAGAGATCATGTCAATTTGAAACAGATTTGAATATAGATTCAAAGTTGTTCTCATTTCAAATTTCCATATATTAACCTAATGTAAAATTTCCATGTTCACCTACTTAGGTTGCTCTAACATGCATGGGAATAGCACCATTGGATTCATTGGATTTTTCTGATAAATTTTCATATATAAATTATTTTCATCTGACTTACAGATTAATTTATATGATTTTTCAAAGTTTTAGATAATTTCTGGAATTATTTATAAATAAGAAATTGAATTATGACATGAGCATGATGTCATGATGACATCAGCTGGTCAGCTGACTCGGCCTAGAGTCAAACCTGACATGTGGGGTCCACATGTCAGTGACTAATTAGCTTAATTAATTAAGTTAATTAGCTTATTACTAATCCGTGATTAGCTAGAGGCTGGCCCCACCTGTCATTGACTCATAGAGTCAAGCCAGGGCCCACCTTTGGTCAAACCCACCGGAGTTGGCCGGCGGCTCGACGCCGGTGACCACCAAAGACGGCGGCGTCCATCGAATTTCTCCTACAGGCGACCAATCGGCGCGCTGAGACCACCGGTGTGTAGCCCGTGCACAACCGCATCCATCCGAGGCCACAAGAGGTCACGGGGTCGCCGAAGCTCGCCGGAAACGAGCTCCTGGCGGCGGCCGGAGCTCGGTCTCGGATCAAAACTCGACACAGGGCACGGGGCGACGCTGCAATGGGCCCTACGGGCTCCTGGGAACTCGAGGAGTTCAACCATGCACGCGCACGTGAGCTTGGAAGGCTCTATGCACGGCGGCGACCATCGACGGCGGCGGGAGGTTCTTGGGTCCGGTGACACAGCTAGCTAGGGGACGCCAGAGAGAGGGGTAGCACAGGGGGAAGGAAGAGGGGCTCACGACTGTTCCAGGGAGCTGGTCAGCTGGCTCGGGGGGACAGCGACGGCGACGAATCGACGTCCGGCGACGGCGGCCTTCGGCAGGGATCGGGAGAGAGAGCAGAGGGGAGAGGGAGGGGAGAATGAGCTCGGGGGAGAGAGCTCGCGCGTCTTCCAGGCGCGGGAAAGCAGGGGAGCAGCCTGCTCCGTGGAAGCGGGAGGTGGAGGCCACCGACGGCTCGATTGCCACCTCGACGCCTACTGGCGCGAGGTGGAAGATGACCTTCCCACCCCTGGTGGGCTGGGCTGGGCCTTCCACTTCACAGGTAAGTCTCCTCTCTTTTCTTTTTATTTCTGTTTTCTGATTTCAACTAACATTTGTTTATTTCTTTGCAGGTCCAAATAGCCTTTCAAATAATTCCAAAACTTTTATATATTCAAATTCGAATATTTCAAACTTGTATAAAAAGTTTTAGATTATTTTGAAAACAGTTATAATGATACTATTTTTTTATTTGTCATTTTCAGAGACTTAAATCAGTAATTTAAATTATTTGAAATGTTCAAATAATTAGAATGGTCCCTGGTATATCCATGTCCTCAATTATGAGACATAGGGAACATTTTTATGGGCATTTTGGATTTGTTGAAATTTCATTTATCTGGAATTTCTTTAATTCATTAAGTGCTTGGGGTTTCTTTTCTTTCTCCCCATTTCATATTGATGCAATGATGATGATGATGATGCAAACACATTGCTAGCCTAGGACACTTGCTAGGGTTGTGACACAAGGCCTCCTCCATCACGGTCGGTCACCCGGTTTCGGCCCACTCTACTACGGGTGACGCTTGTGGACGCAGCTCAACTCCCCCTTCGGTGGAGTCCGGGGCGGACGACTCTGGGGGACTGGGAAGCTCTGGGGCGGTCTACGGATAGCTCGGACTGACCAAGCTACCTCTCTTTGTTCATTGGAAGGGGTTCTTGTAAGTGCATCTAGTGCCCCTTAGTGATTTTGGTGTATTGAAGACTTATAGGTTAAGGGGCTAATGTGTTTGTAAGTGTATACAGGCTCTATAAGTCATTGAGGAGTTTGATATATTCGAAGATTATTGACCCCTAAAAATGTATGTCTTCAACTGAAGACTTTGGTATTCCCTAAAGACTTTGAATATGAAGAAGTTGGTGTGACCTTGAAGATATGAACGAGTACTATGAAGCGTGAAGACATTTGTTTTGGTAGTTTCATTTCCTATCTTTGAGTTATAGGAAACATCATACTGTTAAAGGGGGCCGAGGTAATTTCATTTCCTTTCTTTTATAGCTAGTCTAAGGAAAATTTCCAGCTGATGCTCAACTCAACCTATCAAATCCTTCGAGTGAAGCCTTTCGAAATCTCTTACGGTTCAGTCAAGTTCTTCAGTGACAGAGACGAAGTTCTAGTGGTCTCTGGGAAAATTGGTCTGACTGAGTAGTTAGGATTTTGCAAGTGCAAATTGCCTACAAGTGAGGAATATGATAAGCTTGAGGACTTTCATAGTTCGAAATTCCGACCGTTGTCGTGCTTAGCGCCATCTGTCCCCAATCATCCTATCCACATAACGGTCGTATCATTGGGGGCATTTATGTCTTATCATGTCAGGTTGCACCCTGGCTATAAATAGCCACCCCCCACAACCACTGGTTGGTTGGCTGCTCCGAGAGTGAACTGACACTTGTCATTTGAGAGCAACCCATCCTCCAAGGACTTTGAGAGAAAATCATCAGTGAGGAAAAACCCAAATCCAAAGCACCAAACCCAAAGTGATTGAGCATCACTGAAGAGATTGTTCCTATGTGGAACCGATGCTTGTTACCTTTGAAGACTGTGTATCTTCTAGACAGTTAGGTGTCATGGTCTAGTGCATCCTGCAGTTAATTGGGGATCACGGAGTGACCTTGTTCTAGAGCATCCAGAAGTCAATTGTGGATCGCGGGGTGAACAGTTTGTGAGGGTTTTGGAAGTCTACCCTGAAGACTTACCACGAGTGTTGGGCGAGGACTTTGTGACCTTAGCTCAAGGAGAATACAGTAAGGACTATGTGTCCTAGGACTATGTGTCCTCTGGTTTAAATACCAGGCCGCTCCAAACCAGACGTACGACTGTCACGGCAGTTGGAACTGGGTCATCCAACCATTGTCTTCATCAAGCTATTTGGTTCTATTTCCTCAACCCTTTCATTTCCTCATATACTTGTTGATGAAATTGATCATTACTAATTGAAGAATTTGACTAAAGACTTTCTCAATTTCCTCACCTTAAATTCTTCAAGTTACCTTGTACCTCACCTGCTTATCCTGTATCATGCTACATGTAATCTGTGCATGCTTAATTTCCTCATGATGACTATGCTACTACTCTGTTTTTCATGCACTTGAGTACTTATTCCACTTCTAGTTATTCATCACCTTTCAAATTCCTCAAGTTGAAATTCCTCAGTGATGAATTTGTAAAAATTGCCTATTCACCCCCCTCTAGTCGATATAACGCACTTTCAATTGGTATCAGAGAAAGGTACTCCCTTGTTCTGTGTGATTTTGGTTTAACCACCTGGAGTTCTAGTTATGTCGACTGCAGGAATGATCAAGGTTTCTGCAGGTTGTACTACCTTCGATGGGACTGATTACCCCTACTGGAAAAACAAGATGCGCATGCATCTTGAAGCTATTGACAATGGTCTCTGGTACGTCGTGGAAAATGGTGTTCCCCGCACCTCTTCGATTGTTACTACTACTGATGCGAAGAAATTCAAGCAACTCGATTCTCAAGAGAACAATATCATCTGTGGCCATCTAAGCAAAGGTTAGTATGGCAGAGTGAGTGCTTTAGACTCTGCTAAGATTATCTAGGATAGGCTGTCCAAAGTCAACGAAGGTGTTTCCACTCAACATGACTCCCATGTTGATATTCTTCGCAATCTCTGCAATCGCTTCAAAAGACTCGACAATAAGAATGTTCAGCAAACTTTTGATCGTCTCACTGATATCTCTAACGAGCTTCAACCACTGGGTGCCACTAACATCATCGACCACGAGGTGGTGAAGAAACTGCTAAGATCTCTTGATTCCTCATTTGATACACTGGCTTTGATGATTCAAGAGTGTGGAGACTACAAGTCACCTGATCCTGCTGATATACTTGAGAGACTCAATACTCATGAATTCCAACAAGATGAGAAGAGAGACCTCTACGGGCCAAGATATGGAAGATCTTGTGCTCTGAAGGCAAAAGCAATTTCCTCATCCGAAGGCGAAGACTCTGATAGTAGCCTTGGTGATCCTGAAGAACTAAGTTAGGAGTTGGCAATGCTCATGAGGAAATTCCAAAAGTTCTCAAGGAGAGGCCGATTTGGAAAATCATCAAAAAGTGGTTTGAGGAAATCAAATTCCTCAAGCGACTACAAGAAGAGAACTTGTCACAAATGCAAGAAATCTGGTCACTTTATCTCTGATTGTCCAATCTGGGAAAAAGAATCAAAGAAGAAGTAGTACAAGGACGACAGTTCTGATGACTCGAACAAAAAGAAGAAATCTTCAAAGTCCTCATCTGCAAAGTCCTCATCTTCAAAGTCCTCAACGCACAATAAGAATGGTTCTAGAAAGGATCAGGCTTTCATTGGCAAGGAAATGGATTCTGAAGAAGAATCTGAAGAATATGAAGAAGAGGAAGAATCTGAGGTGGAGTCTGAATCTGGTGTTGCTAGCCTTGCTCTCTCTACTGCCTTGGTCAGCAAGTCCATCTTCAACGATGAAGAAAATGACTACTCCAACGACTATGACGTTAGCAATGATGATTATGCTCCCACCTATTGCTTCATGGCTAAAGGTTCCAAGGTACACAAGCATCACTCCTCTTCTGAGTCAAGTGAAGGTGAATCTGATGAATATGTGAAACCAAGCTATGCCAAACATGCTAATATTGCCACTAAGGAACAAAGTGCACATGAAAAGCTTTAGAAACTGCTAGACAAAAGTGATTATTTGTTGAATGAGGAAGTGGATCGAACTCAAACTCTAACTGATGATCTCAAAACTCTTCAGTTAAAGTATGATAACCTTTAGAGTCATCATAATGCTCTCTTAGTCGATCATGAGAAGCTTTCTTATGAATTTCTTCAAAGAAAGCAAGATCTTGAGAAACTAAGAGTGTCTCATGAGGATATCCAAAGGCAAAACAATTCCTTAGTGGCTCAACAGATCAGTACCGCTCAGGAAGAATTTTTTCCACCTTGTTTGAAATGCATCGAATGTGAAACTGCTAATTCTTCACCTCAATGTTCAAATGCTTCTATTGCTGCAAATTCTTCAACTATCCCCGTGGTCAAAAATTCTTCATCTGAGGATACCACAAGTATCATTGACGAAAATATAGGGTTCAAGTAATTGTATGTGATGGGCATGTACAAAAGTCTCAAAGGGCATCAAACCCTTTGCGATGTGCTCAAAAAGCAGATTCTAAACAGGAACCCTAGGAAAGAGGATATTGCATTTGAGAGGAAACTCAATGTTGATGGATCCTATTGGACACCTGAGTAGTACCCTAAAACCTCATGGGTTGCTGCAAAAGGACCCCCTGTAGATTCATCCAGTTTATCTGGCTTTACTTGTGAAACTTCATGTTCCTCTGATGAGTCACTTGACTCCAACTACAAATTCTTCAAAAATCAGAAAGGTGAAGTATTTGCCAGAGTTGTTGGAACTAACTGTAGGAATGATTCTCCTATGAAGAAACTCTGGGTTCCTAAGAGTTGCTTGCAAAATCTTCAAGTGAATGTCGTCACGACACCACCCATGAAGAGAAGGAACCCCATATCAAGTTCCTCATATGGACCAAAGTCTTCACTTGGAACAAATTCCTCAAATGGTCAAAAATATCATTCTCGTGCTAATGCATCTGTTTTGCGGCAAAAATTTAAGGGTTCTGAATATGTGCATTATTCTTCAAATCATTATGTTCATAAGTCCTCGAAGAATTTCTCTGCTCATTCATATGAGTACTCTAACCCTCTTCCTGTGAAACAAAGCGCACTAGCTTCAATGCCTCCATTCTCATATGGTGCTCGCAGAATGATGAACTCTTTGCCACCCCTCCAGATGTGGGTGGCGACGAAATTGAACTAATATCTTATGCAGGGTGAGGTATCCAGATAAACTTGAACGTCTGATGAATTTGCTGGAGACCTGAGGAAATGCTTGAAAGGACGCAAGCTAATCATGCAGAAATGAATTCCTCATTTCTCACGTCCTCACATAGATTTACATACCATATTGTGTGATGAAATTCTGCCTGGTGAATTTGATGTCATATTCTTCACTCAGAAGCATATGAGTTCGTAATTTGTACTAAGTCATCTGGAGGATGAACCTCCAAAAGCTACTGAGTGGGTCCTCGACAGTGGATGCACCAACCACATTACTAGTGACAAGAATTTACTGATAAATTTACCACTTGCCCCATCTCATCTTAAGCATATCACCTATGCTTACAAAGGGAAAAAGCAAGGTATTGGGTCTAGGTAAGGTTGCAATCTCAAAGGACGGACACATGGATAAGGTGATGCTTGTCGAATCTCTTGGGTTCAACCTCATGTCTATTTCAATGCTTTGTGATCTTGATATGGTTTTCATCTTTGGAAAATATCATTGTGTTATCATCATGGAATCTGACCATTCCAAAGTCTTCGAAGGCTCTAGGAGAGGAGACTTGTACATTGTTAATTTCTCTGCAGGTCCTCAGCCTGCCACGTGCCTACTTGCAAAGTCCTCAGAAGGCTGGTTGTGGCATCGATGACTTGGACACGCTGGTATGAGGAACTTGCACATGCTCGTGAAGAAAAAGCATGTCATTAGCATTCAAGGTGTCAAATTCCTCAAGGACCACCTTTGTGATGCTTGTGAGTCCGGGAAGATGACCAGATCCAAGCATCCCTCGAAGACAATCATGACCACGACTCGACCTTTTGAATTGCTTCATATGGACCTCTTTGGCCCCACTCATTATTCCCCACTAACAAATTCTTCAAGTCTATATGGCTTTGTCATTGTTAATGATTACTCTCATTACACTTGGGTGCATATTATTCTGTACAAAAATGAAGTCCAGGATGTCTTCGGACGATTTGCTTCAAGGGCCTCAACAAAATTCGGCGTCAATATCAAGCATATCAGGAGTAATAATGGGACTGAGTACAAGAACACCAATCTTGATGAATATATTGATGAACTTGGTATTACTCATGAGTTATCTGCCCCATATACTCCTCAGTAGAACGGCATCGTGGAGCACAAGAACAGGACTCTTGTTGAGATGGCTCGCACCATGCTTGATGAATACGAGACTCCTCGTCGCTTCTGGCCTGGGGCAATTGATACAGCTTGCCACATCATCAACCGGGTATATCTTCACAAATTCTTCAAGAAGACTTCATATGAACTCATGAATGGCAAGAAACCCAATGTAAGTTATCTCAAAGTCTTCGGTGCAAAATGCTGGATTACAGATCCTCACCACAGTTCTAAATTTGCACCAAAAGCACATGAGGGTTTTATGCTTGGTTAAGGAAAGGACTCGCACACCTATAGAGTCTTCAACACCTACCACCAAAAGGTTGTTGAAACTGTAGATGTGCGGTTTGATGAAACTAACGGCTCACAAAGAGAGCACCTACCTTCTGTGCTAGGATAAAAGTCTCCTAAGGAAGCCATTAAGCTGAAGGCTACTAAAGATGTCATGCCCACTGAAGAACCACAACCTACTGATGAAGTCATTCCAACCAATGAAGACATTCATGCTAATACACGTGAAGAAAATGGTGATGAAGAAAATCCTCAGCCATGTCAACCTGCTCATCCAAGAGTTGCAAATGAAGTGCAGATTGACAAAATCATCGATGACATCAATGCAGCAGGTCCCCTCACTCGCTCAAGAGCTTCACATTTCACTAAATTTTGTGGGCAATTTGCTTTTGTCTCTATCGTAGATCCCACCAAAGTTGATGAAGCATTCAAGGAACCTGAGTGGATTAAAGGTATGCAAGAGTAATTGCATCAATTCAAGCTAAACAACGTGTGGGAACTTGTCAAGCGGCCAGATCCTCGCAAGCACAACATCATAGGTACCAAGTGGATCTACCACAACAAGCAAGATGAAAGGCCTTGTGGTAAGAAATAAGGGTCGTCTTGTAGCTAAAGGCTACACACAGGTTGAAGGAATTGACTTTGATGAAACTTTTGCACCTATTGCTAGACTTGAAGCTATTCGCATATTGCTTGCTTATGCTAACCATCATGATATCATCTTACATCAAATGGATGTGAAAAGTTCATTCCTCAACGGTAAGCTTGAGGAAGAAGTATCTGTTGCTCAACCCTCAGGTTTTGAAGACCCTAAGCATCATGTCAAAGTCTTTAGACTCAACAAGGCCCTCTATGGCCTCAAGAAGGCCCCTCGAGCATGGTACAACACTCTGAAGGAATTTCTCATGAATAAAGGCTTCAAACCTGGTTCACTAGATTTAACTCTTTTCACTAAATCCTATGGCAATGAACTGTTCATGTGCCAAATATATGTAGACAATATTATCTTTGGCTATACTGATAAACGTTACAGTGATGAATTTGCCTATATGATGAGTGAAGAATATCAAAGGTCTATGATGGGAGAGTTGAAATTCTTCTTAGGTCTTCAAATACGTCAGCAATACAATGGTATCTTCATCTTTCAAGAGAAATACCTCAAGGATGTTCTGATGAAATTCAACATGCAAGACTGCAAAGGCGTCAAAACTCCAATGCCTTCAAAAGGACACCTCTGCACTGAAGAAAATGGTAAAGATTTTGATCATAAGGTATATCGCTCCATGATTGGCTCTTTGTTGTATCTATGTGCATCTAGGCCTGATATTCTGCTGAGTGTTTGCATGTGTGCCCGATTCCAAGCAACACCGAAGGAATCACACCATAAGGCTATGAAACATATTCGATACTTAGCTCACACACCAACGCTTGGATTATGGTATCCCAATGGCTCAAATCTTCACCTCGTCGGATACTCAGATGCTAACTATGCTGGAGATCATGTGGATCGCAAGTCAACATCAGGCACATGTCATTTCCTCAGAGGATCCTTAGTCTGTTGGTCCTCAAAGAAGCAGAATTGTGTGTCACTATCCACTGCTGAAGCTGAGTACATTGGTGTTGGTTCATGTTGTGCTCAGTTGCTGTGGATGAAGCAAACCCTCAAGGACTATGGCATCAGGGTGAAGAATGTGCCTCTCTACTGTAACAATGAGAGGGCTATCAAGATTTCTTGCAACCCAGTTCAACATTCCAAGACCAAGCACATTCAGATTCGTCATCATTTTCTTCGAGATCATGTACTCAAGGGTGACATCTCCATCGACCACATTCCCACTGAAGAACAACTGGCTGATATCTTCACAAAGCCCTTGGATGAAAAGAGATTTTGCAAGTTGCGGTGTGAGCTAAATATCTTAGAATCTTTGAATGTTCTTTGAAAAAACACACATCTTAACACTTATGCAAAATTGATGACTTAGATGTGCAACACACGAAGTAACGTTTTTCTTCAATCAATGAAGAATAACCCTCTAAGTGTGAACAAATTAATGAAGAATTTGATTCTCAGAACCCTACGACAATTGTACGCGGTGTCTGAAATCATCATTCTTATATGGTCGGTCACACCACCAACAATTATTGAAATTATTCAAAGTTGAGTTTTTCGTCATTTTGCAAATTCTTCAAATTTTCAAATTCCTCAAGTTTGCAAAATCCTCAAAATTTCAAATTCTTCAAACTATGAAACTGATGTTCTTATATATATATATATATATATATATATATATATATATTTGAGTTTTTCATGTCCTCAATAGCATTCACTTATTGCTAATTCTTCAAGTTGATTTTCATCTAAGTGAATGTGATCGGACCCATTCCCCCTCTATGCTAAACTCAACCCACTCTGTTCTCAAATTCTTCATATGCATTCTACTTTGAAACTTGTTGAAAGTCTTCACTGTGTCCTTGACAGCTGAAGAATTTGCGAACGGAAACTTCAAAATTTTCACTATCAAAATCTTTGGCGCTTCCCGCTCAAACCGTTCCGATTCCCATGACTGGATAACCCACGATCCCCCACTATCTCCACTACTCAGAACGTGGGTGACACATGTCGCATGGAGAGCAAGCGTGAGGGGCAACCTGGTTCAAAATCTTCGGGACGGTTGGTTTTCACCTGAACTATAAATACCCCTTCCCTTTCACTTTGCTATAGTTAATCCTCACTCCCTCACTCTCCCAAGCTCAAACCTAGCGCCGCCGCTAAAATCATCTTCTCCGGTGTGGAAGAGCTTCACTGCCTCGACCTTGTCATCGCCATACTTGCATCGGCCGCGGAAATCTTCACTCTGCCGCTGATGTAGCTGTCTCCCTCTGCCAAGCTAGGGCGTGGGAGATTTGGACGGACGAACTTCCCGGATTTCATCTCACTATTCGTCGTGTTCTTCATCAGGATAAATAAAATCTAATTTTACTACCCTTGTTTCATCTTCATGTTTTCCACAAAATCCTCAAAGGTGTCTATTCCTCAAGAATCATTTTCTTACGCACCATACATGCTTCATTTACTTGATGATTTCCCTAAGTTATGATTTTCTTCAAGATTCCTCAATTGTGTGGATCCTCAAAATTTGCACAACTCTGGAACCTAAGACAAGAACACTTAGTGAAATTCCTCAAGACACCTATGGTCAAAATCCTCAACTTGATGTATTTTGAAAAATTTCTGAGAACGCATATGATCTCTTAAAATTCCTCGCACCTATACTCTATTCATAGGTACAAAATGTCTGCTCACTAGGTTCACATCAACTTAACTCATTTGTAGCGTTCCTTGAGAAAAAATTGTATACATCATCAGAATCATCAAGAGTTCGAAGTCATCAAGTGAAGAAATTGGCAGATGGTAAAAGACCTCACGAAGGTGGAAAGAAGGCTGAACAGAACACCGCTTTTGAAATACCTGAGGATTTGTATGTTGGTCACTGTACTCCTGATGAAGCCATTCATGGGAAAGAAACCAAGGATTAGAGGAAGATCAGAATTCGGAGGATTGAACGGAGGTCGGTGAAAGAATGGAGAGACTATCGCTATGTCACTCCTAAGTGCATAAAGAAATTCGCACTCAAATCTCCTTGTAGAAGGGCACCTCCTGCTGATGATCAAGAGGTTGATCCCACAAGTGTTGCTCGTCGTGAAGACTTTCCAGCTGAATGGGAAAAGCATCAATGAAAACTTCAGAGAACTACCGAAGCAGCCGTGAAGCAATTCAATGAAGATTCTGCTACTGCTGCCTCTACCGGAGCCTCTACTAGTGCTCCGAAGAAATCAATGGTGGAGAAGTCTGCAGTGAAGCCAAAATCCTCAACTTCAAAGTCCTCACTGCAAAATCCTCAAGCAAAGTCTTCCAAGGCCACTTCAATGCCTTTAGTAGTTGCACAATCATCAGTTGTTGCCACAAAGTCCTCAACACGTGTACATCTTACAACATGTCAAAGAACTACAGGCTTCTCAATTGCTTCAGGGGTCTCTGTAAGTTCATCAGCCCAAGCATATTCCTCAACCGGTCCTTCTCTACTGAAGATGAAAGCCGCTGCTGGATGAGGATCTTGACCAAGTCCTCACCTCAAGAAAGTTGTGTTCTAGGTTCCATCAGATTCTTCAAATGATGAAGCAAATGATGAGGAACTTGAGGCAATCATCAGAAACAAGCAAGAACGTGTGGCTCAAGCAAAAGGCACACAAATTCCTCTCTAGCTGGATCCTAAGATGGTGCTGAACTTCATTAACATCTGGCACAAAGATCCCAACACTCCAATTGATGACTTGAAACTGCCTCCTGGACCAGACCATGTCCTCACTGCCTTCATAGCTGAAGAAAAATGGAAATATGAGAAGGCTAGACAAACCAAGAAAGCTCAGTACAAGAAGGAACATTTCTTGAAGAGTAATGTTCTGAAGCTTTCTCCTGAATAGCTTGTGACCACACAATCTGAGATCAAAGGACTCACTAATGAATTCAACAGATACTATGCTGATTGGCATGGCGCCAAGGTCCGATTCGTCAAAGTGGCTGACAAAGCCATCAAGGACCAGAACAAGAGGGTTGCAGCTCAATCACAACCACATCTTCCTCAGGCTGAAGAATCTGCCCAGTTTGCTAAAGAATCTGCTCAGCCTGCTGAAGAAATTGCAAGCGCGGCTGGAGAAATTCAGGCTGCTGAAGAACCTGTCAGGCCAGTTGCACGTGAAGAAATTGCCAGGTCAGCTGAAGTTTTTGTTGTGCCTGATGAAATTCAGCCCACCAAGATGACTGCATCAGTTGTGCCTGAAGAAACTGCTACTCCTTCACCCTTTGCTGAAATTGCAAAATCTTCAAGGGTGAAGAATATCAACCTTCCTTCTGCATCAGAAGTGAAGAAAACAAAGGCTGCGGAGAAGAAGTCACAGAAGAGAAAAGCATCAACTTCAGATTCCTCGGCAGTGAAGAAGTTGAAGACTTTGCCTAGTTCTTCAACTGATCCAATTGATGCAACTCCTATCAGCTTTGTGTCAGCCTATGAGTTAGTGCCATTTGGTGTTGACTATGTCATCTCAAATGATGAACAAGATGAAAAGGATCAGTATGCTGCTTCCTCAGAGCAGATTGATGAAGAAATTTAAGTGGAAGCAAATGCTTCAACCCCCCCTGGTATCATCGCCCTAGCCTTAGTTAACTGCTAAAGAGGCCAGCGTTGAAGAAATTGAAGAGGATGTGGACATTGGAAACACAACTCCTCTCATCAATGATGAATATTGGGAAGCTGCACAACCAAATTCACCAATGACCACTCCCCTCACCCAAATTCCTCAGTCTCCAGCCCGTACTGAAGAAATTCATACATGATCTGATGACTTGGCCGCACCTGTCACTTCAATCCCTGAGGATATTCCAGCTGCATTAGCTGAAGAAATTGTTGCTCCTACTGCAACTAAGGAAATTGTTGTTCAAATTCCTCAGTCTGAAGAAGTCCCATCCATGCCTAAGGAAATTGTGGGCCGCTTCAATCCAAACCTTCAGCCAAAGCCTAAGATGCCATTCAAAGGCTCAAAGCGCCCCAAATTCATCAAGACAAATTTCTTCAACGAGCACATATTCTTCAGAGGGCCGAACCCATATGATCTAGCAAGGGCCAGTCGTACCAGATTCTGAGCACCCACACAGATGAATTACTATGCATCAGTGTTGTTTGACAAGGAGAAAGTCTTCGAGCACCAACAAATTCCTCATGCAGATATGGAAACTATCCCATGCTTCATGATACGTCTCCAACGTGTCTACTTTTCCAAACAATTTTGCCCTTGTTTTGGACTCTAATTTGCATGATTTTAATGGAACTAACCCGGACTGACGTTGTTTTCAGCAGAATTGCCTTGTTGTTATTTTTGTGCAAAAATAAAAGTTCTCGGATTGTCCTAAAAATTTACGGAGAATATTTTTGGAATTAATAAAAAACACTGGCGCAAGAATTAACCAGAGGGGGGTCACAAGCAAGCCACAAGCCTTCTAGTCGCGGCCACCCCTTGGCCGCGTGTAGCAAGCTTGTGGGCCCCGCGTGGCTCCTCCGACCTCCTCTCCAACTCCATATAACCCTATTCATCAAGGAAAAAATCAAAAAGAAGAGTTCATCACATTTCACGATACGAAGCTGCCGCCATCGCTAGTTCTTCCTCGGGAGACCAGATCTGGAGTCCGTTTTGGGCTCCGGGGAGGGGAAATCGCCTTCGTCATCACCAACCATCCTTCATCACCAATTCCATCATTCTCCCTACCGTTCGTGAGTAATCTCATCGTAGGCTCGCTGGATGGTGATGGGTTGGATGACAATCAAGTTAGTTTGGTTAGGGATTGATCCCTAGTATCCACTATGTTTTGAGATTGATGTTGATATGACTTTGTTATGCTTAATGCTTGTCACTAGGGCCCGAGTGCCATGATTTCAGATCTGAACCTATTATGTTTTCATGAATATATGTGTGTTCTTGATCCTATCTTGCATGTTTTAGACACCTATTACGAGTTATGATCCGCATCCCCCAGGGTGACAATAACTGGGATTCTTTCCGGTGATTACAATAGTTTGAGGAGTTCATGTATTCACTAAGTGCTAATGCTTTTGTTCAGTTCTCTTTTAAAAGGAGGCCTTAATATCCCTTAGTTCCAATAGGACCCCGCTACCATGGGAGGGTAGGACAAAAGATGTCATGCAAGTTCTTTTCCATAAGCACGTATGACTATATATGGAATACATGCCTACATTACATTGATGAATTGGAGCTAGTTTTGTGTCACCCTATGTTATAACTGTTGCATGATGAATGCCATCTGACATAATTATCCATCACTGATCCATTGCCTACGAGATTTTCATATATTGATCTTTGCTCAGTTACTTTTCCCTTGCTACTGTTACAATCACTACAAAACTGCTACTATCACTTCTCCACCGTTACCGTTACTACCATATTACTTTGCTATTGAACACTTTTCTACACATATTAAGTCTTCCAGGTGTGGTTGAATTAACAACTCAGCTAATAATACTTGAGAATATTCTTTGGCTCCCCTTGTGTCGAATCAATACATTTTGGTTGAATACTCTACCCTCGAAAACTGTTGCAATCCCCTATACTTGTGGGTTATCACTTCACACCAGTGCTCGCAGTTCTTCACGATGTTGGAATTCTTCCATTCTGTGTGGACATGTGTGATTGGAATGAAGAGATAATTCTTCAATTCTATGCCACCTTGCACATCACAGGTGATGCTTCCGATGTCAATTCTTGGGTTCTGGACTGGATGACAGGATCAACTCACTACACTGCCCCGGCCTTAGAATTGCTTCGAGTTGTGTCAATCCCAATTCCCTCAGAAGGAGCAAGATGCCTGTTTGATGAACCTGCACTGCCCAATCACATGATCCAAGTGCTGATGAAGCCATTGGCTCCTGGAAAACCTCCAAGGACTACCTTCCTAGTGAAGGATTTGCTCTATGTTCCTAGGACCATCTATTGCATTCCGACCAAAACCCTCAGTCCTCAGAAGGGTCACAACTCTAAAGAAGAAGTGGAGGGAAACATGAAGAATATGCTATTCAACATCATTCATGGGATTCCCATCAACTACCATGATTTCTTCCTAAGCACTTTGGCCAATGCAGCTTCAACCCCATTTGAATTGAATCCTTACGCTCCCTGGATCATCAAATTCATCAGATCAAGGTCTTCATTCCCCTTCAAGGCTGACTTTTAGAATCACTTCGGCTTTCTGCCTCCTATCGAAGTCCTCAAGCACACATTTTATTCAGTTGAGGGAAAAGGCAAGGTTGTCATTGATGAAGGTACTCGTCCATTGGATGGTCAGTTTCGCAAAGCTGCATCTTACTCCACCAATGATGAATTTGCTATCCAAGACTCTGCTGCAAAAGCCTCAACACAAAAGCCTCGAGAAACTGCCCCTCATGTGATGACTGATCGTGAGCTCCTTATAAGTCTTCATCAGAAGGTTGATCGCAACCACAAGTGGTTGAGTTTTAGTTTGGTTCACTTCTTCGACACATGACTATCACGCACAACACTATGAGGAAGAACCAATACTACCTTCATGAAGTCTTCATCTGCACTTGGGCCATTCTGTCTCACCTCAAGACTCCTGAAGAACTAAAGGAGATGAACCTTGAGCAAAACCTTGACTGTGCTCGTCCTCCTCAGAAGAAATTGAAGAAAGTTAAAATTCCTCAGCTAGTTACAAGCTCATATTCTTCATCGCGCGAGGCAGATGAAGCTGAGGAAATTGACGACATTATTGTGGGCCCTGCATCAACGAACGACCCCGACTACGCTGGCGCTCCTCCATCACCTTCAAGATGAAATTATTCAAGGGCGTTAGTCCTCAGTTTTTGTCACTTTTGGTCTTTGATGACAAAGGGGGGGGGAATTTGAGTTAGTCTTCAAGCTAGTCCCTATACATGGGTTGTTTTTGTTTAAGTTACAACTCTCGCTCTTTTGAAGCTTTTGTTGGTTGAGTTGTAAACTTAAGTCTGATGGTGGTGTGACTCTTTTGAACTTCTTTCCGCATGCTATTTCCTCAAATTACCTTAATTCATAGATGCTGAATTTTGTCAGACACCATTTTCATCATGCATTTCAAATTCTTCTATCATGTGTTAAATGTGTGTATGAATTACAAGATATAGGGGGAGTTCTCCATGTTTTTAACTTGTCATGTGCATTTGCAGTCCAAAGCAAATTCTTCAAATATGCACATCTTCAGGGGGGTTCTTCTATATCTTGCAATCAAATTCCTCAAACTTAGTACTTACACTTCATATTCTTATCCCCGTTGAAAACTTAACCTATTTGTCATCAATCACCAAAAAGGGGGAGACTGTAAGTGCATCTAGTGCCCCTTAGTGATTTGGGTGTATTGAAGACTTATAGGTTAAGAGACTCATGTGTGTGTAAGTGTACATAGGCTCTATAAGTTGCTGAGGAGTTTGATATATTCGAAGATTATCGACCCCTAAAAACGTATGTCTTCAACTGAAGACTATGGTGAAGACTTTGCTGAAGACTTTGGTATTCCCTAAAGACTTTGAATATGAAGAAGTTGGTGTGACCTTGAAGATATGAACAAGGACTATGAAGCGTGAAGAGTTTTGTTTTCGTAGTTTCCTTTCTTTGAGTCATAGGAAACATCGTACAATTAAAGGGGGCCGAGGTAATACTAAGGAAAATTTCCAACTGATGCTCAACTCAAAAGCCTCAACCTATCCAATCCTTCGAGTGAAGACTTTGGAAATCTCTTACAGTTCAGTCAAGTTCTTTAGTGACAAAGACAAAGTTCTTCTGGTCTCTATGGAAATTGGTCTGACTGAGGTGTTGGGATTTTGCCAGTGCGAATTGCCTACAAGTGAGGAATATGATAAGCCTGAGGACTTTCATAGTTCAAAATTCCGACCATTGATGTGGTTAGCGCCAGCTGTCCCCAATCATCTTATCCACATAACGATCATATAGTTGGGGGCATTTATGTCTTATGATGTCAGGTTGCACCTTGGCTATAAAAAGCCACCCCCCACAACCACTAGTTGGTTCACTGCTCCGAGAGTGAACTGACTCTTGTCATTTGAGCGCAATCCATCCTCCAAGGACTTTGAGAGAAAATCATCATTGAGGAAAAACCCAAATCCAAACCACCAAACCCAAAGTGATTGAGAATCACTGAAGAGATTGTTCCTGTGTGGAACTAATGCTTGTTGCCTTTGAAGACTGTGTATCTTCCAGACGGTTAGGCGGCACGGTCTAGTGCATCCTACAATCAGTTGGGGATCACGAAGTGACCATGGTCTAGCTCATCCAGCAGTCAATTGTGGATCGCCGGGTGACCTGTTTGTAAGGGTTTTAGAAGTCTACCCTGAAGACTTACCACGAGTGTTGGGTGAGGACTTTGTGACCTTAGCTCAAGGAGAATACGGTAAGGACTGTGTGTCCTATGGTTTAAATACCAGGCCACTCCAAACCAGACGTACGATTGTCACAGCAGTTGGAACTGGGTCATCAAACCATTGTCTTCATCAAGCTATCTGGTTCTATTTCCTCAACCCTTTCATTTCATTGTATACTTGTTTATGAAATTGACAATTACCGTTTGAAGAATTTGACTAAAGACTTTCTCAATTTCCTCACCTCAAATTCTTCAAGTTACCTTGTTCCTCACTTGCTAATCCTGTATCACGCTACCCGTAATTTGTGTATGCTTAATTTAATCACAATGACTATGCTACTGCTATGTTTTTCATGCACTTGAGTACTTATTCCGCTGCTAGTTATTCATCACATTTCAAATTCCTTAGTGATGAATTTGTAAAAATTGCATATTCACCACCCCTCTAGTCGATATAATGCACTTTCAGTTCTCCTTCCTGGTCTTCGACGACCTCGGTATTATCCTCGGTCATAACATCATCACCCCCGCCTCCCATACTCGGCCCAGGAGGGGTCTTTCAGGAAACACCTCCTCGGCCTCTCTGGTAACCAGAGGAGGTGTAGTGTGTGACGTGGTCCCGCTCTCCGCTAGCTCGGCAGGCGGAGAGTCCCCCTCTGAGGTTTGATAGGTGGGGAGCTTGCGTGGTGGGCTACAATATGAAAGCCATTCATTGGTTGAGTAACTAACCTCGATACAAATATAGGAGAAAGTCTTTGGATTCATACCTTTTGGACGGGGGCTTCACCTTGGGCTTCCTTCGAGGAACCAATCTACAAGCCCCAAACTTCTATGTGGAGTCCAAGTTGTCTTTGGACGGGGCCACCTTAGCCCTGCACTATCTCTTCGGGGCATGAGGAGGCAGTTCCTCCTCGGCGCCATTAGACACCGCTCTCCTCCTTGTTTGGAAGGAGTCGCTTTCCTCCCTCACCTCTTCCTGGTCTTCCTCATGAGCAGAAGAGGCGTGGGTTTCCCGGACTTTGTGTCTATGGGTCCTTGTGAGCGAAGGCCCTCTCGTGCCTTCCTCTTTTCACCATTCTTCTTCTCTTTGCTCCCCGGAGTCATATATGACGCCTCGATCAACATCACCGTCAACAAGGCCATCCTGGGGCCCTTGGGCAGCAGGGCCGGGCCGTCAATCTGCATGGCCTTTGCTAACCAGTTCCGCAAAGGCAGGGAAGAAAGGGTTAAGTTCCTTGTTAAAAGGTAATACTTGAATGTAAAAACAAAAACTTTATTGTACCTCCTTTGGAGAGTTTTCGGCGACGAGACCGATGTCCTCCTCCTGGTCTGGCGAGTCCTTCTAGGGATTGAACAATACCTTCCAGAGGTTATCGTGGGTGGTGTGGTAGAAGTGGAGCACGGTGGCTGAGTCGTGGGCCTTGTAGGCCCACATTAGGGATGCCCGATGTTGGCAAGATAGGAGGCGGTGGCGAAGCATGATCCCAAGATGAAACTTGTCCAGCAATTCCTTCATCATTTCAATGTGAGAGGCATAAATCCATTCGATAAGAAGTAGCCTGGCTCTTAGTCATTGGCTTTATTGTTGAACTTTTTCACCACGAGTGGTTTCCAACCTCGTGCTTTTACTGAAGAAGAATGGAACTTGGAGAATATGTGTTGATTACACAGACATGGACAAGGCTTATCCCAAGGATCCGTTCGCCTTACCATGCATTGACAAGATCATTGACTCCATAGCTGGGTGTGAGTCACTATGCTTTCTGGATGCTTATTCTAGCTATCATCAAAACAAGATGAAGTAAAACGACCAGGAGAAAACATCATTCATCACCCC
Source organism: Hordeum marinum (assembly GCA_022496015.1). Classification (NCBI taxonomy): domain Eukaryota; kingdom Viridiplantae; phylum Streptophyta; class Magnoliopsida; order Poales; family Poaceae; genus Hordeum; species Hordeum marinum. The sequence continues at coordinate 105,936,671 of CM039676.1, read as the reverse complement.
CTTTGGTGCATTCTGCTATACCTCAATGATGTTTGGTCTAAAGAGCGCGGGCGCAACTTATCAACGTTGTGTCCAGAATTGCATTAAGCCATAGATTGGGTGCAATATGCATGCTTATGTAGAATATATTGTGGTCAAGTCTCATAAGAGTGTCACTATGATCGCTGATCTCAAGGAGACGTTCCCCAATCTATGGGTGTATCATATGAAGCCGAACCCGGCTAAGTGCATTTTTGGGCTCCCCGCAAGGAAATTGCTTGCTTTCATCATCTCTAATCGCTTCATTAAGGCAAACCCAGACAAATTCAGGCCATCTGCAATCTGCATGAACCTACAAACCTTCAGGAAGTTCAGAAGCTGACTGGATGTGTTGCCGCATTAAGATGTTTCATAAGCCATCTCGGTGATATGGCCATATCCGTCTACATGCTTTTGAAAAAGACCGACACCTTTGACTGGACCGACGAGGCTATTGAGGCTTTTGAGGCTCTCAAGAGGAAACTCTCACAAGTACCAATCTCAGCACCTCATGTCGTGAAAGAGCCCATGTTGCTATACATCACTGCAAAAAATAAAGTCGTAAGTGCAGCAATGGTGGTGAAGCGCAAGGAGGAAGGAAATGATTCTCCTGTCCAGCGACTTGTTTATTATGCCAGCGAAGTTCTCACAAAATCCAAGCAACATTACCCACATTGGAAGAATTTTGTGTTTGGAGTGTTCATGGCTAGCTGAAAGCTCAAACATTACTTCCAAGCAACCTTTTACTGTTGTCAGTTCTACGCCTTTGGTAGATATTATTCACAACAGGGATGCTGCCGGACGTATTGCTAAGTGGGCTATCGAGTTGGGTGACTACCATATCAAGTATATGTCATGGACTGCTATCAAGTCACAAGACTTGGTGGATTGCATCAATGATTGGACAGAGTTGCAAGCACCTCCAGACAAACTAGATACTAAGTATTGGATCTTACATTTTGATGGGTCTCGAGAATTGGAGGGCTCGGGGGATGGAGTTGTCTTAACTTCCCCTCATTGAGATAAGTTCCGTTATGTCTTATGAGTTTTATTCCTTGCACTAACAATGTTAAAGAATATGAGGCTTTTCTTCATGGTTTACTCGTCGCCAAGGAGTTGAGCATTAGTCGCATCAGATATTTAGGGGATTCAGGTCTTGTTTCTCAGAAAGTTTCAGGAACTTGGGATTCCAAGGACCCATTCATGGTAGCATATTGCCGAGCAGTCATGGCTATTGTTGGCCACTTCATATGGTTACTAGGTTGACCATATTGATTGACGACTCAACAAAGTGGTAGATGCCTTAGCATGTCTTGGTTCTCAGGAGAAGCCTGTGCCTCCCAATGTTATTTTGGATGAGCTTCATAGTCCATCTGTCAAGTTACCTACAAAAGAAGACCTTGCTAATCCAGAGCCTGGATCTGGATGGTGGTGGTTATTCATGACACTCCAACCTGGACAGAGCCATATTTGGTGTACAAACTACACGGTGGATTACTTGATGATGAAGTCATGTCCAAGTAGATCCAGCGACACTCCAAGGCATACACAATCATCAACGGGGAGTTACATAACGTCAACACAACATGCATTTTCAGCTTTGTCTTTCTCTAGAAGAAGACCAACAGATACTCCACGAGATTCATTCAGGTGATTGTGGTCATCATTCAAGCACCAGAATGTTGGTGGCCAAAGATTTGTGTCTTGGTTTCTTCTGGTTAACCGCACATGCTGATGCTAAACATATTGTCTGCACGTGTGATGGATGTCAGAGGTGTGCTAGGTAGGATCATATGCCAGCACAAGCTCTTCAGATGATGCCAATAACTTGTTCGTTCGCCATTTGGGGGCTAGACATGGTTGGTCCTTTCAAGATGTCCAAGTATAAGAAGACCAACATCTTGGTTGAAGTTGACAACTTCACCAAGTGGGTGGAGGCTGATCCTGTCAGTAGGTGCGATACTGAGTCTATAGTTAAGTTCCTAAAAAAGATCATCTTTCCGTTTGGATATCCTCACAGCATCATCACAGACAATGGTAGTAACATCTCTGAGGGAGCTATGCGGAAGTGTTGTGTCAGGGAAAACATCCGACTGGACCTTGCTTCGGTAGCCCATCCATAGTCAAACGGGCAAGCTGGACGTGCAAATCAGGAGTTGCTCAAAAGTATCAAGCCCAGACACAAGGTGCTTCTATAACGCACAACATGTTGCTGGGTTGAAGACCTCCGAGATGTTTTATGGGGTATACGGGACTACTCCCAACCGATCGACTGGTTATATACCTTTCTTCATGGTTTATGGTGCAGAAGTCGTATTACCAAGTGATGTCTATCATGACTCACCAAGGGTGGCTTCTTACGTTGAAACAGACAATGAGGCAGTAATACAAGACTCCCTTGATGTCCTAGAAGAGGCACGCGATCTTGCAGTGTAAAGATCAACTATATATCAGCAAGACCTACATCGATATCATAGCCATAGATTTTGCAGTCGTACTTTCCAGGATGGTGACTTAGTGCTCCGTCTGATACAAAACAGATAGGAATGCACAAGCTCTCCCCACCATGGGAAGGACCTTTTGTTGGCACCAAGAATCTAGGCAACCGGGTCTTATTTTCTCATCGACATGCGTGAGCATGACAAATCACGTACTTCCGTTGAAGAAACACCTCGGTCATGGAACATAGCTCTTCTACATCCTTATTATATATATTTTTTATACTTAGTTTTCTAAAATTGGTACTCTCTATGTTATTTTATGATATTAAAGAATAAAGACAGCTACCCTGATATATGGGGTTTATTATCATCACATGTCACTTGTGCATTGAGTCTTTGTCCTTTATATCATATGATTACTTGGGGGCTGATAACTTGAAAGCACATTTGCTCCCTTGGTGGTTTTGGTAATTAATAACAACATATATGTCATTGAACTAATGTTTCCACTAAGTATCTTTTAGGAAAAGTTCAATGATGGATTGGCATAAGGATTGTGGAATACCCCAAGATGCAAGGAAATAGAATGGCAAAGCCTCAAGTAAAGGACTCTGCATTTTACATTTGTGAGAAATCACTTTGAATCCATAGGAAAGACAATACTATTCAAAGGGGGTAAGGTTTTGTTGGTGAACAAAATGCTCATACGTGCATAAGTGATAGTCACCACATACACTCACAAGCTCTTCCACAAAAGTCTATCCAAAGCCAAATATTCAAAATCGGCGCAACCAACAATTTCCACTCGGTGCCATCGATTCCAAACCCTAGATAGACTCAGCCAAACCCTAGCCACTTCAGTGCAACCGATGCTTCAGTGCCATCGAGTTAGGCTGCTAACTTTCTGTTATGCAAATTCACAATATCGGTCCCACCGAGATTGTTGGATCGGCGTCACCAAGATTGGGCAATCTGACCGTTGGTCACCTTATCGGTGCAACCGAGTTTCCTATATCGGTCTCACCAAGATTCAAAAGTTGCCACCTTTTAGTCAATTCGGTACCACCGAGATTAGCACATCGGTGTCACCGAGTTGGTCATTTTGTGTGTAACAGTTGGATTTTTGGAGATGCCTATATATACCCCTCCACAACCACCTAGTCGAAAGAGAAGCACTCAGAACAGTTCCCCACTCATACCTACTAATTTTCTGAGAGAGAGTCACCTACTCATGTGTTGAGATCATGCCATTCCATTCCTTCCATATGAATCTTGATCTCTAGCCTCCCCAACTTGCTTTCCACCCAATCAATCTCTTCTACCAAGCCAAATATGTGAGAGAGTGATTCTATGTTGAGGAGTCTATCATCTTGAAGCACAAGAGCAATGAGTTCGTCGACACAATCAAGCCTTTTACCTTTTGGAGGGTGGTGCCTCCTAGATTGGTTAGGTGTCGCTTGGGAGCCTCCTACTTCGTGTTGTGGAATGAACCAAGAAGTTTGTAAGGGCAAGGAGATCGCCTACTTTGTGAAGATCTACCCCGAGTTAGGCCAGTCCTCCGTGGACGTAAGCCATCATGGTATAGTCAAGGTTGCTTCTTCATGGAACCCTCCGTGGGTAGAGCCCTCCGTGGACTCTCGCGAACGTTACCCTTTGTGGGTTCAAGACTCCATGAACATGGATGTACGATAGCGCCACCTATCAAAACCACGAAAAAAATCATCGTGTCACCAATTGTGTTTGATCTTCCTACCCTTCCTTTACTTACATGCTTGTCTTTACTTTCCGCTTCTATACTCTTCAACATGCATGTGTAGGGTGTACTTGACATACTATGAATGCTAAAATCTGCCAAGACATAAAATTGGGAAAAGGTAGATTTTTATTTGGTCAAGTAGTCTAATCACCCCCCCTTCTAGCACTACTTTCAATCCTACAAGTGGTATCAGCGCTTTGGTTTCCATTGCATTGGTCTCACAACCAAGGAGAGTATGGCATTAGGGAAATTATCACCATAGAGGTATGTACTTTGATGGCACAAATTTTGTTAGTTGGAAGCACAAAATGTAAATGCATTTGCTTGGTCATAACCCCGCTGTTTGGGTTGATGTTCATGTTGGTATGCAAGGTGAATTCTTTGTGGAAGGAAGGGAACCCGATCGTGAAGCGACTGCGGATGAATTGAAGATGTTGCAATGCAATGCTCAAGCATGTGACAATCTCTTCAATTGCCTATGCCCCAAAGAATTCAACAAAATCAGACATCTTGAGAATGCAAAAGAGATTTGGGATACTTTGATTGATATGCATGAAGGTACAGAATCCGTGAGAGAATCCAAGTTGGATGTTCTTCAAAGTCAACTTGACAAGTTCAAGATGAAGGATGGTGAAGGAGTCGCTGAGATGTACTCTAGGCTAGATCTCATCACCAATGAGATTGCTGGCTTAGGAAGCGAAGAAATGACTGAAAAATTCATCATCAAGAAGATACTTCGAGCTTTGGATGATCGATATGACACCATTTGCATATTGATCCAAATGATGCCCAACTACAAAGATCTCAAGCCAACGGAAGTGATTAGAAGAATTGTTGCTCCTGAGATGACACTCAAAGACAAGGAAGAGCTTCACCACAAGTCTAGCAGTGCTTACAAAGCCACAAGTGATGCTCCTGCTACCTCAAGCAAAAACCTTGTCACAAATGAAGAGATAAGCCTCATGGTGAAGAAATTCAACAAGTTCTACAAGAATAGAACCAAGATCAAAGGTCCAACTCAAGATATGAACAGAAGCGTTCGTCAAGTCGTGACCGAAACTGCTACAATTGTGGGAAGCCCGGACACTACTCCAATTAGTGCATGGCTCCTTACAAAAGGAAAGAAGAGTCACCAACAATACAAAGCTCAAGAGATGAGTCACCTCAAAGAGAGAGGAGTAGAGATGATCATTATGAAGAAGACCCTCAAGGAGAAGTAGGGACTCAGAGAGAAGGACAAGTACACCAAGAGCTACTCAAGAAGGAAACATCAAGATCATGTTGGTGAATGGGTTTCCGGCTCCGAATCTAACAACCACTCCAAGAGAAGCTATCACTCCAACTCCGACTATAGTCAAGATGAAGGTGTTGCCGGACTTGCACTAGTGACAACCGACTCCTACAACATATTCGATTCACCAAACAAAGGGAGTGGATGTTGCTTCATGGCTAAAGGCCCCAAGGTATCACACCCCGAGTATCTTGATTTCAATAGTGATGAAGATGACTTGTTAATTGAAGATGACTTGCTATTTGACAAATCTAGTCATAATGAACTTGCTAGTACTCACTCTAGTGTAGATAAGTCGTGTGATGATGATAAGTTGGAAATAGAACGACTAATTCAAGAACTAAAAACTTTTTAAGTTAGCTCATGAGTCAACTCTAGAAGATCATAGAGAGCTTGTAAGGACACATGAGAAGCTACGCTTCGAGAAGCTCAATTTAGAGCAAGAGCATGAGTTCCTTAAAGCTATCAATGAAGATCTTCAAAAGAAGACTTCCTCTTATCTAGCCAATGCGACTACTCTTATCTACATTCATGCCACAAGTTAAGTCTAAGCAATCTAGTAACAAAGGAAAGAAAGGCCCGTCAACTAGTAGCAATAAAAATGATAAATCCAATGATATTGCTTCTAGTAGCTCTCTTGATCCCACTAACTCTTCTCTTATCCAAGTTACACTTGAGCAAGAAAATGAACTCTTGAAAGGGATTGTAGAGAAAGGTATCTACAAGAGTCTTGAAGGGTGCAAACAATTTGAGGAGATTGTACGCAAGCACAGAGGATACCGGAAGAATCATGGTGTTGGTTAATTCAATGCTAATGGAGTTGAATGGGAAGAAGGTTAATGTCCAAATCCCAAGTTTGTTCCTCAAAGGGAGAAGTATGAAACTACTCTCCCCAATGGAACAAAATCTCAAGATGACCTTCCACCAGAAGACCCCAAGCTCAAGGACAAGAACAAGCTTCAAGAGTACATTGACTCATATGAAGATTAATCCCAAGCTTTGGTGAAGTGGGTTCCCAAGGCTACTACAAGATCAACTTCTACAAGTGCTACTTCAACACCAAGGATCCCCATCAACTTGATGTGGGTCCCCAAGAAGAAGAACTAGAGAAGTTCTTGAGGGGTGACTCCACCAATGAAATTCACTCATATTCATTATTGGCAAGAACTAGTTGCAATCAACATCAACATCATGCAATAGTTCAAGGAGTCACGCATTCCCTCAAAGGTAAGCAAGGGACAAGGTAATCAACAAATCAATGGACATCATCACATATGCTTTGCACTCCATGTCCATAGATATCCTAGTATTTGTCTCTTATGTGTTGGGACTAACCCATGCAGGTGACAAGAGTAATGAAACAACGAGGATGCTCCCAACTCTTGGTGATCTTCATCAACTTTTATCGTCCACCACTACTTCACCTACATGAAGTCTTCATCGACAAAACCCAAGGTTAGTTTATCCCTCCTATGGGGGGATGTCACATAAAGGGGGAGCTTTACTCTAAGACTTGAGTTAAAGCATCTCATAGTATGTGACAACATTAAATGCTTTATGTAAAAGTGGTAACCCCACTTGTGATTAAACGATGAGTATGACCTATGATCAAGTATTCTTACTTGGCTCCTAAGTCAATATACTCATATATAGATGACTCTGTCATCGCCAAAGTGCTTGTTAGATGCTATTGTGTTTGTGCATGTTTGCCATGATTTCATTTGACATCTTATTGTGTGAGCATGTTGGTCTGCATTTATTTTCTCATTCGAGGATATACAATTCTTGCTACTTGGCTTTTGATGTTTCTTTTGCCAATTGGATATACAAGAATGCCTAGGACCACTCATTTAGCTATCTATGCTTTATCACCTCATATTCTATTCATGTTGCATCACAAAATTTGAACAAGTACTTTTTGATCTCTCTGTGTGAGGAGCACTCGGAGTTCTGTATCGTCAAGGACTGACCATTAAAACCTCCCAAGTGCATCTTGGTGGAACCAACTGTAAATTCTCGGTCTCACCGAATGCCTCGTGTTGATCTGGATTTTCAATCTCGGTACTGCCAATTTCATCTTCTCGGTTACACTGAGTTTCCCTGTCAGCTGACAGTTGTGAAACTCGGTGACACCAAACATATCAACTCGGTTTCACCGGCAGCGATGGGTATATAATCGGTGGACCCTGATATTTTGAAATCTATTCTTCGAACGTCGCGCCTCCACAACCCTAGTTGCCGCCCTGAAGGCCCCTGGTCATCGCCTTGCTTCCCCGAGCGCCTCCGCAGTTGGGAATCACTGTCGTCGACGTTTTCTTCTCCAACGTCACCGCCGTAGCGGATCCATCGTAGCATTAGGGTATGGATTCCCCCCTCTCATGCTCCACTGTCCAATTCATGCGCATTAGGGTTTATTCCTAGTCTTGCGATACTTTGAGATCTTTCCATCCAATAAGAAAATTCCATAGGTTAGCAAACGATGAATTTTTAGGGTTTTGCCATTCGCCTCCTATATCTCGGTAGAACCGATGTAAAATAATCGGTGTCACCGAGTTAGTTTTCTGCCACACTGAGAACACCTTGATGGAACCGAGTGCTCATTTTCGGTGCGACCGAAAATGGTGCCAAGTTCCTGGAAAAAAGGATGTTTGTCTCGGTGTGACCGAAAATTTTGCCTCGGGTGCGCCAAAATACATTTGACAGAATGCAAAACTTTGGAAATTTTTAATTCAAACTTTCAAAAATTTCTGCATTTTGTGATGACTTATCCTATTCCACTCTTCTATACTCTATTCATAGGGTTACACATGTCAGGCTCAGAAGATAGTCAAAATTTGCAGGAGCAGAACGTTGAGATGAGTCCAGGCACTAGTCCTAAGTCCAGTTCTTCCACAGATCCAGGCACTCCAAGTTTTCATGGGTTGACTAAAGCTGACACTAGGACAAGGAAGAGAGTCAACTCAGAAGAAGAAGATTCTGATTTTGTCCGAGAGGATGTTCTTGCTAAGAAGCAAGAGAAGGTTGCAAGGAAATCTGCCAATGAGACCACCTCATCTAGGAGGGTGGTCAACAAACTTTATGCACCTGTAGAGACCTTCAAAGCACATGAGAGTGCTAGGGAAACTATGTCTATTGAGATTCCAAGGAAGTCTTTGCCTAAGAAGGCAGGAGAAAAGAAGACAGCCAGGAAAAGGATCATTCATGTGATGGGCAGAGCTACCTCTATGTATGAGGATCCAGAGGAGGCTGATGGTGTTGCTATTGAAGAGGGGGAATACGAGGAACCTGTTGCTCGGGCCCCTCCTAAGAAGAAGGCCAAGAAACTTTTAGCTGATGATATGCCTAAGTCTGGTCCCCCCAAGAGCACCAAGGCTGCATCCAAGAAAATTGTTGCATAGAAGTCCAAGAGGACTACCAGAGGAATACCTTCTACTGAGAAGAACAAGAAGTCCACTTTCAGAGAAGCGGATGATGATGAAGATGCTATGTCTGTTTTGATGAAGCTCAGACCTCACCTTCATGTACATGATGCCAGCCACCAAGTAGCTGAGGATATGAAGAAGAGGAAGGATTCAGGGCTAAGGGCATGGAGATTTATTGATCCATATGCCTAGAGGAGAAAGACTGTTGTGGATTACAGGTTTTATACCAAGGAGCAGCAAGACTTCTATGAGACAGTTTGCTTGACAAGAGCCCTACTGTTAGTGACATGAGATATGTGGACTGGAAGTAAATCAAGGATAATGAGGATAACTTTCCATGTATCCAAGACAACTTCCACTGCATTGGACTTGAAAAGTTTGTTGGGAAAGAGTTCACTGCTTGGAATGATGAGTTGATCATGCAGTTCTACTCCACTGCTCATTTTTATGGAGATGGCAAGATTTTTTGGATGATTGAAGGAGCAAGATATGAATCTACTGTTGCTAAGTGGGCTACCATCTTAGGAGTCCCAGAGGTACATGATGGAGATTTGGATGTCTACTCAGAATCCAAGGAGAGCCACAATGCTATGAAGGATATGTATATTCCTATCCCTGCTTCTAATGTGCAATCTCACAAGTTGGGATATATTTACTTCCTCCAGCTAGGCCTCTGTACCATGAACACCATCCCAAGGCATACCTTGATGCCCAAGTCTGGAGATGAGAAGATGATTCGTTTATACTCCATCAACATGCTCATCCATCTTGATCGTCACACCAGTATTCAAGTGATGGATTTGATACTAGAGACTGTAAAGAGGGTTGCTGCTGATCAGAAGCACTCATGCTGCTATGCACCCTATATTCGGATGCTTATCAATTCTAAGCTTTATAAGCACATCTTTGCTCTGGATAAACCCCATTTGCCACTTCAGCCAGATTTCGAGGACAACGTTGTGGTGATGGACCCAAACCATCCCACATCAGCTGCAACTCAGGCACAGGCAAAGGCAGAAGCAAAGGCAGCTCGAGCCACTAGTGCTCAAGTTCCCAAATCGAGGAACGAGCAGATGGATCTCTTGATCACCACTGCCATGGATATGAAGAAGGACATCAAGACCATCATGGACACTCAGGAGAGCCTTGTGAACATCATTGAGGATAGAGTGAAAAATCTAAATCACAAGGTTGATAGGCTGACTAAGATAGTCAATGAGCTTAAGAAGGAGGTTGATGAAGCCCCAATCCGTCGCACCTCTTCAGACTCCGAGTCTGATGATGATGAGGATAGTGCACCTATCAGGATGACTAGCTAGTTCACTACTAAAGCCAGGACACCTACAATGCCAGCTCCAGAGATGAGGCCTTCATCTTCTGCTCCAGCCACAGTGAGATCGGCTCCATCAGCTCCAGTGCCTCTGGTATCTACACCAACTCCATCCAGGACTTCAATGGAAGTCTTCGCCGACGCAGTTCTCTCGACTCCGTCATCGATGATCGGAGGAGATCAGCTAAAGAACGATTAGTTATATCTCTTTGAGCTTTTTGGTAACTTGTTGCCAAGGGGGAGAAGTTGTATATAGATCTTAGGCTTCGAGTGAGAGAGCGTCTGTTTTTATTTGCTAGTTTTACAAAACATTTGGTTATTTCGTTCGATGTGAGATACTTTTGTGTGTTTGATCATACGCTTTAATGTGTGTTGCTACTATTTCCTATCTTTTGATGATTATGTGATGATCATTCACTTTTCTTGATGTGTTGTGCTATGCTGTTAAATCTTATTACTCTTGCACACCACCAAGATGTATGTGACATGCAAGAAGTGCCCCATGTACCTAATCGATTGTGCATTTGCATTCAAACACAAATTTAAAACTAATGCACAAATTTAGGGGGGAGATCTTGCTTATCACATACTTCTCCAACAACGATTATATTCATTGATTATATCATATGTCGAATCTTTGATCTATAAGTTGTCATCAATTACCAAAAAGGGGGAGATTGAAAGCACATTTGCTCCCTTGGTGGTTTTGCTAATTAATAACAACATATATGTCATTGAACTAATGTTTCCACTAAGTATGTTTCAGGAAAAGTTTAATGATGGGTTGGCATAAGGATTGTGGAATACCCCAAGATGCAAGGAAATAGATTGGCAAAGCCTCAAGGAAAGGACTCTACATTTTACATTTGTGAGAAATCACTTTGAGTCCATAGGAAAGCCAATACTATTAAAAGGGGGTAAGGTTTTTTTGGTGAACAAAATGCTCATACGTCCACAAGTGATAGTCACCACATACACCCACAAGCTCTTACACAAAAGTCTGTCCAAAGCCAAATATTCAAAATTGGTGCACCCAACACTTTCCACTCGGTGCCACCGATTCCAAACCCTAGAAAGACTCAGCCAAACCCTAGCCACTTCGGTGCAACCGATTCTCTTTGGTGCCATCGAGTTCGGCTACCAACTTTCTGTTACACAAATTCACAATATTGGTCCCACCGAGATTGTCTGATTGGCGTCACCGAGATTGGGCAATCTCACCGTTGGTCACCTTATCGGTGCAACCGAGTTTCCTATATCGGTCTCACCGAGATTCAAAAGTTGCCACCTTTTGGTCACTTCGGTACCACCGAGATTAACACATCAGTTTCATCGAGTTGGTCATTTTGTGTGTAACGGTTGGATTTTTCAAGATGCCTATATATACCCATCCACCACCACCTACTCTAAAGAAAAGCACTCAGAACAGTTCCCCACTCATATCTACTGATTTTCTTAGAGAGAGCCACCTACTCATGTGCTGAGATCATGCCATTCCATTCCTACCATATGAATCTTGATATCTAGCCTCCCCATCTTGCTTTCCATCCAATCAATCTCTCCTACCAAGCCAAATATGTGAGAGAGTGATTGTGTGTTGAGGAGTCTATCATCTTGAAGCACAAGAGCAAGGAGTTCATAGACACAATCGAGCCTTTTACCTTTTGGAGGGTGGTGCCTCCTAGGTTGGTTAGGTGTCGCTTGGGAGCCTCCTACTCCATGTTGTGGAGTGAACCAAGAAGTTTGTAAGGGCAAGGAGATCGCCTACTTCATGAAGATCTACACCGAGTTAGGCTAGTCCTCCGTGGAGGTAGGCCATCATGGTATAGTCAAGGTTGCTTCTTCGTGGAACCCTTCATGGGTAGAGCCCTTCGTGGACTCTCGCGACCATTACCCTTCGTGGGTTGAAGACTCCATGAATGTGGATGTATGATAGCGCCACCTATCTGAACCACGAGAAAAATCATCGTGTCACCAATTGCATTTGATCTTCCTACCCTTCCTTTATTTACATGTTTGTCTTTATTTTCTGCTGCTATACTCTTAGACATGCATGTGTAGGGTGTACTTGACATACTATGAATGCTAAAATCTGCCAAGACATAAAATTGGGAAAAAGTAGATTTTTATTTGGTCAAGTAGTCTAATCACCCCCCCCCCCCTCGAGCACTACTTTTGATCCTACATAACTTATAAGGTTCATATTATACCCTTGTAACTCGGCATATTCATGCTGACTTGTAGTTTTATCTGCCTTCTAAGCTTGATGCTACTCGCACATATATGACCCAGTTGTGCGCCTTTTAGATCAATAACCTATGTTTCCTTTTTATAGGACTTGGTGTGACCCTGCAACTAATTGAGTTCGATCACAACGGTTATAGTCATGTGAACGCTAGCTTATGAAAATGAGCATTGGATAAACTTGCAAGGCATAAGACGTCCTTTGATATACTTTGCATATCATCTCTAAAAACATAAGTGTTCATTCAAGTATAGCATTAAACTGCTAACAGTTTACTATGTCTATTACAAGCTCTTATGGGCCGATATTCAAAGTTTTTTGCCGGAAAAAAATAAGTTCCTCTTTCCTAGCTTGCTTGACCCTGAGCGCCTTGGTCTTGAGTCGACCCTTCGGACGCCGGCTTACCCTTTTATTCCTTCTTAGCAGTTGTCTTCTCTGATTTCTCAGCTTCTAGTGTGGGTTTTTCTGTCGGCTTGGGGGGCTTGATCCTTGGTATCATCCATCCATGTATCCTCGCCACTAGCAGTCCCTATCTTGAAAAACTAATATAGAGCTTCAAGAGGCTCTTGTTGCTCATCAGTGCTTGGTACTCTGGGAGGAGACGGCATAGCAGGGGTACCTGAGCCGACAAGAGCTATGGAAGAAGATGGTTCTATCGGGTCAGTGTTTTTGCTCTTCAACTCAAATGACTCAGGCATCTTTAGAGTGCTCTTTCGCCTATGTTCGTCATAATATGCTTGGTACATTCTCAAGTCGATGGTCCGTGCAATCACGCAAGCATGATGTCGAGTCTCCTTCGGGATGGTTTGGTAGTCCTCCCTAGTGAATTTAGAGTCATCCACTTTATACTGAGGATATCCATAGGCTAACAGCTCTGGCTTTAGCTCCAGGTGATAAGCTTTGGCAAGTGTTAATCCACTGAGTAGACCCTTTCAGAAAGCTGATTCATTTTGGATTTTCATCCAAGACGGCACTATCAACAGCTCTTTCAGCACATCTGCAAGCCATCAAGATGGCTGAGTTCACCCCATTGCCTCTGTAATAGCTTCACAACTCCCAACAAATAGTTGGTTGATCAGATTATATAGGATTTTCAATTTCTCAGGAGGATTCCTCGAGTTTTCACCTTCATGTTGTTCTGCACAAAGGATAAGACAAGTCAATGTTATGTCAAGCCGACAAAAAATGACAGGACAAAATACAGTCGGCTCCAAACAACTTACTCAAGACTTTAATGGAGCTATCATTAACAAGGTTGGTGAGCCGGCCAAGGCCGGTCTCTACCTCTCTACTCTTTTCCTCAACGTTTCCAGCTTCTTGGGTGAGGAGTTATTCCATCTGAGAGGCCTCTGTTTTGAAATTTTCAAGATCTTCCATGGCTTGTTTTGCAACGGTATTGGCAGGCTGGCTCAACTTCTCAGCTTCTTCACATTTGGTCTTCTCCCAAGTTAGCTCTTCTTTGAGCCGGCCGATCCCCTGCTCGGCTTCAATGATGGATTTTTGCATAGATATATGCGGAATATCATAAGAAATTTTGTATCCCGAGTTGCTTGCAGGCAAAACAACCAGGAGCTTGGCGATTACCATTCAAAACAGATTTCTTCACAATGATTTATAAGCAAGTCCCAGGTTGCTGGAAAGTTGACCTAGCACTTGAGCTACAATATTCAAAAAATACAAAACATGGGAAGTCCCAGGTTGCTACTAGTAGCTAACCCAGCCCTTGGGGGCTACCGTGTTTGGTTCTATCATTATTATAAAGACTGGGCCCGTCATTTCATGTTGAGTCAGCGCTTGGAGGCACATAGATTGCTTCTATAGAGATTCTAAGTCTACATAAGAAAGTTTTGTCTCACCATGAGTAGTGACCCGACGCTTGGGGGCTACACTATCAAGTCATCAACACTGGAAATAACTTAGAAATTGAGGGCTATAGACATATGTCAGAGACATACCTCATATTTCTGCTTCATCAAGGTGACAAGAGCACCTTGTTCATCATGATGCCGCTAAAGCCAGGCCATATACTCTTGGTGGAGAGACACCAAGCCCGTATCCTCATATGCCTCAAGCCAGGCATCATGAGCCGGCTCATGAGATGGGGCCGACTTTTGCCCAACCATGGCTTTCACCAGAACGGTTGAGATCTTGGGCGGAGAATGGTGCTGAGTATGGGTGATCACCACATCATCTTCGACCAGCTTATGGTCGGTTGCCGCTGGCGGCACGTCATCCATCACCACATCAACCGGTGTTTCTTGTTGATCTTGGGGGACTAGGTCATCCAAGACCGTCCCGTCCCGTGGAGGAGAATTACGAGCCGGCTCAGTCCTCACCGACTCATCAGCAGTCATGAGAGTAGCGTCAGAGCTTGTTGTCTCTACCCTAGCACAAGCGGTTGTGGAAGTGGCCAGCTTGTCCTTCAACATTGCTTTGTCCCTATTGCAAAGAAATACATGAATACAGAGATAGTTGCAAAATAGTACTATTACAATTGAAATGTCGGCTTACCCAACATTGATGGTGAAATCTATGTTGGTGTTGGACGCACCCGAAGAAGGCGAGGAGCCATAAATGCTGGGTTAGAAGGACTCAACGGTGCCTTCATCTACCCGAGTTGAGGACGGGAAGTAGATGGACTTAGCCTTTCTAGCCTCCTAGCTCGGCGTGGAGACGGCTCTACAGAGAGCCCTTCATGAAGGTCTTGAGAGCTAGAACTCCGGGTCTTCCTTTTCTTGCTCTTGACATGTTGTAGTATGTTCAAATACAAGCTGGGATCCAAATAAGCGGATGTGTGTGAAAATGGTATCTTTCGAACAACAAGTCGGGTTTGGCTTTTGGCCAGTGTTTTAGTGTCAGAAACACTAGGAGTTACCTCTTGTACGATCGTCTCACCATTGCCAGATGGATCCTAAGAAGAGCCGGCATCAGCAAGTGCAACCAAAGCCAGCCTAAAGAGTGAAGCTCTACCTCGTTGGTTTCATCATCCTACCTTTCTTTGACCTCCTCTTTAGGAGTGTTGGGAGCTTGATAGTTAGGCTTCCACCAATCATGGTCAAGCTATAAAATGCAAGCCTGCATTCAAAGAAACCATAAGGAGATAAAAAGTATAAGTGTTAAATAAGTGAAATGTCGGCTTACCCCAGGTGTCGGGTTGACAACAGAAAATGGAGCCAGATCAACAACTCCAATATCTTCAATCTTCTCCCCAACAAAGGCCTTGATTGCCTTGGCCATCTCTTTGTGGGATGGGGTGTGCTTGAAGAACCGCATGTCATCTTCTGGGTCCTCTGAGTATTGGCACATAAGCTGGCAATGAATACTAAGTGGCTGGATTCGCCACTCCATAAAGCATCGGGTCAAGTCTATGTCGCTCAAGCCATGATCAACTAAGGCACTGATGCATGCAAACATCGGCTAAAATTTCTTCCTCTATGCCACTAGAGCATAATCGTAAAGATTCTCATTATATGCGAGCCAGGTGTCGTGATAACCCGACAGAGAAGACTGGCCGTTGGGTGATGTGTCCTTGCAATAGAAAAAGGTTATGTGCATCCTTCAGGGTGACTCGCCAATTTGATTATGGGGAAATATAATATTTGCACTTCTGTATAGTCATGGCACCACACTCTATAGGAGGTCGATTGCTATACTCTGTCTGCTTGTTGCAGTAGAAGAATTCTAGGAACAAGCGCATTGTCGCCTCCATTTGCACATAAACCTCATAGAAGGTCTCGAAGTTGCTTAAGTTGAGGATGGACTCTGCCCTAAGTCTTGAAGATGCAAGTTATAGGGACAAAGGACATACCTGAAGAATTTGGAACCCTATAGTCTGAAACGCAGGTCAAGTAATTCAATCTGTTCTTTAGAATGTAGGAAGCCGGCTCGCTCCAACTCATAGAGACGGAGCTTAGCTAGAGTTGACCTATTTTTGCCGGCGCAGGGTCAACTCACCAGTTGGCTCGCTAACTTTTTTTCCCTTAGAAGCCATGTTCTTCAGGCGCATGAGTTGGTGGAACTATTGGGTAATGCTAAAAGATGTAAGTCTGCATGGTTTGTTTTGGGTCAAAGTGAAGACGTCTTGTGACCATAGAATATAAGAAAACCGGCTACCTCTTCACGGAACGGCTTACATAAAGTATACTACGACAAAGGTCTAAGCCGACACATTGAAACTTACTACTGAGTTGAAGGAGGCTAACAACATTTGACCAGGGTGTGACGTTTCTATAGATCGAGCAATTGCATCAAAATTATGGCAAAGATGGAGGTCATAACCTAGAAATATACTGGCAGTGGGTTTGCACTTGCAACAAAGGAAATTTACATCTTCATCCTAAGAACAACTCATCAAGATCTAAAGCACATGTGAAGGAAGATCCAAAATAGCAAAAAAATGACTTTTATCTGCATTTATCCAAGCACCCAAGAAAACTAAAGGAATAGTGATGAACTACGAAGAACATGAAGACCAAAAATGGAGATCGGAGATGGTTTGTGAAGAACTCACAAATCCGAAGAAAACGGCGGCAGATGAGCTCGCGGTCACGGGCGAACTCCGGCTCTACAACAGGTGCTTTGGCAAAGAGGACAGTAAGCAGGCGCGGTCTAGTAACGGTGGCGATGACGGAGCTCGCGAAGTGCTCGAGGAAGAAGAATAAGTGGAGGAAAGGAGAAGCAATGGCCTCGGGCTCACCCACATATATTTATAAGGGAAGGGGTGTGAGACCCTAGGCGTCGGCCCGATAAAAGGGGGATATCCTAGTTTTTATGGGATATGGATGTCCCACACCAAGATCCTACGCAGAGTCTGTTATGAATCTATGATGTGTCACTTTGCAAATACCATGAGGGGCGTGCAAAAATGCTAAGGATGAAAATACAAGCTTGCCATGGATACATCAAGGGTAACCTTGGGGCTAATGTTGGGGATATTACTCCTGGCATTAGCCGGACGGTCCAGTCCGTCTCATGATGCATGGCCTGTATATGTAACTCAGCCCATGAGGAGCTAGACCCCACGTCCGGCCAAGAAGTCCCAGAAGAAGTTATCAAGGCATGTCGGTCGTCTTGTGTGTAAGCCCGTGATACGTCTCCAACGTATCTATAATTTTTGCTTGTTCCATGCTGTTATATTATCTTTCTTGGATGTTTTACAATCATTTTATAGCAACTTTATATCATTTTTTGGACTAACCTATTGACATAGTGCCAAAGTGCCAGTTGTTGTTTTTGCTTGTTTTTTACTTCGCGAAAAATCAGTACCAAACGAAGCCCAAATGCTACGGGAATTTTTGGAGAATTTTTATGGACCAGAAGAGCCAAGATGGTCCAAACAAGCACCAGAGATGGGGACCAGGGTGGACACCCTCCACCAGGGCACGCTAGAGGCTCTTGGCGCGGCCTGGTAGAGGGTGGGCACCTCGGGACTCCCCCCAACCGACAATAAAGCCTATAAATTTCCAGAAAATTAGAAAACCCTAGGGGAGTCGACGAAACACAATTCCAGCCGCCGCAAGTTACAGAACCTCGAGATCCAATCTAACACCATCACGGAGGGGGTTCATCTTCATCATAGGTGCGTCTCCGATGATGCGTGGGTAGTCCACCATAGACCTACGGGTCCGTAGGAAGTAGCTAGATGGCTTCCTCTCTCTCTCTCTCTCTCTCTCTCTCTCTTTTGATTCTTAGTACAATGGTCCCTTGGAGATCTATTTGATGTAATGACTTTTGTGGTGTGTTTGTTGGGATCCGATGAATTTTGAGTTCATGATCAGTTTCTATCCATGAATAAGATTTGAGTCTTCTTTGATCTCTTATTTGCATGATTACTTATAGCCTCGTATTTCTTCTTCGACTCTTTGGTTTAGTTAGGCCAACTTGATCGATTTTTATTGCCATGGGAAGAGGTGCTTTGTGATGGGTTCGATCTTGCGGTGTTCTATCCCAGTGACAGAATGGGCAGCAAGACACGCATGTATCATTGCCATTAAGGATAACAATATGGGGTCTATTCCTTCATGAATAGATCTTGTCTACATCATGTCACCGTTCTTGTTGCATTACTCCGTTTCTCCATGAACTTAATACACTAGATGCATGCTCGATAGCGTTCGATGTGTGGAGTAATAGAAGTAGATGCAGAATCGTTTCGGTCTACTTATCTTGGATGTGATACCTATATATTGATCATTTCCTGGATATCATCATGATTATTTGATCTTCTATCAATTGCCCAACGGTAATTTGTTCACCCATCGTGTGCTATACTCATGAGAGAAGCCACTAGTGAAATCTATGTCCCCTGGTCTATTTTTCCAACATATTGCTTCCCAATCTACTATTTGCATCTTTTGTTTTCAGATATATTAATCCAAAAAAACAAAAATACCTTGCTGCACTTTTTATTTATTTATTTTAGTTTGTGTTCTTGCGAGATCTATTTGCCAAAACTATCGTTACCTAATCTATCATATTACCATAGAGAGCTTGACAACCTCTCTTTCACGTCGGGTTGCAAGTATTTCTTATTTGTGTGTAGGTGTTGTTTACATGGGTGCGTGATCTTCCTCTACGGATTGATACCTGGTTTCATAACTAAGGGAAATACTTACCGTCATTGTGATGCATCACCCCTTCCTCCTTGGGGAAATACCGACGCAACTCAAGCCACGTCAAAGGAATTTCTAGCGCCGTTGCCGGGGAGGAAGCAATCCGATCTACCAGGTTCCTAATCACATCTCCTTGCAATTACATTATTTGTCATTTGCCTCTCATTTTCCTCTCCCCCACTTCACAAATTTGTCGTTTTACTCGCCCTCCCTTTTTCGTTTTCCTTTTTGCTTGTTTGCTACCTTTGCTTGTGTTGACATGTGCCTTCTATTTGCTTGCATCTTCGCTTGCTAAAAATCTATTGATATGGATCCTCATCCACTTGCTAATCTTTTCAAAATACCAAATTACGATGAGCCAATTGCTAGTGAGTTGAGTGCACTTGATTATCTCTATGAAGTTTTGTTTGAAAATCATGAATCTGAAAATTTTGATGAAGTGTTGAAAGAAGAAATTTATGAGGTGATTCACGATAGCTCCTTGATTGAAAAGCATGATTGCAATGATGTTACTATAAACACCATTAATGTCAATTATGTGAATGATATGCAAAACTACAAGCTTGGGGATGATAATTTTGTCATGTCCACTTCTTATTGCAACGATCATGATTGGGGTGATGATGCTTCCTATGATCTTGAAAATTTATTTAAACCTCATGTTGAATATGTTATCGATAATAATGTTTGCAATAGTATCGGAAGTGGGTTTGGGAGAGTGACAACTTTAGGTAAAAAGAATCCCACATATTTGGAGAGTGTTCAATATTATGAATGTTATGATAAAATTTGGTTTGGAGAGATCATGACTTTAGTTAATGTTAATACCGCTACCTTGGAAGATTGTAAGACTTTTATGCATGTGGATCATGAAGAGAATATTTCATGTGATAGCTATATTGTTGAATTTGAATATGATCCTGCATGTACTTATTATGAGAGAGAGAGAAATATGTTTATATAAATATTCATGTTACTAAATTACCTCTCTTCATGTTGAGATTGATATTGTTTCTATCTTCTTCCATGCATATGATAGAAAAAAAATTGTCTTGATAATTTGTTTGCTTATAAAATGCCTATGCATAGAAAGTATGTTAGACTTAAATGTGTTTGTATTATGCTACATGATGCTCTCTTTGTGTTTCAACTACTATCTTTCATGTGAGCATCAATAAAATCTTATGCCTAGCTAGGGGCGTAAAACGATAGCGCTTTTTGGGAGGCAACCCAATGAATAAAATTTATTTTATCTTTTCCTTTCTGTTTTTAGTGTTTTCACAATTATGCTTTCGTTATGATTTTGTTTTTTATGTCTTATTTAAGGTTTGTGCCAAGTAAAACATTTAGGATGATCCATAAGATGAGTAGAAACAATGCTGAATCTGAAACAGAAACTTTGTTTCCAATGCACAAATTTTCATTCTTTACTGGAACGTGATATTGAGAAGCAATTTCAACACGGTATTTCTATACACATTCTT
The DNA here is from genome assembly GCA_022496015.1 of Hordeum marinum. Classification (NCBI taxonomy): domain Eukaryota; kingdom Viridiplantae; phylum Streptophyta; class Magnoliopsida; order Poales; family Poaceae; genus Hordeum; species Hordeum marinum. Next base: position 105,916,073 of record CM039676.1, on the reverse strand, counting down.
TACGTTATCCTAATTTTTAAGAATTTTAAGAGTTCCAAAAGTATGGGTATAGTATAGATTACTACACACTGTTCTGTTTGAGACAGATTCTGTTTTCATTGCATTGTGTGCTTGTTTTAATGAATCTATGGCTTGTATCGGGGGTATAAGTCATGGTAAGGTTAGAATAGAATAGTTATAATGCAATAATAAAATATGAATGGGTTTAGAACAGTACCTAAAGTGGTGATTTGCTTTATTATACTAACGGATCTCATGAGAATTTTGTCAAGTTTTGTGTGATTGAAGTTTTCAAGTTTTGGGTGAGATCGCGATGGGTGAAGGAATAAGGAGTAAGAAGAGCCTAATCTTGGGGATGCTACAGCACCCCAAGGTAATATCCAAACAGTAACAAGCAACTAAGCTTGGGGATGCCCCGAGTGGTATCCCCTCTTTCTTCTAACAACCATCGGTATTTTACTTGGAATTGTATTTTTATTCGTCACATATCATGAGTTTTGCTTGGAGAATCTTGTATATTTGCTTTATTTTGTTTTATACTTGCTTCACACACCTATTTGAGAGAGCCAAAAATATGCTATGATTTGCTAGAATTTCTCTTTATGTTTCACTTAAATCTATTGAGCAAAGGAATTGCTCTTATGCTTCACTTATATCTTTTTGAGCACGGCGTGCTTTTACATGTTTGAAGAAATGCTCTCATGCTTCACTTACATTAATTTGAGAGTTAGTAATTTTGAAGAAATCCTCTCATGCTTCACTTATATTAATTTGAGAGTAGTTATTTTGAAGAAATCATCTCATCCTTCACTTATATTATTTTGAGACATGAAACTTGTATGGTCATGTTCTTCACTTATATCCATGTGAGGTTATCAAAAGCAATCGCAATATATGAAACTAGTCCCAAAGTGATAGATATTCAAGAGGTATATAATAAAAACATTCATAAAGATCATTGGACAAATTAAACTTGATTCCTTGTAATAGTTTTGAGACATGACGATAGTAATATGTGAGTTATGTTGGTGAGTAATTATGCTTAGTAAGAATATTGGTGTTAAGGTTTGTGATTCCCTATGCAAGCACGAAAGTCAATAGTTGTGCTAAGAAATTACATCCTACTTGTGGTGCATTATTCAGTGTTAGTTATGCTTAATGCTCGTTTATGTGATTTTTTTGTTTCTTGGTTAAATGCTTCTCAATCTCTTGCTAGCCTTCACTTGTACTAAGTAGAAGTACTACTTGTGCATCCAAAATCCTTAAACTAGTTTTGCCATATGAGTCCACCATACATACCTATATACGGTATTTCCATGCCGTTCCAAGAAAATTTGTATGTGCCATCTCTAAATTTTCAAAATATTTTTTCCTTTTTTTTTGTGCTCGTACCACTCATGAAACGGTAGGGGTGACCGATATTTTTCCATGGTAGACGTGTTATTCTCAAGATGAGTGTTTATTCACTTGTCATTACACGAGAGTATGGTGGTAATAGGGATGCCCAGTCTCGAAATGAAAAATATATAATATTTACTTTATGTTGTAAAATAATAAATACCTTGAAAAGTGTTGGTATGGAAGGCAACCGTGGATTCGGCTAGCCATGGAAAGTGAAAGTATGGTGGAAAAAGTAATGAACTTTATTTTTTGTTTGGGAACCGCCAATGATATATCTAGTGTGGAAAGATATTGAAATCTCCCGGTCGTTTCTTTGATAGGAAAGGCAAGCCACCCAAAATATTTTTATCTATCAATTTAAACACTTGAGCTCTAGCACCTCTACAAATCCCTACTTCCCTCTACGAAGGGCCTATCCATTTACTTTATACATTTTTTATTTTTACTTGAGTCTTCATCTTCTCTTATAAAACACCAACTAGGAAGCACTATGATCATACTTGAGCATTAGGTGTAGCTAATATTTGAGTGTGTATTGTGAATGGATCAATGATTGATCATGATGGGCTAGGGATAACTTGCTTTAGTGTTGATATTTTGAAAGACATGGTTGCTTGTTGATATGCTTGAGTATTAAAGTTTTCATGTCAAAACTAGACTATTGATTAGAACCATTCAAAAGTTCAAATGTCCATGCTACAAAGAAATAATATATGATGAACAAACATGTTAGGCAGCATTCCACATCAAAAAAATGTTTTTATCATTTACCTACTTGAGGACGGGTAGGAATTAAGCTTGGGGATGCTGATACGCCTCCAATGTATCTACAATTTTTGCTTGTTCCATGCTGTTATATTATCGATCTTGGATGTTTTACAATCATTTTATAGCAACTTTATGTCATTTTTTGGACTAACCTATTGACATAGTGCCAAAGTGTCAGTTGCTATTTTTGCTTGTTTTTTACTTCGCAGAAAATCAGTACCAAACGGAGCCCAAATGCTATGGGAATTTTTGGAGAATCTTTATGGACCAAAAGAGGCAATATGGGCCAAACAAGCACCGGAGAGGGGGACCAGGATGGCCACCCTCCACTAGGGCACGCCAGAGGCCCCTGGCGCGGCCTGGTAGAGGGTGGGCACCTTGGGACCCCCCCCCCCCCCCCCCCCGACCGACTATTGAGCCTATAAATTCCCAGAAAATCAGAAAACCCTAAGGGAGTTGACAAAACACAATTCCAACCACCGCAAGTTCCAGAACCTCGAGATCCAATCTAACACCATCACAGAGGGGTTCATCTTCATCATAGGTGCCTCTCCGATGATGCGTGCATAGTCCACCATAGACCTACGGGTTTGTAGGCAGTAGCTAGATGGCTTCCTCTCTCTCTTTTGATTCTCAATGCAGTGGTCTCTTGGAGATCTATTTGACGTAATGACTTTTGTGGTGTCTTTATTGGGATCCGATGAATTTTGTGTTCATGATCAGTTTCTATCCATGAATATGATTTGAGTCTTCTTTAATCTCTTATTTGCATGATTACTTATAGCCTTGTATTTCTTCTTCGAATCTTTGGTTTAGTTAGGCCAACTAGATCATTTTTTCTTGCCATGGGAAGAGGTGCTTTGTTATGGGTTCGATCTTGCAGTGTTCTTTCCCGGTGATAGAAGGGGAAATAAGAAATGCATGTATAGTTGCCATTAAGGATAACAAGATGGGGTCTATTCGTACGTGAATAGATCTTGTCTACATCATGTCACTATTCTTATTGCATTACTCCATTTCTCCATGAACTTAATACACTAGATGCATGTTGGATATAGGTTGATGTGTGGAGTAATAGAAGTAGATGCAGAATCGTTTCAGTCTAGTTATCTTGGACATGATGCCTATATAATGATCATTGCCTAGATATCGTCATGATTATTTGATGTTCTATCAATTGCCCAATAGTAATTTGTTCACCCATCGTTTGCTATACCCATGAGATAAGCCACCAGTGAAACCTATGGCCCACGGGTCTACTTTTCCAACATATTGCTTTCCGATCTACTATTTGCATATTTTGTTTTTACATCTATTAATCCAAAAAAACTCAAAAATACCTTGCTGCACTTTTTATTTATTTATTTTTGTTTGTGTTCTTGCGAGATCTATTTGCCAAAACTATCATTACCTAAGCTATCCTATTACCGTAGAGAGCTTGACAACCTCTCTTTCGCGTCGAGTTGCTAGTATTTGTTATTTGTGTGCAGATGTTGTTTATGTGGGTGTGTGATCTTCCTATATGGATTGATACCTTAGTTTCATAACTGAAGGAAATACTTATTGTCGTTGTGTTGCATCATCCCTTCCTCTTTGGGGAAATACCAACACAGTCTCAAGCCACATTAGCCGGCTCATGGGGTTGTGGCCTGAGCCGGATCCCAATCTGATCAGGAGTAGGGAGCGGGTACAAACCGGATTCACTATAACCCAGGGGACTTGACTCATTATATAAGGGCAAGCCTCGGGTCGTCCAAAGGGACAGATCCAAGTTAGAAACCCTGGTGAGCTAGGTAGTGAAAGCAACCCTTGTCATCAAGTTCTTGACATCAAAAAAGCAAACATGTAGGAGGAGTAGGCTTTTACCTCTCCAGAGGGCCAAACCTGGGTAAACCATCTCTCTCGTTCCGATCAACCTCATCCAAGGCTTCGCCCAACTGCGATGGACTCACACCTAAGTTCTCCTATGAGGACACTTTCCGTGACATCCCCATGACAGAAATCACATGACCCAATATGTATCCAGATGTTTATTTCTATTGATTAATAAAGCTTGGTAATTTCTTTTTTGAATAGGGAATGTATTAATATCGCAAAGATACCAATTACATCCATCCTCTGCACCAACAAGATGTCCAAAAAACATCTGTGATACACATGACCCAAAAAGAAAGGAAAAAATAAAGGCCTCACCATAGTGATCAACTCCTCTCACCAGCAGCACACAAACCACCACCAAGAACAACACCCCAAAAACATAAAAGGTCTCCAACATCCATGACTTCAAGAAGGAAACAATGAACAAACGTCGTCCTCGTCCAATCTAAGATCTTAGGTTTTCACCCTAGAGAAAGTTTGAGATGTCAAACCAATACCTACAACAAGGCAATTGATAGGCACAACAAATGAAGGTCGGACCTTAGGTTTTCACCCTAAAATTCATGACTCGGCACCCGAGGAGCACCGCTAAAAATTAAAACCTCCAGTTCTGCCATCCACGCTTGTCATTGCTGCTTCTAAAAGTTATGAAACACCTGGCTGACTCCATCGCATCCAAGGCCCCCTCCGCCTTATTGATCCTTCTATCTCATCCATGATGACTTTATCCATCGTTGTCTATGTCATGGAAATCTAAATACTGACATGTCCCATGATGTCAGCAAACAAACAGAGCTTCGCATCGTGCCATCATGGAGCCGCATAGGCTGATATGGATGCGCACAATCAGATACTATTCAATCCAGATATCCTTGGGCATGATCTCTCGTGGAAATTCTGGAACATGTCGAAGGCGAGATCTAGATATCCTGTGCAGGAGGCCCTTTGTGAGAAGGTGAAACGCCCTGTTGTCGCGGACACTGGCTAGGCTTTCTGGACGCGTCCTTTGGCGGCAGCGAGGGAGGAGGGTGCTAGAGATGGCGGCTAGGGCGCCCTCCCTATAGCCCACGGGAGCAATATTGGAGGGTCATCTTGGCAAACCCTCACACAAAAAGAAAAACATAGGCTTTGTGCTTTCTACGGAATGTTGTTTCTTGATTGTCACTTGGTTAAGCATCAGGAGGATAATGTATTGTAAAGATAAAATTCATATCCTATGTCTTGTAAAACAAGTTGACTTTTGTACTTATTTTTGTTTTCATTTTTTTGAAAGATCCAGCATGTCGCTGGCATTCTCATTTCAATATAAGCAGGAAGCAATGGGAAAAAATACATGAGTGATTATCCTAGGATCAGAGGTACCAAAAAATAGAGATCAAAAAATTTCAACGATACGGGCATGCATAGTTTCAGGTGGTTTTAGCCTATGCCAGTCGATGGTTTTGCGAAGGGGCTTAGCAAATAGCAAGGCATGTCCTATCTCCACAGGTCAATCCCGCGCCGAATTGCCTTCAACATATCTCTCACGGACCGGATTTTCTCTCTGAAGGTGGAGCTATTTTGTTCTTTCCAAATTTCCCATGGCCCTTGTATTATTATGGACTTGATGCCCATCCTATGCTCTGGCCTTGTAGCTTGGATGATTTGAATGACCTGTTTTGTGGAGATTTCTGATACTTGTGATCTGTGTTGGGTTTTCCATGAAGAGGAGCGGGTGATGCAACACAGTATAGATAAGTATTTCCCTTGATAGGAACCAAGGTTATCGAACCAATAGGAGTAGCACGCAACCCCCGTCTTCAGCTACTGCCCGCAAAGAAGCAAACACTTGCACCCAACACGGGGAAGAGGGTTGTAAATCCCCTTGGACTCATTACTTGCAGGAAAATGAAGTGTGTAGATGATAGTTGGTAAATATAAATTTCAAAATAAATAGAAAACAAATAAAAGGCAGCAAGGTAATGAAAGCTTTTGTAAATATATAAGTGGATAGACCCAGGGGCGTAGTAAACAAATAAAAGGCATCTCTCATGTAGTAGGCATATGGTGTGTAAAAAATTATTGTTGGACAATTGATATAAAAGCGCATAGTTATGAAATATTTGTTCATAGAAATGGTCATTACATATAGGCATCACGTCCGTCAGAATCATATGATCATCCATCAACATGCAACAAAGAATCACTCCAAATTTCATAAATAGCGGAGAACATAAGATGAAATTGTTGTAGGCAGTAGAATCACCTCAAAGTTATCCTTTCCGATCAATCTATAGGGTTGTTCTAATAGGTATCACAAAAAAAACCTAGAGTTCATAGTAAAATAACACCTATGATACATATCAATCAACCATAATGTCGCCTACATACTCTAGTGTCACCTCAAGTATTCACGGGTTAATTATTTGACATGCATCAAACAATCTCAGATTCATCACATTCAATCCAACACAAAGAATTTCAAGGAGTACCCCAAGATTTCTATCAGAGAAAGTTGGACAAGAACGTGTATCAATCTATATGCATAGATTACCCCATTGTCACCACGGGAATCCGCAAGTTGAGTACCAAAACATATATCAAGTGAATAAACAGAATACCCCATTATCACCACATAGTCCACATGCAAGACATACATCAAGTGATCTCAAATCCAATGTTCAAACCAACGTAACGAGATCTCAAAGAGAAAGACTCAATTCATCACAACAAGATAGCAACAGAAGAACACCATATGATCCAACTATATTAACAAAGCCTATGATACATCAAGATTGTGACATCTCAAGAACTCAAGAGAGAGAGAGATTGAACACATAGCTACTGGTACATAGCCTCAGCCCTGAGGGAGACCTACTCCCTCCTCGTCATGTACACCGTCGGGATGATGAACATGGCCACTGGTGATGATTTCCCCTCTCCGACAGCGTAACAGAAAGGTATCAAATGGTTTTTTCCTCGATACAGAGAGTTGTGGCAGAGGAGCAGAAGTTCTAGGTTTACATCTGCGGGGTATTTATAGGAATTTTCAGCACTTCAATCACGTCACCCGGAGCCACGTGGGCCCCACAAGCTATCAAGGTGCACCTAGGGGTGTGCACGCGCCCTATTGGCTTCTGGCCCACAGGTGGCTCCTGATAACCCACAAGTATAGGGGATCAATTGTAGCCTTTCTCAATAAGTAAGAGTGTCTAACCCAACGAGGAGCTAAAGGTAGAACAAATATTCCCTCGAGTTCCACCGACCACCGATACAACTCTACGCACGCTTAACGTTCGCTTTACCTAGAACAAGTATGAAACTAGAAGTACTTTGTAGGTGTAACAGGATAGGTTTGCAAGATAATAAAGAGCACGTAAAAAATGTAGGGGCTTCTAAGATAAAGTAACAATTAAGTTAGTTTAATGAGTGTGCAAAAGTGGTGGTAGGAGTTGCGGAATTATCCCAAGGCAATCGATAACTAGACCGGTAATCATTATTGCAATTTTATATGAGGGAGAGGTATAAGCTAACATACTTTCTCTACTTGGATCATATGCACTTATGATTGGAACTCTAGCAAGCATCCGCAACTACTAAAGATCCTTAAGGTAAAACCAAACCATAGCATTATAAGGTATCAAGTCCTCTTTACTCTCATATGCAACAACACACCTACTCGGGTCTATGCTTCTGTCACTCAAGCAACCCACCATAGGCGAATCATGAACACATTGCAACACCCTATAATGAGGATCCCTCATGCTTGCGCGACACGGAGAGCACCATAGGACAACACCAATAATAAAACATGCAACTCAAACCAATCATGATCATCAATCAACCCATAGGACAACAAAAATCTACTCAGACATCATAGGATGGCAACACATCATTGGATAATAATATGAAGTATAAAGCACCATGTTCAAGTAGAGGGTACACCGGGTTGCGGGAGAGTGGACCACTGTATATATATGGGGAAGGTGATGGAGGTGTTGGTGAAGATGCCGCAGTTGTTGGAGTAGATCGTCGTCACGATGATGGCCTCGGTGGCGTTTCGGCCCCACCGGGAGAGAGGGGAGAGAGCCCCCTCCTTATTCTTCCTTGACCTGCCCCCTATATGGTAGAAGGGTTTCCCCTATGGTCCATGGACTCCATGGCGACGGAGGGCGAGAGCCCCTCCGACATTGGATCTCTCTCTGTTTCCTTCTGTTTCTGCATTCCCAGATTCTGGCCTTTCACCGTTTCTTAAATATCCGGAGATCCGTAACTCCGATCGGGATGAAATTTTGAGGGGATTTTTATCCGGATATTAGATTTCTTGCGGCCAAAGGAGAGCTCCAACCGACCTAAGTGTTTGCCACAAGGGCCTAGGGCGCGGCCAAGGAGCTAGGTCGCGACCCCTAGCTTGTGGCCCCCTTGGGCATCGTATCGCGTTGATTTTTTTTCAGAAATCACATATATTCCAAAAAAATCTCTGTGAGTTTTTATCACATTTGGACTTCGTTTGATACCGATTTTCTGTGAAACAAAAAACATGCAACAAACAGGAACTGACACTGGGCACTGGATCAATATGTTAGTCCCAAAAATAGTATAAAAAGTTACCAAAAGTACATGGAAGTTGTAGAATATTGGCATGAAATAAACAAATATTATAGATACGACGGAGAGGTATCAGCACCCCCAAGCTTAATTCCTTCTCGTCCTCGAGTAAGTAAATGATAAAAAAGATAATTTTTGATGTGGAATGCTACCTAGCATAATCTGATCATGGCATGAATATTAAGACACGAGTGATTCAAAGCAATATTCTATCATTTGACATTAAGACAATAATACTTCAAGCATACTAATAAAGCAATTGTATCTCTTCAAAATATAATGGCAAAAGAAAGTTATCCCTACAATATCATACAGTCTGGCTATGCTCCATCTTCCCCACATAAAGTATTTATAACATGCACAACCCCGATGACAAGTCAAGCAACTGTTTCACACCTTTTATGTTCACAAACTTTTTCAACTCCCACGCAATACATGAGCGTAAGACATGGATATAGCACTATAGGTGGAATAAAATATGGTGAAGGTTGTGAAGAAAAAGGAGAAGATAGTCTCACACCAACTAGGTGTATCAACGGGCTATGGAGATGCCCATTAATAGATATTAATGTCAGTGAGTATGGATTGCCATGCAACGGATGCACTAGAGCTATAAGTGTATGAAAGCTCAAACTGAAAACTAAGTGGGTGTGCATCCAACTTGCTTGCTCACGAAGACCTAGAGCAATTTGAGGAAGCCCATCATTGGAATATACAAGCCAAGTTCTATAATGAAAAGTTCCCACTAGTGTATGAAAGTGACAAAATAGGAAACTCTCTTTCATGAAGATCATGGTGCTACTTTGAAGCACAAGTGTGGAAAAAGGATAGTAGCATTGTCCCTTCTTTATTTTCTCTCACTTTATATTATATATATATATTTGGTGGGCATCTTTGGCCTCTTTTTTTATTTGGGCTTCATTGCCCTCTTTTATTTTTCATAAAGTCCGGAGTCTCATCCCAACTTGTGAGGGAATCATAGCTTCCATCATCCTTTCCTCACCATCATCCTTTCCTCACATTGGACAATGCTTTAATAATGATGGTCATCACACTTTTATTTACTTAAAACTCAAGAATTACAACTCGATATCCAGAACAAAATATGACTCTATATGAATGCCTCCGGCGGTGTACCGGGATATGCAATGATCTAGCATAGCAAATGCATCAAAAAATGGACAAGCCATGAAAACATCATGCTAGCTATCTTACGATCATGCAAAACAATATGAAAATGACGGTGAGTGTCATAATAAACAGAATGGTGGATGTTGCATGGCAATATATCTCGGAATGGCTATGGAAATGCCATAATAGGTAGGTATGGTGGCTGTTTTGAGGGAGGGTATATGGTGGGTTTAATGCATGAGCGAAAGTTACGCGGTACTAGAAAGGCTAGCAAAGGTGGAAGGGTGAGAGTGCGTATAATCCATGGACTCACATTAGTCATAAAGAACTCGCATACTTATTGCAAAAGTCTATTAGTCATCGAAGCAAAGTGTTAAATGCATGCTCCTAGGGGATAGGTTGGTACGAGTTAACCATCACGTGCTCCCGGCCCTCACACAAAGGTTGACAATCAATGAACAAATCATGCTCCGACTTCCTTACATAACGGTTCACAATACGTGCATGCTACGGGAATCACAAACCTTTACACAAGTATTTCTACCAAACCACAATTACTCACTAGGATGACTCTAATATCACCATCTTTATATCATAAAACTATTGCAAGGAATCAAACACATCATATTCAGTGATCTACAAGTTTTATGTGGATTTTATGACTAACCATGTGAATGACCAACTCCTGTTAACTCTCTAAATATATATAAGTGAAGCATGAGAGTTTAATTTTTTTCTAAAAAATATATGCCCATGCTCTAACAAATATAAGTGAAGCAAAAGAGCATTCTACAAATGGCGATTTTCTATGTGTAGAGAAACAAGCAATCCACACTTCAAGTGATATAAGTGAAGCACATGAAGCATTCTATAAAGCCATACTCAAGAGATATAAGTGAGGTGAAAGGGGACTTCTATAAATCAACCAAGGACTTTATCATACCAGCATGGTGCATTATTAAAAGAAAAATAGAAAGCACACTACGCTCCAAGATTTACGCATATCATGTGACGAATAAAAATATAGCTCCAAGTAAAACTACCGACGGTTGTTAGAAGAAAGAGGGGATGCCTCCCGGGGCATCCCCAAGCTTAGTTGCTTGGGAGTCCTTGAATATTACCTTGGGGTGCCTCGTGCATACCCAATATTAGTCTCTTTCCACTCCTTATTCCTTCATCCATCGTGATCTCAGCCAAAACTTCAAAACTTCAATCACACAAAACTTCAAAACCCTCATGATATCCGTTAGTATAATAAAGCAAATAACCACTTTAAGTACTATTGCCAACCAATTCATATTTTGTTTTTGCATTGTAGCTACTGTAATATAAATTTTCAATGGCTTATACCACTGATACAATCGATAGTTTCATCAAAACGAGCAAAACAATGCATCAAAAACAGAATCTGTCAAAAACAAGACACTTTGTAGTAATCTGAACATTCACCATACTTTTGTAACTCTTAAAATTCTGAAAAAATAGGACAAAATAAAAGAATCACGTTCCAGTATTGTATAATAATTTCAGAAACTTTTGACATTCCAGTAAAAAATGTAAATTCACGCACTGCAGGCAAAGTTTCTGTTTTTGCACTACACACACCAAACAAGCAATCTAATCATCCTAAAGGAAAATCTTGGCACATTATTTTTATAATACAATGTATTTGTACAAGGGGATAATTATTTTTGTTGAAAATTTTCTTTAATTAAGATTCACAAAGTTACCATGGGCATGAACAAAGCTCAAGGCTAGCCCCCACTTCAACGTTGCTCGTCTTTCTCACTTTCACTTTTCTTTTTGAAAAGGTTTTAAGTTCCCCACTTTAATTTTTTGTTTTTAAACTATATAATAGCACACACCAAAATAAAATGACTCTCTAAAACTTCCGGGTTGTCTCCCTAGTAGCACTTTCTTTAAACCATTAAGCTAGGCATATGGTGCTCAAGTAATGGATCCACCCGGATCCCAGGGTATATTAAAGCCAATTTTAATTACAATGATGTGTAATTTAGTAGTGAGTACAGAGTAACATATATCATGCAACAACGAAGTCTAACTCTCTTCCTATGCATTGGCATGTCATAAAAGAACAATTCATGCACACAAAGTAATGGTCAATGCATAGTATAAACAGTTTCTTGCAATTTTATCGTATTGGAAACATAGAGAGGCGGAGATGTAGTTACTCTCTAATAATAATTACAAGTAGGAGCATCAATAACATGCATATTATATTTATTAAAATTATCATGTGCAAGAGTAGAAGGCAACCCATCTATATAATCCTTAATAAGTGCAAACTTCTCCGATATAGTGTAGTTGGGAGAATTCAAAAAGATAATAGGACTATCATGTGTGGGTGCAATAGTAGAAATTTCATGTTTAACATAAGTAACTATAGCAAGTCCATCTCCATAAGCATCATTAATATTGGCATCATGACTACAAGCATAGCAAGCATCAAGTTCATCAAAAAGGGATATTTCAAACGAATCCAACGGATCATAGCATTCATCCTTCGGTAAGAATGAAGGGAAATTAAACAACGTATGAGTTGAAGAGTTACTCTCATTAGAAGGTGGGCACGGGTAGCTAGTCCGCTCTTCCTCCTTTTGGTCTTCGCTCTCCTCATCATCTTTTTCATCCAATGAGCTCATAGTGTCATCAATTTCTTCTTCCATAGATTCCTGCAAAATATCAGTCTCTTCTTGGATAGCGAAGACTTTCTCAATAAATTTATCAATATGGGCATTATATTCATAATTGGCATAACAATAACGAAGCATAGCCAAATTTTGGGATCGGAAAATAGCATCATCATAATATTCATACTTTTCAAACAAAGCTTCAATTTCATAAGCACCCTTAAAAGCAACAAACTCTTCTATTTGTTCCACATCATAGTAATCATATATACCATTAGCATAAGAAGTCAAGGTTTCATTATCATTAAATTTACATGAAAAGGGAAGGTGTTTAGCCTTCATCCTAGAGCAACAAGTAATATCATATCTCAAGCATAGATTCCAAGCATACCATTTCAACATATAAATTTGATCCCATAACAGTTTCCTTTTTGAGTCAAGCGATAATCCCTAAAGTATTCACGTTGATCCAACGTGTATCCCATTATATAATTCAATGGGGTTTTCTTAGGATTATTAAAGTAGTGCATAATATCTTTCACATAACGAGCATCAAGGGTTTTAGGAGGTTCCCCATCTCCATGAGTAGCAAGTACACCTAATTTTTTTGGTATTTCGTGTTCCATATCCATAAATAAACATAGAGAACAAGTTAGAACAACAAATGAAATCTACTTAGTGATAAAGCAAACAAGCACACACGAGAATATTCACCCCACGCTATTGCTCCCCGACAACGGCACCACAAAAAGGTCTTGATAACCCACAAGTGTAGGGGATCAATTGTAGACTTTCTCGATAAGTAAGAGTGTTGAACCCAACGAGGAGCTAAAGGTAGAACAAATATTCCCTCAAGTTCTATCGACCACCGATACAACTCAACGCACGCTCAATGTTTGCTTTACCTAGAACAAGTATGAAACTAGAAGTACTTTGTAGGTGTAACGAGATAGGTTTGCAAGATAATAAAGAGCATGTAAATAAAATCTAGGGGCTGCTAAGATAAAGTAACAATTAAGTTACTTTAACGAGTGTGGAAAAGTGGTGGTAGGAGTTGCGGAATGGTCCTAGGCAATTCATAACTAGACCGGTAATCATTATTGCAATTTTATATGTGGGAGAGACATAAGCTAACATACTTTCTATACTTGGATCATATACACTTATGATTGGAACTCTAGCAAGCATCTGCAACTACTAAATATCATTAAGGTAAAACCCAACCATAGCATTATAAGGTATCAAGTCCTCTTTACTCCCATATGCAACAACCCACCTACTCGGGTTTATGCTTCTGTCACTCAAGCAACCCACCATATGCGAATCATGAACACATTGCAATACCCTACAACGACGATCCCTCATGCTTGCGTGACACGGAGAGCACCATAGGACAGCACCAATAATAAAACATGCAACTCAAACCAATCATGATCATCAATCAACCCATAGGACAACAAAAATCTACTCAGAGATCATAGGATGGCAACACATCATTGGATAATAATATGAAGCATAAAGCACCATGTTCAAGTAGAGGGTACAGTGGTTTGCGAGAGAGTGGACCGCTGTAGATATATGGGGGGAGGTGATGGAGGTGTTGGTGAAGATGATGGGGTTGTTGGAGTAGATCACCGTCAGGATGATGGCCCCGACGGCATTCCGGCGCCACCGGGAGAGAGGGGGAGAGAGCCCCCTCCTTCTTATTCTTCCTTGACCTTCCCCCTAGATGGGAGAAGGGTTTCCCCTCTGTTCCATGGCCTCCATGGCGGTAGAGGGGTGAGATCCCCTCCGAGATTGGATCTCTCTCTCTCTGTTTCCTTCCGTTTCTGCATTCCCAAATTCTGGCCTTTCACCGTTTCATAAATATCCGGAGATCCGTAACTCCGACTGGGCTGAAATTTTGAGGGGATTTTTATCCGGATATTATATTTCTTGTGGCACAAGGAGAGATCCAACCGACCTAAGGTCTGGCAACATGGGCCCAGGCCGCAACCAGGGGGTAGGGCACGCCCCTGGCTTGTGGCCCCCTGGGGCATCGTCTCGCATTGATTCTTTTTCCCAAAGATCACATATATTCCAAAAAAATCTCTGTAATTTTTTATCGCGTTTGGACTTTGTTTGATATGGATTTTCTGCAAAACAAAAAACATGCAACAAGCAGGAACTGGCACTGGGCACTGGATCAATATGTTAGTCCCAAAAATAGTATAAAAAGTTGACAAAAGTATATGAAAGTTGTAGAATATTGGCATGAAACAATAAAAAATTATAGATACGACAGAGACGTACCAGCTCCCCATCGGTGGTTCTTCGCTCCGGTATTTCTTATTTTCTCAAGAAAAAATCACAAAAAAGTTTGGGTGATTCCAAGAACTTTTATTTTTTGCACAAAAAGAACACCACGGTAATTCTGCTCAAAACAGCGTAAGTCCAGGTTAGTTCTAAATAAATCATATAATGTGCATCAAAACCATATAAAAGTATTGTAAACATAGGCAAATATGGCTTGAATACTACATAAATTATCAATACATTGGTGATGTGTCAGCATCCCCAAGCTTAATTGTTGCCCGTCCTCGAGTAGGTAAATGATAAAAGAAGTAACTTATGAAGTGTGAATGCTAGCATAGTGAAAGTTTTGATCATTGATAATTTCCTCCACTTTTGTAGCATCATAACCAGCAAGTTTTTCTCATAAATATCATCATTATAGAGTAGCAATCAATTCACATGTCATGGTTCAAACAATGCATTCCCTTGAAACTTAAAAACATATGTTCTGAGTCGTCAAACAATTTCAACACATCATCAACTCTAAGTAAGAGTTCCACATACTCAGTTATCATATAGTATTCTATGATTGCTAATAATCAAAGCATACTTTTAGAACAAACAACATCCATCGAACACAAAGAAAGATAGGGGCTCAATGTTCACCTCCCAACATACTTATCATGAAGATAATTGTCAACAATAATGAATCATGATCAAATATATTTGTGTGGATATATGTCTTTGGATCTTTCCCCACCACATGATGCTTGCAAACTAATAGATTGAGGTTGGAATAACAAGCTGACTCGAGATGAAAAGTAAATAACATGAAATTAAATAGATTGTCCCTTCGTAGAGGGAAGCAGGGATTTGCAGAGGTGCCATAGCTCATTGTTTAAAACATAGATGTATATGTAATTTTGAGTGGTATACTTTTCATCTCAATGTCACAACAGAGTTTTCAATATCTTCCATGCTAATAACATTATTGGAAGTTCCCAAACATAATTGAAATTTTACTCCCCCTCCACCTTTCAAACACATTCCATGGCCGACCTAATCCACAGGTGCCATCCAAACATCAACTTTCTAGAGGAAGTTCTTGTTTATTTATTTTTGTATTATGCAGGACTAGGCATCATTTTTACCAGCCTCTCTCGTGCAATGACAAGTGAATAAACACTTATCTTAAGAATAACTCACTTAGCAGGGAAGATAATGACTGCCCCGTCGCTCCATGAGCGGTACAACCACACAAAACAGATGTTTATTTGAATGTTTAGAAGTGGCACGTGCAAATTTACTTGGAATGGCAGTGAAATACCATATATAGGTAGGTGTGGTGTACTCTCATGGAATAAATTTGGCTCAAATATTTGGATGCACAAGTAGTATCTCTACTTAGTACGAAATTTTGGCCAGCAAAAGGTTCTAAATAAGCATCACATGTTGGAGGATCCATAACAATATAACCTCTATGCAAATATACCCAAAAATAACCATTATGATGTATTCCTTTTCCAACTTAAAATACTTGATAATGGTTTAAAATTATTAATGGGTATTAAAAATCATAAAATATGTCCAAGACAATATATTTTTATGTGAAAGTTCTCTTTCTTATACTAATCATTCATTAGTTGTTTGTATGACCAATATTGTGATTGTCAAACTTCAATAGATTTTACTTTCTAAACCAAACGTGAAACCGATAATAAGAATATATCACATTGATAATTTTAATATTTATGATATTTCATTCATTCACAATTTACTCTTAGGATATAAGTGAAGCACACGAGCAACCATCAAACTACTCTCAAAAGATACAAGTGAAGATCAATGAATAGTTAAACAACTAAGTAGCTATGCGAGGACTCTCTGTAAATAAGGATCTTCAGATTAGAGATTTATTTAAATCAGCAAAGAAAGCAAAAGTAAATTCCAAAAATATCACATATCATGTGTACAAATAAAAATTTAGGCTCAACATAGGCTAAGTATTTGTTTACCCGATATTTGTTTGATGAAGAGAGGTGGGACGCGTAGTATGCCCAAGCTTAGATGCTTGAGAATTTTTGAAATATTTACTTGGGGTGCCTTGGGCATACCCAAGCTTGAGCTTTTGTATCTCATTCAATCCTCTCATATGCCGGTTTCACCTAAGTCTCAAAAACTTCATCCACACAAAACTTGAAAAGAACTCGTGAGATAGGTTAGTACAGATAAGAATAAATCCACACTTCTTGTACTGCCAATAAAAGTTGCGCAATAATTTTCAAACATTATCTACTGTTTACTATTGTTTACACAATTTATATCTACTAATATAGGCTATGGAAACGCTATGATAAGTTGATAACAAAACTATGACAGCAATTTGTCCAAACAAAAACGTCTGTAGTAATCTGTTTAAAAATTGTACTTATGTATCTCCAAAAATTATGATATTTTGGGACATGATAAATAATTTGTATGAAAACACGGTGTAAAAAACTAATAAACTTTCTACATTCTAGTAAAATATGAAAATTCAAACACTATAGCAAAAGTTTCTGTTTTTACACAACACACATCAAAACATGCAATGGAGGAATCTTAAGGCAATTCTTGGAAATTTTTATGTAAAAATAATATTATAAATAAAATATAACACATAACAACAAAATATAATGAGTATCCAATAAAATCACATATTATGTGATGAATAAAAATATAGCTCCAAGTAAGATATACCGATAGTGTTGAAGACGAGAGAGGGGATTCCTTCTCGGGTATCCCCAAGCTTAGAAGCTTGAGTCTTCCTTGACTATTACCTTGGGGTGCATTGGGCATACCCAATATTAGGTTTTTTCCACTCCTTATTCTCCTCATATCGTTATCTCACCCAAAACTTGAAAACTTCAATCACACAAAACTCAACGGAACTTTGTGAGATGGGTTAGTATAATAAATATAGATCATTCACTTAGGTACTCTCAGGACAAGATTCATAATTGTTCTCACACGATTCCTACTTTATTCTATCATTACCATAATTTCTATCACTAAATATAAGCTATGGAAATACTAATACAAGCAAACTATGCATGCAAAACAGAATGTATCGGAAACAGAACAATCTGTGAAGATCTGAACTTAAACCCTCCTTTATTGGCTCTAGAAATTCTTAAAAATAGGATAATGTAGGAATTTTCATATCAAAGCTGTGTAATTCTTTTATATTTTTTTATCCTTGAGTGAAAATCGGAGAAATTCTACACTAGACGAAAAAGTTGATGTTTTGCACAGGATCAAACTAACAAGTATCCACACTATCCAAAGGCTTTAGTTGGAACTTTATTGAAATAAAAGACACAAAACATGATTACTAAAGTATGTTAATCATGTGAACACACAAAAATAGAAAGTATAAGTGTTGGATTGTCTCCCAACAAGCGCTTTTCTCTAAAGCCTTTTAGCTAGGCATGATGATTTCAATGATGCTCACATAAAAAGTAAGCAATTGAACACAATGGGAGCATCATGAAGAATATGACAAGAAAATTTAAGTCTAATCCTCTTCCTATGAATAGGGAATTTGTGAGCAAACAATTTATGGGAGCAAGAATCAACTAGCATAGGAAGGCAAAGCAAGCATAACTTCAAGATTTTCAACACATAGGGAGGAAACTTGATATTATTGCAATTCCTACAAGCATATGTTCCTCCCTCATAATAATTTTCAGTAGCATCATGAATTAATTCCACAATATTACAATATAACTATATCATAAAGCATTCTTTTCATGACGCACAAGCATAGAAAATTTATTACTCCTCCCACAAGAAAATTCTCATACATGATAGTGGGAGTATCGTAGGAGACCCGGATACTATAAATTGTTTCCAAAATAAAAGAGTGATGTTCATAAAAGGTCTTATCATATTTATGACAAGTTCTATAATAATAATCAGCACTACTTTTTATAACATAAGTATCATCACAATAATCATCATAAGTAGGAGGCATGCAATCATCATAACAAATTTGACATTTGAAGTAGGGGGACCAAAAATATCATATTCATTATGCATAGCATCCGCAAGCTTGGGACACACATTAAATGCAGCATAAATTCTCAAATAAGTCATTCTCATCAATCATAGCATCCCCAATCTTGTGGTTTTGCAAATCATTAGCGTAATCATCAATAGCATGAATGGCACCAGTAGTATAATAATTATTATTGTCATAATTTTCCAAGTTAGTGCCAAAAAGATTTTCAATATTATAAGGAGTATCATTATCCTACCAATCACAATCATCACAACAAGTAGTAGGCATAACAAAATAATCATCAAGTGCATCATCATGCATGCTACTTTCGGATTCATTCTCAATAATGATAGGAGCAACATTATTTGAGAGGGATACCTTTTACCTTTACCTTTTCTTCTCTTCCTCTTCTTTACCACATTTTGTGTGGGTTTAAGTATTTTTTTTAGATTCATTACGAGAAACGATAGGAGGGTATTGGGAGACCTTTACCCTTTCATTAGTATCCCTTTTATATTCTATTGGTTTTCCCGACTTTCTATGGTTGGAAATATAAGCATTCTCATTGCAATTTACTATGCAAAACATATAGATTTCTTGTAGATTAGTTTCATTATCATTAGTGATAACAAATATATCAAGCCAATCATTTTTATGTGAAAATTCTCCACATCCCAAAAATAAACAAAGTTTATTATAAAGTTCATCGGAGATCAAATTATCACAATATTTGGAAATATTTTGATCATGAAAATGCCTGCATTGGAAATTAAGATGACCAACCTTATTGCAAAGATCACAAGTAATGTGATGAAGAGAGCATAATATTGTGGGAAATTCATCTATCACTTTAAGCCACCAATTAGTTTGGTCATGTTTATGCTTCTTACAAAATCTAGCATCCCTATATGGCATGTATTTACAAATTTTATTCACTCCACAAAAATTTACATGCTTAAATGAAATCTTTTTATCATGAGTAATGCAATCATCATTAGCATCATGGATATTGAGAGAATTCATACTCACAATATTTCTATCATGCTCATCATTCAAGGATTTCACATTAAGCGTTTTAATAAATTCTTCCTCTAACAATTGAGCACAATTTTCCGAACCATCATTTTCACGAAAGACATAAAAAAGGCAAAGCAACTGAGGCAACCTAAATTCCACTTTTTGTAGTTTTCTTTTATAAACCCAAACTAGTGAAAAACAAGAAACTAAAGATTTATCTGCAAGATATAAAGATATACCTTCAAGCACTCACCTCCCTGGCAACGTCGCTAGAAAAGAGCTTGATGTCTACTACACAACTTTATTCTTGTAGACTTTGTTGGGCCTCCAAGCGTAGAGTCTTGTAGGACAATAGCAATTTCCCTCAAGTGGATGACCTAAGGTTTATCATTCCATGGGAGGTGTAGGATGAAGATGGTCTCTTGTGTCCCCAACACACCCAATACAATGGTAAATTGTATAGGGTCACTAGTTCGGCGAAGAGAAGGTGCAACAACTTCAATATGGATAGTAGATATAGGTTTTCGTAATCTGAAAATATAAAAACATCAAGGTGGCAAGTGGCAAACAGCGAGAAAATGTTGTATAAATGCTTGGAAATAAGGCATGGGGTTCATATTTTCACTAGTGCAATCGCTCAGCAATGCTAACATAATAGAATCATGTGATCATACCTCAACGTGTGACAAAGAATCACTCCAAAAACTTCACCATTGATATACTCCAAAAACTTTGCTGTCATCATCACCAACTCCCCCTTTATGCAATGGTGTAACCGCTCTCACCCCATTGTAATCTCTACTTGAACATGGTGCTTTATGTTATATAATATTATCCAATGATGTGTTGCACCTCTATGATGTTCGAGTAGATTCCTGTTGTCCTATGAGTAGATTGGTGATCATGATTGGTTTGAGTTGCATGTTTTATATTGGTGTTGTCCTATGGTGCCATCTGTGTCACGCAAGCATATGGGATTACCATTGTAGGGTGTTACAATATGTTCATGAGTCACATATAGTGGGTTGCGGGGGTGACAACAGCCTAAACCCGAGTAACGGAGTAGTGGCATATGCGATTAAAGGGGACTTTACACTTAAAACTACGGTTGGGTTTTACCTTAATGATCTTTAGTAGTTGTAGCTGCTTCCTATAGTTCCAATCATAAGTGTGTATGATGTAAGAATGGAAAGTAGGTCAGCTTAAGCCTCTCCCTTATATAAAACTGCAATAACGATTATTAGTCTAGTTAGCAATTGCCTAGGGACAAATCCTTCTCTTTGTTCTACAAAATGCTCTCTACTAAAACAACTAATTATTTATTATATCGCAAAGTACTTCTAGTTTACTTCTTGTTCTAGGTAAAGCAAACGTCGTTGTGCATAGAGTTGTATCGGCGGTCAATAAAACTTGAGAGAATATTAACTCTACCTTTAGCTCCTCGTTGGGTTCGACACTCGTATTTATCGAAAAGGCTACAGCTGATCCCCTATACCTCTGTGTTATCAAGACCTTTTCTAGCGTTGTTGCTGGGGAGGAATATTGTAGGCAGGATATACTCATGTGTGCTTGTTTTATTTATCTCTAAGTATAATTTTTTCTAAGTTGTTCTATATCTTTAGTTAAGGGTGTGGAACAGGAAACACCAAAAAATAGTTGTACTTGCTACTCATGGATATGTGGAACCTCCTAAAAAAACTCGATGTTGGTTATGTGCAAAACATTAAATACTATTCTGATAATCCTGATAAATCCCCATTCAACTTGATAATGTATACACTTTGGATCACAAGGAATACTTTAGGGATTATCGCTCGTCTAAAAAATAGAAACACTTATGGGATCAAAATTAAAATGTTGCGTTGGTATGTTTGGAATATGTGCTTAGTGTATGATTATACTTGTTGCTTAAAGATGGAGGATCCACACCTTCCCTTTTAGTGTGAATTTAATGATAATGAAACTTTGGCTTATTATGATGTTGTATATGATTACTATGATGTGGAGAAAATAGAAGAATTTGTTGATTTTAAGGGTGCCTATGAAATTCCTTATTTGCTTGAGAAGTGTGATTATGCTCTTTACAAAACTGAAAATCTTGCTATACTTAAATATTGCTATGAAACTATCCAATGCTCATATTAATGAATTTATTGAAAGAGTGTGTGCTGCTTTGAAAGAGACTAATACTTTGCAGGATTCTATGGAAGAAGAAATTGATGAAATTGTGAGCTCATTAGATAAAGAAGATGAGGAGAGAAAAGAACAAAGGATGCAGAGTGGATTAGCTACATGCGCCTACCTTATAATGAGAGTAACACTTTATCTCATATATTATTTAATTTCCCTCCTTGCTTACCGAAGGATAAATGCTATGGCCCCTTTGGTTCATTTGAAATATCCCTTTTTGATTTACTTGATGCTTGCTATGATTATGGCCATGATACCAATTTGAATGATGCTTATGGAGATGAACTTACTATAGTTCCTTATGTTAAAAATGAAACTGTTTCTATGGCACCCATACACGATAGTCCTATTATATTTTTGAATTACCCCACTGCACTATATCAAAGAAGTTTGTACTTATTAAGGATATTTTTTGATGGGTTATGTGTTACTAGTGTGCATCCCGGTCCCTCTATTGATTGTTGATCGGAGAGGAGTCTTGGTCTACATGTTCTCGAACCCGTAGGGTCACACTTAATGTTTGATAACGCTAGGGTAGTATTGTGATATTGATAATGGCAAGAACCGAATATTGTTTGGAGTCTCATATAAGATCCAGAACGTCATGAGGAGCTCCGGAACGGTCCAAAGATAAATATTTATATACAGGAAAGTATTTTTCGGGGTCCTGGAAAAGTTTAGGAATTTTTGGTAGAGTATCGAGAAGGTTCTACAAGGTTCCAGGGGTTCCACCATGGGGCCCAACGACCTGGGAAGGTCCCACATGGACCAAGGGGTGGGGCTACAACCAACATGGGCTGGCCGCATCAAGCCCCAAGGCATACGTCGCTTAAATCTAGAGATAAGGTCTTATCTCTAAATTAAATGGTTAAATCTAGAGATAAGGTCTTATCAATTTCCTAGGGACAAATCCTTCTCTTTGTTCTACAAAAAATCTCTGTACTAAAATAGCCAATTATTATTATCTCACAAAGTAATTCTAGTTTATTTCTTGTTCTAGGTAAACCAAACATTGGTGTGCGTAGAGTTGTATCGGTGATAGATAAAATTTGATAGAATATTAACTCTACCTTTAACTCCGCATTGGGTTCGACACTCTTATTTATCGAAAAGGCTATAATTGTTCCCATAAACTTGTGGTTATCAATCACAAAGAAGAGGGGGGGGGAGGTCATTACCGCAATCCGCAGAGCAAACGAGAATCGATCACGCGCAACTCTTCCCGCATCAATCAACCAGCCTTACCTTGCTTCGCCCCGTGTAGCCCACTCTTGTTGGATGTTTTTCCTCTCCTGATCTGATCGATTTGATCATATCGAAGGCCATCTTCTAGATGAGATCTAGTCTCTAAGATTTTCATGAACCAATTCACAAAAACTATGATGAACACCACATGCACAAAATTGATTTTGGAGTGACAATAATACAATAAATTGGATCTACAACCATAGCAACTTTTGTGACGAGATGAGACATAGATTGATGGTGCTAGTAGGATGGAGGAGAGCTGCTGAGGAGCAGAGGGAAGGGAGGTGGCAGGAACCAAATGGAGAACCATGTCTGCCGGTAAGCTTTTGTTGAAGGGTGAAAGGGCAAATAGCGGGGGCAGCGACATGTAAGCTACTAACATGTAACCTAACTCCAATGTCACCTGTCATTCCAGATTTTGTTAATGGCATGTAGAAATGGAGATAACTCCAATCATCAAGTCGGTGATACCTCTTCCAGAGGTAACTCTCCCGCAAACCACATCGTTGCACACACGAAAAGCCATCGAGTTGAACAAGGACACAGAAAAGGAGGAGTCGACATACAAGACACTTGAAGCCCAATTGAACCAATTTAATAGCATACCAACGAATTTGTTACCCGAGTAGCAGCCAGCCGACATAGCATTTTTTGTTGTGCAATGAAGCCCATGCGAGACTGGAAAGAGATTCAATTGCCAGAAACACACAAACTCCAAATCCAATGGACGAAAAGGTTGATAGCCTGAGAGGGTAAGAATAGTGCATGGTTATAATGTATCTAAATATAGTAGCTTAGAACTGAAGTATGCATTCTCGGTTCCATGGATGCTGAAATGCGAAAACCTCATGGATGCTGAAACGCGAAAACCTTTGACAGGTGAAAATCATCAAGTTCTAGAAGGATTCGTGAAATACAGTCGGCGCTTCTCATCATAGGACTATCAAAATATTCATGACAAAATATCCAACGACCGTTGTAAAGAACGTGAGAATGGTATGTTATTGACCTTTCCTCTCTCTTTACCAACCGATGCATGATCAATATGTGTGGAATTGTAATAATCAAGTAACGTGAGGGATTATTTGCACACACAAAAGCACAAGCGATTCCATACGCTTTACGCCAGCTCAACGGTTGAACCAATCAAATACTATCAAGATAGCACAATATATCCCAAAATCAAATAAAATGACCGTTTGAGTCCCCAACATCAAGTATAATAATCGTAAAACGCCGTTCTTTAAATACAACGATCAAAGTGACTTTGTTGAAGTTTAATGGCCCAGAGTGCATTTATTTAGAGATATCAAAACTATTCAGTAATCCAACCCTCTTAGGTCGTTAGTATTTTCGGCCATCTGATGTGAAATTATAGGTGTTTTTGTCCGGCTGATCAGAACTCTGAGCGCAACAATTACCGGGACTGTACTGGGCAGCTGCTCCCCCTGCAATGTGGTTAATTGGGTCTCGCTCTCGGATGAGCCACTCCCATCTCCCTTCGCTCGATGCCTCCTCCTCTTTTTTTCCTTTTTTCTTTGCGTGAATGAATGCGTCGCTCCTCTTTGTTTCAGATCTATAACACTGATCTCTCTCTATCTTTCTCTATAACCCTAAGAGCATCTCTAGCAGGTCCCCTATCTCTCTGTCCCCTAATTTTCAGTTGCGGGATCCTATAAAACCAATTTGTGGGAACGCGCAAGCTCTCACAGAACACGTCGGGTATAAACATAATGCAAATTTACTAGATAAACTTGCTATTGCCAGAGCCGCCTTCCACTCCTCACGGGTCCGCTATCGTCTTCCTCGTCGCCGAAGATGACCTCGACGGGCAGCAACTCGCCTCCGTGCATCGTATTGTAGATCGACACATCGGAGAGCCTGGTTTGGAGCTCATACTCCTCCTAGAGCGTCGAAAGTTGCGCAGCCGCAGTGGCATCTTCGTCGGCAGCAGTGACCCATGCCGCTAAGAACGCCCACTTGGGTGCGCGTTGCAGCTGGATCACTAGTTTGAAGAGCCAGCCACAATGCCAGAAGTTCTTCCACGCTTGCGACCTTGCTCCAGCACTGCGGGACCTCATGTCGCGCTTGTGCGCCACCTCCCTTTGCTTGTCCAACACGGGAGGGTGAAGGCCAGAGCCGTCGACCTTGTCATTGTGAAGGCGCTTGTGACCAGCGAGCTCTCCGCAACCGTGACACCCGAATCCTCCGCGACGACAGAAACCCACACCTCCTCCACGACCGGAGCCCGCAGACAACATTTCCGGTGAGAAAGAATGGGACGAAAAACGTGGCTGTAGCCGAGCGGATTTGGCGTCGGTGGGAGAGGATTGGGCGGAGGACAACAGAGGATTTATAAGACGGGAACGCTAAATCCCATCGGTGTCCACATAATATGAAAGAACCGGGGGCATTTTACGGACCTCCTCTAAAATGTTTACGAGCCTTATCTAAAAAATTACAGGTCGAACATCTTTTTTTTTAGAGTACGCCATAGGCGTACCATATTTTTATAGAAGGCAGAATAAAGTTTACAAGACACCAATTACAATGCGAACATCACAATTGGTGGGGTACACCAACACCAACAAGGAAATAAAAACTACTCTCTCACAAATGGATCTAATCCTCCTACACCCAAGCCCACAAGCTTCTATTCCTTGATCGTGTCGAATACATGGGTGATCAACTGTGCAGGCGATTTTTGGTCATTTGTCCCATTGAACACTATTGTGTTTCTTTGCTTCCAGATTACCCACGAGGTCCCTATGACGAAAGAGTCAAAATCACGTAGAGTTCTCCCCGAGAAGTATCTAATCTGACCAAACCACCAATCTCTGAACATACCAGGTGGGGCGGGAGGTGGAATGTTTAGGTTAAGGCCATCGAGGCAGCCCTTCCAAACCTCTCTCACATAGACACGGTGGCAAAGAATCTAGTCTACATTATCTTGGTCTTGAAGGCACGAGAAGCAGGCGGAGGGCTCGTCCTGGAGTCCATGTCTGGCTCTTTTGTCCGAAGTCTAGAGCCTATATTGCACCATTAGCCAAGCAAAGATTTTGTAGCGTAGAGGTGCCCAACTCCTCCAGATGCATTCCGATGAGGCGACTCTTTCCTTTCCCAAACAGAGCCTATTATAGGTGGCCTTTGCAGTGTAAACCCCTGTCACATCAGCCGGCCAGTGGAATTGATCTGGCAACTCCTCATGTCTCGGGACCGTGTGTTAGAAATATGCCCAAGAGGCAATAATAAATTGGTTATTATCATATTTCCTTTTTCATGACAATCGTTTATTATCCATGCTATAATTGTATTGATCGGAAACTCGGATACATGTGTGGATACATAGACAACACCATGTCCCTAGTATGCCTCTAATAGACTAGCTCGTTGATCAAAGATGGTCAAGGTTTCCTAGCCATGGACATGAGATGTCATTTGATAACGAGATCACATCATTAGTAGAATGATGCGATGGACAAGACCCAAACTATAAACGTAGCATATGATCGTGTCAGTTTATTGCTACAGTTTTCTGCATGTCAAGTATCTGTTCCTATGACCATGAGATCATACAACTCGCTGACACCGAAGGAGTACCTTGTGTGTATCAAATATCGCAACGTAATTGGGTGACTATAAAGGTGCTCTACAGGTATCTCCGAGGGTGTTTGTTGGGTTGGCATGGATCAACACTGGGATTTCTTACTCCGTGTGACGGAGAGGTATCTCAGGGCCCACTCGGTAATACAACATCACGATAAGCCTAGCAAGAAATGTGACTAAGTGTTAGCCACGGGATCTTGTGTTACGGAACGAGTAAAGAGACTTGCTAGCAATGGGATTGAACTAGGTATGGAGATACCGATGATCGAATCTCGGGCAAGTAACATACCGGAGAACAAAGGGAACATCATACGGGATTAACTGAATCCTTAACATAGAGGTTCGACCAATAAAGATCTTCGTAGAATATGTAGGAATCAATATGGGCATCCAGGTCCCGCTATTGGTTATTGACCATCGAGGTGTCTCGTTCATGTCTACGTAGTTCTCGAACCCACAGGGTCTGCACACTTAAGGTTCGGTGACGTTTCGGTACTATAGAGTTATGTATGGTGCTGACTGAAGATTGTTCGAAGTCCCGGATGAGATCCCATACGTCACAAGGAGATCCGGAATGGTTCGGAGGTAAAGATTGATATATAGGAAGTCCTGTTTTGGTCACGAGAAAAGTTTCGGGCTCATCGGTAGTGTACCGGGAGTACCGGGAGGGTACCGGGGGACCATCGGGAGGGGTATTTCGACCCAAGAGGCTACATGGGATGTGGAAGAAGGAATACCAGCCCTTAGTGGGCTGTCTGAAGTCCCACAGAAGGCCCATGCGGCTAGGGAAGAAAACCCAAGGTCAAAAGAAGGCCAAAGTGGGAAAAAGGAACGAGTCCTAATCCTACTAGGAGTGGAGGAGGAGGACTCCTCCCTCCCACTTCGGCCAAAGCAAAGGGCTGGCCCTTTGGGGGCCAAGCCTCCTCCTCCCCTCCTCCTATACATACTAGAGGTTTGAGGGGTTTTGGACATAGAAAAACAGCCACGTGCTACCTCTCCTCTAGATCGTAATTTCTCCTCTAGATCGGTTTCAGCAGTGCTTAGGTAAAGCCCTGCTGGAATAGCTCCACCACCATCACCGCAACGCTGTCGCGCTGCCGAAGAACTCGTCTACTTCTCCGCTCCCTCTTGCTGGATCAAGAAGGCAGAGATCGTCATCGATCTGTATGTGTGCTGACCACGGCGGTGTCGTCCGTTCGGCGCTAGATCAGAAGGACCGTGATCAAGATTGCGAGACGATTCATGATTTGATCACAGGACGGATCATGATGGGATCGCGGGACGGATCGTGATTGGATCGCAAGATGGATCGTGATGGGATCGTGGGACGCTCGGCGATTTGGATCGCGAAGACGTTCGACTACATCCACCGCATTTCTTAACGCTTCCCGCTTAGCAATCTACAAGGGTATGTAGATCCACTCTCCCTCTCGTAGATGCTCATCACCATGGACATATCTTGCATGTGCGTAGGAATTTTTTGTTCCCATGCAACGTTCCCCAATAGCGGTATTAGAGCTAGGTCTATGTGTAGATGAGATCTCGAGTAGAACACAAAGAGTTTGTGGGCATTGATGCTTAGATTGCTTCCTCCCTTGGTAGTGTTTTGGTTCAGCGGTATTGTGGGATGAAGCGACCCGGACCAACCTTACTCGTATGCTTACGAGAGACCGGTTCCATCGATTGACGTGTAAATTCGTTGCACAAAGATGGCTGGCGGGTGATCAAGATGATGGAGATCATGGCGTCATGTGAGTGACGATGGCGATCATGCCGGTGCTTTCAAGATGGAGATCAAAAGCACAAGTTCATGGCCATATCATGTCACTTATGATTTGCATGTGATGTTAATCCTTTTATGCACCTTGTTTTGCTTAGGACGACGGTAGCATTATAAGGTGATCCCTCACTTAATTTCAAGATAAATTGTGTTCTCCCCAAGTGTGCACCGTTGTGAAAGTTCATCATGTCGAGACACCACGTGATGATCGGGTGTGATAGACTCTACGTTCACATACAACGGATGCAAGTCAGTGTTGCACATGCGGAACACTCGGGTTAAACTTGACGAGCCTAGCATGTACAGACATGGCATCAGAACACAAGAGACCAAAAGGTCGAACATGAGTCATATAGTAGATATGATCAATGTCACACCCTGTGTTTGTATCACCTTGTTATGTTTGGATTTATAAAATTTGGATCCAATTAAAACTTTTTTAGTGCTTGTGCTTGTTTGAATTGTTGCTTGATGCTTGTTTGGTTGTTTGTGTAGGGCACTCATAGATTCTATCCCTCTTCATATTCATATTCCTTGACCCAAACCTCTTGCCCAATGATCATACCATGTGAATAGTGCCCAAAATTATTTTTATCAACTTTTGTTTTGACCAAAAATGATTTATTCAAATTAGGTTTTCAAAAACCCCTGAAATGAAGTTTGCACTGTAAGTCCTCAAATTGGGTGGATTCTTTCTCCCCAAAGGCTTTAATTCAAACCTACTATATATAAGACTTTTCAAAACCACCAAATGTTAATTTTAAAGATTATTCTTATATTTTATTTAAAGGCTTTTTCTTAAGACCAGAAATGGTTTTTCATAGGGAAAAATTATTTAAATGCTTTCAAAAATATTTGAGAAAATTTAGGAAAACTCAGTGGACATATATTTTCCATATATATGAGTCACAACACATGGGCATGCTCAAATCATGGGCAAAACCCCTAAAAACCCTTTCTGTTCAAATCAAGCTTTTGAACTAATTCTATAAGAAATATTCTCAATAAATTCTAGGAAAATTCCAAATTGTCAACACTATAATAGGTGATGATCTCGTAAAGTTTCATCCCAATCCAAGTAATTTTGGTTTATCAAACCATCCCAAAACCCTCCCTGCCCAGATTCAAATTTGAGCAACTTTACATTGTGAAGTTTCTCCCCTTGACCCCAAACTTTGTGGACATGCTCTAATCACCAAATAATGATGCTAAACTAAGTGGTGCATCAAGGGTAATAGCTTAGCATGACTAGATCTACAAGAACCAGGATTTGTTGATTTCTAGGTTTCCACAAAGTCACATTATGAACTTTCATCAAACCCTCCCAAACTTGGTGATAAGCCCTACTTTTGACCACCCTTTGATCCTGTTAATTATCAAGGCATGTAGAATTCATCTACTGGGCCAAATCACCATCAAACGCCTTCTGGTCAATTCTAGAAACCATTATTTTCACCACCTCTACTATTTCCCTTGCCTCGAAATTTTTACCACGGCTATCTGGTATTGCCTTTCACCTCCATTAAGTTTCTCTAGCCAAGGCTCATTGGGTAAGTGGGGTAAAAACCACATTTACCGCTCTGTTTCACTATGGCAGGAACATTTCTACCCTCTTCCTCCCCCATTTCTTTTTCCTCTAGCCTTCCCTAGCTCCTAGAGCATCTTTAAATCGTCCAGGAGCTAGTGGACACACAGGGGTGCGTCCAGAGCATGCAAGCATGCCATGGCATGCCAAACGCATGCTCTAGAGCACGCTAAAGTGCATGTCCGCACTGTAGCAGGAGCATCCCGAGGGCTCCCGACAGTCTTGGGATAGGGGAAGTTGTCCCCCGAGGCTCCCTCGACGTCCGCAACACTCCAAGGTGTTGGCCCACTCCTATCTCTCTCCCTCCTCCGACCCCCTCTCATGCGTGCCCGATGTCGCCCGAGACGGCCAGCGCGTGAGATCACACGCACGGGTGCTAGGGCCTACCTCCGCCTCTCTCCTCTCCCCCTCGGCATAGACTAACCCCATGAGCACCACAAACGTGCCCTCGCCCCCTCTGCTCGACCGTGGCCCCAGGCCCCGAGCTCGCCGACACACCCGAGCTCGATGGACCACCGAGCGCCCATATAAGAGCCTCCCGGGCCTCTCTCTCCCCTCTGGCCTCTCTTTCCACTCCCCAGCAGACCTCATGTGCCCCTGAAGAGCTCCTGATGCCTCTGTGCTCGGCATCGAGCGGAGGACTGCCGCGGCCACCTCGTCGTCGATCTTCTGGTACAGACCGCCTTCGGCCCTCTTTTCCCTTTGGTTGATCCTCCCTCATCCCTCTGACCCGATTCCCCCTCGCCCCCATCCAATTTGCAGCGCAAGACGGCGCCGGTGATCACTCCCGAAGCTCCCTCCGCCACGAGTGCTCGCCGCCGGCGACTCCGACCGCCTCCAGCGCCCCTTCGACCTTCCCCGGAACGGCGACTCGGCCCCGAGCCCGTTCCCGCATCCACCTACCATCATCGTGCCGTGCTCCGCCGCCAATGAGCGCCTCCCCTCTCTGTCCCGAGGTGGGAGAAGGATCCGACAGGGGGTCCCGCCTGTCATCCTCTCTCTCTCCCCCTCCCGTTCTCCCTCTCTCCTCCTCGCGGTTGCCGACAGCCGGGCCTCGTGCATCAGGTTTGAACCTGGCCGCGCGCAAGGCTGGCTAGCTGGCCAGCTGGAACGGCCCAGCTACTCGCCGCCTCTGGCCCAGGCATAGGGGCTTTCTTCCCCCTTTTTTTCCTTTTTCTTTTGTGAGGATTTTTCTAAAAATCCCACGGATAAGAAAATAATTCCAAATCCAATAACTTTTCCACCTAAAATCTTAGAATATTCCGTAGAATTTAATAGTGCCTTTTGTATAATTTTTTTAAAATCTTTTATATACTATTTTATTTGAAAACCCAATTTAGGCATCTTTTTGCCTCTGTTAAATAGTTTCAAAAATATTTTTCATAACAAAATCTTAAACAAATATTTTTAGTATGATAATTAGTATTTATCAGAATGGGGTAGCATTTTTAAGATTAGCTTGTGTGCTTTGCTCTTGTGTGATGCTTATTTTATCGCTATTTATCGCGACAATGGATTGCGCTATTGACGAAGGAGTCGGACCCAAAGACTTTGAAGACCCCGAAGACTTTGTTGAGCCAGGCAAGCAGCCCTTTGACCATGTTAAGAAACCATTTTCATTGCATGTCACATAGCACTTTACTTTCGTTATATTTGATCATGTGGAGTAGTGACCACTTCGGTGAGTTGCTTCCGATACTTTTTGTCGTTGACACTTGCATCATGCTTGACCCTACCACCTTATGAGGGTTATGCGGGTGGGAGTAGTTATGTTGTTAATAGATGTTACGTAAGTGGGATCGGGAATATGCATGGTGATGGAAGCAAAAGCACTTTCAAAGACTTTTCGAAAACCCCGTCGGGTGCCACTAATGCCCGAGGGATATGATGATGAGATGGGTCACCACTTGAGAAAGAAGTGGTGTACCGGAACAAGTTGAGGGTGTGTTTTCGAAAATGGAGAGTTTTAAGGTCTGCTGACCGTCCCAACCTTACATGCGCAACCACGATACCCCTTATGGGACGAGGATTTGTTGATTACTTTGGTGGGTATTGGCAAGGAGCCTGCATTACTAGTGGCGGGAGTGGCGTGGTCACTCTCGATACGGGGTCGTGTCGGTATGGACGATCATGCGTTGTTTTCACACGCACCGGGCACACCGTTGGTCCCCGCATGGATGCTATGAGTGATGTACATCATGTGGGCTGGGTACCAATCGAGTGGACTCTTTGTTTAGTATCGCTAGGGGAAAGGCATTGTTCGGATGCTTACCTTGGGTATGTTATGTACCGCGAGTCGTGGATGACAGGGAAGTTCCCCGAGTCTTGTGGGTAAAGTGTGCAACCTCTATAGAGTGTAAAACTATTCGAATAGCCGTGTCCGCGGTCATGGACAGTTGGAGGTCCTTCTTAAACTACGTCCAGATGTTTTCGCAAAATGTGTGTGTGTGTGTGCGTTGGTGACAAAGAGGTTACTTGAGCTAAGTCCGATGACTTAGCTTGATGGTTGACTAAGTCCGATGACTTAGCATAATAAATGAACATGAGATGTTTAACCCCTGCTTATGATGATAACTGTAACTTGTTCATATAGATATCTAACAACTGATGATGCATGATTACCTAGTTACTTGATCATGTCATTGCATTCAAAATTAGCTTTCTGCAAAATACCTATTTGTGCTATGTCATGCATTGTTATTACCTTGATCCAAGCATGGGTTGCTTGCGAGTACATTCAAAGTACTCATTGGCTTGCCACTGGTTATTTAATTGGCCAGGCGTGGAAGAACAGGAATACGTTGAAGAGTTCGTTGGTGATGAACATGCGAACTAGGACGCTTCCCAGTTAGAATGCCTGTAGGTTAAGGTAGATGGCAATGGGTTCACTCTTTCGATCAATATTTCCGTTGTTGTTCTTTTTAAGTGTTTGCCCAATATGGCCCTATTTATGTAAGACTAGACCTTAATGGTCTTTATTTGTGTAAGACGCTAAATGTGGATGTAAGACTCTTGTTATTCAGCTTCTGTGTGTTCAGTGAGCATTGATCTCTAGGATCACTGTACACGTGCATTTGGTGATCACGACTTATGAGTCGGGGTCCCCACAGAGCTGGTATCAGAGCCATCCTGACTGTAGGAAGCCCTTATTTAGCATGTACGTTAGTTAGGATAAGACCGTTTTTCAAAACTACACCTAGCACCTATACTTAGGAATTCTGTACTATTTACCTCTTCTATTCTTCACACACCACTTTGCTGACTCTCCTCCCTTCAAACCTTTGTAGATGGCTGTCGTACCTGAAGCCTTCCTGACATCCGGCTTTCCCTTACTCCTTGGGGATAGCCTGGAGAAGTGCCAGTTTTGCCAACCACCCGTTTTCCTCTACCACGAGCACTGGGTCGATGCCATCACGAGGGAGTACCACGTGGATGTGGTCATGAAGACAAACGACTCCCTGACCAGTTGGTTCTTTGAAGGACCACCAATGGAGACCTTGATACTCGTAGTCAAGTCAGCTACACGCAAGGCACTCCTACACCTCCAAGACATCATTCCAGAGATGGCTGACGAGCCGGCTACTCGCTACCTTCCTTCAGGAAGGATGATCTTGGCGAGAGTTGGACGCTGATTCCATCCAAGGAGGATGGCACACCACTCAGGTTCCAGACCTACTTCAGCCTCTCTGTCGATAGTCTGGTTCACCACTTGACTAAGGAGTCTGTGAAGCTCCGCGAGGAACTTCACCGCACCCGAGAGCTACTTCGACAAGCCAAGACGAAGCCAGACAAGATCAAGAAGGATGGAGCCCCCGAGGGACGACCAGCTGTCGCTTACAGAGGAGGAGTACCCCCAGCTAGAGATGCACCCACACATCATCATCGCATGAGTCAAAGGAGTACCATGAGCTCTTCACCGACCCGCCAACAAAGTGTCCTCGGGATGGACCTCCTCATTCCCCGACCCCTTCGACCGGGAATGATGCCCGTTCAGATGATGAATAGGAGGAAGACCCAGTGGAGCATGACTACGAAACCGAGTACTCCACCACCTGAGTCCGAGAACCCCTAGGGTAGGATCAGTCATGTACCCCTCATGCGAAGTCAAGTCCGTGTAATGGTTCATATAAAACCATGTGTGCTTGTTGATTATTTCGTTGTTTGTGTTCCGATGCAAGTCGCACTTTTGCCTTAGGCAACATGTAAGCGACTCCATCGCCTACCTTAATATATGTTGGTCTTTCGACCTTTGTTTTACCACACTTGCACTCGACCAACCCCCTTAGGCGCGCTTTTCCATTGTTGCTTTTCCTCTCGACTGTCCCAGTTGTTCGACTTGGCTGCTCCAAACAGGATGGTGACTGCTACCCGCAACAGCTCTTTTGCCAACCCTGAGGCCGACAACTCAAGCCAGCAACAGGGAGCTGGTGGGGCTGCTCATGCTGGAGGACATCAGGAGCAGCCACAAGGCGACATTCCCTCGCCACCACCTCCACCGGAGAACATGAACATAGCTCAGTTTCTCCAAATTCTCCGGGAGGAACGCCAAGCCAACAATGCTACTATTCAGCAAATGGCTCACGCCCTTGTGAACAACCAGCAGCAATGCAGGAACAGCAATGGCTGCTCCACACTGTCTGAGTTCATGAGGAATTCGCCCCCAACCTTCACCGAGACTACTGAACCTTTGGATGCCGATGACTGGATCCGCACCATCGAGGACCTCCTTGCACTGGTCAATTGCAATGTGGACCATGAGAAGGTGTTGTATGCCTCTCACTGCCTTGAAGGTACCACCCGAGCTTGGTGGGATGGGTTCAAGGTCATGCAAGGTGAGCGTGTGATCACTTGGAATGACTTCAAGGAAGGATTCCGCACCGTCCACATTCCTTCTGGGATCATGGCTATCAAGAAGAGAGAATTTCAAGCACTCAAGCAAGGAAGTGGCCCTGTCAAGGAGTACCTACAGAAGTTCAACCTGCTGTCAAGGTATGCACCTGAAGATATCAACACGGAGGCTGCCAAGAAGGAATGCTTCATGGAAGGACTTCAACAGGCCCTGCAGTATCAGCTCATCGTCTGTGACTGTTGTACCTTCTTCGACCTGGTGAACAAGGCCCTCATGCTGGAAGACAAGCGTCATGCCATAGACGACACTCGCAAGCGCAAGATGATCAGCAAGGGTAGCTCTAGCAACCAGAAGCCTCGCCCATGGCAGCCAGCCCCAGCCAAGCCAACCTATCAGCCACAGCAGGCTAGACCTCCTGCGCCTCGTCCGGGATACCATCCTCAGAAATATGCCAATCCCAGGCCAGCTTACAACAACCCCAATAACAACAACGGTGGCAGAAACTACAACAACAACCCTGGGCAAGTCGGCCTTAGCAATATGCCAATCCCAGGCCAGCTTACAACAACCCCAATAACAACAACGATGGTAGAAACTACAACAACAACCCTGGGCAAGTCGGCCTCAGCAATATGCCAATCCCAGGCCAGCTTACAACAACCCCAATAACAACAACGGGGGCAGAAACTATAACAACAACCCTGGGCAAGTCGCTTGTTTTGGATGTGGCCAGCCAGGACACATCTCTAGGTTGTGTCCCAACAAGAAGCCAGATGCACCACGCCCCAATGCACCAAACCAAGGTCAAGGCCGTGGAGCACCCCCAAGGAACCCCGCTCCCCGCAACCAGCCCAACAATGGCAAGGGTTGTGTGAATCACGTCACCGCAGAGGAAGCCCAAGAAGACCCAGACGTCATACTGGGTACGTTCCTCGTCAACTCAACCCCAGCAACAGTATTGTTTGATTGTGGAGCCTCGCATTCTTTGTGACCCAAAAGTTTGCACTAGAGAGTGGCATGAAGCCCACGCCCCTAGGTAGCCGTATGTTGATACAACCCCCGAGATCAGTGATGAAGTCTAGGATAGGTTGTAAGGGGGTTGAGATTAACATCAATGGGGTAGATTTCCTAGCAGACCTTATCATCCTGAAGTTAGAAGGCTTGGATGTGATCCTAGGCATGGATTGGTTGACCAAGCACCAAGGCTTGTTAGACTGTGTCAAGAGGATTGTCACCATAACCAATAGCCAAGGAGTGGAAGTCAAGTATGTTCCCAACCCTACCTCCACTCAAGCCCCTCAGGCTAACTGCCTATCGGGAATTGAGTTGGATCAAGTGCCAGTGGTATGTGAATACCCGGAAGTGTTTCCTGAGGAGCTGCCCAGAATGCCTCCTGACCGCGAATTGAGTTCATCATTGAGCTTATGCCCGGATCAAGGCCCATCTATAAGAAGGCCTATAGAATGGGATCCGAAGAATTGGCTGAATTGAAGAAGCAACTGGCAGAGCAGCTTAGAAAAGGATTCATTCGCCCTAGTGCCTCTCCTTGGGGATCACCTGTTCTATATGTGTCGAAGAGGGACGGAACTATCCGACTCTGTGTCAATTACCGTTCTCTAAATGAAGTCACAATAAAGAACAACTACCCACTCCACAAGATTGAAGACCTGTTCGATCAGTTGAATGGAGCCAAGGTGTTTTCCAAGATCGACCTCAGGTCGGGGTACTATCAGCTGAAGATTAGACCCCAAGACATTCTGAAGACGGCATTTGTAACCCGGTATGGCCTGTATGAATACACGGTCATGTTATTTGGGTTAACCAATGCCCCTGCCTACTTCATGTATCTCATGAATAAAGTCTTCATGGAGTACTTAGACAAGTTTGTTGTCGTTTTCATTGATGACATACTCGTCTTCATCAAGTCTGAAGAAGAACATGAGGAGCACTTGAGATTGGTCCTAGAGAAGCTTCGAGAGCACCAGCTTTATGCCAAGTTCAGCAAGTGTGAATTCTGGCTGCATGAAGTTGGATTCTTGGGTCATGTGTTGACTGCAGAAGGATTATCAGTGGATCCTGCCAAGATTGAAGTCGTGATTGAATGGCAAACTCCCACCACCGTGAAGGAAGTCAGGAGCTTCCTCGGACTCGCGGGATATTACCGCAAGTTTGTGGAAGGGTTCTCGAGCATTGCACGACCCATGACCCAGCTTTTGTAGAAGGACAAGAAGTTCGAATGGACAGCTAAGTGTGAGGAAAGCTTCCAAGAGCTCAAGAAGAGATTGACCACAACCCTAGTTTTGGTCACCCCCGATATTCACAAGGAGTTTGTGATATACTGTGATGCATCGAGAACCGGGCTTGGAGGTGTTCTGATGCAAGAAGGCAGAGTCGTAGCATATCTATCCAGAAAGCTACGTCCTCATGAAGAGAACTATGCTACTCATGATCTCGAGTTGGCAGTCGTGGTTCATGCCTTGAAGACATGGCAACATTACCTTCTAGGGAAGCGATGTGATATATACACAGACCACAAGAGTTTGAAGTATATTTTCACTCAGAGGGAATTGAACATGAGGCAGCGAAGATGGTTGGAATTGATCAAGGATTACGACCTCAGTGTTCAATACCACCCCGAAAAGGCTAACGTGGTAGCAGACGCCTTAAGCAGAAAGGCTTGTTCCTTGAATGCCATGATTAAGGAAAGGCTACCCGCCCTGTATGAAGAGCTTGAAAGCTTCAGCTTGGAACTGGTTGCATCCGAGTTCCTCACCAACCTCGAAGCAAAGCCTACCTTGATGGATGATATTAAGGAAGCCCAGAAGGGACACGAGAGCATTGAAGGCATCAAGAGTAAGATCAAGGCAGGCAAAGCCCCAGGATTCTCAATGGATGAACAAGGAGTTGTATGGTTTGGGGATCGCATCCGCGTACCCAACAAAGAGGAGCTCAGGAACTTGATCTTGCAAGAAACTCATGACACTCCATATTCCATCCATCCTAGAGGAACCAAGATGTATCAAGATCTCAAGGCAAGATTCTGGTGGCATGGCATGAAACGGGAGATAGGCACCTTTGTCGCCACGTGTGACATATGCCACAGAGTCAAGGTTGAGCACTAGCGACCCGCTGGGCTATTGCAGCCTGTCAAAGTACCTGAATGGAAGTGGGACAAAGTCGGGATGGATTTCATCACCGGTTTACCAAGGTCAAGCAAGGGACATGACTCTATTTGGGTCATTGTTGACCACCTGACCAAAGTAGCCCATTTCAGTCCCGTCAAGACCACCTATGACGGTAACAAGCTAGCCAGCCTCTACAACGAGCGTATCATGAGCCTTCACAGAGTTCCTAAGGAGATCGTGTCGGATCAAGGAACCCAATTCACCTTGAGGTTCTGGAAGATGTTTCAAGGAGCCATGGGCACCAAGCTCTCCTTCAACACTGCTTTTCACCCCCAGACCGGTGGGCAAACAGAACGAGTAAATCAGATACTCGAAGACATGCTCTGTGCTTGCGTTTTGGCGTATGGAGCCAAGTGGGAAGATTGCTTACCGTTTTCCGAGTTCTCCTACAACAACAGCTATCAGTCAAGTCTTCGGATGGCACCATTTGAGGTGTTGTATGGGCGCAAGTGCCGCACTCCCCTCAACTCATCAGAAACTGGGGAAGGATTAATTTTTGGACCAGACATCCTCCGCGAAGCAGAAGAGCAAGTTAAACTCGTCCGAGAACGCCTTGAGACCGCCAAGTACAGAAGAGCTGCGCCGACTCCCACCGCCGAGAAGTGAGCTTCTGTGTCGGTGAGCATGTCTACCTCCGTGTCATGCCGCTCAAGGGAACCAAGTGTTTCCATGTCAAAGGGAAGCTTGCACCAAGATACACCAGCCCCTTCAAGATCACCGCTACGCGCGGAGAAGTTGCCTATCAGCTAGAGCTACCTCCCAAGCTATCGGCTGTGCACAACGTCTTCCATGTGTCACAACTCCGAAAGTGTCTCCAAGTTCCCAACCGCCCCGACCTCTACAAGGACATCGACCATCAAGCCATCGATCTCCAGCTAGACCTCACTTATCGTGAGAGGCCAGTCCGCACTGTGGATGAGGCAGAACATTGCACCCAAAGCCGCACCATCAAAGTACTTCAAGGTCCAATGGAGCAACCACACTGAAGATGAAGCAACCTGGGAGCGTGAAGACTATCTTAGATCTGAGTTCCCTTATCTTTTTAGTGCTTAACATAGGAATCTCGAGGACAAGATTCTTGTAAGGGGGGTAGGTCTGTCACACCCTGTGTTTGTATCACCTTGTTATGTTTGGATTTATAAAATTTGGAGCCAATTAAAACTTTTTTAGTGCTTGTGCTTGTTTGAATTGTTGCTTGATGCTTGTTTGGTTGTTTGTGTAGGGCACTCATAAATTCTATACCTCTTCATATTCATCTTCCTTGACCCAGACCTCTTGCCCAATGATCATGCCATGTGAATAGTGCCCAAAACTATTTTTATAAAATTTTGTTTTGACCAAAAATGATTTATTCAAATTAGGTTTTCAAAACCCCCTCAAATGAGGTTTGCACTGCAAGTCCTCAAATTGGGTGGATTATTTCTCCCCAAAGGCTTTACTTCAAACCTAATATATATAAGACTTTTCAAAACCACCAAATATTAATTTTAAAGATTAATATTATATTTTATTTAAAGGCTTTTTCTTCAGACCAGAAATGGTTTTTCATAGGGAAAAATTATTTAAATGTTTTCAAAATATTTGAGAAAAATTTAGGGAAACTCAGTGGACATATATTTCCAAATATATGAGTTTAAACACATTGGCATGTTCAAATCATGGGAAAAACCCCTCAAAACCCTTTCTGTTCAAATCAAGCTTTTGAAATATTTCTATAATACATAGTCTCAATAAATTCCAGGAAAATTCTAGCAAGTCAACACCATCATAGGTGATGATCTTGTAAAGTTTCATCCCAATCCAAGTAATTTTGGTTTATCAAACCATCCCAAAACCCTCCCTGTCTAGATTCAAATTTGAGCAACTTTACATTGTGAAGTTTCTCCCCGTGACCCCAAACTTTGTGGACATGATATGATCATCAAATAATGATGCTACACTAAGTGGTGCATCAAGGGTAATAGCTTAGCATGAATAGATCTACAAGAACCAGAATTTGTTGATTTCTAGGTTTCCACAAAGTCACATTATGAACTTTCATCAAACCCTCCCAAACTTGGTGATAAGCCCTAATTTTGACCACCCTTTGATCATGTTAATTATCAAGGCTTGTAGAATTCATCTACTGGGCCAAATCACCATCAAACACCTTCTGGTCAATTCTAGAAACCATTATTTTCACCACCTCTACTATTTCCCTTGCCTACAAATTTTTACCACAGCTATCTGGTATTGCCTTTCACCTCCAGTAAGTTTCTCTAGCCAAGGCTCATTGGGTAAGTGGGGTAAAACCCACATTTACCCCTCTGTTTCACCATGGCAGGAACATTTCTACCCTCTTCCTCCCCCATTTCTTTTTCCTCTAGCCTCCCCTAGCTCCTAGAGCATCTCTAAATCGTCCAGGAGCTAGTGGACATGTAGGGGTGCATCTAGAGCACGCAAGCATGCCATGGCATGCCAAAGGCATGCTCTGGAGCACGCTAAAGTGCATGTCCACACTGTAGCAGGAGCATATCGAGGGCTCTCGACAGCCTTGGGATGAGGGAAGCTGTCCCCCGAGGTTCCCTCGATGTTCGCAACACTCCAAGGTGTTGGGACCCTCCTCTATCTCCCTCCTCCGACCCCCTCTCACGCATGCCCGACGCCGCCCGAGCCGGCCAACGCGTGAGCTCACACGCGCGGGAGCTAGGGCCTACCTCCACCTCTCTCTCCTCTCCCCCTCGGCCTAGACCAACCCCACGAGCACCGTAGACATGCCCTCGCTCCCTCTACTCGACCCTGGCCCCGGCCCTGAGCTCGCCGGCGCACCCGAGCTCGGTGGACCACTGGGCGCCCATATAAGAGCCTCCCGAGCCTCTCTCTGTCCCCTTTGGCCTCTCTATCCACTCCCCAGCAGACCTCTTGTGCCCCCCGGAGAGCTCCCGATGACTCTATGCTCGGGATCGAGCCGAGGACCGCCGCGGCCACCCCATCGTCGATCTCCTGGTACCGACCACCTCCGGCCCTCTTTTCCCTTCGGTTGATCCTCCCTCATCCCTTTGACCCGATTCCCCCTCGCCCCCGTCCTCTTTGCAGCGCGAGCCAACCCAGGTGATCGCTCTCGAAGCTTCCTCCGCCATAGGTGCTTGCCTCCGGCGACTCCGACCGCCTTCGGCGCCCCTTTGACCTTCCCTGGAATGACGACTCAGCCCCGAGCCCGTTCCCGCATCCGCTGCCGTCGTCGTGCCGTGCTCCACCGCCGGTGAGCACCTTCCCTCTCTGCCTCGAGGTGGGAGAAGGATCCGACATGGGGGTCCCACCTGTCGGCCTCTCTCTTCCCCTCCAGCGCTCTCTCTCTCCCTGGCGGTCGCCGACAGCCAGGCCCCGCTCGTCAGGTTTGAACTTGGCTGCGCGCGAGGCTGGCTGGCTGGCCAGTTGAGCGTGCCCAGCTACTGGCCGCCTCTGGCCCAGGCGCAGGGGCTTTCTTCCCCTTTTTTCCTTTTTCTTTTGTGAGGATTTTTTCTAAAAATCCCATAGATAAGAAAATAATTCCAAATCCAATAATTTTTCCACCTAAATCTTAGAACATTCCCTAGAATTTAATAGTGCCTTATATATATATTTTTGAAAATATTTTATATACTATTTTATTTGAAAACCCAATTTAGGCATCTTTTTGCCTCTGTTAAATAGTTTCAAAAATATTTTTCATACAAAATCTTAAACAAATATGTTTAGTATGATAATTAGTATTTATCAGAATGGGGTAGCATTTTTAAGATTAGCTTGTGTGCTTTTCTTTTGTGTGATGCTTATTTTATCGCTATTTATCGCGACAATAGATTGCGCTATTGACGAAGGAGTCGGACCAAAGACTTTGAAGACCCCGAAGACTTTGTTGAGCCAGGCAAGCAGCCCTTTGACCATGTTAAGAAACCATTTTCATTGCATGTCACATAGCACTTTACTTTTGTTATATTTGATCATGTGGAGTAGTGACCACTTCGGTGAGTTGCTTCCGATACTTTTTGTCGTTGACACTTGCATCATGCTTGACCCTACCACCTTATGAGGGTTATGCGGGTGGGAGTAGTTATGTTGTTAATATATGTTACGTAAGTGGGATCGGGAATATGCATGGTGATGGAAGCAAAAGCACTTTCAAAGACTTTTCGAAAACCCCGTCGGGTGCCACTAATGCCCGAGGGATATGATGATGAGATGGGTCACCACTTGAGAAAGAAGTGGTGTACCGGAACAAGTTGAGGGTGTGTTTTCGAAAATGGAGAGTTTTAAGGTCTGCTGACCGTCCCAACCTTACATGCGCAACCACGATACCCCTTATGGGACGAGGATTTGTTGATTACTTTGGTGGGTATTGGCAAGGAGCCTGCATTACTAGTGGCGGGAGTGGCGTGGTCACTCTCGATATGGGGTCGTGCCGGTATGGACGATCATGCGCTGTCTTCATAGGCACCAGGCACACTGTTTGTCCCTGCATAGATGCTACGAGTGATGTACATCATGTGGGCTGGGTACCAATCGAGTGGACTCTTTGTTTAGTATCGCCAGGGGAAAGGCATTGTTCGAATGCTCACCTCGGATGTGTTATATACTGTGAGTCGTGGATGACACGGAAGTTCCTCAAGTCTTGTGGGTAAAATGTGCAACCTCTGTAGAGTGTAAAACTATTCTAATAGTCGTGTTCGCGGTCATGCATAGTTGGAGGTCCTTCTTAAACTGTGTCCGGATGTTTTGGCAAACTGGGTGTGAGTGTGTGTGTGTGTGTGTTGGTGACAAAGAGGTTACTTGAGCTAAGTCTGATGACTTAGCTTGACGATTGACTAAGTCCGATGACTTAGGATAATAAATGAACATGAGATGTTCAACCCCTGCTTATGATGATAACTATAACTTGTTCATATGGATATCTTCCAATTGATGATGCATGCTTACCTAGTTACTTGATCATGTCATTGCATTAAAAATTAGCTTTCCGCAAAATACCTATTAGTGCTATGTCATGCATTGTTATTACCTTGATCCAAACATGGGTTGCTTGCGAGTACATTCAAAGTACTTATTGGCTTGCCACTAGTTATCTAATTGGCCAGGCATGGAAGAACAGGAATATGTTGAAGAGTTCGTTGGTGACGAACATGCGAACTAGGACGGTTCCCAGTCAGAATGCCTGTAGGTTAAGGCAGATGGCAATGGGTTCATGCTTTCGATAAAGATTTCCGTTGCTGTTCTGTTTAAGTGTTTGGCCAATGTGGCCCTATCTATGTAAGACTAGACCTTCATGGTCTTTATTTGTGTAGGACGCTAAATGTGGATCTAAGACTCTTGTTATTCAGCTTTTGTGTGTTCAGTGAGCATTGATCTCTGGGATCATTGTACACGTGCATTCGGTGATCATGAATTATGAGTTGGGGTCCCCACAATCAACATGATGATGTTCACCATTGAAACCACTTCAACTCACGTGATGATCGGACTTGAGTTGGTGAATTTGGATCATGTATCACTCG
Organism: Hordeum marinum; assembly: GCA_022496015.1. Taxonomy (NCBI): domain Eukaryota; kingdom Viridiplantae; phylum Streptophyta; class Magnoliopsida; order Poales; family Poaceae; genus Hordeum; species Hordeum marinum. The sequence goes on along the minus strand of CM039676.1, from coordinate 105,872,371 downwards.
AATGACCGGAGGGCTGTCAATTTGAGTGGGAGTTCTTAAGTAATATGATTAACTGAACTCATTAACATGGACAAAGTCAGTAGTGTCTTTGCAAATTATGATTGTAGCTCACGTTGTAGCTCCCTTGAATTTTTATATGTTCCTAGAGAAATAGAGTTGAAAGATGATGGTAGCAATACTGCGGACTGGGTCCATGATCTGAGGATTGTCCTCATTGCTACATAGAAGATGTGACGGCCCAAGTGTTGTCCCTTCCTTTTATGGCATGTAACCCCATGTATGAACCTTGTGACATGAGCTTTGTTATGTATTGCACCTTGTCCCATGTGTTGTCTTTGCATTCATGCATCATCATCCATCATAGCATTCATCTTGCCATGTTTGCTTTCATGTGTCTTGGATTGGTGAGTTTGCTGTGGTGTGGGCTTGTGTTGTGTGTTTTGCATGTGGGTGAGTTCATGTGAGCAAACCTATTCTCTTCTTCTCTCTTTTGTCTTGCAACTAAAACCCCAACCTAATGCCTTTCACTCCCATGTTATTTTATATCAGAATTAAGTTGCTTTTTAAATTGTTTAAAAATGTTCAAGAGGTAGCCCTATTCATGTTAATAATTTAGAGTGTGGCTCTTTTGAGATTTGTGGTTTGTATGAGTTGTGTTTTAATAAAAAACAGGGGCTGTTATTTTCAAAAGTAATAAAATAACTTGTCCAACAAATCAACTTATTATTTTTATTAATTAGTGCATATTATTTCCTCCACAAAAGTATTTTTGTTTTGCTATAAAACTTTTCCTGTTACCTTGGGGGTTTCTCTTTTGTGTGGATATGTTTTTAAAAAAGGAAAAACTCTCACTGTTTTGTTCTGAGAGAGAGAGAGTCAGGTGGGCCTCGTCTCTCCTGCGGCCCAGCCCGCTTGAGCAGACGGCCACCTGCTCCCGTCCCCTCATCCGTCAGTTCAGTGAGAGAGAGGCAGAGCTCCGTCGTCCCCTTTCCGTTGTCGTCGCCGTCAGCCTGAGGGTATAAACCCCCCTCGGTGTGCGTGCCCTCCTCGGCTAGGTTTCCTCTCCCCGTCGTCGCCGCCGCAGCTCCCATCGTCCCCTCCATCTCCCTCCTCCATCTCCCTTTTTCCCCTGCCAGGTAAGGTTCAGAGTAGCAGTGAGGTTCAGAGTGTGTCCGTCGGTCGTCGTCGCCGCGTCTCCGATGGGTCTCGTCCCCGATGGCGATTGCGTGGAGCTCGTTGGTTCTCCTGTCGTTCCATTCCCGCCGCTAGGAGGTGAGGAGCACCTCCCCGCGGTGCAAATTGGCGGCGGCGTCGCCGCAAGGAGCAGGTCATCGCCAGCCTTCTTCCTTCTCATCGTCGTCACGTCCCCGCCTCTCCTTCCTCACCACGCGTTAGGGTCGTCGTCCTCCCCTAGGTGAGCAGTCGACGTGTCGTTCCTTTCCCCTTGTGGCCTAAGCATCGTCGTCGTGTCCGTCGCCGCCGCGCCCTTGTTCGAGGTCAGGGTGCTCGGTTGCCGGGGTCTCCTTCGTGTTTGAGTGTGGGTATGGAGTACCCGTGCTCCCCGCGTGCCTCGCGTCCTTCCTCTCTTGTCGTTAGCGTCGTAGTTCGCCGGAGTAGCTCGCCGCTGTTCGCTTGTTGCCGATGTCGCTGCGGGTTCAGATTCATCAGATGTCTCGCGCGTGTGTGAAGTAGTGCAGTGCTTCACCTCCTTTGATAAGGATCGATAGCATAGCAGAGTGATAGCGCCAGGGGGATTCGACCAGGAGATCGTGGGTTCGAAGCCCTCCCCCCTCCCCCCTTTTTTGGTTTTTCTTTCTTTTGTTTCATTTTTTTTCCCTCTTGCTATATGTGTGTGTGTGTAGATAATAAAACAACATGTTGTCTTTCTATTTTTATTTTTTTCCTGTCATGTGCATATGTGTACTGTGGTGTATGTATATGAGTGTGTGTGTGTGTGCTTATGCATACATACATATGTGTATGTGTAGGTGTAAGTGTTTTGATTTCCTTTCCTGGTTATATATGGATATGTGGGGAGCGCATGTGTGTATGTGGTATGTATATAGATGTATGTGTGTAGTGTTGTATGTGTTCTTGTGTGCATGTGGGTATGTGAGAGTGTGTGTGTGTGTGTTGCCAGATACATATGCATATGCATATATGCATTGTGCATATATGTGTGCATATGTGTGTGGATGACCACCCACACACATGAGCTTGTGTATGTGAGTGTATGTGTCATGTGCACTTGTGCATGTGAGTGGTGAGTGCCTTATGCATTGTGCATATGTGGTGCTTGAGTGTGTGTGTGTAGAGAGTATGTGTGTGGTGGGGACTAGTGGGTTTCCCGCTTGACATACCCCCCTTGTTGGTTATGTTTGTTAGTAGGTTTTTGATTTTTCCATGCTACCGAATTCCAAATCTGTTCTTGTTCATATATTTACTCATGTCCATTTTTAGTTTATCTCATTATGAGCCTAGGAGGCATTTTGCTAGTATAGCTTGAGCCTTGTTGTTTCACATGACCATATGTGTATGATACATGTTTTCAGGGTAGAAAGAGCCAATGACTCCATTGGAGCTCTCAGATTTCACTTTTGAGCAAGTTCATAAATCTGTCATTTTAGCTGTGATGCTACTTTGTCATTTTTGCATGATTTAATTCATGATTGCTTTGGGGCATGTGCCAACTAGGAAGTGCTAGTGTTTTGTATCTAGTATGTCATGGTATTTTTGTTTAACATGAGAATCACCCATATAAGTGGGAAACAAGTTGCTAAGTTGCATACTTGAAGTTTCTGTTTCGGCATGCTAAAAACTGCTAAGTCTGAGCATCTGCTGTTATTTTTATGCCATGAAGAGTGTGTGACATCTAGTTATGTGTTTGGAATTTGCTCATGCTTAGTGTTAGCTATTTGAAGTGATGTTGTCTAATACCATCCTGTTAATTTTCATTCCAATAGGTGGTCTATAGCATATTTAACTACTGCTGTCAACTTCCTACTTTATTAACTCAGATTCCAGAAAACTGGAATTTTCATCAAGTCCCAGAAAATTGTTTCATCATGGCAACTTGATAGTTTCATGCTTGTTGATGTGTGCCTCCTTTGCTGATTGTATAGTTGGATAAGTTGGAGTGTGTGTTGTGTAGATTCTGTAAATATCTTGTTTGTGGCTGTAGGACTCCTGTAGCTCAAGTTGTGGGCTGTGTAAGTTGCTATGTTGCTGTTGTGGCAGATTGTGTGTTTATTTGTTTAGGGACTTGTGGGAGCTATGCTCCATGGAATTGATTGATTTTTGAGCCTATTGTGGTTGGTTTTTCATCACCTCACCAGTAGGTACCTTGGAATGCCAAGAATTAGCCCATGGCTTGGTTGTCTTGTGTATTTGCTTTCGTACCTTGTCGTGAGCGTATCGTGAGAATCGTAACTCTGTTTCTTGCGTTCCTTATAAGCATTTCAGTCGATTCTGCATGATGCATCCATATTTGCCATGTTCATGCACGTCTAAATAACTCAACATGAGGTTCTGTCCAGATTCATTAATAAACAAACTTTGCATGTGAAACATGATTAGTTTTGAATTGCCATGTTCAAATCTTCATAAATGAATCATGCATCATCTTGGTTGTGCATAGCACCTTGGTTGGTTGTTTATTGTTGCTGTTTCTCTTGGGTACACGCGGGTGTTGATACTGAATACGAGGACCCAGGAGAGTACCACTACGGGGATCCCGCTACTTGTTCCGCTGAAGAACCAACAGGCAAGATGATCATACCCGGATCCCGATACTATTTTTGCTTGCTAGTTTCTTGCTCTTATCGTTACAGTTGCGCTTCCTACCACTTGATATCAGCCCCCCTAATTGCCATGACAGCCTCTAACCTCCACATCCTAGCAAACCTTTGATTGGCTAAGATACCGCTGCTCAGCCCCTCTTATAGCATTCTTAGTTGCAGGTGCAGGTTGTTCCATGTGATAACATGGATTTGGATATCACAATAATATTTTTTATTTTATTTAATGCACATATATATCTTGGTATTGGTGGAAGGCTTGGCCTTTTGCTAAGTGTTTTGTTCCGCTGTTACCGCCATAGATTCTTGTTATCGGTGTTATGTTTTCCATATTTTGCGCTCCTAACATGCTCGGGGTTGTTATGGGGACCCCCTTGTTTATTCGTCTGAGATTAAAACTTGTCTAGCAAGACCCAACTTTGGTACTACATTTTCTAATAACTTAATAAAACTTGCATAGGGCTTTGCAACCCCGTGGTTAATTTAATCAACCCCCGGGCCAGTGCTCCGCATGAGTGTTGGTCCAAAAATGTCAACAGCCGGTGGCCACCAGGGGAAACTCTGTGTTTGGCCTACCAGAAGTTTGGACAATCCGTCGTGTCCTGAGACTGAGATACGCGGCTCTTATCGAGTTCGTCCACAAGTCGGGAGGTCTTGCTGGACTTGTTTTACCTTTATCAAATATCTTGCATGTGGACTCTGACTTTCTTCGGGTTTTCTCGAGGTGTTGGAATTCCTTTGGAATTGCCTGTGATGATCGCGAGATCCGTGGTCGAGGCTATTCCCACGGAGTGTGGTTAATTTATGATGGATTAGTTGGAGCACCCCTGCAGGGTTAAATCTTTCGGAAAGCCATGCCCGCGGTTATGTGGCAACTTGGATCTTTGTTTAACACCCGGTTATAGTTAACTTGAAGTAAACTCTAAATAAAATACACCAACTGTGTGAGTAACCGTGATCGTCTCTGCTCGCGAACACGATCCAAGAGAGAACACGGTGGGGTTATGATTGACGTAAGTAAGTGTTCAGGATCTCATAGAGATCATACTAGATTCGATCGTTCATCGTAGGCCACTCACATTTACATTCTTGTTACGTAAGTTAGCCACCATAGATGCTTAGTGCTGCCGCAAACTAAACACTTTACCCATCCCAACCTTTAAGCTTGAATAGTCTCGGTACCCGGGGGCTTGATTGTTGAGTCCTTGTGGCTCACAGATTACTACAACCCTCCAGGTACAGGTATAGACGAGCACGTGCAGGATGATGTTACCCAGCTCTAGTGGGAATATGATGAGGAAAGAGGCAGGATGTATGTGACTTACCCGGATGAGTAGAGGACCATGGTCGTGATCTTTGGGATAGCGAGATAGTATCAGTTGCATCTATTTTTGACGTTTGATTTCGTCCGTAGTCGGACCCTGTCTTCATCTTGATGATTGAACTCTGAGTGAATTGTAATTTAGCATGTGGCGAGTGTAAGCCAATCTTGTATACTCATCTTTTCAGTATTGTATGATGTGATGATACTATACTTGCTAACGGCAAGATGCGTCTCTATCCCTTGCGAGGCCCTCGTGTCTTAAAATGGATAGGCGTGCATCTTGGGCGTGACACAAGACTTATGTCCTTAATGCATCGCTCGGTGCGCCACCCTCTCTAGCATCGTCTGTAGATGTTGTGAACATCTGATAGGCACATTCTGATGACTACTTGATAGTTTAGTGTGTCATGCATTACGTCTTAGAATTGAGGCTTCAAAACGTTTTGAATGTCATGAAACATATGAGATGTTCTAAGAGCTGAAATTGGGATCTCAGGCTCGTGCCCGTGTTATGAGATATGAGATCTCCAACAATATTCTTTGCCTGCAAGATGAAGGAGAATAGCTCAATCGTTGAGCATGTGCTCAGATTGTCTGGGTGCTACAGTCGCTTGAATCGAGTGGGAGTTGATCTTCCAGATAAGATAGTGATTGATATAGTTCTCTGAATCACTATCACTAAGCTACTAGAACTTCGTGATGAACTATAATTATGCTAGGGATGGAAATTATGATCCCTAAGCTGTTCTTGATGTTTGACACCGCGAAGATAGAAATCAAGAAGGAGCATCAAGTGTTGATGGTTAGTAAAACCACTAGTTTCGAGAAGGGCAAGGGCAAGGAGGGAAACTTCATGGATGGCAAGTCAGTTGTTGCTCCAGTGAAGCAACCCAAAGTTGAACCCAAACCCGAGACTAAGTGCTTCTATTATGAGGAGAGCGGTCACTGAAGCGGAACAACCCTAGATACTTGGTAGATAAGAAGGCCGGCAACGTCGACAGAAGTATATTTGATATACGTGTTATTGATGTGTACCTTGCTAGTACTCCTAGTAGCACCTGGGTATTGGATACCGGTTCGGTTGCTAAATGTTAGTAACTCGAAGTAAAAGATACGGAATAAACGGAGACTAGCTAAGTGTGAGGTGACGATGTGTGTTGGAAATGTTTCCAAGGTTGATGTGATCAACATCGCACGCTCTCTCTACCTTCAGGATTAGTGACAAACCTAAATAAATGTTATTTGGTGTTTGTGTTAAGCATGAACATGATTAGATCATGTTTATTGCAACACAATTATTCATTTAAGTTAGAGAATAAAGGTTATTCTATTTACATGAATAATACCTTCAATGGTCATGCACCCAGTGAGAATGGTTTGTTGAGTCTTGATCGTAGTAATACACATGTTCATAACATTGATGCCAAAAGATACAAAGTTAATAATGATAGTACCACATACTTGTGGCACTGCCGCTAAATGTTATATTGGTATAAATCGCATGAAGAAACTCCATGCTGATGGATCTTTGGACTCAGTCGATTTCGAATCGGTTGGGACATGTGAACCATGCCTCTTGGGCAAGATGACTAAGGACCCCATTTTCCGGTTTGATGGAGCGGGCAAGTGATTTATTGGAAATGATACATGGTACGCAATCCAATGAGTCTTGTAGCGTGCGGTGGATATCGTTATTTTTCTTACCTTCACTGATGATTTAAGTATATATGAGTATATTTTCTTAATGAAACACAAGTCTAAAATGTTTGAAAAGTTCAAACAAATTCAGAATGAAGTTTAAGATCATCGTGACAAGAAGATAAAAATATCTACGATATGATCGTGGAGGTGAATATCTGAGTTACGAGTTTGGCATACAACTTTAGACAATGTGAAAGTTGTTTCACAACTCACGCCACCTGAAACACCATAGTGTGATGGTGTGTCTGAACGTCATACTCGTGCTCTATTGGATATGGTGCGTACTATGATGTCTCTTATCATTTTGCCACTATCGTTTTGGGGTTGTGCATTAGAGACAACTACATTCACTTTAATTAGGGCACCATCTAAATCTGTTGAGATGACACCGTATGAATTATGGTTTGATAGAAACCTAAGCTATCATTTATTAATGTTTGGGGTTGTGACGCTTATGTGAAAAAAAAAGGTTTTCACCTAATGAGCTCGAACCCAAAGCAGACAAATGCATCTTCATGGAATACCCTAAGAACAGTTGGGTATACCTTCTATCTCAAATCCGAGTGCAAAGTGTTTGTTTCTCAAAATGGGTCCTTTATCGAGAAAGATTTTCTCTCGAAAGAATTGATTGGGAGGAAGATAGAACTTGATGAGGTTGTTGCACCTTTTTTTCAACCAGAGAGTAGCGCAACACATAAAGATGTTTCTATGGAGCCTACGTTAGTTGAAGAGGAAGTTAATGATGATGATCATGAAGCTTCAGATCAAGTTACTATCGAACCTCATAGGTTGACAAGGACGTGTACTGCTCCTGAGTGGTATGATAACCCTGTCTCGGTCATGTCTACATAGATCTCGAACCCGCAGGGTCCGCACACTTAAGGTTCGGTGACGTTTCGGTAGTATAGAGTTATGTATGGTGGTGACTGAAGGTTGTTCGGAGTCCCGAATGAGATCCCGGATGTCACGAGGAGCTATGGAATGGCCCGTAGGTAAAGATTGATATATAGGAAGTCCTGTTTTGGTCAGCAGAAAAGTTTCGGGCTCATCGGTAGTGTATCGGGAGTGCCGGGAGGGTACCGAGGGACCATCGGGAGGAGTATTTCAACCCAAGAGGCTACATGGGCTGTGGGAGAAGTAATACCAGCCCTTAGTGGGCTGGCCAAAGTCCCACAGAAGGCCCATGTGGCTAGGGAAGAAAACCCAAGGTGGAAAGAAGGCCAAAGTGGGAAAAAGGAAGGAGTCCTAATCCTACTAGGAGTGGAGGAGGAGGGCTCCTCCCTCCCACTTCGGCCGAAGCAAAGGGCTGTCCCCTTGGGGACCAAGCCTCCTCCTCCCCTCCTCCTATATATACTAGAGGTTTGAGGGTTTTTTGGACACACAAAAACAGCCATGTGCTACCTCTCCTCTAGATCGTAGTTTCTCCTCTAGATCAGTTTCAGCGGTGCTTAGGCGAAGCCCTACTGGAATAGCTCCACCATCATCACCACAACATCGTCGCGCTGCCGGAGAAATCGTCTACTTCTCCGCTCCCTCTTGCTGGATCAAGAAGGCAGAGATCGTCATCGAGCTGTACGTGTGCTGAACGCGGAGGTTCC